>OX183133.1:37831518-39031518 GCA_945261195.1 Cryptosula pallasiana
TTTAATAGGATAGTTTTTAACCTGACATTATAGAGATAGGAATAGAAGACTTTATCAACCCTCGATCAGTGTGAACTGATGATGAATCAATACGAAACACTCACAGTTTACTATCGACAACTCTGTCTCAGTAATTGTAAATGCTTATGGGAAAACTAATATCAAGTGAGATTTGATCACTGTACTTATATATCATTATATAAAACTATCGTATGATGTTTTTGTTTGGCCATTCTTTTTATATGAGTATTTATGTCGCTAGGTCAATTTTCAGGTCAATCAAACATGAGAGTTTTTTGCAACTGCTAAAAAACTCAACATGCCAGACTGGGGTTTGAATCCGAGACCCTACGGCAACCCTGCCAAGCCTAGTGGCCAGACACATTAACCATTTCACCAACTAGGCATGCCTGGAAAAGGAGCTTTACTAGTGAATAGTACCGGTGTTCTAGACTAATGGACAAGGGGGGAAGGGGGAGAGGGGGGGGAGAGGGGGGAGGGGGAGAGGGGGGAGGGGGGAGAGGGGGGGAGGGGGAGAGGGGGAGGGGGAGAGGGGGAGAGGGGGGGAGAGGGGGGAGAGGGGGGGAGAGGGGGGAGGGGGAAAGGGGGCGGGGGGGGGGGGGGGGAGAGGGGGAGAGAGGGGGGAGGGAGAGAGAGGGGGGAGAGGGGGGACTCTCACCTATGAAAACTTACTTAGCAACAAAAATTTGAAAATCAATCGCATTCAAATTTTAATATTGTGATTTCACCATTCAGAATATTAAAACAGGCTCAAATGGAATAGCTAGATAGATGGCCATTCAACCAATCAGTATCACAGGGACAGTATATCTAAGCTAGTATATCAAACCAAAGCTCCTATATATAGTTTCTATGCTATTAGCAGCTGATATACACCTCCCAACAGAGAAGGTCCTAGCCTTAGGGATACCGCTAATAGCAGTGATATCCTAATAGTGTAGTAAAGGTAAGCAAGCTGGGCTCCCTAGACACCATCCTGTGTTTGTTCACATCAGATTGCGTATGACACACATCACTTATATTCACCAATAAATAGTTAGTGAGAGGGTAGGCTGAACTTTGTGGACAAGAAACACATAGCCTTTAGCTACTATATATAACAATAGACTTCTTATTCTAACTATCCACTGCCAAGGTTGGTGGTGAACGCTAAACATCTACCTAACACAGGGAATGTCTAACCCCATAGAACAACCATTTAGAGTTAATACTATGAATAGAAGAAAGGATTGCTATGTATAATAGCGAGCAACCTCCCTACACGAGATGATGTTACTTTAAAACACCTGCGTGCACTTACATATACGTGTAAGTGTATATATATGTTTGTGAATGAAAATTAATAAAAATCGCTCCAACAAAAACCAAACAAATTAAAAATCAAGTAACTAGATTGTGTAGGTTGGATAGAGCTCAATGGAGTGGTCGGGTCAGTGCGTGTTACATTAAAAAATAATATCCACAAAGAGTCAGTTATTTGAGAAAAATTGAAAAGAACGGATATTTTCTGTTAGTAGATTACCCTGAGCCGTCTCATTGAGAAGGCAACTACTGAATAAATCAATACGATATAATAAATCCTACTTAGACTAATTAACATCCCTGCGCAAACATGAGTTCTAAGAGGCATAGTCATACATATAATAACAAACAACAACAACATGGAGGCTGCCGGAGACAGAAGGGCCTACCGGGTTATCTCCTCCACCAATTTGCTGCTCTCTTTGTGAATTTTGAGCAGCTGCTGCCGAAGTATACCAATTTGTTTATCCTTGTCAGCAATGGTTTCCTGCAGACGTTGAACCACTGCTGTAGAGGAAGTGAAGCTAGAGAGTTTCTCATTTGAAGGTCGATGGAAATAGAAGCTGACACCCCTAAAGTTACACAAAGTCGATGATAGAGCACATTCTACTGATGCCATAGCTCATAACTCCTACATATTTAATGTGCAATAGGAAGGGAAATGTAAAAAACAATAGGTATTATCAGTACCAAGTAATATAGACAGCTAGAAACTCAAACTAGCCATGCATGGGGTAGATTTTAGATAAAACAATTCCTCTACCATATCCCAGAGCTGCAGATAAGAAAAGTCAGTTGATCCAAAATTTTCAAGGCAAATTCTCTGATAAAATCACAAGCTTTTAACTCTAAACAGAGGATCGAAAAAATCAGCACAAAATTATTGAACTCAGTATTATCGTAGCACAAACCAAATTATACATTATAATTGGCACACGAGGTCAATTCAAGATATAATCATTAATAATTGATTAGCATGTCAAACCTATAACTGGATTACTAGTCTAACAAACAAGAACTTTCAACAACATTCAATCCTAAAAGCGCACTTGATGGATAACATATGTGCAGACTTACATGTTCTGTTCCGGAGTCTTCCACAGAGCCAGCTGCTCTGCTAGCTCCAACTCGAGCTCCTTAGAAGACTTGAAAGGGCTAACAGGACGAGGTTTGTCTGCAATCAACTTCTACAACAGAATACTGTGTATTACATGTGTACTCTTGTGTATTATATGTGTACTTTGGTGTATTACATGTGTACTTTTTTGTATTACATGTGTACTTTTTTGTATTACATGTGTACTTTTGTGTATTACATGTACATTTTTGTGTATTACATGTGCATTTTTGTGTATTACATGTGCATTTTTGTGTATTACATGTGTACTTTTGTGCATTACATGTGTATTTTTGGGTATTAAATGTGTACTTTTGGGTATTACATGTGTACTCTTGTGTATTACATATGTACTTTTGTGTATTACATGTGTACTTTCGTGTATTACATGTGTACTTTTGCGTATTACATTTGTACTTTTGTGTATTACATGTGTATTTTTGCATATTACTTTTGTGTGTATTACATGTCTGCTTTTGTGTATGACATTTTTACTTTTGTATGTATTACATGTGTGCTTTTGTGTGTTACTTGCGTACTTCTGTGTATTGCATGGGTGCTTTGTGTGTTACTTGTAAAATTTTGTGTATTACATTTGTACTTTTGTGTATTATGTGTGTAGTTTCGTGTATTACAAGGTGACTGTTGCAGAAATGCTGTCCATACCAATGGCTGGGATGACTCTCTGTGTGAAGGGTGAGATGATCTCACTCTCTACCAATCTCACCTACAATGTGTAACTCTGCTCTTTGAGAGAGCCATCTCAGGCTAGGGTGCCATTTGGCTGAGGTCCCAGCTAGCATGCACTCAGAATAATTAGTCGGAGTTGCTTCCTCTATCAAATCGGTACATTGGAGAAAACAACTCCAAAGAAATGATATCAATAAATAAGAACATGCCAGCACAAATCTAAAAATCTATCGCTTGTAACCTGAAATTGGGCCAGATGAAACCCCTTACACATAACCTACGCTGTACACTACCGTCGAAACCCCCTACCTTTTGAGGAGTTGTCTTTTCTTAGAGTCAAAGAGCGCTAAATAGTCATAACCAAAATACAAAAAAATTATCTTAAACTAGAGCATAATTATTTTTTTATTTTGTTTTCAAACTATTATTTATTTACATTCTAATAGGACCAATAATTTTTTTAATCAAAAGGTGTGTAATTCAGATTTGAAAATTATTGTTGTTGTTCCATTTAAAATGATGACGCCGGAAATGCAAGGCTGATATTTTTTTTCATCACAAAAAAATTATAAATTACGATAATCTAAATCTTTTGATGTTATTTGCTTTAAAAATAATTTTTCTAACTCCAGTATTGCTTTAGTTTATGAGATATTTAAAACTTGAAAATGAACTTTAAGTAGGGGATTTCGTCTAGAGGTAGGGGGTTTCGTCTGGCCCCTTGAAATTGATGAAGAATATTAAATGTGGGAGTTGTTTTTACATGCAATAATTAAAGTAGTCTCAGGTGAAGACAACTCTTATACCAGTCTTTACGTACCTCAACATCAATATCTTCATTGCTAGACTTATCATCGTCTGTATAAACATCTCGAGGGCCAGTGGTGTCTTCTCTCTCTATATCTCCACTACCAGAAGTCTAAACAATACACAACCCAAAGTGAGACCAGACAAGAAGAAGTAGTGCTCTCTCTGAGACAGTTACATTAGACACACAAATTTTCAACGATGCACATATAATAAACTAAACAAAAATTGCTATTTTTATGAGAAAACACGCATTGGTGTTAAAATATTAAAACACTCATCACTATATAAAACATTATCACAAGAAAACTTTGTAAAAGAAATGAGAGCGAACATTAAATATCCAAACTCTTGTCAGACACAAGAAGTGGAGAGGACAATGGCACACTTGGACGATTAGGCGATAGTATTACATAAGCGCTAGTGGCATATAATACTAGAGGTACAGTGCACCTTGTAACTGTAGCTTTCTATAGCCTCCTTTTGAGCTTTCACTTGGCTATTACTCTGCAGACGTTTCCTGTCCCAGAGTTTCTTGTACTATAAGAAGCAAATAAGCAGAGAAAAAGCAGGCAGACAAGTACAATATGGTATAATACAGTGTATGATGTATCGACGTACAGTTGAAGAACCAGTTTTGTGACCTTCTGACACTTGTCCAATCCACCCACCCATATGTTGATAAAACTTCAATCTTTCTTTTCTCTACAAAATTTTTATTAAAACAAAAGAGTTTCAATATAAATGTATATGTATAATTAAATAATAACTTCTTACTATTTTATTTTCTAAAGCTTGTAAAACTAGTGATCTAGAATCTTCCTTTACTCTGCGGGAACTGCAAGTTTTTGGTCTCTTGGCTGCCATGAGCGCTTGATCATCCAATCAATCTATCAAATAGAAGTATAGGAACGAGACAATCATAATATATTCAGTTATTACAAATGAATAAACAAGTACAGTGGAGTTTCATAATAATACTCCAGTGATTAGTCGCTGTTTGCATTAGTAAACCTTTGTCATGATACAGTTTCTTTGGATTGCTTATTATTACCAAAAGCCTTAATAAAAAAAGGGAAACATTATGCAATTCACTTCCAGCACCACTCAGTAATATCATTAGGCAATGAGAAAGCTTTTAGTGAGACAAAACATCATTGTGGGTCTTGACGAAAAAGGTTTCCCTGCAAATAAATCTCTGGAAGCGTATTTCAATTATCTAGGTGTGTGTGATGCCCCAACCAAGGTAAATGTCTACAAAATATAACAACGTAGTGGTTACTGGACTACAATTATCCAGTATTAGATAATAATTAAGTTTATGCTTTTTATCGTACACTCCACAAGATGCTCCAAGTTAACATTTAAATGTTGCTTCTAAACAACAACCTGTAGATGTAAACTGATCACTTACATTCTACCTAGGAGAAGTAAAGGTGTAAATATTTTGGCAAACCATTGATTGCATAATAATAATTATAATGAACCCAACACTTCTTCAAGTGCAAACAATTATAATAAATTATAACAAAAAATAGTGATCGTAAAAAAATGAAAAACATGAAAAGAAGACCAGCAACAAATAAAGAATTACTTAATTTATGAAAGCAATAACTAACTGGTTACCGAAAAAAGGAAGAAAGAACAAAGCTAATAATAAATAAATAAAGGAGTACAGAGTACAACAAAACCAACCACTGGGACAGTAGTAGTAGTAGCAGTGCAGTAGTAGCAGCAGCAGCAGCACCAGTAGTAGTAGCAGTAGTACGAAAAACAACTACTTAAAAACCATAATAATAACAAAAAGTCGACCAATATTACTTCAAAAGTGTTTTCCTGTCTTTTCTATTTTATTTTTTACTGCCCCCAATAAGTTGTGCGGCACTGCATGCATAGTTTTTGTCTCTGTGACAATCGAATCGAGGCAAACTTTTAATAATGCAGACCAGGTGCAACGGGTTTTCTGTGCGCGTGATGCATTTCTAAAACGAAACCAGCACATGTGCTAATTGGTGCGATAAATTAAATGTTCATCCGCCGTGTCAAATAATTTATAATTTTTATGATAATCTTGTTGCCTCATCCATGTTTATCGAATAATACAAAATAAATTATTTTCAATTTGTATTTTTTATTCACAGTGTAAGTATTATAACATCAGTGAACTGTGCTTTTGTTCCAAAAGGACAGTAATGCACAAATTTTGGTAGTTTTATGGAACTAGATTTGTACATCTCTATGCTGTATTCTACAGTCCCACAATTCCGCAGGACCGGTTCGCAGCAACTGGTTCCGCGTTTCGCTGAAGAGGAAGGAAACCCATTTTTACTATCTAAACACACTAAATATTTTTGTAAACCGAAAATACGTGAACTAAGACTCATAATTAGCAAACATGGCCGGCCGTATGCCTGCAGTTGTTGTTGACACTGGAACTGGGTAAGTAACAAACCATCGATTGGATCAATCATCTTAATGAATGGTAATTATTGTAATTATTATTATAATAATTTAATAATAATAAATAATTAATTTAATAAATAATAATTATTATTTATGATGAGAATCAATCATGATGATGGTAAAACGTTGGCTGACGATAAATCAATGTATATTTATTATATATAATAATATTATTATTATTATCATCACGGTCGTCGAGCATCATCTATTCATTTACGAGAGTGATTCTTCTGGTTCTGGTTGAACTAAACTAACTAAGAGGTATGTGCAGAACTGCCTATTTTGCGGCGTAGCCCATGTTATTTTCCTATCTAACTAACAAAAATCGTCTACCTTTTGTCCCCAAGAGTATTATCGCAATAAATCGCCAGTCCTGCACCTAAATGCTAACTAAAGCCTCTAGAAGAATAACAAAGAAGAGTTGCTGGAAGTGGGGGCCTTTAAAACTTGAAAAATCATAATGAGAAAGATTGAACATAAAACAATAGTTAAAAAAGTCATGAACTAAAATATACGATCAAGATCTCATATCTCTTGCCGTTCTAGGGATCAAACTGTTGAAAAATGTTTTAAAGTTTGAACAGAGAAGAGGGAGCAGCGGCTACCTGTTTTGGCTGTGATCGAGTATTGTGTAATAGATATAAAGAATATATTTAAAACAATCTTTCTATGACCAAGTACAAGTTATGTAATTCACCAAGACAGGGATTTCTGGTTCTTGCATAATTCTAGAAAACCTCATTATTCGGGAATTGGAATGAACGTCGACAGGAATGAATGCAGACATAACTGGAATGAACATCGACAGACCTGGAACGAATGTCGACTATGCAAAAAAACAAAAGAATTTCGACTTCCATTCCCGGATGTGTCTACGTTCGTTCTTGACAATATATAAAATGTCATTTCGCCTTTCATTACAGGAGTTGTCTACTTTGCGAAAATACGACAATTTATTTCATTCCTGGAACAAATGTCAAAACGAAACTTTATATGTCGCCAGGAATGAATGTCGACACTTCCTAGAATGAACGTCGAAATTTTCTTCTCTCCAACATAGTCGACTTTCATTCCAGGTCTGTCTACGTTCATTCCAGGATGGGTCTACGTTCATTCCAGCTATGTCTGCATTCATTCCTGTCGACGTTCATTCCTGTCTACGTTTGTTCCAAATTCCTCTTTATTCTTTTCTCTTTTCTTCTTGAGACCAGTGTTTCAAGCCCCAATAAACTTTTGCAGTTAGTAACTCCATATCTTCCCTTGGTATTTAAGATAAAATGTACTGCCTTATTTTGAAGCATTTCCAATTCATCAACGTGTTTGTTCAGGAAGGGGTCCCACACCTCAGACACTTTTCAGAAGTTTAAGCTGACATAAAGTTTTGTACGCAATCGTTTATATTGATGCTGGTGCGCAATGTAGGGTTTGGCGCAAGAGGTCTGATGATGTTTTAGTTACTTCCAAGCACTTTTTTTTTAATATGGCTTTGCCAGTTGAAGGTGCTATCAATATTTATCCCCAGATATTTAAATAAATTTTGTCTCTTTGAGCTCCACGCCTTCTAAATTATGCGCTACCTGTCCACCTTGCAAACTTCCATAAGTGACATTTGAGCATTTACTTGTATTGAAATTCATCTCGCACTTGTGGGCCTACTCGGACAAAACTTGCAGACTTTTGTCAAAAATTTTAGTAGAGTCAGGACTATTTATGGTTAAATGCATATAAGTCCGTCATCTGCAAATCGACAGATGGTCAAAGATGGTGATAATGAAATGTCATTGATGTAAATCAAAAACAGTGCAGGACCCAAAACTGACCCTTAGGGAACACCTAAAGTTACTGCCTCGTATTCAGAAAAAAAACCTGTAAAACCATTCTCTGTTTTCGGTTGGTTAAAAAATCGGAGATCCACAATAAAATGTTCCTTGAAAAACCTTACATTTGCATTTTCTTGAGCAAGAGAGAGTGTGGCACCTTGTCAAAAGCCGTTACAAAGTCAAGAATGGCAGCCTGTACATGATTGCCTTTATTAAGTTCATTTATAATAATTTGCGCTGCTGTCAGAAGTTGGGTGGTACATGATCGCCCCCCTCCTGAACCCATGTTGACTAGGTAGTGTTGAAAACAACATCATTAACACCACCTGACTATGGTAGTTACGATCTTTATCCATTTCTCATCATTCAATGACTGTCTTGTTTTTTTGCAACTCGAAGATTTATTAATTATCATTATTTTTTACATTATTATTAATATATAGTTGTTATATAATTATTTCATAATTATTTCATAATGGTTATTAATACTTCGTATTAATTTTTTTTTACATCCATCATTAGTTAATAATAATGAAGTTAGTAGTAATCATAATAATAGTCATGTCATTAATTATTATTATGTGTATGTAGTAATGAATAAGTATTATTAATATAATAACATTTCTTTGTTATGTAGCAACATTTCGTTATTGACCAATCAGCATTATCATATATAGTCACAAGGCTTACACAGGGATTTCAATCATTCGAATTTTTTTCAGAATTACCCGGATTTTTCTCGAATTATCCGAAATACCCAGGATGGACTTGTCATAAGTTCTTGATTACCCGGAATTACTAGTATAATTAATACCTCGCTCATATTGCTCAAACCTTCCATACAATTACTGTTATATATTTCATTTCTTTCAGTTATGTATTGTCAACGACAACCCTAACAAAACAAATAAATAAGCAATTAAATAAATTGCTTCAATACAACTACCAGCACATCACTTTTACCACTAGATCATGTAGACATTTCACAAACGGCTGTCATGAAGTCATCATTCAAGGTAGAATCAAATATCTGTTCATTTTTCAATTTCAGGATGAGATATTATTTTGGAGATAATACAATTTTACAACTTTCAGACACTGGCAGCTGCTAAAATGTTTTCACAGTTGGTTTTGGAAAGTTGATTTATAATGAATTACCACTATGGCTTGCAGTCGACTATGACAAGACTAAAAGGAATCACCAGCAAACAGTTAAAAAGGAAGCTACTAATTTGGGAGATAATTAAAATCATATGTAGTTCACTCACTGCTTCCTGATCTTATTGTAAAGTAGAATCAAACTGTACATCAGATATATGCCACATAGTCACCTCTCAGAAATACTATTCTTTCTTGCTGCCTTCTGAGTAAATGCATATTCTCATCTGAGTACATTGAATTTTACATAAAACGTTTTAATAAACCACGTAGACATGGCTAGTACAGAAAAGCATCCCACCAGTTTCACAGCAAACTTCAAAAAGTAATTATATAAGGTTGGCACAGTGAAATTATGCTTCGTAATTTTTGCCACCAACTCAAATGCTGGTACTGAGCACTTATTCAGCCTTCTCAAGGCAGTCCACATTCTTGTGATGAGCCGTTTCTTCCCCAGTGCCATCAAATCAATTTTAAAGGTATGTGTCAACAAAATCTCTGGGTCATTTAGTGATACAAAGCAGATAACAAAATGCACAGAAGTTTCAACAACTTATAATTTGAATAGAAAAAACCAACTCATTATGTTAAGTGATTTATCAACATAGTGCATGGTCAAATATTTTAATCCAATCACATTTTATATATTGTTGTTTTATGCCAAACATTTCTCATACTTGATCTTGTGTTGTCTCGGTTTACAATACACTCATCTTGATTGATTTTTCGAGTGTTATATTTTGTTTTAAGCTTTAGCGGCCTGGACTCAGCCCCGGAAAACACTCCAACTGATATCGCTCGACGCTTCGCACCCTCAATATCGCCGTGCAAAATTATTAGGATTTTTCTAAGTTCAAGGTTGAGATCCCTGGCTTACATCACGATCTTGATCATTGTAACCAATTGTTATAACCTTCTTATTCATAGTAGCAGTACTGACGGTTTTTTTATATCGATATTTACTAATTTACTACTGTGTTTAAAATGTAACAAATAGTTGCTAACAATAAATATAATGATAATAATAATACATGATTGATAATCGGTTGCAAAAACATCATCATTGTCGTAATACTACATACTTGCAACACAATAATAATTACTATTTTTTGTTTATCATTTACTATTACTTTACACTTTATTGTTATTATGAATAGTAATTGATTTGGCATAATAATAATATTGGTATATCTTCAGGTGAAAGTGTCAATGAATAATAATATTGATATATCTTCAGGTAAAAATTTCAATGAATAATAATATTGGTATATCCTCAGGTGAAAATGTCAATGAATAATAATATTGCTATATCTTCAGGTGAAAATGTCAATGAATAATAATATTGGTATATCTTCAGGTGAAAATGTCAATGAATAATAATATGAAAGAATAAAGCATTAATATTGTTGATGTAAAAATAGATGATAATGTAAAATAACGATACCGTACTGGAAAATGCAAATTCATACAAAGACGGGTGCTGACCTTTGTGAAGTGATAACAAGTGAGACAGTTTCTGCAGTCTGGTGACTCACAAATTAAACATATGTTAGTTTGTTTGTTCTGTTGTGCATGTAGAGTATCTCCTTTTAGGAGGCATCATAAGTTTTAAAGTTGTTTGTGCGGCACCCTATACTCATGCAAAATGTTTTTTGAGTAATACTTAGTTTTAAATTTATTTGGAGGTTTCAGTAGTTAGTTCGATGAGTTTTATCACAAGGGGTTTGTGGTTTTATTGTCCTGATATCTCTTATTATGAAAAAAAAATTTTGTAATTACATGTGCTTTTGTTTAACAACTGCTGGAGATATGAAACCACCCTGTTGCTTTGCAGTTACTTCAGGCGCTTTTGAAACTGTCAGATAGTTTGAAGAAGTTTAAATTACATGAACGGTTTTAAAAAGTTAATTATTTCAAAGCCGAATGTACTGCTCTGAGATGTTCTGAATTGTCTTAAATTTATCCCAACTATTTTGAAAATGTATGGTTATTGATTATGACAAAGGGTGTATTTTCAACCAGGAACAATGGGCCTCATTTTTAGTCTTTACTTAACTTAAAATATGATATTATGGCGTAAATAAATGATTGTTGGTTATAACCTCAAACGTGGCTTATTAGTTTCTCAATTTGAAACAAATTCATTTAGAATAATAATAAAAGTGATTGTAGCAGCGGCTCCATTTATTTATCCAATTAAAGGATTCATGTTTTATTTACAATGAGCAGGTCTTCCAAGTCAATGGTGTTGCGGAAGAAGGTGGTTAGTTTCATTAATAATAGAAACAATGTCTTTGGCTACTGAAGTTAGAAAATTTTCACTAATTAAGGAAACCACAAAACTTATCATGGTAGTTCGCTATGGTAATTGTGGTAATTAAACGTCCAGAACATTGTACGCACTTTTGTGAAATTCAGTTTTTGCAAAATTTTAATTTTTTATGATTTTTGCGGAAATGTCTTTTCATAAAATTGAAATGGTATAAAATGTACCAAATATTTTTGTGTAAACATTTAACTCTTTGATTTTCAATCGCTTCGACGAATAAATGAGCTCATATGTCACCCGCTTTATGCAAAAAAGTTCAATTTTCAAAATTTTATTAAAAATCATCTATATATGATATGGTAACAAATTTATGCTCATATGAATCAACATTCTCTCTTCTCTGAGGAGAATTAATAACATATTGATTCCACCAGTCTAAACTATTTTTATTATTTTTTTAGTTCGGAGACCATTTTTTAGTAATGACCACAACAGATCAACCAGTAACAAAAAAAATAACACACTAAACGTGAAACTGATAGCACAGCTGAAAAGAGGACAAAATTTTGATAAGACTAGCAAAATTTGAAGCAAAAATATGCAAAAAAATTCTGTTTCAGATTTGAAAATTATTGTTGTTGATAACCAACAACGACACCAACAATAAAAATTTGGCATTTTTTCTCTCAAGTAAACTCTAAATAATGATAATTTGAATCTTTTTAATATTATTTAATTTAAAAATAATTTTTTCAACTAATATTGTATTAATTTTTGAGATATTGGACATGTAATTTATCATTTGAATGCCAGTATGTACGTAATAGCAAACCTATCAATAATAAATTAAAATGCTGACTCAACTAAAACATCTCCGAAAAATCTGAAAATAACTGCAAACCTAATTTTCTATGCTCTTGAAAGTCTGTGCACAATGACTATTGCTGGGATGCCCTCCTATCCAAACAAGCCAAATTTTTGCAACTCCGCTTTATGGCCTTACATAATAGATGGAATTGATGACAGCACAACTCCAGAAAAAGTTTTTTGGGTAAAAATCACTAGAAATATATAAATTAGGTTTAATTCAGCCCAAAATAGGGATATAGCACTTTAACAAATGATTTCATACAGTTAAATCAAGAATTGCTATTAATTCTTTAATATAATTATTTCTGAAGTTTGTTAGTCATTCATCACGATTCCTCCCAGTTTCATAATTGTTTGATAATAATTACATATAGCTAGCGATGCAAGCAGCAAAATCATATATAAACAATGGCTCGGTGTTTTAATAGATCATAACAAAATGGTAATAATGAATTAAATTGTTGTAATAAATAATAGAGGAAACCAAATAAAACAATAGTACAAGAAATATTATGCATTGTACATATATAAAAAATAATCAATTACTATTGATAGCAAAATACCTATGTTGATATGCCTACTGCAGGTTTATTTGCTTCATGTACAAAGGTTGCTCAAAATTTACATAGCACCTTATTAAAGTTTTGCAAATTTGTCTCATTTTAAAAAAAATACTCTTTCAGAAATGTTTTGCTTTCAGAAATTTTTTGGAGTTGTCGACCAAAACTAAACTCCACAAATGTGTTTTTTCTATGATGGCTAGCAAAATTAATATTTTTCTGAATGTTATGAAACTGCACATTTATTATATGTTGCTTTATACAGCAGTTCAATGAACTTTCTTTCATTCTTAGGTATACAAAAATGGGGTATGCCGGCAATTCTGAGCCACAACACATTATGCCCTCAGCGATTGCAATCAAAGAATCTAGCAGTGTCGGTGACAAAGCTGCTAGGAGGCTAGGAACTGGCGTAGAAGATCTCAACTTTTATATAGGGGATGAGGCACTCTCTGCCACAGGTTACTCAGTAAAGGTGAGCTTTTCTCTTGATCGTCCGTTGTTGTATCCAGCAGTAGTGCCATGGCTGTCTTAGCGCTGCACCTGTTGTTGTATCCAGCGGTAGTGCCATGGCTGTCTTAGCGCTGCACCTGTTATCTCTAAATGTACCAGTGTACTATCTGCTGTCGGGTTGTAAATTAGATGAGTGAGTATACATAGACATCCTTACGTTGACTTATCTATGTAAACAATGTATAATGTTTTAGTGGCCCATTCGTCATGGCATCATTAGTGACTGGGACCTTATGGAGAGATTTTATGAACAGACTATATTTAAATATCTTCGATGTGAACCCGAGGATCATTACTTCCTGTTGGTTAGTTACTTTGATTGGTTATAACTTACTATCTATAAATCAAGTGGGAGGTTAAGACCGCTTGGATGTGTTCTTTGGACTTGCTTAGAATCCATTCATAGTTAATTTTTAGGTTTATGTATATGAGCTGTGATGATGGTTTTGTCTAAAAGTTGAATGAACGTGTCATCACCAACACGTGATATTGTTGCAGACTGAACCACCTCTGAACACCCCAGAAAACAGGGAATACACCGCAGAAATAATGTTTGAGTCATTCAATGTACCTGGGCTCTATATCGCTGTACAGGCTGTGCTGGCTCTGGCTGCCTCCTGGGCCAGCAAGAAGGCTGGAGAGAGAACTCTGACAGGTGAGTGGGCAAGTGTCGTTTACCTGTCTCTAGACATGAGCTGACAGGTGAGTGGACAAGTGTCCTTTACCTACCTGTAGACACGAAATGGGACATCTGCTATCTTATAATTTTTATGGCATTTGTGCAGCGTCATTCCAAACAAAAAGAAACTATAACAAAGCTTACCTGCAATTGTTTCGCATTGCTTGGGTTCTCTAACATTGCTTGAGTTCTCTACTGTCACCTAATGTCCTCCACCATTGCCTGAGATCTGACCTTAGTCTTGTGGGCTGTGTACTGTAGGTACTGTGATAGATTCTGGTGATGGAGTAACCCATGTGATACCAGTAGCCGAGGGCTATGTCATTGGTAGCTGTATAAAGCACATTCCGATAGCTGGCAGAGATATTACTTACTTTATCCAGAGCCTTCTTAGGGAACGTGAACCTTCTATTCCCGCAGAACAGTCTTTAGAAACAGCCAAGGCTATCAAGGTACTTACTCTATATGTACTGTAGATATACTGTAGATACACTGTAGATATACTGTAGATATATTGTAGATACACTGTATGTATGCTGTAGATACACTGTATATGCATTGTAGATATGCTGTTGATATACAGTATATATGCTGTAGTAATACTGCAGAAATACTGTAGAAATACTGTAGATATACTGTAGATACACTGTGTGGTAGATACACTGTGTGGTATATATACTGTGTGGTATATACACTGTGTGGTATATACACTGTGTGGTATATATACCGTTGTTTGTAGTTTCTTGAGTTTAAACAATCACGCTTTTTACATTAATATAAAAATACTGGTTGTTATTGTTGTCTGCTTGGTATCTGTTAACTACCACATGGATACCAGACTCTGCCTGGAGTATAGGGAGTTGTCCTTCCCATATCAGTGACACAGGGACTAGTCAGTTTTTGTAACTTGTATAGACATTATTGTTACTGTACATTTATGTTGTACATTGTAGGGACAGTACTGTTACTGTCCATTGTAGCAACAATATTGTTACTGTATATTGTAGGAACGATATTGTTACTGTACATTGTAGGAACGATACTGTTACTGTACATTGTAGGAACGATATTGTTACTGTACATTGTAGGAACGATATTGTTACTGTACATTGTAGGAACGATATTGTTACTGTATATTGTAGGAACGATATTGTTACTGTACATTGTAGGAACGATATTGTTACTGTATATTGTAGGAACGATATTGTTACTGTACATTGTAGGAACGATATTGTTACTGTATATTGTAGGAACGATATTGTTATTGTACGTTGTAGGAACGGTATTGCTACGTTTGCTCAGACATTGTCAAGGAGTTCAATAAATACGACTCAGACCCAAATAAATGGATTAAAACGTTCGAGTCAGTCAACTCGATCACCAAGAAGCCGTTCTCGGTAGACGTTGGCTATGAGAGATTTATGGCTCCTGAGATATTCTTCCACCCTGAGGTATTGCTACTGGCATTCACTGCAATAACCGTTATTTGAAGCTTTCTCTATAGTTCTATCTTCCTTTTATATGAAAAAACATGTATGTACCAACACCACATAATCATACGTGATAGTCTTAGAGTTGTCTTCTTATTGTGTACTGCAAATCATTGGAAACTGCCATTATAGCCCAAATCTGTTTTGCCTTTTGGAACCCAAATCAGCCAGAATGGCGTAGCATTTTATTATACCACCCGACACAATACTTCAGTGATTCTTTGTTCTTCATAAATGATCCTGTAAGTGGACCCCCCACACCCCCTCCTTGTATCTTGTATCCAGCTCTTCTCTGTGAATTGTATTTATCTAGTCCTAATCTACTATTCTTGCAGTTTTCCAACCCAGACTTTTCCACAGCAATTCACGACACAGTAGACAATGTTATTCAGAATTGTCCTATTGATGTTAGGAGGGGCCTCTACAAGGTATACTTATAACTGTTCGCTTGGTTTCCTTCCCCTCACGTATTGTCTAACCTACTGCTGCGCGTAGGTGCGGTATTGTGCATCTTGTTTGTGAGTTGTCTCCTCGTGCCTGAGGGGACAACTCCATTAGTGAATAAGTGATTAATCTGTACATTGTGCAGCTAAATACGATGATATCAGTGGTTTAGTATATTGGTAGTGGAGTCTGTTCAAGTATAAGAGTGTATTCGCTCGTTGAGTGATAAATGTGCAGACAAAAGTATGACAGGCATTTCCTTGAAACCACTTGATATATTATTGTGTGAAGTGCATTGCCTTATATATTGTTATTAAATGTGGTGGTTAATTGAAAGCAATAAATAAAAGTAACAACAATCTGTGTCACAACCCTCTAATACAAAATTACACACTAACTGTCAATATTGCTGCAAGTTTTTTGTCTCAGAACTTTGCTGTAAGTTTCAAGCTTGGAATTGCTAACCATGTTGAGGGCTTGCTATGTTGAATGGGTAAAGGGAATGACAGTGACAGCACTCAGTCTTATAATCTGCTGTAAGCAATCTGCTAGTTATGACCAGTATTGTCATTCATGCCTTGTAATGTGGCTGGCTAGTTTTCTCCCACATGTTCTTATCAATAGTAAAATACTGTTTAGCTTTAGTTCTTATCAATACTAAAATACTGTTTAGCTTCAGTTCTTATCAATACTAAAATACTGTTTAGCTTTAGTTCTTTGTTAAATAATAAAAGATAATTGTTTGTAAGAGGTTACTGGTAGTCTAATTGTGCAGTGTTTGGGGTTGTCATACTTCTCTCAACCAGAGCATTTCTGTTTGTGTATCAGACCACCGCTGCTTTGTAGAACATTGTCTTGTCCGGAGGTTCCACCATGTTCAAAGACTTTGGAAGGAAGTTACAGCGAGGTGTGCAGAAGTTGGTGGACTACAGGCTGAAGACAACTGAACAGCTGAGTGGAGGTAACCTCAAGGTATGTGTACCACCGACAGTTAGCAGTAGTAATTGGTGCCAACTAGTGCAAGGTGGTGGTGAACTATTGTATGCTACCTCTTATTGCCTTTTTATGTCCAAGAGTGACAGGCTTTGGTTTTACTCAATAAATCATACACCTTCGTCTTTGGTCATTTTTTGCTTGTAGTTTTGTACTTTTTGTTTAAGTGTGCATTCTTTCTTGATCACTTCCCTGCTAATTACTCTATCTATTGCTGGTTTAACATGTCTATTAATTTGGTGTCATTGTGTCCTTTCATCAAGTACTAAACTGAGTAGATGATTCCCAGTTGTCTCACCTCTCAATTGTTATTAGAATCGCAAAAAAACTTAACTTTCGGCGTAGAATATTTTGTAGTTCAGATGCAGCCTGTGAAATTTTTTTGCAATTGTTTGTACAATGTATCATGTTTTAAATGTAGGTGGTAGATTGTACACTCACTGTATTGTTATATCGAGTGCATGCATAGACATAAATAGTTATTATATGTTTTGTATAGCCAACTCCAATAGACGTCAATGTAGTGTCTCACCCAATGCAGAGGTATTCCGTCTGGTTTGGAGGAAGTATGCTTGCCTCTATGGTAAGATATTCTACTATGTTTTCACTCATTCCTATTGTGCAATGCTCTATCTGCTTTTGTCTTGTACAATGTAAGTGACCACAGCTCTCTAAGCCTTGTTCTTAATGAGTCTAAACACGGAAGTTGCATAATATTCAGTTTGTGAACAAGTGTGTAATACTCAGTCTGTTTTTCAACCTCCAGTTCTTTTTTTATTTTTAGCCCGAGTTCTACCAGGTTTGTCATACCAAGAAAGACTATGAAGAGTTTGGGCCGAGCATCTGTCGTCACAACCCAGTGTTTGGTGCTATGTCATGAGAAGTGAGTGTTCACTCGTTAGATTTGATCACACTACGTATTCTACTGGCTGTCTCTCTCTCTCGCGCACCAACACCACCCAAACGCACAACGTTGGACTATTAAATTATCTATCTATCATTTCTAGAATGTTCTTGTTCTCTAATTTGTTGATCGGTGAGTGCGTAGATCTAGATTTGTTCAACATTTTATCCTTGATTTGCTTTGACTCGCTGTTTACTGAGAAAAAATGGTAATTGCTTTGTGTAATGGAATGGCGTTCTCTTTCACAGCCAGTCCTGGTCACTGGTGTACAATAATTGCTAGTGGATAGGTGGCTGAGTTTGTGAGGGAACACGACTTGCCATTGTTTTTCATCGCCTTTTTTATACTTTGTACCGTATATGGCTACATTCTCCCACAATTGTGTGCTATTTGTAACTGATAGCCATCCTATGCTTGGCCAACCAGCTATCTGGACTAATTTGTTGCATCAATTATTCTTCGCTGATCTATTACTGTCACCATTATTATAAGCTTATTAATTATGCAATACATTTATCATAGACATTTTTATAAATACAAAAGTCTTTCTAGTTATTTACTTTCGAATACTGTTTTTGTCTGCGTTTGAAAATGATTTATTCATCTCTTTTGTATTCCCATGGCTTTGGTTTTTCATCTATAGCTTGCATCTCACAGCAGCAAGGGAGCGTTTCTCTTGTTTTGTTAAACTGTCAAACATTGCTCTTCTCTTCTAATGTTGGTGGGAAATTGGTAAGAGCTCCCAATGGAATATTTAATAATCACGTTGACACTTGTTTAATCAGGTAATATGATATTACATTAGCTTTCATTGCTATGTCTATGTGTGGACTATTATTTGTTAATAGTTGTATCTTTTGCTAACAAATTATCAAACATGGCCTACAGTAATATTCACCAGTTGTTCGTGTGCCACTAATGAATGGAAAAGCCGTCGGCTGTTGTATTAGCACACGAGTAAAAGCGTATAGTGATGATGTCAGATAAGAAAATGAGATTGTATTGGTCTACATACAAGCATATATGAAAATAAAACACTTGCAGCTGCTGGAAATATTTACAAAAAAATTGAAAATAAATTAGAAAAAAAATAAGTTGTAGTGGGTTACACTACAACTGTGCTTGTAAAAATTGTGCATATGGATTGTATGTCTGAGGAAGGGCTCCGGCAGGTAAGCCCGCAGTTAATAATGGTAACGCCACGGAATATCTCTGTGACACAGCTGCACTGTTCTGCATTATGTGGTTGTATAGAAGAGCTTGGTTAGATATGGCTGCCGACACAACAGCTGGCGAGAAGTTGGGCATCGCCCCAATACTGATTGTTGGTGAGTTCACGTCTAAACCGGGATTCTGCTTTTTCCACTTGGTTCTGCGATTCTGGAACCAAATTTTAACTTGAGTCTCGGTTAAGCTCAAACTGAGGGCCAGATTGAGTCTCTCACACACAGATAAGTATCTGGTTGTCTTAAACTTGTTCTCTAGCGCCACCAGCTGCTCATAGGTAAACGCAGTCCTGGCTCTTCTCGATTTAGAAGATTTACTGCTTTCGCTCAAACGAGATCGGTTTGTGGTTTTGCAGTCAATGCGGCCAACTTTCATTTCATTTTCATCCATGTCTGATTCGTAATCTGTGAGATAGGTATTTTCTTCTGTTTTGGACTCGTCTTCACAATCTGTTACAACAAAACGATTGTTATGAAATATTTGCTTGTGGGCTAGGTTAGGCTAAAAACATCAATTGAAACACAGTTATTTATAGTTTTTCAAAGAAAACTGTATTAGGTACCCATAAAGGAAACATTAAATAGTTTTTTGTTTCGTTTGTTGGAGTTATATAATACAATACACAAAAGATAAGAACTACATGCAACTTACCAGACATGTCGTGCTCCGACTGATCAGGTGAGTGAAGAGAACTGAGTTTATTCATGGCTTTAGGAGATAGTCCACCATTGAATTTAGTTGGACTGAGTATGTCTACCACACTGAATGCAGTGTGTCTCTTCTCTGGCTTGTGAGTGGGTGAAGGTGTACCGGCAGGTCTTTCCTCGTGCTCCAGAGTCATTTTGGCTGTAGTTGTCTGCTTTAGGAGCTATGGAGTTATGCCAGCGGTTGCCAGGCCATATGTTTATATATGACCAATGATGTGATACAAAGTGTGAATTGTCTATTAATGACTTATCATTGCACAAGAGCTCCACTCTCATTGGTCCAATGACAATGGATCTCATTTCGCTGCTTTAGCGCTTACATGGAACTGGATAAATTAGCGAGCCAGTTGAAGGTGTTGCTTTTAATTATAGTTATACCACATCAAAGTGCATCGGTGATTTACCCAATAGGCTGAGAACAAAACAATCTGACCACACTGGCCATAGCATTGTCATGGCAAATTAATTTCTTAATTCCTCATTATTCTGATACTGATTTTCCACATGTGCTACTCTGAGTGTGTACTGGAGGGAGCATGCTCATTGGTTTTCATCATCTTGTTTTTATTTCTCTATTCATTACAATCAATTAATATAATTGAATGATGTTGTCTTCATGTGGTTTTTTAAACAGTTGAAGGTGGTAAGAATGTATGGGCACAGTACTTAATTCACAGGCTGACTAATTAATGAACACTAAACTAATTAACCAATCATAAGGTCTTAACTTTTTGTTTTTGTACCGCAGATAATCACTGGCGCACCTGCACACAGGCAGTGCTTGTGTATAGTAAACATCTGACAATTAGTCAATAACAAAAAGTAACAAATAATTGTATATTTTTTTCTGGCGCTTCTCTTAGATTTCTCATTCGAACTATGACCTTTGACTGAATTTATTGCAATGCTTGTTATATAGTAAGACTATTAGATGTCTCCATTGGCAGCATCAGTAAACAATTGTATTGAATTGATTAGCTCCAAGGACAAACAGTCAATAGCCACAGTTCCTGGTTGCCATGAACGGCTGTTTGGTCAAAACGCTGTGTTGAGGGCTGCTTACCCATTGATACTGGCAGAACCTAGCGGTTATTAGGCCTTGTTGATTCACGCGTGTATCCACTCCGGAAATTAATACTTTTTCGTATCAACACAAAAAGAAACAATTTATTTTTTGATGATGAACAAATTAAAACCATTAACTAGTGAGGAAATGAACAACCGTTTTGTGTTTTGTCTCACGAACTGGCAGCCATGACACACACCTTGCCGTATTAACTCGTCCAGCCATGCGGACAATTAATTCAGGTTTGTACAATGTCTTTGCATCAGTGCAATTACCGTTGGAACAGGCTCTTTGCTGAACCATCTCGCAATGTAGAAGACAAAACAATGAAAGTCATCTATAATGCAGCAGATATATAAAGATGTCCGTCCCATGAGCGCCAGGCTTGACTGAGCAATCAAGGCTCAGGATATTATCTAGTCAATGCGAACATGGCTGTGACTGCGTTATTAATACAATCCAAACCACACGAGATCTTTATCTTCATTCAAAGCCAATCACTAATTTCTAAACAACTTAAAACAAATTAAAAAGTGACTTCACATAGAAAGTCAAGGCTGGGTGTGCAAGCCACTAGCTTCTCAATGTAATCAGCGCAGAAATACATCCTTTTATTTAAACCGCCATTCATTTACTGTCTCTCGTCTACTAACAATCATTCTGTAATGGAGCGTGTGCTTGCTGGTGCCAATGCCTGTTTTTTTTGTGCACAAAACTCCTTTTGCTCATTACATCAAATGAATTATAACAATGGCTATTTAGTCAAAAGATGCTATGATAATACATATATTATTTGCAGCGTTGCAGCTCACAAAGGCTGACTGTGTGCCACTATATATCTCATATAGGTTTATAAATTGGTCCATCCCTCTCACAAAACCATTTAAAGTAATGCGCCAACAATACATTTAAAGTTTTTGTTATTTAAAAACTTCAATAACCTATGCAAAAGTTTGTGCAGTTCACATAGTTGTTTGTTTTTGTATTTATTTCACCGATCACCAAATATTAACACAGCTATAAAGCAGTAGCTAAATATACATTGTTAGTTTCTTAGGTTGCTAATAATAGCATTTGATGAGAAAAAGTGTTTTTCCTGTCAAGTGCACTGCTGTGTGAAGCCATTTATGTTTCTTTGTCTTGTAGTATTTGATGGTTGCTAGTATCCTAGTGGTTGAATTCTGCACAACACTTGTAACTTCTCCAAAACTCTTTGCTTAAACCTTTGAAATCCCTCTCCCTCTTCATTGCTACTTTTTGATGTGGTATTTCCTTGTCTGGGCTAATGGAAAGGCTAATATTGTTTACTCAAAAAGAATAAATAAAAGCATTATTTTGCCCAAAAGTGGACTCAACATTGCATGAATTATGTGTAAACTATCAGATGGTTTTTGATGAGAAATCGCATGGCTCAGTGAATCGAGAAATGACTGTGTGTTCATTAGCATTGAGCGTTTGATAGAGTACAGTGGTTGTTGCTACAACTTAACAATGCTGACCTAAAATTAATACCAGAAACAATGACTGTTTTGGCAGCACTACAAATGAGCTAAATAACTCATTGACCCAATCACTGGGTGCAAAATGAAAACATAAATTGTTAGTAATTAATTTCGGGCTTAGCTATTATCTACTTTGGGTGCTCGGGTGTATGAACTGATACAGCAAACTCGGGCCCATGTGATCGAACTCACTTATATTTCCTATAGTAAATAACTCGCTGACGTTGCTCGCTGCATGTGCTAGGGCAGCGCACTCTCTGATCCGAAACTAATAGAAAACATTTTTTCTGCTGCGAAAGTGTACATAATAGAGACTATCTTGTGGCAAGAATAATACATGTCTTACAATTATGTAAGTGGAAATACACATTTGTATTAAAATGGTAGTAATTATTTGGAAAGATTTCAATTAAAATGTTTTAGAAAATAAAAACAGACAAAAATATTTTAGCAATGCGATAAATGTTGACTCGCGGTGACTCTGTGCACTTACAATCAATTAAATATTTATTCGGTGTAGGCGCTGTAGCAATTGACAGTTGGGTGGTAGTAGAAGCAGCCAGACTGATTATACTAATAATGCCTTGTCTCATCACCATTGTGATGAAATATCAGCCCGTATACACTTTAATTCATCTCTTGCCAAAACATTTTAAATTCATTTAAATGTAGTAAATGACTTAATATAGGGTATCAGGTACATCTTATATAAACACTGAGTTAAATAATGTGGACAGAATTTCATGAGCACAAAAGAATCTGACACCAGGGCAAAGTGTGTCAATTTAGTTTTTAATGAGCTTCAATCACCAAATTGTATGAGTTTTGTTAAAGGCTTCTACGAACTCACCAATACCTTGGATTCACTTGATCTGTATGAACGATATAGACGCGGGGATTTGAACGTAACAAAGTGTGTATTCATCAAGTTTTTCTATTCATAGAATGCATTTTATAATGCATGCAGTAGCAAAGGCTTGTCTTTATATTTATTGTTTTTGTGCTTGCGTGTGCAGTTTGAAATTTAGTCCATTTTATTGTGAAAAATCATATTCATTTATAAATACTTGAGTTTTAGATGCTTTGAGGGCCACAACATTGTAATAATAGAATCTCTCGCTCATTCAGCATAGAAAATTCCAAACTTGTAAAAAACTGATTTTTCTTTTCTAAAACTGTCTTGATTTTAAAAAAAATTCAACTCATGGCATTCAGCTAGGCCCCTTCAGCTAGGCCCCTAGACTAGGACCCTAGACTAGGACCCTAGGCTAGGACCCTAGACTAGGCATACCACTGTTAGCACCTCAACAATAGTACTGACTGTCACCTGGCTGAAATAAAACCTCAAAATTACAGAAATTACTTCCGCGTTACCAAATGAGCAGTTATCTAACATTATTACCAGTAGATTTGCGGAGAAGGCTTCCTCGATAGACATTACATCAATAGGATATTAGCATTCTAATAGTCTATCGTATTAGCGTTCATTTGGTTTTGGAGCCAGCGGTGTGAATTGTCTTCCATTATCTTTCTATCGCACTCGCTCTAACAAATGTCATTATCTTTAGCAGCGAACTAGCAAAAATGGCTGGAGGTTTTTCTATACAGCAGCTTATCTCATATAATCCTATATTAATAGAGTTTTTATTAGTGACGAGATGAAAGCATTATTATCCATTGCCGTTTACAAATTACTTTTTATAACAGTAGCGTATCAGCTATATCTACCAGTCATTATGGTCACTGAGTAAGCCTTTTCTATATTTGCCACTCATTTTTGTTATCTTACGAAGAGTATAAATTTTCAAAGAGATATTCTAGTTGAACAACATCAGTTACAATACAAAATACTTGATGTGAAAGCTTGAATCTGTGTTGGAATCAACGTTGAAACCTCCACAGTTAAATTTCACACATTTTAATATTTCCCACAAGGCTTGCATTACAAAGGATCAAAAACTTACTTATCAAATTTAAAAAACTTTTTCTCATGTGGTCAGCTGCACCGAATGCATCGCAATCTGGCAACATTTATGTAATTTCCAATGAACCCGCTAGACCAATTTGATTTCCCATAAAATAATAGAAAACACTGCTAATTACCTATATAAAACTGTGCATGCTATTAATGGCTGAGTGCCTGACCAACCTAATTGCTTCTTGTAATGTGTTTACTCATGTATAGTTTACTACTTTGTGTTTGCTATAGTGATTACACAGTGCAACTGTGGGTATAAAACAAAACTGAAGCCTTTTCATAGTTACGACTGCACTGCGTGGCAGCATGGCAGCTGAGTTGGTGGTGTGACAGCTCTTTCTTTAGGAAACCACATCATTTCTCATTTGATGCTTTCATGCACTTTTCTCAACCCTGAAATATCATAAATTTTTGGCTTGATGTTCATTTAGTTTAATTTTTTTGCACTTTAGTGTCAATGAAATATGTATCATAATCATATGCATATCAGACATCCTCTTGTTTAAAGGTCACGACTTCTCTAGTTGATATTGTTTCTTTGAGTGAAAAAGCTGATGGTGGCAACCTGACAGTTTGGGCGTTTTGTTATTGTCGTGTGGATCTGTTGAATGCACAATAAATATACACATAGATTATACTAGCTTTCCGTGGCCGTCAAATTTTACAACGTTTTTAGATAATAACAACATTTATTTTCGACAAGGCGATTAAAATAAATGTTGTTATTTGGCATAGCTTTTTTCATCTAAAAGACAATCAATTAGTTAGTGGTCCACCTTGAAATTTAAATTTTTTGTTCATTAATACAATTTGATGCGATGTTATCATCTTCTAGATTGTGAAAAAGGTGGATGTTGAAAACATTTCTGAATTGGACTATTCCAAATTGACTGGCTGGTTGGTTTAGAGTTGCCATTCATTTTAGCAACAAGGTTTCACCCATTATTCTGCAGCAATTACTCAGCTAATTCAAAGCGTCTGCTAGGAAAAGCAGCACACTCTGGTGAGCCACAAACAGACTTAAGGCTGCTGCTGGACTCCAGGTTATGTAACTGGCCCAAGAGCTCAAAGAGCCCAAAACTGTTTAGTAACAGAAACCGGTAATAAATACAGAAGCAAGCCGCACTGCTTGATTATTTCAAAGGTTTATTATTTAGTGTGATCTTTTACAATTTGCTCTTAATTATCACACAAAGATAGTTCAAATAAGATAATAAAACATAAATATCTGTTAATTATTATATGATTTCCTAATTACTTCTGTACGCCTGCTACTCTGTTTAAACATTTGCATTTTTACTGGCCAGTCTCATTAAACAAATGTCTTGAGAAATAAGCAAATTGGTTCAGTACGAGGCGTGTTTATGTTGTAGCGTGTACAAGCAATACATGTGTTATTAATTCCTACGCATATTCTTTCTCTTATCTCTTTTACAAAAGTTGCAAAGTGCGTAATGAGAAATGATGAGCTCATTAATTTTACATACAAAAACATTGGAATGTTTTACTTGTATGTAGCAATGTCATTTACCTCTTTATTATCTACTTGTTTCTAATTCACACGAATTGTTCTTTTGCACTGCATGACTAGTGCCGATCTCTTTGTCACAAATTATAGTTAAAGAGCTTCTCTGATGACAGCAATTACTGACACACTGCTTGTAAATGAAACAGTCTCATTGCTGATCATTACATAGCTCACTGACTTCAATCAAAACCATGATAGGGCAATTAGCAATACTAATTTGCAATCAGTCACCCTATCTGGCCTTGTATACCCAAACTATTTCTGAAAATTTGCGCAGCATGACAAATTAATGGTATCAATACTATAATAATATCGCTACACCTGACATAATGTGTCACACATATCAAATCGCTCATCAGTTCCTTATCGCTAGGTTGATTTGGTAGAGAATCTCTCACTCGCTCTCTGGATGAATAGATGAAAGCTGGTTGTGTCCGTTTATAGTATCTTTTGTATCTGTTGGTTACTTGCGTCTTTTATTAATCTTTGTTGCCTCACAGGATTGTTGTGGAAATTTTTTTTCTCATAAACTCTTTTCATTGTCTTGTATTATTGATGTTATTAAAAGGTTTTTCAGAATTTCCCTAGTTTTTTAGATTTTATGTGCCAAATTTTGCATATGTTATTTCCAGAAATCAATGAATAGTATATTTGCACAATGATGCTTTTTTGTTATATCATAACTTGCTGGAATAAATGAGATCATATTTAAGTTTAGTTTAGTATTTATTATTCTCCACAACAACGGTAAATCACTCTGGGTAGCGATTAACACTTTGACGTCATTTGTGAAAAAATCTTCTAATTTCTTTTCATCTAGCCAAAAACAGGTCGAAAAAATTTAGTGGTGTGCATAAATACTAATAATAATAATAATATTGTCATTTAGGAAAATATTATTAAGGGTAAAAGGTAGAATGAGCCTATTCATATCTATCATCATAGACTTATAGATGTGTAACTCTAGTAATATGTTTTGTTGTTAGATATCGCTGATTACTTCTTTTCAAAGAGTGACTCTCTGCTGTGTTTATGCAAGCATTTGTATGCGAGTACCATTGAATTAATTATTTGATCATTGCAAAAAAAAGTTTAATTGGGTGAATATAATACCTGGGTGAGAAAAGCTGTTTTGTGTATGATAGTATTGGGATAACTTCTAATTGATGTGTTAAGTTTATCGGGGGTCATTTTATTTTGATTGTAGCAGCATCAATTCATTGCCAACGCTCTATTTTCTATGTTCCGGCAATTTCAACTCTACGTCCCGGTGAATTTATTTCTACAAAACAACGGCTACTGGGAGCGGTCAGTCTCTAGTTATGAAAATGATGCTGGAATGATTGAAGTAATTCTAGAATTAATTTTTAACCTAGATTGGAAATAAGTTTAATTGTAATGGTTTTATAAATATACAAAAGTAATAAAATAAAATAAAGAAAATTGTAATTTGTAAAAAAGAATTGGCAATAATGACCCATTGATTTTAGCATCTATTTTAATGAGGCTCCACAGTAACACTTTTCTTTGTAAAATTATTTACCAGACTAGAGAGCTAAAATTGCCGGAACATAAACCCCTGAAACATAGAGCCATCGAAACAATGCTAGACCGAATTTATTTGGGAGTTGTTTACTTTTGCATGCCATGAGAATATAACCCTTCCTAATATAACAATGTCTGTTATGACATTTCCATTTCACACGTTTGCCTTAAAGCTAAACAATTTTTTCAATTTCTCGATCTCACATTTACCATTGTTGGGATAATGTTCAACATGTAAAAAAACTAATGTAATAAATATAATTAGTGTGTATTTCAATAACATTAGATAACAAAATAATTGCAAACTTAAACAAAAATAGCCTCAAAACAAGTTGAGGTTTTTAGTTTTTAAAACCATTGACGATAACTGTTATGTTAATTTTAATAAATTTGTATCGATGGAAAAACAGTTAATTTGGTTAGGCTTTTGGACAAACATAAGCATTTATTGAAATTTACTGAATTATTGCTTTGTTAAGAAATGATAAAAATAATAAACTTTGTTTGTATTTAAAGTTCATAGAAATTCACTCGCTGCAATACTGATTGATTATCCTAAAATCCCAGACTTTTAACTTTTACAACAGGACTGGTCAACATGGACCCTGGTGGTTCTTCACTATAATTTCAATTTCTCTTCTCAATTTTACGAAACTACACCACTTAGCAAATATTTTTCACCTAATTAAAAATTTTCACTCAATTTAGGTTTAAAGCTTAATTATTATGTGGGTATGTTATACATTTCAAGGACAGAAGGAAATGAAGCTTTTTATCACCGAGTCAGCTATTTAAACAAAACCAGGTAAATAAGTTTTAGCCCTGGACAAAACTTGTCTGCCACTCCTGTTTTAGAGCATGCATGATGTAATGGAACATATTACATAGGTAGTTGTACATCATAAGCCGATAGGTGTAGTATTGTGGAATACAGGAGTGCACAACTACTATCCGTAAATGAACCCAATGTAGCCTTGATGGCTCTCTATGGCCCACCATCGTAAACCCAGACTCTTGAGAGCTGCCTCGGCTAACCCAATGCTACTGCAGCGGTGTTTTTGCCTCCTTAGTTCTTATGAAGGCGTCTAAATACATTTTCAGAGTGATGAGCAGTATGCAGAGTTAATGTACTCCATTTCCCTACTGGGATACCACATACCTACACATATGCGATAGCTGATCAGAGAATATATTTATCATGCTCCTGTCAATGATTATTATATCTCACATTGAACTTGGAAAGCTTGCAAAATTGCTGAAAATAAGCCAAGTTTGAATCTTATTGATGATTGTGCTTAGGTATCGATTATATACAATATGTCATGATTTTGCTACACATTTAGCGCTGATGATATGTCCTTCACCTTGACTTCAATTGGGCTGTGAGGAATCAAATTATACGTGCAAGTTGAATAAAAATTGTAACATCCTCTATGGGGCTCACAACAAAATATATGGAGTTGTGTCCTCAGTGTCACGGTGGGACAACTTCCCAAAACTTCACAATGTAACAATCGTCGAATTCGTACTAGATCTTTGCAAGCTTGCAAAACGAATGCCGAGTTGAGGCATCTGCCTTGTCCAATATGAATGATTGAAAAACACATAATTTGCAACTGCTGTGTTCATTGTGCAGTTTTCCCATTTTAAAGCCGTTGAAATATTGATTCTATCAGACATCATTCATTGACAAAAGTATTTCATCCTGTAGGCATTGTATTTGCTGCAATGTTCACACAGCGAAGTAAAAAAATAATTTATTTTGTGAGTCAAAACACAAGCTCAGCGATAACCAATAATCTGTCATTTTTATCTCATTTAAAGCTAACAATAATATATAGGGAGCAGACTAATCTAGCTCACTGACATGTACATTAGGATGTTATGATACAAAAACAGGCAATTCATTGTACTATAATTACAACACATAGAACTTAACACAAAACTCTATCATTCTACATATAGACAGAAGCTGTATATACAAGTGTGCATGGGTACGGTATATACTTGTGTGTATGCGCCGCTGGGGCAGTGAAACGACCTCTAACAAGGAATAAAATAAATAAATAGGTAGGTTTCAAACAAAATGATCACACGGTAAAATGAACAGCGTAGAGCCAGCCTAGCCAACACACACCTGTTAGGTATGATACACTTAACTACATTGATATCAGAAGTCTACGACCAGCACAGACAACAAGTAAATATGGAGCAATACAGCTATAGAACTAACCTATATATATTACACTAACACTGATTGGTAACTCTGAGAAGGAGAGGTGCAAATCTCAACTTGATATGAGGGTTTACTAAGTTTTTACATAACACAGCAACAATCTGTATTCTTCTTGCTAGTAGCGGAGGGCAGTTGTGGAGAGAGCTGCTCCTCCGTTATGATACTGTATTCTTTGACTGAGCCACCGGTAGCCGTAGATATCTTCACTCTCAGAGAATTGTGTAAGCTACTGCAATCCGAGTCTGTCAACTCTCTGTCACTTAACTCACTGATGTCCATTTTTAGCTGCTGCATTAGCCTCGCTTTCGAGAACTTACCCGCCGCTTCCTTTGACCGTCTCTGTGATGATCTAGGGGTGGTATTGGCACTATACTTATTGCTAGACCTGCTGCTTATAGTCGAACTCTGTGAGGCTAGACTAAAGTTACTGAGGCGAGAGAGTGAGCTGTCCACAAACTTGTTGGCCAGCACCCTGAGGCTATTGTTATCACTGTCTTTGTTGTTGCAGTTACTGTTAAGTTTGTCAGTAGAAAGGGTGGTGGCTGCCGCAGCGGAGGACTTCTGTGGGTTTATACTATCTGTTACTGAGTCCGCCGCAGATGACCGTGAACTGCCACTGTACTTTTTCTTGGCACACGGAGAGCTGGTATTGTTATTATCAGTTCGAGATGTGCCGCTGTTGTTTATTCGATTCACACCGACGCCGCTTTGAGCTCCGCCACTTCCTCCTGATGTGGGCGGACCATCATTGTCACTGGAGTTACCACTATCCTTTCTCTTGTGAGGCAAGTTGAGAGTTGGGCCAGAAGTATGCTTGTCATCGTCATTGTCACTCGTGTCTGAACCGCTGGGTGTTTTACCTTTCATTAACTTTTTCTTATGCTAAAAAAACACCGTTTATAAATAAAACAGGTGTTCATCAAAGAGGAGAGAAAAGTGTGTGCCTACGCGGCTATAAAATACATTTCTTTACAGTAACCAAACTATATAAAGCTCACAATGAACAAAAAACTTCACAAAGTAATCAATAAAGAGAGCAGGTCAAACACACTTCATACTTGGATGCACTGTATCACATAATGGGTACATAAGATAGAGCATGCGCACCACTCACTCATGTAATCATTACAGTCATTAGCATTTCAAATCAATATTAAGCAATCCCCGACAGCCCACAGACAAAAGGGAGCACTTTCACATTACAATCCCAGAGACAAGGCAAAAGCAGGACAAAACCCTGAGCCCAGAACCAATAGAAGACATGAAATAGGGGTTTAGCTGTTACATAATTAGTACTGACCAATATTTTACGAGCAAGTTCAGGTGAAGCCATTGAGAGCGTACTGTGCCGCAGCCGGACAAGCGAAGTCTGACTATGAGTGGAAAGAGCATCTTCATCTGATGTAATTTCTTGTTCTTCATGAATTTGCTTTAGTGGCAGTAACTGGGGGGAAGAGCCCACATTCCTAATTGGTCGGATGTTTGATTGTTGTGGAACGGAAGGCCTGGAGCGCCTTAATGACATGTTACTAAGGCTTTGCTCAAATTCAGAGCTCAATGAGGTACCGACCATAGAGGAAGCAGACAGCTACAAGGAAGATCAAGCCATGCAGAAGGCGATCCAGGTCGAATCATATTATAGATAACCTGGGGGATGTGAACAGAAAGGGGACACCGTAGATATTAGTTTAGCACAAGAATGGAAACTGCAGAAAAAACCAAATGTAGTAAATCTATTAGTATCAGCACATCTACATAAGCAGACACAAAAAACACAGTAATTTTGCTAGTAACAACTGGGGAGCAAACTAAAGCAAACACAACAGTTCATGTTGCACACTTCATTTTCAGCAATAAAACTCCTTAAAAGGGATCAGAAATTCTGATGGCGGGTCAGAAGGAAGCAATGTAGATGCTAAGTGCATTTGTAACCACAATAAATAATGTAAAATGGCCTGCTTAATTACACCTAATAAACAATCGCATTGATTTACGTCACCAGTTTCAGAACATATTTTAACAAACCGACTTGAAATACAAAGAGAAAAATAAATTAGTTTATTGAGAAAAAACGACTCCAACAACCCTGCTGCGAGTTGGATAGACTTTGTAAAGAACCATTTACTGCAAAAAATGATTGCCACATAAAACAGTGAAAAACTGATTTCCACCTAGAACCAAAAGGGTAACACACTGGACAACATGACCTATATACAATAAACTGGAAACAGAAATATCACCTGTTGCTGCCAGGCGGCTACAGACTTGGACTCCCTGACTGTCTGCACATCGTCTCTCAAATCACCTGTGTCAGACTCTTCCTCGTCCTCTTCATTAATCAATGAAAACTTTCTAAAATACACACATTAGACATCAGTGCTCTGCGTTATTGGAGGCAAAACTGCTGCAAATGCTTTGTGACTTTTAGATATGTAGTTGTCCTCTCTTGGATAACAACTCGGAGTAAAAGTGATTCGGGAAGACACAACTAGTCATAATCCAGCAATGTAATGGGGCAGTTTGCAAAGAATTTTCAGAAACGGTTCATTATGAGTGTTTTGACTGAGTCAATACATTTGCTTCGCCTTGGATAACTCCGCTACTTTGTGCACACATTTGTTCACGCGAAACTATTTTTACAACCATCAATAACAAAATTAAAAACGTACCAATTTTTACAATGGCAAAAATATATTGATGTATATTTATTTCATTATTTGTTGATGAAGGTTTACTGAAAAAATATATCTGTTTTCTTTGAACCACAAAACAATTTGATGGAAGTCACATGAGAGAGGAGAACCCTGGGACATGAATCAGGACATTACACATTCACGATACTTTTTTTAAATAAATTGGCTACCCAAATCATACCGCATATTTGCACCCTACTAAAATCACATATTTGCCCGCTAGCACATTCACACTTCCGCGACAAGAAAAATGACTAAGAATAGCCTGTGAAACCTGTCAACATAGGCAATAGTCACATAGCAAGCCGGCAAACACAAGATGTTAAAATAGAGTATTTGATGTGGGAGAGAAGTGAAGGGTTCACTTCTCTCCCACTCTAGAGTCAATATGACTGGCAGTGAAGAATGCTTGAAATGGGAAATGAAGGATAGCGGAAGATGAGAGTCGTGGGTGGGCATATATTAGCCTTGTGTAATTTATAAATTACCAGCCCTTCGATGTTATACATTACATGAATGTTTGTACCCTAGAGTGTCCAAGTATTACTGTCTACCTACAAGTGTATATGCCTATGCATCGACGTACTGTTGTTGTATATATATTTGCATTAATACACTATTATACATGTCCATTGCTATTATGTTAATTTCGGACCACAAGGTGTTGGCTACTTACAGATTATGCTGCAGAAAATATATGATCAACAAAGAGAATATTTCAGGCGTATTTCACAATTGTAGAGTAGTTAGTGGTAGAGCATTCATATCAGTTATTGATCAGTTATTGAGAGGAAAAATATAATAAATCTCATGCACTACATTCTGGGACAACCAGTAGCAATCTGTGACAGGTACAAGGGGAGCTGGAAAGACTCTCAGCTAAGCTGATAAAATGATAGATGAAATCGAAGAAAAAAAAAATCATCTCACCTGGGTTGATGCTCCACCTCAGCGATGGGTGGTGTGCTTGGAGATGCGTAGCCTGGAAATGTGTTCTCAGCGGAGAATACATTGTCTGCCTGGTCATAGGGAGCACTTCTAGGTGACGGCTCTAATGTGACTCTCTCGCTGCCAAACACAAGTATGACATCAGCACAACGATGTCTGTGTGCATATGTCCGCAGGTCGCACAAGAAATAACATGACAGGCCACATTATCTATTCAACCAGACAAATATTTTCAACCCACAAAATCTTATTTCAATTCACATTTGAAACTGTTAAACAGGTTTAGCATTTCCAAATACAAACAAGAGTGGGAGCCTTACTGGCAAGGTCTGTAACACCCAACGTAGGCACGCAAACCACACCTCAAGCTCCAGGGAGCAAACATTATTATTATGCCAAATCTCACGATCTCATTACGTCAGACGTAACACTATTGAAAAAACAGCTATAAAGCTACAACGTAGAGCTGCGCACAAACAAATCTTGACAAGAGACTTTTCAACATGACTGATGGCCCTACTTTATTCAGATAAGACAGCAATTGTCTGCCTGCAATATGATGCTGAAAGTCAACTTGCGCCGCACAATAAATTGCGACAGAGACGTTAGTTAGTGAGTTGTATGTAACTGGCAACACATCACCATCACTACATCACAAAACATTGCATACAGTCACTGTGAAATCTTCACTAAGTTACTGTGTATATAAAATGTACGTAAGAGAGCAGAGGTTGGCTGTGGAATCAAAAAGCTTTTAATCACATCAATAAATAATTAGTGATGGATACTCCAAGTGGTAGAATGCATACAGCGGGTGGCAGACTGTGTCACTACGACATAACATTGTCTTGTACACATGGAAATAGCCATCTGCACAAATGATATAATGAAAAACTTGGAAAAAGAATAAGTGGATATGGTAAAACAGTGGGTTTTGGAGTGAAACATGAAACAAAATCAGAAAACTTGTAAATTTAGAAATTGACAGCTAAATCAGAAATGTGATGCATCAAACAGGTGGATGTAGGCAGCAGTCAGCAGTTATTAGACAGAAATATGCAGTGAATACTGTGAGTAAACACATGCCTGTAGTAGTAGCAGTTAGTACACAATAACAGGTCAGCGTTTAGTACTAGATATGAGCAGGGACTGAATGCGCACAGAGAGGAGAGAGCGCAGACATGGAGACTATAGACATGGAGAGAGTACAGACACAGAGAAAATACAAACAGAGAGAGAGAGTGGAGACAAAGAGAGTGAAGACACAAAGACAGACTACAGACATAGCGATAGGGCAAACACAGATAGAGTGCAGATAGAAAGAGACTAGACACATAGAGAGAGGGCAGACATAGATAGAGTGCAGATAGGAAGAGACTAGACACATAGAGAGAGGGCAGACATAGAAAGAGGGCAGACAGAGAGAGTGCAGACATAGAGAGAGGGCAGACAGAGAGAGTGCAGACATAGAGTGCAGACCTAGAGAGAGTGCAGACAGAGAGAGGGCAGACACAGATAGACTACAGACATAGAGAGGGCAGACACAGAGAGAATGCAGACAGAGAAAGATTGCAGACACAGAGAGACTGCAGATAGAGAGAGCGCAGACAGAGAGAGAATATAGGCAGAGAGAGTACAGACACAGAGAGAATGCAGACACAGCGAGAGTGCAGACATAGAGATGACAGACAAAGAGAGACTGCAGACACAGAGATGGTAGACAGAGAAGGGAGACAACTGCAGCTGCAAATGATCTATTCTACTTGTGCTGATCAAGTGCCACTAAAAGGTCTTAAAATAATCCAGCAGATGATAAATATAGGCTAGAAAGTGTAGCGCTTAGCGAGCACACAAATCGTTGAGAATGTGTAATGGAAAGAATTAGAAACAGGATACAACATTGATTACTACATGCAGCCAAAGTTGCAGCTCTAAAGCCTGGTTTCCATACATCTCCCAAGCGCTCGCACGAGGTCGCAGAAGCTTCTGCCACGATCTGCGATTTATGGAGACCGTGATTGTGCGATGTGCCACGATTTCCTACGAGGTTGCTGCGACGTCCCACGAAAGTTGTTTGCAAAGTACTTTTCTGCGACGCACCCACGATCAGGAACAACTGGCGATCGCCAAGGATCTATGGAGACCGTACACATGCGACCAAACATAGATTCTGAAGATTAGGCGACATCGTTTTGTGTCTTTTTCCTAAAAGATCAGGGTAAAGGTCAGGAAAGTTGACCATGGCCGAAGAATCATGTAGTAGTAGTAATATTATTATTATAAAAATAATAATTATTTTTTTGTCATTGACAAAAAAATTGACTTATCAATAATAATAATTTTTTTTACTTCATTCATATAAAACCTATAGCTTCTAATAATAAAAAGCGCAACAATAGCCGTAGTTTGTTCGTTGATATTAATAATAATAAATAACGATTGAATAATTGTATTTAAATTATTAAATTAAATATATTTAATATATTTAATTTAATATATTTAATTAATCATAACAATTTCACCAGTGAAATTCCCAAAATTATTTTTTATTTATCACTCACTGGTAGCTATTGTTACAATAGCTACCAGTGAGTGATAAATAAAAAATAATTTTGGGAATTTCACTGGTGAAATTGTTATGATTAATTAAATAATAATAATAATGCTATTGAGTTGATCATTATTATTATGAATAATAATTATAATAATAATTGTAATAATAATTTAATAACAACAGCCTTTTATAATTAATAATAATTTATTATTTATTACTTACTGCTTAAACTGCAGTAGCAATAAACTTGTGTTATTATTATGGTTGCCTCTTATCATAATAATTATTAACATAAAAGCTCTTTGCATGATAAAAATAGCTAATTTTCACATATTAATAAATTAATTAATAGGATGATAATAATAACTAAATCTACCATGTATTTACAAAGGAATCGCAGCCGGTCGCCAGCAAATGCAAAAGTATGGAAACCAGGGATCGCAACTCCTCGTGAGTCGCCAGTGCTCGCAGGAGATGCTGCGATTACTTGGGAGATGTATGGAAACTAAGCTTAATAGCTGTGGCACCAGTGCTAGAGCGATAGCACCAACGCTATAGCTGGGATACCAGCAATATAGCCATGGTACGTGTGCTGTAGCCTTAGTGCCAATGAAGAGCAGAGATAGAGAAGCTTCAATCACAGGAGATGACCAACAATGTATGTACTAACAGCGATACTACAGTCATATATATACACCAGCCAACAACACCAGCTGACTATACCTAACGCTGCCTGCTGCCTCCTCTGGTGTGGATAGACTGTGTTCTAACCTCGGAGGCCACTGTGCAGTAGACGATGGGCGATTCCTCAGCACTGGTTTCTGCTCACCCATGTGTTGCCTCTTAAGCTTACGTTCGGCGAGGAGGTAGAAGGTGGCGGTTACATTTGAGTACTCATCAGATTCTATAGCTCTATTATACAACAGTAACACACACGTACAGCTAACAGTGAGAGAAAAGATGGCCACTACACCAACTGATACACAAGGAACAGCCTTGTTTATTACACTACATCTACACACATCACATGCAGTACACACATCACATGCAGTACACACACATCGCATACAGTACAGTACATACACGCATACAGTACACACACACACAGTACACATACAGTATACCTCCACACACAGTACACACACACACATCTCACAGTAAAAGCGTGGCTACACAGGCCGGTGTTTGGCATCGGAAGGCTTTGTGATAGGCGACACATCGGTGGGCTTATTCGTGAGCATAACCAACATGTTGGTCAATGCCCGATGCCGAAGACACATCGGCGGACTCTGATTGGTTAAAACAAAATATTTTCACAAGCTCATCAAGTTTAACCATTTACAACACATTTCCGTTTCCGTTCCGTTTGTAATCATTAATGAAATGTTCGAAGAAACCTGAAAAAAAAATTATAGCAATTTCTCGTCGGAAACTTGACAAGTCCTTGATCTGGTCGTCGGGCGATGTGATCAGATGGTTGAATCACAACTCACTAATGTGCCATAGTACATCGGCAGGCTACATCAGCCTGTGTCGCCACCTGCACATCATCACGATCCATCCAATAGGTACCTCGGCACCAAAACATTGGTGCAGTATAGCCACGCCTTTAGTCTATGACTCACTTTAAACTGAAATTTTCCAGATAAAAACAACTTCTGCGTTGATACATGCTTCAAAACAGGTGTAACTGATATTGACAGACTGATCTCCATCAATGTGATTGTATGACAATTTTACAAACATATCTCAAAAGCAAAGGGTTGTGCGATCGGGCGTCATGAGATGTTAAAGGAACCAAATTTCATGTATATGTGATTATATTTATTATGTGCTTTATAATTGTTTGCAATAAGTAAAGGCTGGTCCCCACAGAGTCGTACAGTCATAGAAAAGACGGCGACTGGTCATAAGATCGCAGCAACAAGCCTATGTGAACCACGATACGATTCACTACGATGTGTTACGACCATCATAAGGTCGTAAGATCGAATCGGAAAAGTTTGAACAAGCCAAACTTTTACGACTAGTTTACGACCTTACGACTACGACAGTTATGCAACAGGTCTATGTGAACCAGTCGTGCAATTGCATCAGATCATCATCAAATAGTGTAACCACAACGCACTTGCTAGTTCCGCTTTATTTCCACCTGACAACGAACAAGCAGTGGTTTCTTTTTGATCGGTATTTTGAGGTGTGAAAGACTCTCTTTGATTATCTACAGCTATCCTATTTAATGCATTAAGTGCCAGTGAGGGTAAGGAGCAATAGTTGCTATAACTGTTGTTTAGAACAATGTTAATAGTTTTGGTAATAGTAAAAATTAAAGCTTTCAAATTATTTAACACCAGTAATATGACGATTATTATTATTTATTAATAATAAAAATTATTTCCTATTTAATAATAATTTTATTCCTTGTTTTATTATTTTTCTAAAAGTATTATTAAAAGTACTATGATTGATGTTGATAAATAACTGTTGATAAGTAAATGAATTGATATATATATATAATACATAAAATAAATGTATATTATATATTATAATTATTATATATCATTCCAATAATTATTATTCACTCATTTATTATTTTGCATTAGCCAATCATCATTAATAATAATTATAATAATGTTGAATCGTTTTGATGATGGTTTGATTGTAAAGCAATAATAATAATATAACATATATTTGTGTGTATGTATTTATTATTATTATTATTATCAAGTTTAACTAATTATTTATTGATCATTATTAATCGGTAGTAAAAAAAATTGTGTTTTGATCTCATCCTTAACTTGAATTGAATATATCATCTTGTTAAAGGACTTACAAAACTGTAAATCACTGATTATATGGTCATATGATGTTAAATTATTATGTTTATTTAATTATAGTCCATATAAAATGCCATCATCATCATTGATATATAAATGCATGTATGTAGTAAATCGGTATTATATTTCTATTCTAACTCGAACAAAATACAATGAACATAAATTATTGGTTTATTTTTTAGCAAATTATGATCAGTATCCTGAGGGAGTTGGCTGCAAGCTGGGAAGCCAGTAACGACTCTGGATGGAACACCAGAGACACTAACTACATCTGCTAGGTTTTTCAATTTGAAAAATTTATAATTTAGTTCCGAACTTTTAGTGCCAATGTTATTGTGAGTCGCTTTGTTGTCCATTTTATGTATAATACACAAATAAATATCATAAAACAAATGTTCTATCTGTAATTTTTAAAATTCACTAAAGTTGCAATTTCATTGGCCGACTCTGATGATTATCTAAGATAGTCTGTATGTATGAGACTGTATGTGAATGTGTCTCAGATAGTCCCAGACTGTCTTAGGACATCCTATCTTGAGATATCCTAAGAAACTTTTTCTATGGGAACCAAGAGTCTGAGACTGTTCAAGATTGTCCCGGATCATCTAAGATCTGTTATCTTAAACTATCTGCAACTTGTCTGGGATCGTCTAAAGCCTATGGGGACCAGGCTTTACATAGGCTTGAAGAATTCGGAAGGCGTGCTGAAGTAGTATTTGCACAAACTTGTGCTGTAACTTCGCAACACCCGTTGTAAAAAATTAGTTTTTTGCATTAATTTTTATGGTGATTCACTTTTAAACTTCAGGAGAGAGAAAATAAGTAAAAGCACAGCGTCAAAGAGGCAAATTTTCTATTCGAGCAAAATATATCTAACAAAAGGAAAATTTTAAATTGGGTACCAATGGACTCAAAACATTGACAAGAAAGAATATAAAGAACACCTCAATAAAATGTTTATAGACTCAAAACCATTGATTATCTATTGAAAAAGTCACCAAATAAAACCAATGGTTCTCAAGTCTGACCATTCGTTTATATCAGGTTTAAAATATAGGAAAATATTAATTCAATCATGCTGCTATTCTTATTACACTTTTTGTAATTGAGTTTTTAAAAAGTTTCGTACATGGAAGTGCTGGAATTTTTATTTATTGCTGGTTGTAAAATCAAACTTGTCAAAACAAAATAATTTATTCCAGAAAAAGTGTTGGAACTAATGAAATATAAATTGATAATAATAATAATATCTTTAGCTACTTATATTGGTCCAACATTAGTGAAACAGCTCAGAAAGTTTTAAGCCGTTACATTTCTCTTATACAATAATGTTTTGCTCGGATAGTTCCCAAAAAGTTTTGTGTACTGCCAACAACAATAGCTCCAAAATAAACATCGCACGGCCTCGACTACAATATCAATAGGAAATAAATTAAACAAGCTATTCAAAAAATTAGCAGTGCACACTTAATCAAAAGGCCCATGTTACGAGAACAGATAAAACCTCAGTATAGCGGTCTTGCCTTGTCTAACCTTTTAATGACAGTTCACAGAAAAAGCAGTTAGCTTTACTTTTTCAGGAAATTCTATGACCAGCTGCGATTTTCAAGACACTTGGGATAAATAATCTCCATAAATGCCACATATTCACGGTCTGTATGACATGTATGGACCTTTAGCTGAAGGCAAACCCAATGCCAAGCCCAGTGACACAGTCTGCTAGCAGAGGTAACCACCAACCAAGTACAAATTATATACCTGTGGATCTCTTGACGACTGGCTATGCCGCCTTCAACCATTTTATGAATGATGGACTCCTGGTCCTCCGATGACAGATGCTCTTTACCAACCAAAGCTACACACAGGGAGTTGTCACAGCACTGTGTGCCATTAGACACCATCCACGGGTGATTGACAATGTTACCCAGACCAATCCGCTGACTTGGCTCCCTCTTTAGCATAGATGAGATTAGACTGCAATAACACAGACGATAAGCTGACATTGTGTAAAGTCGCTCATCAAATTACAACCTACAAAATCTGCTTACTTACTCAATAAATCAATTGATAAAACTAAGTTTCAATGAATATTAGGAATGTGACACAAGACAGGCAGTGCGACACTCAGCACACATTATACATACAGTACACACACACATCACATAAAGTACACTCACATACTGTACGCACACACATCACATACAGTACACACACATACAGTACACAAGCATACAGCACACACACATACGTACACACACACATACAGCACACATCACATACAGTACACACACATACAGCACACATCACATACAGTACACACACACATGCAGTACACACGCACACATACAGTACACATACATACAGTACACACACATACAGTACACACACACATACAGCACACATCACATACAGTACACACACACATACAGTACACACGCACACATACAGTACACATACATACAGTACACACACACATACAGTACACCCCAACACATACAGTACACACACACACATACAGTACACCCCAACACATACAGTACGCACACACACATACAGTACACACGCACACATTCAGTACACACACATAGATTACACATTAGATACACCACCACTAGTTCCAAGCATGCACACTACCAACATAATAGTACATTGTACCTCACACACAAGTAACAGTAAGCTAGCCTGCAATACAATGTACACGTATATACATAGATAGGTCGGTATATAAGAGCTCAGGAATGAACTATATCTGGTTTCATTGATAAATACTAGCAACTAAAGAAATCAATACAGCGCAATCAATAATTGAATTACCTGGCACACTCTGCAGGCACATGCGCAGGCACTCTGTATTTACAATCCATTATCATAGTCAAAGTTTCACTGTCATTCGCTTCTTGGAATGGTGGATCTCCACACACCAACATGTACAAGAGAACACCTAAACTCCACACATCTGTAATACGCAGCATATAATGTGTGAATGCTGAGTGAGATGAACGTATCTTACAATAAGTAGGATACTTGTCCAACAAGAAAGTCAGAGTTTAAAAAATAATATTGACTTACATCATAATAATGGAAGTTGTATAATAACAACCGACAACTTTTGACAGGGGAGAAACATTGCAGCATTGAAAGACAAGGACATTTTTGTAATAAACCAACACATGTACTGCTAATACTGTTTGGGTATTTGTACTGTTGAAGGCTGAGGAAGTTTGAAGGTTAATATTTCCACCAGAGCACACCACAGCCAGCGCTAGCAATCAAAACAACATTGTGGTTACATTACTCTGTCCTCAAATCTTACCGCAAACACAGTAACTAAGAAACTCACCCACAGCAGGGGCATCATAGGAATCTCCCAAGAGAATCTCAGGTGCTGAATACGCTAACGAGCCACATGATGTGTCCAGCTTTGTGTCTGGCTCAAATCGATTACTAAATCCGAAGTCTGTCAGTTTAACTATCCCTAGTTTCTCAAAAAATATCACATTTTCAGGTTTCAGATCGCGGTGCACTACATGCAAGTCATGGCAGTAAGATATTGCCTCTAGAATTTGCGTGAAGTATACTCTAGCAGTGTCCACATCGAGCCCCCTGTCGTGGTTAGTTATTATGTAATCGTACATGTCGCCATCTCCTAATTCTAGAATGAGGTAGAGCTTGGTTTGAGTGTCAATGACCTCATATAGTCGAACTATATGAGGGTGCTGTACAAGTTTCATACACCGAACTTCTTGAAACAAATGTTCTCTCGATATTGGATCCAACCTGGTTTTGTCAATAACCTTGACTGCAACTTTTTCTCCAGTAAATACATGTTTGGCTAGCTTCACCACCGCAAAATGGCCTTTTCCAATAGTTTTACTCAAATCATACATTCCAGCAATAGTGCATTCTGAATCGGCCTTCTGCATCATGCTCATAGGTGTTATCTAACTGGATAATTAAACAAACAAGATCATGGTATGATATCAGTTTTAACCACTATGAAAACTCAAAAGATCGTGGCTGAAAATCTTCTAAATTTAACAATGATTTAGAGTCATTATATTACTCGTGAAATCGAAAATAAGAATATGATGATGCAAAGTTAATAAAATATCTAATTTGCATATTCATAGACTGTTGTACGATAAAACATACATAATAATGTCAGATTAATAGCAGTATAAATTGATTTATTTAATGTTACTTGGAAGAGGGAAGCTGTAAGTGTAAATAAAAGCCAAAGAATAATGAACTATAGCTAATAATATTAATAAAACTCCACATTCTAAGACACTAGTACATATTACAATGCTTTTGTTCAATTAATGCGACGTTTTCTAGTAAGATAAAATAACTAACATGATACAGGTTTAAAAAAAAACAACAAATAGCTTTCAAACGTAACTGTCTGTTATTATACAAAAAAAAATGATAACATTGTTATCAAAGCATTACATCCTATGATACTAAACTAGTATCATCAAAATTAGTATCATTACTATCCAACTAGTATGATATTAATCAATGAATAGCAATGATAAATTTGTTGACTGTTTGAGGTTAATAAGCCTTTCTTCCTTACTTCTTGTTGTTAAATTGCCGTTAGTATTGACTGCTTACCTTTGCTTAAAAAATTACAATAATAATCTACTACCACAAACATAGACGATCACTATTACTCGACACAACAAATATTGTTGCAGTGATAACTACTGCTATCATACTTCTACAAATACCTGCTATTACTACCTACTAGTATCACTACCGCTACTACTACTAATAATAACACAAGTAGTTTTCAACAACTACTACAGGTACTGCTACAACCGAATAAAAATAAAAAAGCTTAGGCTACCCAGCAGCAGATTTTTATTACAACAATTAATAATAATAATCACCTTAATCAATTAATATTTATTTATTATTATTGATTATTATGATTATTTATATTATTTAGTTATAAATAAATAGTACAACTAAGAAGATCTGACTGAGTGACGGACTAGTAGTTATTATTTAGTTAGTTAGTAGTAGTACACCCTTACTACTACTTTTAGTTGTTGTTTGACCAACAGCTGAAGAGTTAGTAGATGATCATATCTAATAATAATTAATAAGTAATAATCCAACAACTTCCTCTTCTTGGTCCAACTACTACTATTAATTATTATTATTAACTAACAACTACTACCACCTACACTACTATTACTACAACTAAGTTACAGTGATTAAGTAATAAACTTACTTCGTCAATCGTCTAACTACATTTCTTTTAATTATAATAATAATACTAATAAATATTATTATTATAAATAATAATATTAATAATAATCCATCTAACAACTACTAACTGGTAACTTCTATTATAATTATTATTATTTATTATTATTAAAAATTATTAATTGAAACTTAAATTCTAGCACTGGATTGCTACCTTACCACTATTTGCTTGTTTATAACTACTTGTTGCACTTCACCTTGATGAACCTACTGTTGCTGGTATACTTAGATTAGTCTTAGACTACTCACGTCGTTTGTTGATGATTTTTTGCAATCCTCTGGAACAACTTTGTTTGCTGTCAATGTCAAGGGGCATAATTTTTTGAAACTATTATTATCCTATTCGTATATTTACATTCAAATGTCCATATCAACACATTGCTTATTCAAGAATCCAGCTAATCGTTGACCGATCAGGCTTTAAAAAATGGTTCAACAGTATGAACGCTAACCACTGACAGACCACTACTAGTACATTTACTATCACAACTAATTGTAATACAGCTTCGCTATCCAATGCGCAGGCTCTGTTACGATAGGTCACGTGTCCCGTTAAATGAACATTCGATTGCTCACCGTTGCAAAAACTGCAAATGGTCAGCCAGGTTTTGCTCAGCCAAAATAACTAATATATAACAATAATGTGTTTACTACGTGGTGGTGCATCACTTATGAACAATAGCATTATATTATGCCCCTTGAGATATCAGCAATGGTGCACACTGGTTGAACATTTTCTGCTATGAGTTCAGTCAGAAATGTTGATCATATATCTGCATGAGTACTGCTGTTAAAATACTCAACAAAATACTCGATTTATATTCTGTAAATACAGTTGCAGCACACGAATTATTGGGAATATCAAATCTCTTGCAAATTTTCTTTGTGAATACTTCCAAAAATTATCAATGATAACGGATAAATCCATGATATACCTTTGACATAACACTTGTAGAGACATCGTAGATACAGTATAAAGAAGAACTGTTACATTTGATCTCTACTGTTTATTTCTTTCTATTTTACAACACAAAAAAATTTCTCAGATAATGGTAATATATTACAATGAAGATTATATAACCAGATATGTACAAAATAATGTTGAGGGCAGCGATGCCAGTATATTCCCTGTGTTAGAATGCATATCTTGTTCGAATATCTTCCAACTTTTTAGAAACCTAAGGATAGAGAAAAATGAACAATGAGAGGAGGGAAATCGAGGCTTATCATACACGCAATCAGTGTAGCTCCAACATGCCATTACAATATTTGCATCACAGTGAGAACGTAGGTGGCAAAAACCAACTCCATTCTCACACGCAATTACCAACAGAAATACCACGATAGAATCAAAATGTCGGCAGGCGATAAAACACTTAAAAGCTGTAAGTAAAAGGGTCATGTAACAGTTATTGCAGGCAATAAACTATTCCGGCAGACATTAAACAACTGGCACCCACCTCTGCTGGGTTTCTGTCCAACTCGCCGGCGATACTCTTTTGTTTGCCAATATCCAGCGAAGAGAACATCTCACAGAGGTCTCCATCGATAACATTCTGTGAACAACAAACAGCCGACAAATGTCATAACTACGAACCAACCTTGCTCTTACAACACAGCTGACAGCCAGAAAACAAATGAATCTTATCTCTCGTTCAATAATAACCCACTTCCTTGTTATTCCAACCGGTGAGTGAGGAAAGGCTAGGCCAAATGTTACATATACTTTCTCATCACACAAATATGTGTTGAAACAAGACTAATTTTTTGATTTTGTATAATGTAAACAGCAACATGCAAAAATATCTGTGACTTATGAATGATTTATCTCAAATTAAGGCCAAAACAACCCACCTTGATGGGATGGTAGGCCGATCTGTAACGCATATGATCTCTACCACAGAGAGGAGGCAACTCTGACCTCAAGTGCATCTCTAGATGCTGCATAAACTCGTAGTCCTAAAATAGAGGCAATTCGACTGGAAAGGTGACGAGGAAGCAAACACTACATTACTGGGCCAATAAATGATTCAGAAAACAAACATTGGTTGGCCAAATTTGCATGTAAGGATACAAAAAGACTGTTGCTACCAACAATTAAGTTTTTGGCGGTGATCTAATCTAACACCATCCCATGTCACCGCAAGCGCTGTTACATAATACATGTGATAAACAAACCTCATTAGATGTGAATGGTACAAGCATGCCAACACCCCCAGATAGTGTGGTATACACCAGCGACTCCGAACCTCCTGGTATCAACGTCGTCTTCTGTAGAGAAGTAATCACTTCACCGATGTGAAAGTTGACTGCACTGTTTGCCTTCTGCGTGGCTCCATTCAACAACCCCCTATCCCACAATGCCTTTGTTCCGGTTGGATCTTCGTCTACATCATCGCTGACATCTGTTGGCAGCCGTATCTACATTGAGTGAGAGAGTAATTTTATTACTTATGATCGAGGAGTGCAGTTGGCAACACACAAGCCATTTTCCTATAATTTACTAACAGCTGAATACGGAATGGTGCACACAATGTGCTACAGGCAGGAGTGACAGGCAGGAGGCAAAAGTGGGAGAGCGAGGAGTGGTCCAATACCAGTGAGAGTACAAAGTGCGACCCCCATGGGATAACTTGCGTACGTAACTGTGCATACAATACATTATGCATTACATCACACACCATCATATATTCACCGCTAATTATTAATTAAACATCTCAAACGTTATTCTAATTATTAACAGAAATCAATAATGCTGCTTCAAACTTGCAAACGGAAATCACACTGGTGCGTGCAAAAAGGCACTTTTACACTGGTGCATGCAAACGCTTAGAGATGAGGATTGCAAGGTCAAGTTGTTCACACTCCAGTGCCTGCTCTTAGAGAGCACTCTCTCGATAATCATATTAGCACCAGCTTCCGATGATTTGGCCCAAAACAATGCAAGCGGTACAAAAACAACACCTTCTACTGAGGAATTTATTGCACAACATTAGCTTTCCATAAAAAGTCAGCTGATGCAAATGCATCTATTATGTAGTACACGGCTGGCCATTCATTTATAGTCGACCACAGCAGCCTGGCAGGTAGGCTTGGACAACTACCAAGCTTACACCATTGTGAAATGAACAGTGCAGCTCTAATACTTATAATACTAGTTACACTGCAATCCAATGCTACATCGGGCACACACACACAGCACGCATACAGTACGCACTGCACACACCGCAGTATGGACTGCACACACACACATTATAAACAGCACACACACATTAAACACAGTACATAGGCAGGTATGACACAAGCATGCACATCTACTCACCACTGAGAGGTTACCAAACTTGTCAGCCCCAGCCATAGTATCATAGTCCAGTTTGCAGGCAGCGGTTATCCACCGCGGGTGTGTGTCGTCAGCAAACACAATGAGCTGGTTCTCTTGTCGCTTGTAGCGAATAAAGTGAAAACTCTCCTGCACATCTGTGACATAGACCCGATGTCCCATGCTTGTAATGTTGGTTATGTAGTTGGGAATCGACTGTAATGACATAACAAGAACTCATACACCATTTCAAACCATTGTTTTAGAGCAAGGAATAGATCCATCAAGTATCACGCCATAACAACTGAGCTATTAGCACTATTATACACAAGAGCTGACAACTACAGCTACAAATCCAAACACATCGGCAGTACCTTATTCTCACACTTCCTTAGCATCTTCTTCTTGCCAAGATCATAGATCCTGAGCAGTTTACCAACGCTGATGAGCACTCGGCCTTGGAAAGGACAAATAGCACCAGGAATGTCATCTACCGGTGTCTTGTGCACCAGCTCAAGCCTGTTGTTGCTGATCTTGTAACAATGTATGGCCCCACCCGAGTGAGAGCGTGGGTTTAGAATGAGATCCTTACCAATACCAACGAGTACAAACTGTTGGTCCCCGTGTCCAGTGAACTTACATACACCAATACTACAAGACAACAAAGTGGAGGTAATGTACTGTATCTAGGGTACAATAGTACCAGACAACACGGTGGAGGTAATGTACTGTATCTAGGGTACAATACTACAAGACAACAATATGGAGGTAATGTACTGTATCTAGAGTACAATACTACAAGACAACAAGGTGGAGGTAATGTACTGTATCTAGGGTACAATACTACAAGACAACAAGGTGGAGGTAATGTACTGTATCTAGGGTACAATACTACAAGACAACACTGTGGAGGTAATGTACTGTATCTAGGGTACAATACTACAAGACAACACAGAGGAGGTAATGTACTGTATCTAGGGTACAATACTACAAGACAACACTGTGGAGGTAATGTACTGTATCTAGGGTGCAATACTACAAGACAACACTGTGGAGGTAATGTACTGTATCTAGGGTGCAATACTACAAGACAACACGGTGGAGGTAATGTACTGTATCTAGGGTACAATACTACAAGACAACACTGTGGAGGTAATGTACTGTATCTAGGGTGCAATACTACAAGACAACACGGTGGAGGTAATGTACTGTATCTAGGGTACAATACTACAAGACAACATGATGGAGGTAATGTACTGTATCTAGGGTACAATACTACAAGACAACAATGTGGAGGTAATGTACTGTATCTAGGTACAATATCTATGAGCTATAATATTGTTTCAAGAGTTGAAAGCAGGAGCTGTACTGCTGGGTGAAATGTATGAACAAGCACGTATCAGTGACCACTTACAAACACACAGATAGCACAATAGCGTGCATTCCTTCAACTCCACTATTTACACAAGTAGTAGCGTTACATTTCATTTAAATGGCCAACTCCAACAAAACCAGCAGGAGATATCAAATGTGTATTTGTGAGAGGCAGTAAACGAGCCAATAACCAAATTCTTCACAAAATGTTACAAGCAGAAGCTGCTAATTACAAGACCTAAAATAGCGCATTAAGTCTGCAATGAAGTTCATCGTAACTGTAACGTAATTCAGTAGATATTTTATACCAACATGTGATTTTAGCGCTTTCTATTATTTGCAATTCTCGACATTTAAAAAAAAAATGGGGGATGGGGTGGGACACATATAGCATTACAGAAAGTATGCCAGCTAAAGGTACACAGTAGACAACCACCTGAAGGCAGCTTCATTCTGCTCCAAGTTGATGGTGTGTGAGACCTCCCACGAGCTGGTGTTCAACATGGTGATGTTACTGGCCCACAGGCCTTTGCCTGCCTTTGGAGCACCAAACTGGCTGTCAGGTAAATCTTCTGAGAGGAAAGCAGCAGCCACCTCGGCAGCCAGTTCCTGCTGTTCGTCTCCTGCTGCTTCTACCTAGATACCACAAGTGCAACATACAGAGCAGAGATACAATGTATAGAGGTACAACATACAGAGATACAATGTACAGAGGTACAACATACAGAGATACAATGTACAGAGGTACAACATACAGAGATACAATGTATAGAGGTACAACATATAGAGATACAATGTACAGAGGTACAACATACAGAGATACAATGTACAGAGGTACAACATACAGAGATACAATGTATAGAGGTACAACATACAGAGATACAATGTATAGAGGTACAACATACAGAGATACAATGTACAGAGGTACAACATACAGAGGTACAACATACAGAGATACAACATACAGAGATACAACATACAGAGGTACAACATACAGAGATACAATGTACAGAGGTACAACATACAGAGATACAATATATAGAGGTACAACATACAGAGATACAATGTATAGAGGTACAACATACAGAGATACAACATACAGAGGTACAATGTGCGGTAAAATGCTATATTTAGACCAAAAGCTACCAATCATATCCAGAAGGTGGTCAACAATAGGTGGGTGGATGCGGGATTAGCCACAGCTTAGTGATATCAGTTAGCATTAGTATAAACCCACAGTCTTATCTGTTGAAGCTAGTAAAGTGACTATGAGCAGTGACCTTTGAATGTGATACACAAGAGATAAGGTGAGGGCTGTTGAGGGCGGAGAATGCACTCAACCCTTATCACATATAACAATTCGTTCTAATCAAAATATCTGTTCATTCAATATGTGCGCACATTCTACTAGCAGTTGATAAATAACTGCTAAACAATCACATGATCCGCAAATTAAATTTCACTAAAACTGTTAGATATAGGAGGACAAGGAGCATAAAAAAATTTTCAAAGAGAAGGCAACTCACGAACACAACAGTCACAGATAGATACGGCGCTCTAGTGTTGTTCTATGTATAACCTGCAGATCATGAAGTATACCAAACAACTACACAAATAATCTTATATTCACAAAGAATGAAATATTTACCATCTCCTCAGCCATCTGTTGTTTCCTTTGCTGAGTTGTCTCCTCGGTGTAAGCATTGTGGTCTGTCTCTATGATGACGAGATTGCTTGTATCCTGACTAATGACAAACTTTCTAGGAGTGTATGTCAGTTGCGTAGAGGCCTGGTTAAACACAGCGCCCAGCTTCTCCAGGGCCAAAATTCTAAAGTCATCAGACAACATATGTGACAGTTTATTACAAATAGTTGGCTCATGTGTGCATATAACATCGATGGACTCCAGCTGATAGTAGAACTTCTAGTGGTATTGTGAGAGGTAAATATCGACAGCAACAACTCCTGACACAGTCATCTACGCAGTAGTACACTCTGCACTAAATAACCTCATGAGTGATGTTACAAAAATGGGTTATAACTGCAAGGAAATGGATGACATCTTGAGACAAGATGTTCAAGTTTGTACACATCTAGTGTGTAGCAGATTATACAATACAACAGATATTAAATATTAGCTGCTTTAGTAGATGAAACATTAGTTAACCCCTTCAAAGCAATCTCTATCACAGCCACGGTAAACTACAGTAAATCATGTATGTAGGGTGGGAAGAAACACTGCATACAATCGATACATGAAATGCAGCAGCTTTGAAAGGACTAATGTTTGGTTGAAGGTGTACCCTGACAACGATAGACAACATAACTAACACACATCCCCATTTTGGTTGTTTATAAATAATTAAATGCACACTTTCAACAGTTTAGATAAATTTGACCAAAAATTGTTTCCATATTTCTTACAAACTACAATCCGGTAGACATCTTCGAATATTTATATGCGCAAAGTCACTTTTTAGCAATATACAAAATTTTTACAAAAACAAGTTGCAACCACATACACGTACGCTTCTACAACAGCGTAACATGCCCTCACCTCAGAGTGTTGGCAGATATGGCCACAATGCCCTCTGGGCACTGCTCTGAAGAGAAACCAGAGGCATACTCTAGCGACTCATAAGACAACGGTGTCAGCTGGAATCTGTTCTGGTGCCAGTACGTTAGCCAAGAGCGCGAGGACATAGCAAGGACAGCCTCAGATCCTTGCATGTGTATTCTAAAGAGTTTGACAGCCCGTGTACCAAGATATCTGGTACGCGTGTCAGAGAGGTCACCAGTCACTGTGTCTAGCACAGTCCTCAATAGAACTCCATTCTGTAACATGACAGCTACAGCAGGTTATTGTAGTCACTGGTATATATAGGGAGTACATGACAGCTACAACAGGTTATTGCAGTCACTGGTATATATAGGGAGTACATGACAGCTACAGCAGGTTATTGTAGTCACTGATATATATAGGGAGTACATGACAGCTACAGCAGGTTATTGCAGTCACTGGTATATATAGGGAGTACATGACAGCTACAGCAGGTTATTGTAGTCACTGGTATATATAGGGAGTACATGACAGCAACAACAGGTTATTGCAGTCACTGGTATATATAGGGAGTACATGACAGCTACAGCAGGTTATTGCAGTCACTGGTATATATAGGGAGTACATGACAGCTACAGCAGGTTATTGCAGTCACTGGTATATATAGGGAGTACATGACAGCTACAGCAGGTTATTGCAGTCACTGGTATATATAGGGAGTACATGACAGCTACAGCAGGTTATTGTAGTCACTGATATATATAGGGAGTACATGACAGCTACAGCAGGTTATTGCAGTCACTGGTATATATAGGGAGTACATGACAGCTACAGCAGGTTATTGCAGTCACTGGTATATATAGGGAGTACATGACAGCTACAGCAGGTTATTGTAGTCACTGGTATATATAGGGAGTACATGACAGCTACAGCAGGTTATTGCAGTCACTGGTATATATAGGGAGTACATGACAGCTACAGCAGGTTATTGTAGTCACTGGTATATATAGGGAGTACATGACAGCTACAGCAGGTTATTGCAGTCACTGGTATATATAGGGAGAACATGACAGCTACAGCAGGTTATTGCAGTCACTGGTATATATAGGGAGTACATGACAGCTACAGCAGGTTATTGCAGTCACTGGTATATATAGGGAGAACATGACAGCTACAGCAGATTATTGTAGTCACTGGTATATATAGGGAGTACATGACAGCTACAACAGGTTATTGCAGTCACTGGTATATATAGGGAGTACATGACAGCTACAACAGGTTATTGCAGTCACTGGTATATATAGGGAGTACATGACAGCTACAGCAGGTTATTGCAGTCACTGGTATATATAGGGAGTACATGACAGCTACAGCAGGTTATTGCAGTCACTGGTATATATAGGGAGAACATGACAGCTACAGCAGGTTATTGTAGTCACTGGTATATATAGGGAGAACATGACAGCTACAGCAGGTTATTGTAGTCACTGGTATATATAGGGAGTACATGACAGCTACAACAGGTTATTGCAGTCACTGGTATATATAGGGAGTACATGACAGCTACAACAGGTTATTGTAGTCACTGGTATATATAGGGAGTACATGACAGCTACAACAGGTTATTGCAGTCACTGGTATATATAGGGAGTACATGACAGCTACAGCAGGTCATTGTAGTCACTGGTATATATAGGGAGTACATGACAGCTACAGCAGGTTATTGCAGTCACTGGTATATATAGGGAGTACATGACAGCTACAGCAGGTTATTGCAGTCACTGGTATATATAGGGAGTACATGACAGCTACAGCAGGTTATTGTAGTCACTGATATATATAGGGAGTACATGACAGCTACAGCAGGTTATTGCAGTCACTGGTATATATAGGGAGTACATGACAGCTACAGCAGGTCATTGTAGTCACTGGTATATATAGGGAGTAGATGACAGCTACAGCAGGTCATTGTAGTCACTAGTATATATAGGGAGTACATGACATGGTAGGCAACATGGTGAGTTGGTCAGATGTTAGATATTTTGATATGACAACTCCACAAAAAGTGTACAACAGACTACTGACATATGTATTGCAACAAACATCAGGCATGAGTTTAACCTGACAAACAAGTATCAATAGCTGACACACACTGGGAACGTTTAAATAATAACAAAGCTGCAAGAAGAAACCAAATTACTCACACAATAAATATGTCCACTATATACATAGATAACACTACTGCTCACTATATACGTAGATAACACTACTTGGTACCAATCGCTTTATTCCAAACACCAATGAGCAAACAAAATAAAGAAAAACTGATAGCCAAAACGCAAAGGAGATACTGAAGGATGTGAGAGTAGAAGGGGGGTGTACCTGTAGTCCGATATTAAGGTAAAGACCACCCTCTCCTTCCTCCTTGCTATCTGACTGTGTGGACATATCCAATACACAGAGGCTTTCGGGTGGAGCTGGCAACGCTTGCATACTCAATGGAGAGAGACAGTCCTATAAATATATTATCCGTGCTACATATATAACATACACAGTACATATATATGACATATATAACATATACAGTACATATATACTACATATATAACATATACAGTACATATATACTACATATATAACATATACAGTACATATATACTACATATATTCAGTACATATATAACATACACAGTACATATATACTACATATATTCAGTACATATATAACATACGCAGTACATATATAACATACGCAGTACATATATAACATATGCAGTACATATATACTACATATATTCAGTACATATATAACATACGCAGTACATATATAACATACGCAGTACATATATAACATATGCAGTACATATATACTACATATATTCAGTACATATATAACATACGCAGTACATATATAACATACGCAGTACATATATAACATATGCAGTACATATATACTACATATATTCAGTACATATATAACATATACAGTACATATATACTACATATATTCAGTACATATATAACATACACAGTACATATATACTACATATATTCAGTACATATATAACATATACAGTACATATATACTACATATATTCAGTACATATATAACATACACAGTACATATATAACATATGCAGTACATATATACTACATATATTCAGTACATATATAACATACACAGTACATATATACTACATATATTCAGTACATATATAACATACACAGTACATATATACTACATATATTCAGTACATATATAACATACACAGTACATATATAACATATGCAGTACATATATACTACATATATTCAGTACATATATAACATATACAGTACATATATACTACATATATTCAGTACATATATAACATACACAGTACATATATACTACATATATTCAGTACATATATAACATACACAGCACATATATACTACATATATTCAGTACATATATAACATACACAGTACATATATACTACATATATTCAGTACATATATAACATACACAAACTTACTGAGGGATCGAGGGAAAGGATCCTAACGGTGTTATCAGCAAGACCGACAGCCAGGAAGCGACAGCGCTGCTCACCAGAGGGCACTCTGCCGATGGCCATACAAACTACATCCTTTGACATCTCCTTACTCTCTGCATATTCATTGAGCTGTCCAGATGGGTCCATCTCAAAGTACACGAGCTCTCCACCAGTTAGTGCAATAACCACCTGCCGTTGGTTGACAGCACACTTGACTATAAGCTTCTTACCAGGAGCCTTCCATTCATTTACTCTCTTGTCTGCCCTGATGTGACGTATTCCCTCTGGGTATACCTACCAATGTATCATACGATTACTGCACCACGGCAAGTTTTCCTTATGGGGCTGCAAGGGGTTAGGGGAAGTTTCTGTGGATTTGGCTGGCTCACAATAATAAATAGCAAACGATTATATTACTGACTTTAGAGTTGTTTCTCTAAGAGGAAACGACTCTTGACAAAATGCTGTAGGGATGGTGAGCGGTAGTTATGTACTGCTCATCTGATTGACGTCTGTTGATAACCAACACATACATTACGTAACAGATAACAGAGCGTATAAAATACACATATGTGATAGCTATGACCAGACGTAGCTGCTGATGGAATGCTCTTGTACCTTTCAGTCACTTCGGCTAGCATAATATGCTAGCCGAATCGCTAGGTTGTGAGGTTTAGATATAGACTGTACCTAACTGAATGTAACGTTGAATGTGTGACTGTGATTAAGGTACTGTTTGACTATAAAATGTCAACAAGGAGTTGTGTTCCCATACAATATACAGCTGTATAGCTAGAGCACCAATAAGAAATACTTATCTATAGCAATGCACAATGCTACAACTACACAACAGGCATTTTTAGATCGGAAACCTCCATGCCTTGAAAAAAGTTGGTACGGGAAGGCGCTCCCAAATGCAATTACGGCAATCGTTCCTGATATAATTTCTGGTCACGAACTGTCAAAATCATCAGCTTATCTTATATGGAGCTGAAGTCTTATTTTTTTCTAGTGTGGCAGTGAATGATAAAAGACATACTGGTGACAAAATTTTGGCTATTTATAGAAAAAAACAAAAGTAAATAATCATTTTAATAATTATTGCGAACTTCTATGTATATTACTATTTAATATTTTTCGTTTTGTAACAGTGTTTATTATCAATTATTATTTGGCTATAAAAATTAAATAATTGTTTTTTTACTGACGAAAGTATAATAAAATAATTAATAATAATATCATTTGAATAACAATAATACTAATAATAATAATAATGAGTGTCATACTTTTTCATTTTGTAATTATTATAATATTATTATAATTCACCATCCATGGTAAATATGTCTAAAAATAATTTCAATATGCTTCAAAACTTTCCTTTATATTTGTTATTGTCGTGTCATTGCAGTTAACGTAAAAGGGCTCATTACTTGCAAAAAAGTTTATTATAGTTTAACTGTACGCATTCGGATCGTCATACAGTGGACAACCCCCTGAACGGTAAAACTACCATTGACCATGGAGTTACAAAAAGCAGGTTTTGAACTAGCAAAAAAAACAAGAATTTTGCCTATTTTGGCATGAACTTTCTCGATTTGAAAACGCCTATTATTTTTCCTTAGTCAACAATAATTGCTACTGCTGCTGCTGCTACCAAGACATGAGTACTATTAAATAAATAGTACCAGTACTAAATAATTACTCATCTTTCACTAGGACCACTAAAACATTACTGGTGCTATTTTTAAAACCACTAAAACTAACAAAGCACATATGCCTATTAACATGGTGCTAGATGATCATTACTTTGCCCTCAGCTATTTAAAACTCAGTGATAATCAACTAAGCACGCAAGTAAAGAGGCCTGATTCACTAACAGTTGTGAACAATAAAAATTGATTGCTATTGCCATTAGCTTATCATAAGAGACGATAACTCCTGATAATTGTTATGTATTCATGATATAAGCAATGTTCATTTGCATTGGTGCATCAGAGAAAGTCGACTCCTAATTGGGATGGGTAACCTGATGGCTAGTGGAACACCTCTTACATCCACCACATATAGTACCAAACTTCGCATTGAAGGATGTAGTAATTAGTAAAATGCACAATAAAATGGTCGGTAATTGATCTATGGAGAGCTGAAGAGCAGTTCTACTGTAAAGTCACGTGGCTAAGATACGAAGGAAGTCGCTACACACTCACTTGAACAAGGGCATCGTCTCCTAGCTGGGAGCAGGACAGAGTTGGAGTGGTGCCAAGAAAACCGGAGTCAGTGACTTCCTCTACAGTCTCTCCGATGGAGAGCACAAGAGTGGCGTTGACGAAGGACACTATGATGTAGGCATCGTATTCCTCTACAACACAAGGTCATCACAGGGTCAACTCAGTGGTCAGAAGCTCGTACCAAAGCAAAAAGTTTTATACGAAGAATGAGCCCAATTTCTAGCCAAGTTTTCTCGAACCAACTCAATCCCAGAAGGGGATGTCACAATCATAATATCATTGCCGGCTTTGACAGGTAATTGAAGGATAACTGGTAAATGGCAACAGCTGATTATGCCGAAAAAATAGCAGGAAGTTAGACTCAGTCTCTAAACAAAAAGAGAGAGGAGGAATAAAGGCCCCACTCTAGCAAAAGTAAGGGCACATCTATGGTCCATCCATGGGCAAGGAGACTATCACTTTAGGACATACAAACCTGCTCATCTAGTAGACTGTCTATCATTGCTTCAATATTTCATCTACAAAAAGAAGAGGCCTGGCGTTAGGTAGTACCCAAGCGCCGGCCTTGTTAGTTGGTGGAGATGGGAGAGTTGGACTGTGTACGTCACTCAAGACATAGCTCTGCCATTTCATTTGTGAAAAACACTTGCGGGAAGTGCTCGCATACCAATGCATTTCTCACACAACTCTGGTTGAAGGTAGTAAAACATGAGTGAGCGATAACTCTAATAGAAATGTGTACGCACTCGCCAGCTATTGACAGAAGTTGTCTCATCTTGGATATAAAGCTTAGCAAAAGCAGTTCTCAAGTAACACTAATGCAAAGACCAATGGTTTCTAACCAGCTGATTCTATTCGGGTATGAAGTCTCCCTTTCTATATTTGTTTGCTCTATAGCTACAAATCAGTACAAGGAGTTGTTGCCCCATGAACATAGCTCCATATTAATCCTTAATTGACTTACACAGCTATAAACTACCACATTGCTTGCTCACGCATTCACAGCTTAACTGGTCATTTAAATAGCAATAAAAGTTGAAAAAGAAAGCCATGATTGGTCCATTCCACCAGTAAGAGTTCAACTGATGTTAACACGATCGATCTATCCGACGTATACAGCACAAAGTCTATAGGCAGCACTGATGTGCACCAATGCTAACTGATTGTCAGAGAATACTTTGATACGATAAGCTTGCAATAAATACTCATTTTATGATGCTCCATTTTTGCGCAAGGATGAAACCTAACTTGGGTGGATTATTACATTCCATGAAACTACACCAATGCTCTACGTAAACCTGACTGCTAGCAGACTGGATAACCCGGCAGTAGTCCAATATAGAGTATAGATGGTGTAGATTACACAGACTGTGACGTGATTGTGTCATACAGTCGCTGTACAGTCAGTAGATGCAGTGCACTAGGGTAGACTATCACTAGATTTCCATGCGTCAAAGTTTTGACGGATTTTTGGATTTTTCAAATCTTTGAAGTATGGAAGTCCGTGAAAAGTTCGAAGTTTTCAAAACTCTGAACTTTTCACAGCTCCGATCTCGATGGTGGAATTTTTCAACTGTTCGATGATACAAAACTGCGAACTTTTGACGATAGGATCATGGAAGTTGAAAACTTCGTAGTTTTCATGATAATAAACTATTTAATTAACAACATTAGTGAGAATCACCAGAAATAAATTATTATTTATGTTTAATCTGAATGTTCTTCCTCCATGGAAACAATATTGAGAAAATATAAGGTCCTCAGCATCATGTTAATAAATAATAAAAAAGTACTAATCAATGGCATTGTAATAATAATAAATAAATAAATAATAATAATTATTATTATTTATTTATATCAGAGTTTGACAACTAACGACTACTTATTTATTATAAGGTTTAGTTGGCTTTGAAAAGTCATAAATACACCGGTTGATAAGTCATAAAACACTCATCATCTGTGTTAGTAATTAATTTTAGACCACAAGATTTGAAATGTAAACAATTTGGTGACAACACACACTTGTGAAAACAATATTTTTCTCGCAATGATGTTATCGTTTCAATAGAAACTGCTCATCTCTCGCCGCAACAATACCATGACGTTGAAGCCGCCAAATCACTCATACTCTCATTGCGTAGTTATCCTTTCCTTGGTGTAGACAACTCTGCATAATTCTTTCAAAACTTCGTATAATGGAAGTTTGGCAAATCAAAACTTCGAAGTTTTCAACAATCCGTTGTTCAAAACTCCTTCGAAACTTCGACGCATGGAAATCTAGTGTATGTTATGTTTTGTGTGTCATACAGTCGCTGTACAGTCAGTAGATGCAGTGCACTAGGGTAGACTATGTTATGTTTTGTGTGTCGTACAGTCGCTGTACAGTAAGTAGATGCAGTGCACTAGGGTAGACTATGTTATGTTTTGTGTGTCGTACAGTCACTGTACAGTAAGTAGATGCAGTGCACTAGGGTAGACTATGTCGAAGCATTGGCTTACCTTCGGTGTTACGTTTGACAGTCCAGACAGCGTTAGGGTTACCTGGCAGCTCAGACACAGCCATCTCGGACACCTACCAGTACACATTAGATTATAATACGTAGTATGATATGCACAAGTATGTACAATTATATAATACAGTAAGTAAAAGTTAAGGAGTTGTTTGCACCACCAAAGCCTGCATTACATGGAATACCTCTCGACAGCATGTAACTATAGAGTATGCCATGTGACTAGCCTCACCTCCAGTCCGTGACGGAGAACACGAAAGGTACTACGAGGTCCACGGCCACAGGCTGTGTAGAGCTGGGGGGTGTCCTCATTGGCCAAATCAGCAATCTATATCACAGTACGGAACAATACACTCACAGTAACAAGGACACACACTAACAGTAACAAGGACACACACTAACAGTAACAAGGACACACACTAACAGTAACAAGGACACATACTAACAGTAACAAGGACGCACACTAACAGTAACAAGGACACACACTAACAGTAACAAGGACACATACTAACAGTAACAAGGACACATACTAACAGTAACAAGGACACATACTAACAGTAACAGGGACACACACTAACAAGGACACACACTAACAGTAACAAGGACGCACACTAACAGTAACAAGGACACACACTAACAGTAACAAGGACGCATACTAACAGTAACAAGGACGCACACTAACAGTAACAAGGACGCACACTAACAGTAACAAGGACACATACTAACAGTAACAAGGACACACACTAACAGTAACAAGGACACACACTAACAGTAACAAGGACACACACTAACAGTAACAAGGACGCACACTAACAGTAACAAGGACGCACACTAACAGTAACAAGGACACACACTAACAGTAACAAGGACACACACTAACAACAGCAAGGACACACACTAACAGTAACAAGGACGCACACTAACAAGGACACATACTAACAGTAACAAGGACACATACTAACAGTAACAGGGACACACACTAACAGTAACAAGGACACACACTAACAAGGACACACACTAACAGTAACAAGGACACATACTAACAGTAACAGGGACACACACTAACAGTAACAAGGACACACACTAACAAGGACACACACTAACAGTAACAAGGACACACACTAACAGTAACAAGGACACACACTAACAGTAACAAGGACACATACTAACAGTAACAAGGACACATACTAACAGTAACAAGGACACATACTAACAGTAACAAGGACACATACTAACAGTAACAGGGACACACACTAACAAGGACACACACTAACAGTAACAAGGACACACACTAACAGTAACAGGGACACACACTAACAAGGACACACACTAACAGTAACAAGGACACACACTAACAGTAACAAGGACACACACTAACAGTAACAAGGACACATACTAACAGTAACAAGGACACATACTAACAGTAACAGGGACACACACTAACAAGGACACACACTAACAGTAACAGGGACACACACTAACAAGGACACATACTAACAGTAACAGGGACACACACTAACAAGGACACACACTAACAGTAACAAGGACGCACACTAACAAGGACGCACACTAACAGTAACAAGGACGCACACTAACAGTAACAAGGACACACACAACAACACACTAACAGTACCTGACAGGACATGATGGGAGCCAGACTATCTAGCTCATCAACAAGCACGAGGTTCCTCAGCGCTCTGGGGTCAAAAAAGAAGGTAACTCCCTCTTCTAGAGGCATACTGCTGCTGAATTCGGGCTCATCGTCATCGTCTCCCAGGTGAGCTATCTGGTACAGGTAGCTGTGAGCATAAATGGATATAGTACAGATATAAGTGTACATATAATATACGTAGTGAGAGACATGGCTGTGATACTACATCTAATATAAAGTAAAGAAATACATGACATATTTTGTTATAACTCTTTATTCAAAGGCAGCGTGTCACAGATTATACGCAAATCATCAGCCGGAGTTGTCTTATCTTTAGTGTCAAACAGTGTTAAATAGTCTCAACCAAAATGTAAGAATAATCATAAATTAATACCTACTTATTTGTTTTTGATTTTATCTGAAAATCATTATTTATTTATAATCTATATTGTATAATTTTTTCAGTCAATCAAAGTGTAATTCAGATTTGAAAATTATTGTTGTTGCTTACAACAAAAACGCCAAAAATGCAAATATGGCAGTGTTTTGTTTTTCACAAAAAAATTCTAAATAGTGAAAATTCGAATCTTTTGCCATTATTTGATTTAAAATTTTTATTTTATACTGTAATATTGCTTTATTTTTTTTTAGATATTTGCAATGTAATGTATCACGTGGATGCCAGTGTGTACATGATAGCGAACCTATCAACAATAAATTAAAATGCTTACATCACTAACACACCTCCAAAAAATCTGAAAATAACTGCAAATCTAGTTTTCTATGCTCTTGAAAGTCTGTGCACAATGACATTACTGGGATGCCCTCTTTCTATCCATACGAGCGAAATTTTTGTAACTCCGGTTTTTAGCCTTATATAGGCTGTTGGGTATCAAAACAAAAATTGCATGCAATTCGGCATCTGTTGCACTTGTACGACAGATATAATGAACGAGAGCACAACTACGGAAAAAACTTTTTTGCCAACGATCACTAAAAATAGATAAATTAGGTTTATTACAACCTAAAATCAGTGACATAGCACCTTTAACGACATGATTACTAGAATGCGATTGAAAATTTAGGTTCTTCTTTAAATAAACAGTTATAACAATAGCGCATCTTATATTTCTTTACTTTATAAAAGTCCACATAAATATTTTGCATCTATAATATAAACAGGGATACAAACATCAGGCACAGAAAAATAAAACCAATGCAATGTATAATGGGCAGGTGCTGCAAGCCATACATGTGACTGATGTAGTGTGAGAACGGATTTACTCAGTAAAGTACTTTTGAGAATCTCTGAATCAGTTTACCCCGACTGAATGAATGACTGAATGAAATACTCGCACTTACTGGTTGCCAAACTCAGAAGCACAAAAGAGAAATCCAGTTTTGAGCACACAAAGTGAACTACAGACAGGAACTGTGTCAAAGTACTTGAGCTTTATCTCTGTCACCTAAAGGACACAACGGTTTGTTCATGTGATGAATATGAGACAGACAGGTACAGGTATATTATCCTAAGCATTCGCACTGCGACATTAAATCTAAGGAGAAGTGAACAACAAACCATGTCTTCATCTATTTCCAGAGTTATTTTGAAGATGTCACCTTGCTCGGTTTGGGCAAGGAAAAAGAACATGCTTTTAGTCTTGTGTGTAGCACTGCACACAAATATCATGCCTCTCTCAGGGTCATCCAAGTCATGCCTACGTCTCGGTATGGGACAGCGAATGTCTGGTTGATCACCAAAGTTCTTGTAGGTGAGATAATTCTCTGAGCAGATGATTACTCCACTGGGTCCCTCAGTACCACCGGGTACTACAACCGAATACGGCAGTGCATGATACATAGCCAGTTATAGCACAAGCCATCGTACTTGTACACTTCACAGTGACGTGAGTATTAGTGACAGCTCATAACGTGAGTATTAGTGACAGCTCATAACGTGAGTATTAGTGACAGCTCATAACGTGAGTATTAGTGACAGCTCATAACTTGTATCGACTCACCAAATTTCAGTGAACCAAAAACACATTTGAAGTTGACTGCTAATTAAAAACTATACAGACTAGACTAATACCAAAAGTATGAGTTAGATAGTCTGGTGACCTGTCTACTGGTCACTTGATAACCTGCCACTTTAAAATGATCCAAAAACTAATGTCTGATAGACAGCATCCTGAGGGTCACAAATTGCTCCAGCTTACAATCAAAACTAAAGATGAGGTGTCCATGTATAAGAAATCAAGTGGATTATTTACATACAAAGCCTATAGCATTAAAAAGCCAACAGACAATGACCAAGGGATATAACAAGAGCATTACCCGCAATAAGCATGTTGGCATGCTCATCTAGGGGTTCACTGTACTTTCTAACCACATGGTTGAGGCCAAGGTCCAGCTCATAGTACGTCAGCATCTGTTGCACTTTCTGAGCGCTCTCTCCACTTGGATCGTTGTCGCATTCCTGCAGGGACAAAACATGGCACATGGAACACATTTAGACATATCGGTCAAGTATGGACAATCACAAGCTTATAACTTATGAGGATCTTTAGGATGCCATAAAGCCGCAGCGGCACGAGGGAAAACTAATCTTAGAGCCAAGTGATAAAAGAGCAAATAACTCCAAAAGCAATAGTTAATACAAACCTACCTCATAATCTATCTCTAAACAAGCAAATGTCGGATTCTCAAAGCCAACGTCAACTCCCACCATATGATATACAATAGTGTTGGCCTTGTGGGCCTCTAACGGAGAGGATATAGTGAGCCTAGCCTGTGCATCTCTGTTTAGAATATATACAAGCTTCTGCTTCTCACACGCTCCTATCATCACCGCTCTACCTTTAGGATCCATGGCCAAGTACTGGCCAGGTACAATACGCCGACATCCCGATTTGCCAAAAGTCTCCTGATGAACCTAAGAGTAGAGAGACACAATGTGGCGTCATCAACAATGATGGATATCCAAAGGGCTACAACGAGGATGGCGCATGTAGTTGATACACATAATCATCTGGTGCAAAGCTCTAATCATCAAAACATTCAATCGAAGCACATTCCTGTAGTCAACTAAACAGACTGTAGATATATTGTGCTAAAAAAGTAAGAGAGCAGATGGATAAGTCATCAAGTTGAGGCTTCTGCAACTCCAGTAACAAACAACTTGAATGCAAAATTCTAAAATAAATCAACACAACACATTCCAAGAATCATATGATTTTCAGAATTGACATTGTTACTGCAAGGTTTCTAATAGTCAACTGATGAAATGCGGACAATGGACAATGTTTCACTTTGCCACTCTTACCTTGTCAAAACAGTTCTTAGATGTGTTGTATTCTAGAATGACAATTCTCCCTGAATCTGAGCCAACAACGATATAATCTACCAACACAAAGGGTTACGTAATACAACATTGAGGACTACAAACTAATGTAAAACCTCACGTGCTATAATATAAAAACCTACTCATTAACACACATTGAACACAAAGAAGTGCAGAAAACAAGATTAATATCATCTTTGACAACAAGTTATAAAACAAACCTTTACTGCCTCCTGTTAAACGGAAAGGCATGAGAGACCTGATCTCTCCAAACACTTCAGTGGCATGCAGTGTGTACACTTTGCCAGTGTTTGGGTCTGGGCGAAGAATTTCAAGCACTTTTCCTCTAGCAATGCATAACTCTTGCTGCTTGGTACCACAGAAATTACCGTGAACAGCTTGTGAAATGGTAGTAGCCCGTTGAAGTGTCAAATTGTAAAGATGCATGTTGGCCGCTATCAACAGGTGCGCTCTTTAATGTCCACCTGTTTAAAAAATATTGAATAAACCAAACTGATCAAGTAACTTCACTCAAAAAATTTACAATGCTAGCATACTTCTCAACAACTAACTTTAGATAATATTTTAAATGAGATGGGTTGTGAAAGTTCAAGCACTTCTATCACAAAAATTTATGTAATGATTTATTATACTACTTCAGCATTTGTCACTGTAATAATAAAACAGTTAAATTACAGTAACAAATTGTTACTGTAATTTAACTAACTGTTGTTGTAAACATTGTTAAACAATGTTTACAACAGTAAACATTGTTAAATAATGTTTACAACAATACCTGAAAATGAGAAAATAAAAACCGGAGTCAAAATAGTAATAAATAATATCCACTATTATTATTATTATTTGGAAAGAAAAATCAATGATTATGAATGATAATGCGTTAACAATAGAATTAAATAACAATTATAAACATTATTACAATAATAATATAGATAGTTCAAAACCTCACGGTCACCGCGTGATATGAACGAAAGCATTTGTATAAAAATTTGTCCCCGAAAATCGTGATTTTTTTTCAAGTCCAAAAAATCACGTTTCTGTTCATATCTTTCAAACTAAAGCTCATAGAGACACAAATCCAATTGCTATAGCTAGAGAATTCTAACGCGTGTGGATGCGACTATGAACCTTTTTCTCACTTTACTCATGGACTTGAGAAAATGCCTTTACATTTTCGAATTTTCATCTAAAATCCACCAGGTCCCTGAACGGCATCGACATATTGTTGTAGGATCACAAAATAGAACGTGGAGTTGGGATTTGAATGGTGTATAATTATTGTAGTGTGTTCAATATATTTTGATAATGGGAAGGTTTTTCAAAGACGCCCCCGACTAAAATCATTTTTCATCCTAGCCATTTATAAATTAGCCTAACCAGATCCATTGAAAACGCATTGCAGGCTTATCATGTGTGCCGAATGTTTTAGGTAAATAATGAGATTACCGCAAACGCTACGGTTAATGATGGTTAGCAGCCATTAGTATCACATATATTAAGTATCACGGCTATTTATTTGTCACCGTTAGTGCTTCAATTTTAATTTATACTGGTTCATAACTAATCTAATATTATATCTGTTAATCCAAAAAGACATCATTGAATGATAACTGCTAGTGGTAATAAATACGATATAGCAAAATGCAATGCCATCAATAACTATCAGTTTTAATAATTATTTACTAATTAATTATTGAAATATTATTTATGATTATTAATTACAAAAATTCGGATGACGAAATCTGTTTATATCAACTGATATACAGTACTTGTTGTTTTCTGTGCAATCCAGCTACTTCTACAAAAAAAAGTTATACCATTGAGCAGCCAATGCAAAGCATTTATAATTGTCACATATGTATAAAGGCCTGGCTACACGATCGCAAATTCCGTGCGTTATTGCACAATCTTTCCGAAAGGTCAACGCATTTTGCTGATTGCCCTGAGTTTTGTCCGTTTTGCAAACTTTTAATATGTTTAAATTACGCGGTGCGCTTTGTCCAACAGGCAGTGCAATATTGATTGTGATTGGCTAAAGCGGTCTACAGTGGATCCAGTTATGCGCGCTTCAGTGATTTTGATCCAACCACTAGTAATAAAAACTACTAACAAGACCGCGGCCAACTAGCTACACTACTACTATTGGTTTTTAACTCAGCTAAGATAATGTAACTCCTCAACGCAACGTAGTTCAATGCACAGAACTTGCGTTCGTGTAGCACCTAGCTTTTAGTGCATTGAAATTGCACAAAGCATAGCGCACGGAATTTGCGGTCGTGTAGCCAGGCCTTAATAATTGAGGCGCACGCATGATATATATAATAATACGCGTAGCTTCATGCGTGAGTCAACACTAATTGCCTGGAATTGAGAAAATTTACAAAGTATTTATTGAACTAAAATTACATTTGGTGAAACCTGCTTTAACAGTCAACTATTGATTGAGGTGACAATAGAAAACTTGGTCTCATTGTATCCACAAGATATTTTTCTACCCACTACTGAAACACTATTATTTAAAAAATTTTCAGAACACTTTTTTGAAAGTTTTTGTTTTGCACCATCTAAATAATAATAATAATTATTATTATTGGACTTGGTTTTTAATGATTATTATTCCATGATAATTGATAATTATTAGCTATTGAACCAATCAATAAGTATAATATCAAATCAATGCTATTTTTTATTAATTATTATTAAGTAAGTAATAAATTATTATAATAAATCATAATAATAATTCCCGTTGTTGTTATAACTAATTAGAATAAAATAAACAACAACATTTACATGAGCTACAGTAGTTCGGAGATAATACAGCATACAAGTGATGGTTATGAAATGGCTGGTTATGACAGCCAAACAATAATAATAAATAAATATAATCAATAACAAGAATAAAATATATTATTAATTATTTTAAAAAAAAAATAATCGAACTTTTAATACAAAATAAAATTACTGCAAGTTAAAATTAATTGGTGGCAATTTGATCGTCATAAGTAATATTTTTCATAGCTGGATGGATATAGTGACAAAAGTATTAAGACGATTTTAAAACTATTATAATCATCCATTTTTCTTTTCATTTCGTAGCAATGGCGCTTTTTAGCAAAGGTGTTTACAGTTTACGGGTAGTTTTATATATACATCCAGAGTGCAGCTTTTTAAATATCAATAAAAGTAGGAACCACTGCTAAAAGTATTTGTATCCGGTAAATTTGAACGCCCCGCCCATAGGTGTTGACCGAGTGATAGCCCCTTTTTCAAACTTTCGAAGTTGTCCTTTCTTGCGTTTTGTTGAGATAACAACTCCACTTTTCAAAGAGCATTGGCAAAATTGTAATGCTGTATTCTTATGATTGCAAAAGTTAGCAGGCTTTAGTGGGCAGCTTATTTCAATTTCCCTACTATACTATCACCTTCAACGTGCAAAGTTTTTATTATAATAATTTTACCATAGTTGGCAAAAATGAAGTGAGAAAGGTTACAACTCCAGCTTGTTGGTTTGTTGCATTGACTTTTGGGTCAAGTGTATTTTCTGCTCAGTGTTATACAATTTGAGCATTTTTTTTCAACTTTTTGTTTATCTGATTGTATGGTTATGTAATGCTATTGATTTATCTTTGGTGAATAAAATTCAGCACAATGTTTAAATTACAGTTACTATAACTTGCAATAGGCTGACCATTTTATTACATTCTGCCTAGAGCACCCATTTAGTTCCGCAGGCAATACTAGAACTAAAAGACAGATTGCGTGTACATGTGAATAGATGTGTGTGAGATATGAGTGCATTCTTCCAACTAGGATAGGTTTAAAGGTTTGATTATCACTGTCATCGTATTTTTATCATGCACTTTGGAATCAAAGAAAAATTGCCAGTAAACACCCACCCATTTAGTCTACTGAGCAGACAACATACAAGATAGAGAGATATAGTTCTAAATATATATATGTACGAGGAAGGTGTTTGTGACAGTTGACTAAGCAACCCGTTACCTAGATAGATCTGACAGGGCCGTGTTTTGTTCATCATGGACTATCTAATACAATAGATACTTGCTGCAGTCATAGACTTAGTACAAACAGCAATGAGGCGTAATAGGAATGTGATAAATGGACATACATCATGTACACTAGCAGAGGGTAGACATCTTGTTACGCGCCAAGCGCTTAATCAGCTGGTTGTTTGCTTGAGTCAATATTTTTAGCAATTTTTGAATTGAGATAGGTTGTTTGTTATAGAAGTGGATGACTGGTTTGTTCTGGTTAGTATTTCTCCCTTTCACACATCTGTCATTTTCGATCTCTTCTTGCCAAAATACTCCCTAGGAAGTACAGTACAATGTTCAAACAAAAGAATGCAGCCAATCCTGGAGTGTTCAAATTATGCTACTAGCTTAAAGGTGCTTCTGCGCATTACTTGTTTCTGATGATATAACCAAATTAATCGGCCATGAATTAAAAAGAGCGACGCAAAAAGAAGCTAATGTCAGCTTTTTTATGAACTGTGTACTTCATTTTATAAAAATGTGAAAAATTTCTGCAAACACCAAAGTGCCAATCAAGGTTTTCACATTTTTTCATCAGCATGGAATAAGGAAACACAACTGAGGTGTGTCACAGCAGACAGAAGTGTGCCACAGCAGACAGAGGTGTGTCACAGCAGACAGAAGTTCACCTGATGGTATATGTCACATTTAGTCGTTCACTAATTATGACTGGCTATTGGTTCAGAAGGCAACAACTGCCAAGCCACTATATATATATTTCACTCACTTTTGTGTACTGATAGTAGTTTATCAAAAACCAAACAAGTTCATGCGCCTGCAGTGCCCTCGATGTGACGTCACACCCACGACCCCCTCTACTGTTGACCCAGACGTGACATTCTTGTAATCTCGTTGCTGAGCACCTTACTAGTCAACGAGGGTCGTTACTCCAACAGTGAGTCCATTCACATCCATTTTGTGACTTATCTAACTTGAATTGTTTGCGCATTCGAATGATTCTTTGCAGTAGGTTACTCATTGCAAGAATGCATTTCTGCACCCCCATGAAAACAACCATGTTATTGGTGCTTTAAAAACCAGGCTGTGTATTGTGAATCATTTATTTGTATTCAAAGATACATTGAACTATAACAAATTGTTATGCAATAAGTGGAAATCCTACAAATCCTACAAATGATATATACAAAGCCTGTCTCGCTAGCAATGCTATAGTAAATCAAATGATATTAGGTTAAAGAAACATTGAGCAAGATTTTTATGGAAATTCAACAACTGCCAAAAATATTCTTAAAAAGCAGAGAATTTGAGCTGTTGTTTGCATGTAACAGCACCATATATCATTGCTCTGCAAGTGGCCAACACACACACTAGCAAAAACAGACATTACAAAATTGACTGCATTATAAAAAAACAATTAATTAAATTTTATACCAATCAAACATTAACAGAAATCTCTCTCTGATCATAACAATAACCTGACTGCATACCATCCACGCAATATCTAACATATTCGTTATTACAATTTCAAAACGTGATTTAGAAGGTTTATAGCTTTAAAAAGTGTACGATTTAAAAAACATCACAATTCTAGCCTTCGGTAACAGTAATAAAACCTAGCACTAGTAGCACAAGAATATGAGTTGTATCACAATAATAATGTTAAAGTGCTGCTGGTAGCTAAGCTGTAGGCATGACATCAGCGTGCAGGTGATGTATGACGTAGTAGTCGTGTACATACATAAGTGTAGCCAGAGGTTGACCAATGATAAGTGATAGCCACAGAGCCATGTTGGAGAAATGTCCATTCAAGTATTTGGATGTGATTATAGCAAATGGCACCTGCCCCAGCATGCCAAGAAAGGCCCACACTCTAAACATTCTCAGTGGCACGCTTACCAGGTACTACAAGATATAAGGATTCATTATATGCATTACAGAGACTAACTAATGTATCGCTTGAAAGATCATTTCTAAAATATGCATATCAAAACAAGCCCGATTTGTAAATTGAGTGTAGCGTATCAATGTGAGTGTCGTCATTGGCCGATGCATCGTATTTCCTGTAGTGAGCAAAGGCGGAGTATTTAAACTAAGAACTTACTTCATGGAAAAAGGCGGAGACAAGAAAAACGACAACCGAGCTGATTGTTTTGTCGTAACCAGACTTGACCAATGGCAGATAGAGATGTCTCCGAGCCCATTTGTGCACCGGAATGTTCCATGAGCTCCAAAATGCAGTTATACTTTCAGAGTTCCTGTAACAGAGACATGTCTCATAAACCAAAGCACATTTTGTAGGTGGAGACAAGTTCAAATGTTTGAGTGAAGTTTTGGAACCATTATTGACAGCCAATTTATAAGAGATTTTGTAACAAGCAGCTAACACAGAGCCTCAGTAAAACTGCTCGTGCATTAATTCCAATGCTAAACATAAATAGTAGCGCTGTGAAAAACTAAAACAGGCCTCTCTCAAAAAGAGCAATGGAGGCCTGCGACAACCAAAAAAAGAAACTGATGGAAATACTGCCTGGGTGACCAATGTCGGTCCACCCATCCATGTAGTTTCCCAGGGGACACAACGAAATCTCAGATCAGACAGTGATTATATCACCAAGCACTCATTTAGCAGCTTGACAAAGCTGTTAATCACACAGACTACTGTATAATATAATAATTCCACTGGCATCGCACAGGTGGTAGTGAGCACATGTATAGTATTATATGTTTGTACCTGTTTCACTGCCATCTGACCACAGGCCCTCATGTAAATGAGTTGATTTGGTTGAATCAATTAATTACAATAGAGTCAAAGTGACAAGTTAATATATTCACAAATCCAGCACCCACTTTGATATTAAAAGCCGGCCGTGTTACATTGTGTTACGCAATTACATGTAGTTAAAACTTCACGATGGTCAATTCATGTTTTCTGACTGCTGTACATGTCTTGGAAACGCATTCATTCGGAAAAATTTACTAAAAAAACGGAATGACTCAAGCTAACGAAGATCCAACACCAGTAAAACCAGCTTTCAACAAAAGTTAGTGTTGTTCCAAATAAACGGACAGCCCTAATTTCTTTTTTATTGTTCTTTGGTATAAAAAGGTTACGTTTATGCATTTCTAGTTAACCTACGCACTACTTCCATATACCAAAATAATCAAAAAACTCCCCTCTCTCTGGCGAAAATGTAACTTACACATATATTCAATATCTGTGATGGTACGTTAGAATATGTCATATGTCAGAAAACAACAATTTAATTAATATTTCTAGGCTAAGTATTACAGGCTATTTTTTCCCTCTTTTCTCTCCAATTATCTTAACAAATTCTTAGTATGAGCGAGTGGCCTTGAAAAAGGCCGTTAGGGTATTTCGTTGAAATCACTATTTTGTAGGCATGCTTTAGCTTCGATTACATCTTTGCATCTGCAAGGCATGCCAGAGTTCTAAGACGGTCACCAAGTTTTAATAACTTCCTCAATCGGCTTCACTTTGTTGTAGGCTTGTTCTTACTAAATAGGTTTAATTGACGCCTTACATTTTCTATGGGATTGATATCTGGTGACTGAGCTGGCCAATCCAATACTGTCACTTTTTGCTGTCTACACCATTCTTTGACCTTCTTCGCAGTATGACATGGTGCATTGTCCTGCTCAAATATCCACTCATTGTCTGTACCTAACATTTCTTGAGCAGATGGCAAAAGCTTGGTCTCCGACACATGAATTTATTTTACTGCATTCATCATTCCTTGACAGACGCGAAGACGGCCATACCCCTTCATTGAGAAACAGCCCCATATCATCACAGATGTTGGAGGTGCCACAGTTGGAAGGAGGCATTCGGCTGTGTACGTGTGCGACATGAGTTTGGCTACAATGATTCTGTGTGGTGAAGTTTGATTCATCACCAAAGATAACCTTGGACCATTGCTCTACACTGTCCACTGCTCATGAAACTTTGCCAGTGCCAGACGCTGTTTTCGCTGCTGCTCGGTGAGAAAAGCTTTCCTTCTTGGTTTACAACCGAAAACCATTTTTCAACAGAATTTTTCTCACTCCTCATGGGCAGATTACTATTCCAGTTGAATCTCTCAGTTCTCTGTACAGTTCAACATTATTCAAATGGTGATTCTGTCTACTGAGCTGCACCAGCTTTCACTTTATTCTAGGAGTTGCCTTCTACTTTCTTCCTTTCCCTGTTCTTAGCTTGAGGGTTCTTAGCTTGAGGATTCCGTGCTGTTTAAACCTCTGTATGGTGCAGAGAACTATGGTTTTTGCCACTCCAGTCTCTTTGGATATCTGCCTTTAAGACTTTCTTTGCTGGTAAAGGTAATGACGATTGGCTCTTTTGGTTTCGGATATATGACGTAGCACGATTTGTGCAGAAACTGGTATAAAATTGGGGTGAAGAGCATATCTTTGATAGCCTGTAGGAAACTTTTGTTCCGCTACTAAATCCATTAGTATGTTGCGCAAGTAAAGTCAAACACAAAAAAGTTGGAAATATATGGTTTATGTACTGTGGGAGCATGATTGAACGGAAAATTTTGGTGGCACTGATGAGATTATCCAAGTTTTACCAAGTTGCTCATTAGCGTCTAGGACTCCTAAATTTAATCTTTTTAAGATTAATGTGATGTCATCAGAAGCTAGAGGAAAGAAGCTTTAATTTGATATCAACTGTGCCTTTCATCAGCTTGTAACAGAAATTAGGTATTCAGACCATGTACATAATGCATTAATAACAGGGGCGGTCGTTAATTTGTAACTGTTGTAGGTGAGTGAAAGGGGTATGGTTCACATGTAACACACTAAATGCACATACAACAAGTACGTATAACAAGTACATATGACAAGTACATATAACAAGTACATGTAACAAGTACATGTAACAAGTAAATGTAACAAGTACATGTAACAAGTACATGTAACAAATACATATAACAAGTACGTACCACCAGTCCTTGTAGAATTCTCTGTCTCCAAATCGAAGAAGCTCAGCAACTACATTAAGGCAAGAGTGGAAGAACCAGTAGAAAAATATGAGCCAAAGGATATGATTGGGTATCTACAACAACAAACATCCCTTATGATTGGTCAAGAGAACAAATCTCAACACAAACCAGAAATCACAGTAACAGTTACGATATCATATTGTAATGTCAGATGGTACATTATATTAAGTACGTACAGCTAGCTTGAGCAAACGTTCTATGATCGAAGGATAGTTTGAGTCGTGGAACGGTTTCATAGAGTTATTTATTGTAGGAAACATCCATTGTTGTACAAGACCCAACAATACCTGCGAGAGTATTACCTGCAACATAGACAACTCATAGCTGACTCAAGAAATGCTTACTTCTTACAACATACCTCCATCAACATACCTCCATCAACATACCATTCTAGATAGTAAAAAACACCATTTCAAAATAATATTTTTTGTGTTATAGTGTGTGAATGTTCCATAGACATAGACTGTGTGAGCACAACTTGTCTCACCTGGAAAGGTTTGTAACTGAAATATGACACATTCAAGTACAACCTACCATCTCCAGAAGTCTTTTGATCAGGAATCTTTTCCTGATACGAGCTGATCTAGGAAAGTTCAACTCATAACACAAAGTTGGGGCGAACAGGAAGTAGTAGAAATCTGCAACAGACAGTCGGCGTAGAGATAAATAGTAAAATCAAAAACAACTTCTTCCCTTGCTCAATAATACGAAATCAGTTTATTCTACTACCTGAGAAATTCAAATTGTCAGGATATTCTACATATTTCTTCTCTTCAGCCCCGTCGGACTCTGTAACAGGAAACAAAACATCTCTGACACACAGTCATAGTTTTGGAATAGTACATACATAGATATATAACAGACTCGTTAGTAGTGGGATAGCTGTGAGTCCAAACAGTGAGTGAGACTACAGTGAAAGTTGAGGGGTGTTACATCTAACTGGCACCAATGACAACAGGAAACACTAACTAATACAATGGATAGCTAGACACAAGCAGGGGAGACAAGAATGTACCAACTAGACACACACTTATTTACCTTTCTGCATCTCACTCTCAGTTACAACTAGTAATACAGTAGTTATAATAAATATACAACTTTGTCTATTTCTTGTTTTTTAACAAAAAAAAGATTAATCAAACATCACATCCCATGGCTGGCTACAGCAGAAAAAATAGCATTATCTCTGGGTAAACTAACAAAAACTAGCAAAGTTATAACCAACAATTGCATAAGTAAAAAATCTCAAAATAAAACAGCTTTCTAAGCACCAAATTGATTGGTAATAACATCAGAGGTCTTCTAAACAGAGGTTACAACTCAGGGTTGTGGTGGTGATTATCTGTTGTTGACAAGCGTCTGAGGTTGTCACATGGGGGGCAGTGCTGCAGTTTTAATAATTCATATCAAATGCTGATGGTGTGATTCTTTTGTTTATAATTATTACAGATTGTGAGATAAGAGGAGCGGATTATTTTTCGATTTTACATTCAAAAAATAAAATGACGCACAAAACTTTGCCATAATTCCACTTATTCGATATTCCATAATGATTCTATTTGTCAGTGATCACTTATCATCAGCTCTGTCAGTTGTGACCTTGACATTAAGATGTTATTAATAGCGGAGCATGATAAGTTCAGGATGGGAAAGTTTATTATTATCAAGTATCACTACATTATTGTAACATAATAAACTAACAATTGATCTCTCCAGGTAACCAAACACCATTTACCTCTACAACGATATGAAATGACACTATTCTACGAAATATACAGGAGCTTTCTAGCTCTATGCTACTGAACAATTAACTTACGACTGGACAGAGCCGATGTGGATTTGAGAAGAGTTTTTTTGAACTTCTTGGACTGATGGTAGAGCCGACACCACTTGTTCACAGTGACATAGGATATGAGCTTGAGAAAGGCTAGTGTGTATGCAGATAGCACCATCGATGAAAACACTACAAGATACACAGGATCAGTGTGGATGGAGTGCCTACTGAAGTCTGACATCAGAAAAGTGGGAAAATAACATACCCTATAGGACTTTAGTTTCAGTAGAGTTTAATTTCGCTACTTCCGTGGGTGCAATGGTTTCGCTAGGAAACATTTCGCTAGTGGATCCGTGATGATCATATTCGCGGTACAAATTTCCGCACACTGTTTTTTTTATTATTATTGTTTGTAATTAATATTATTCAAGTAAAGTGAAATATTTTATATCAATTAACAAGTATACATTACCACTTTTATATCTAATCTTATCATAAAAATTTCCACCAAATATATTTTCAAAATAATGGTATAAGTAGCAATGCTAAATAAATGTTTACAAAAAATAAATATTTACTTGCCACTGACAGCGAGCACAGCGAGTTAGCAGTCCTACAAGAAGCCCATGACATAGTGGATGCTAGGGAGGCAAAAAGAAAGCTGGTATGCGAGGCGTAATTAATATTTCCTCAATGCCGAATAGAAACTTGGGCTGATCTAGCGAGTCAAGTACAAGTACAAATTCAGAAAATATCAAAAAAAATCAAATGAAACCAAAAATGTTGTCTACACCATTTACATTTCACTGTATTTTTTTGAGTGCTATCTTGCAAGTTACATTCTATATTGTCACAGCTGCTTGTGTGCAACATAATATTACACAATCATATAATTTGTCATGGATTTATTTAACTTGAATCATAATAAATAATCATTTTATTTATTATTATTTATTATTATTAATAATAATAAATAAAAATAATCATACCACAATGATGATAATAATATATTTAATTGCGATATTATTAATAAAATATATTATTTTCTTTTGTGTTATAAAAAATTATGATAGTGACTATTATTGTTAAACTAAACGGACTAGTAGGAATTCAACATATTATTAATTTTTTGTAATTTCGCTAGTACAGAGACAGGAAATAGGTTCGCCGGAGCAAAATTTCGCTACTTTTAGTACCCGCGAAAAACGCGAAAGTTTAAACCTGCGACAACTAAAGTCCTATAGGGTATATAGACACTTACATGGGTTTGGGTGTAAGTAGAGTACAATTGCTGCAGGGAGGCATATAATGACAGCCAGGTTCAGAACATGCAGTGTATTTCCTGTAGACTCTGAAATTTTCTTCTACAAAATAAACAAGTACAGGCGTTATTGTAGCTATAATATATGCTGATATTGTACTACAACTGTACATTCGACATTGGCTACAAAAACAGATTCCTCAATACAAACACCACGATACAGTGGAGTAATACTGCCAATCAAATACGGTTTATCAAAATTACAAACTATCCACAAAAGCTCTTTCAAAGACGAAAAAATTCCGAAAAAAGAGCTAAGAGTTGGTTTTGGATGAAAGAATAAATCTTGTTGATAAACCACATATTATGTAATCAATTAATTCCCACCAACAGTATGGAGTTGGCTGCACATACCTTAGACAGAAGCTTCTCCAACGAAAAGGCTGCCAACCAGAAAATGTTTACCGCTAAAACAAAACAGAGCTGTGAACCACATGGCAGAGGAAATGATTGCAAACAATTCCTTAGTTAATAGTCAGTATCGGCAGAAGGAAACCTTTAGAATATGCACGAAAACGTTAAATTTCATTTCAACCCTGACCAAAGAAAGGTCAAAAGAGTTCGTGAATTTTGGAGAATGTCAGTTTGAAAATGGATTTTTTACAAACGTGAAGTCTGAAATGAAATGTAATTACTATTGGGTACGCTGCGCTTTGGTACAACGACAAACAATAGCTATATAGAAGGCTGACTTTTTACTAGCAATAACCATCTGCATTTCTTTTACATTATGAGATGTTTTTCTAAAAAACATGATACATCGTATTATTATGTCATTCATTACAAATAAAGCTGTCAATTTGAATTAACCTACATGGCTACCCAAAACAATCATAAAATATACTTGTTTTTTTTAAACTTTTCTACTATTTCTATTGTCTATAAATAATTATGCAACTATTTAACATCATATAACAGTTCTTGTTCATATTGTATTATAAATTTATATGTATTTATGTATGTGTATATGTAATGTAAAGCCTCTATTCCAAAGGTTTTTGCACACATGATACCTTTCTTAAAACTATCAAAATAGTTTTCAAAAAAGAGTACATAATTATACAAAACTCTAAATTCAAAAACGCCGTTTTGAAAAAACCATTGTACATTTTGGAACTGGCGTTTTGGAGCAATCTATTTTTTCATTAGTACATTGCATCAGCCTAACCTACAGTATATCCCCACATTGCATCAGCCTACCCTACAGTATATCCCCACATTGCATCAGCCTAACCTACAGTATATCCCCACATTGCATCAGCCTACCCTACAGTATATCCCCACATTGCATCAGTCTACCCTACAGTATATCCCTGCGAGCCCTGAATTAGTGTTCAGTAAATAAAGGGTTTCATTCTGTAGACAACCTGTAGCTAGTGGCGATCATGCATTGAAAGAATGTTAGATCATGGATTTAATACGTGAACATTGCATGGGGAATATAAATGCATTACTGCTACGGCATTGTGGTTTGTGGTTGAGAGTTCTTTAACTTACTAGAGCGCTAATCACCTTCTTGCTACACATACACAATACAAGCTACTGGAGCCATGTTATGTCATCAGTATTGTAAATGAGATTTTTACCTGCAAGTAGTACTACACAAGGCCAGTCTGTTGGTCCTTGAAATATCATAAGTCTAACCCAATACATAGGGTTTACCAACAGCCCATATCTGAAGAATTAACAAGTTCAGTTGAAAGATGTGTTAGTAACAGAATCCACTCACCTGGGATACAACTTTTGATGATTTTATATTAAATGTAAACAAAAAATTTTTGGTTATTTAGCAGATAAATTCACAAAAAACTCACTTGATGAGGTTTTCAAGAGCGACTCTTCCATTTGACAGGGCCTACAAGCATGATGTCATGTATCAGCCAACCTGACCTGGGTAGTGCATTCAATGTCAGAAGTTCAATAACACACAGGTCATTAATCACACAACCTCAGGTCATTCAATGAACAATAGCATTTGTTGATAAATATAATAACATAGCCCAGCTAGTAGTTACTTACCAACAAAACAATACATAAATTGACCAAGCCTCTGTAGTTACTAAATCCACTAGTGCTACTGAATAGTGAGTCTGTGTTTTGATGACATCTAAAAAATCAAACTAAATAAAGTGAAAAAATCCTAAACGCGTGATCAAGCTTGCATACACTGATTATCTCTGGCAGTTATAATTTTTTATTACTTCAATCCGTCTTTGCCATTTCTGGAAGAGGAGTCGGCGATGGTGATTTGTTCAGGCTCATTCCAAAACTGTATCCATTTTTTCCGTGTAGAAAACATGAAATCACTATCCACAGAGGTGACAGTGGTTTCAGAAGAAGAGGTAGTTCGTTGTCTCACATTACTAGGGCCAACAGTTTGGTCTTTCCCTTTGTTAGTCGATGATTGCATAATTAATTTAGATGATTGAAAATCAGCTGAATCAACAATATAAACCAAATAAAAAATCTGAAGAACTTCTAGACAGTAGAATATGAAAAAATGCTTATTAAAATATTTATGGTTTTAAATGGTTCATCAGGTTGAAAACTACTATCAGTATAATTACGAAAGTTCAAATAATACCGCTTTCTAGCAAAAAAAACCAGTACAAAACACTAGTAATAGAAAGGGGTCTGAGAAAACTGCATCAATAAGTAATAATGCCACTTTATTTGAGTCTGTTTATGGCTATCATGTTACCATACAACAAGCACCATTGGTAAAACAGTATATCGATTGGCAAGTGATGAAATAGTGTCACAGTTGCATTCTCGCTCAATCGTCCAGCAGAATGTTGAAGTTGTTGCTGATATTAGTTTGACTTCAGTGATTTTACGAGAATATATATATGTATCACTGATTAGTAATAATAATAGTTAGTAGTAGATGAAAATATAATAAGAAGTGATGGGAGCATACAAAAAATTGAATCGAAACAGGTTATAATAATAATTATAATATTAATAGTAATAAATCATAATTATTGCAACGACTTGAACAAGTAGTAGTAATACGAGAAGAAATATTTTTATTTTGTTTATTATTAATATTATTATTATATACAACAATAATAATAATTAAATTAATATGTTATTATTATCATGAATTATTATTATAAATAATTAATAATAATTCAACAGGTTTCTTTCTAGAAAAGAAATTACAGAGCTGATGTTGTGCAGCGAGTACGAAAGTTGTGTAGAGCGGTAATGTCACATGTATGTCCAACTCCTGCTCAGAATCGAGTGCATGGAGAGATGTACTTCAATGGATTGAATTGCGCTATAATTATTTTTATGCAAATTTTTATGGACAAAATAAAACTCCCAAGTCAAAGTGAAACCTCGAATTTGGCCAATCGCATACGTTTCATCGACCTTTGGACTTCCGGTAATCGCCTGCATTCAAATGTGAAGTATTTGCAAATTATTCTAAAAATTAGGTAACTTTGAAAATCTAAAAAAAGTCCAAATGTTGCATAGATCAAGACTTACGGTTTATCTATGTGATTAGATTTCTCTTTCCTTTCATTTTCTTGCTCCTGTACTACTTTGTTTGTACTAAAAGTCCTTCTCAATCGAAGCTGCGGAGAAGCCGACATGTTATTTTCATAACCTTAGATTATAGTGAATAAAACATAGAACTACTAATTATCTATTGCATGTCTATAGAAAAGACAACTCTTTGATAATAAAATGGCAATAGAATGTAAATACACAGTATTTAATTTGGAGTTATCATATCAATGCTTGACAACTGCAAAACAAGGGTGTGGAAAACTCCAAATTATATCTAAATGAGCTGCTTTCAACCAAACTATATTTTCGATACTCACTAAAGGTACTGTGTAATGCTAGTTAGTTAACATATTCACATAAACTATTTTTACATAGAAGTATTTATGATGAGCAATACATAATATTTGTAATAGTTCACAAAGTCAACTATTAGCTTACAAAGGACTGAATTTGATCAGATGGTGTTTTGTTCATTGATGTACAACTTACTGCTTTATGCATTTTTCGGAGACACTATAAAAAACATCATCCATCATTACAATGAGTTAATCTAACTCATTGGTGGTTCTAAAAGGCATTGAGTGTATAGTTATTAATTGTATACATATTCCCTTTTACTGAAGTCAAGTAGAAAATATTGGCAATGAGCAGAAAACAAATGATCTCACAGGTTTGCGCCTGCAGATTTGGGCAGATATGGTGTCTACGGTAGACAAACAACTCCACACCAAACTTATGGCTATACTTTGGTACACTGTGGTGTAGTTTGTCTAGTTATGTAAATAAACCACGTCATAAGTTAGACTTGAGCGGAGCAGCTCGCCAACAGCCAAATTGCGCCAAAACACGAAAAGACAATTCCAATACATTTAGTTTTAGAAAAATTCCTTTATATTGTTTGTAAATAGCCATTTACTTCTGCAGAAGGATTAAAAGAATTGATGATTCGGCTTCTAAACAAATGGAGTTTTGGCATCTTCATTTCTAAAATTATATTTGAAATAGAAAAACCAGTTTGATTATGGTTTTTATAAAAAAGATTTATCATACAAACGGCAAACGCAAAATTCAATTTTATCTCTAAAATATTCATTTTCTTAACAGCAGAAAAATTTATTTTTGTATATTGTTGTTTGCATGATAAATATTTTGTATGAAAACCATATACGCCGCTACTGGGCCCATAATGAACTGCTTTGAAATTTTTAAAACAACAGGAAACAATAATTACCAAATTATACATATTTTTGTTCCAATATACCACCACAATAAACGGGAACAAATCAAGGCTGTGATTATTGGAGCTGTATATTTTCCACTAAAATTACAGTGGCGCAGCTCGTCTACAGCAATTTGACAAACTGCGCTACTATGCTGGAAAATCTAGATGAGTTTTATGTGGCGCAATTCGTCTGCTGTAGGTGACCTGAAGCAGTGTCATTATTTAGATCGCCCGGGCACACAATACCTGTGACCAGATCTCATTAAGGAGTGAACTCTAACTAACCCCAAGGCTTCAACACTACCATGTCAAGAAACATTTGCATATACACAACCTGCTTATGATCAAAACTCCAGTTACATCAAATTTATTATGACAATTAAATTTAAAGTTTTTATCAAAAAATGTTTCAGTGCTAGTATTTCTCACACGCTGTTTTGCAATATCAGAAAATGCATTTATTGTGATGTTCTAGTCCCAATAGGGTCATTGGTTGTCAGGATGAGCGTCCGACATTAAACCACTCTTGTGTTCCACTGAACTGCTCTGTATTTCATTTGTTTTTTCTCTAATTGTCTTGTAAAACAAACATTGCTGTTAACATGATCTATTGGTAGCTTCCTTGTATGCAAACTGTACAGTGATCAGTGAATTAAAATAGTTTAAAAAAAAATTTGACTCAAGCAAGATGCAATATTTTTACCGACATGGTAATATAATGAGTTGTCTGTGATTGATGTGTGGCAGTGAATAGGCATTGAGATGAGATTATTACGTAATGCATAACAAACAATGAATGAACATATAATAAATTAGTCCAGCAGACAAGCTACTTCCATTGATAATTCATTCGCTATGAAGGATCTCTCCAGTGTTTTCAAATAAAAAATCATCACCAATACTACATCTAACTGACAAGTTCATGCACACATCTTATCAGAATGAGCTGCTCTTTCGTCAAATACGCAGACATACTAGTTACTGAAAAACAACTGATGCTGAAATTGGTTGACGGATAAATAGACCTAAATTCAAACTTGCCTCATGCAGGTTTCTTTAAATCAATGTAGGTTAGGTATAACAGAATTCATTGCATATATAAGCAGATGAAACAATCAAAGATGCTAATACTTCTGTATAAAGTAAAATCCATTATTATGATTGAAACCTTTGTTGGTTGTTTGTTCTTTCTATCATAATTCTCTGTGTACCTCTATCGCAGTGAAGGCCTTACTAGTTGTGTTGTGTCAGCTGTGTAAGCTATATATAAAATCTAAGCTCTCCGCTAACATTAAGGACTTTGAATCTGCTGATATCTGTGGTGTTCGGATGTACTTTATATTTGATCTGATAGCACACATTGATGGTGATGGTGCAGAGGAATTGAAGGAAGCTTGTCAGTCGTCAAGTGCCTTGCTCTTACTGTATAGAGTGAGATACTGTCCTCCTAGTTATAATATCTTTGTTGCGTTGAGTTGAATACCTAAGGCACTTCCACCAAGAAGGCAAAGATTATCTAGTGATGACAGCTGAAAATTGTAGTTATAACACAACTGAAAATATACAATACTAAACTGGATATATACCAAATGATTATTATACATTCATAATATATTCCATTGATCACCACTTTATTTGCCATTTAAACTATTAATGATTAAAATATGAGCCTAGTTCACAATCCAGTAAAATTATAATTAGATTAATAATAGCCTGTATGTAACATATATGAATTTACATACTTCAGTTTTTCGATACTCCTCAATCTGAATTGAAACGCTATGTCTAGTATAGAAAAAGACTAGCTCAGAAGCCCTTAGCATTTGCATAACGTGGAATATCAGAATATACGTGCATAAGAAATGAACAATGTAACTGCATGGCTTCACCATCATCCCTATATTACCCTTTATGTAGAAGCACATAAGCGCATGATGGTTATATCTATATATATATTTATATACATTTTTATAGTATATCTAGTGAATCGTGAGAGAAAAAATGGTACACTAATTATATATATATGCTCGTGTATCTTTGGGAAGAATGCTTGGATTTGGTACGCTGAACAAATGAGAGAAAAGAGTTCTACTTGTTCTTCACACGATCATTTAGTATCTGTGCAAAGAAATCCTCCATACTCTTTGCTTTAGTTTTGTTAACTGGTAAAGGAGCAGGACTGTCTGTAGGTGTTATAGGCGCAGTGCCAAATGCAACTTTCTTATTGGGACCTGTTGGCAATGACATACTTTTTTTTAGAATACATTTTTTGGCTATCTGACGTTTACCGGGTAAAGCCACTGGCAATGGTACTGGGTCTTCTCTAATCAACAATCTCTGAGCCATCTCCACTTCTTCATCACCCGAAAAGTTTCCATCCTTCATCAATACCCATTCCGATTCTGTTATTTGCCTGGCATTATCAGGTGGCATTTCTTTGTGACATGGCACATGGGTCTCCAGTGCCCACCTGTATCGATACACAGTACATGGTCATCCACTAGCAATCAACGTACACGTTCAACTACAATAATATTTGTTCAACCCTTGTCTTATCATCAGTGGCTTAGGGTTGCTCAACCCTTTATCACTGTGTATACGGCGTTTGGTTAGATATAACCTAACAGTGGTATAGCTGTAGGAGATGTGTACACTGTAACAACTTGTGCATAGTAAAAATGCATATTGTATAATTGTCTGCATGTATTAACTAATACAAAAAACTTTTACCTAAGAGTTGAAAGTGTTATACCATCCATACTTTTGAAAAAGATTACTAGAACATATATAAAAATTTAGCATTTTTAAATAACACTGCTAGCTGAACAAAAAGGTCATAAAAATGCGCATTACATTTTCCCTGAAAAAGTAAAAATTCAATGAAAGAGAACATCAACTCAAATAATTGGCTGATTGATCAGCATTTCCAATTTTAATGTGTCCTCATATTGTCTATTTGCCATGGTGACATCTTTTCGCATTCTTGGTAAAAAAAAAACGTATTACTGCAATAAATTTTGTAGTTCTTTATAATATTTATTAGACTATTGGCATTATTTTCCGGTCAGAAAAAACAGTTGTAGCTTTTTGTGACCTTGTAACAGCAACAAGAGTCTGGTTGCTGTAATACAGCATTAATATAATCAACTCGCAGGTACTACCAAAACAATGCAAACCGTCACCAGTCTGGTATCACCATCTTGTCAGTCTAAGACATGGCAATGGAAGATGGCACTCCTAACACCATCATCTACTATTCATCAACCATGTGTAGTACAATACTTACTTGAAGCTGGAAGCGAAATTGCAGTCTTTACATTTGTGTTCACAATCACTGCCATGAAACTGTACATGGGCTGCTAGAAGTCGAAACAGAACCCTTTTAGGGCAGTACGGGCAGATAACAAGGTCTTCAGAATTTAATGCATTAAAAATGCTTGTCCCAGCTATGGATGGAAGCCGCACTCCATTTCGTCTCACATTCTTTGGTCGCCGAACTAACTTTGGGTGAAACAAAGGCACACTAGCTGAAGCATTGTTTTCTACTATTGCTGTTTCTGAACTTCCACTCTCTAATGCACCATTAACTTGCCCATCGTTCTTCTCGTTACCCGTATCAGATTTTTCCTGTTCTTTTTGTATAATTGGGGAATCGTCACTTTCGTCAATTATTGCTTCCATTTTGTTGCCTGATGTAACCTCCATTCCTGTGGTTTTCATTTTGGATGTTACAACCTCATTGTCATCTTTTGACGACTCACATTCCACGTCATTGGTGCAACTTGGGTCTGTTGCCACATTTTTATTTGCACTTTCATCTTTTGAGATGGAAGCCTCCAACATTTGCTTCTCCAAAAACTCACTCGTCGCTGTGGTTGGTTCTGATCTTTCACTCTCTGTTTTATAAGCGTCAGCTGGCTTTTCGACTACTGCTAACGCAGTTTTGACCCCAGATTCTTGCATTTCTGCTGATTTTGTCACAGTATCAATACCATTTGCATGTTCACTTGACTTTTCGTTTGCTTTCATTTGATCAAGTTGAAGGTTTTTGCAATCAGGTTTACTACAAACAACATCCATAGTAACACTACTACCTGTAGTTGCAAGTTCTTGGCTTGGCTTCAATTCCTCACTACCTTTATTTTCACTTGGAGAGTGCTTGGGAAGATTTTTAGGTGGTACATTGGTGAGCAAATTGTTCTTTGCAATTTGTTTGTTTGTCTCAACAAGAGCGCTGTTGCTAGCAGTTACAATGGACTCGTCATCAGAAGACTCTTCTAATGTTAGATCAATGAAATCTCCATTTTTTAATGTAGCAAGAGAAGTGGGCACCACTGGAGAAGCAGTAGCTACATGAGATTTATTGTTAACTTTGAAATTACTTTTGTGCTGCTTCTTGTCATAAGGTTTCTGGCTGACTGGCGAGCTAGCCCCTGTTGATGATAAGTCCATGTGCCTGTTTTTTAAGTGGATGTTAGAAAGCTTCTCTTTTAGCTTGTTTGCCATTACTTTACAATGCTTGGCTTTGCTGCAAGTATCTACAGACAGACCATGTGAAAGTCGTAAAAACAAATATTGTTTTAACTAAAATACATTCACCAAGTTAAAACTCTTCTTTAATTAAAAAAAACTAATCTTTTTGAGCTATTTTGTAAAATATCAGAAGCACTTCTAATTGCAAGAGATCATGTAGAACAATGTCATTTTTCATAAAAATCAAACATAAATTTAAATATGTAAAAATATGTAAAACTTGAGTGATGATGTGGTTTTTGCGCAGTCTTGCGTCACATGTTTGGCTTGCGTTTTTGGAATAGAAAATTTAAAAAACACCTTGGTGCAGAAAATTATTTGTAGCAATAAAGACTTAATAAATTAGGTTCAAGAGGTGTATGATATTGTTAGACATCGTGCAGCTACAAATGTTGCAATATTTAAATGAAATAGTGACAGGAATCATAAACATGCATAAACTCCTCCAAATCATTTGAAAAATAGCAGCAGCTGATTGGCTAAAACTTTACGCCTTCAACAAAAATTGCCGTTCATCACCAATGCTAGTAAATTAAAAAATCACGTTATTTCAAATTGGCAATCTCAAAGCTGTGGTGCTACAATTAAAATTGGACCCTCAATTAACAGCAGCAACAACTGAAAACTACTATAGAGAATACCAGCTCAAACTGAAGCATCGATCCAGTTGTAAACAGGTTTGTTAAATATTACAGAATATAGTAAAACAAATTTCATTTTAACAACGTAAATATATATCTAACAATATTAACTTGTGTTACCTTCACGCTCTCCAGTTAGCTGATTTCCGCGGTTCTCTTGATTGTCTACTTTTTGGGAAATTGATTTTTCTGATTTGTTGGATTCATCTACCTTGTTAACAATCTGCACAACCTCGGAGGCATCAGATTTCTTTTCCATAGAGCTATCGTTGGTCTGAGAAACTAACAAAGAGCTATTAAAAGAACTGGCAGTATTCAGAGGCTGCGAAGCCTTACCTGGCATACATGTTTCAGTTGAAGACTCTTGAGAAGAGCTTGAGAAAAGATCATTAGTGGCATTTTTAGCAGCCTTGACAGACAATTCTCTCCTCTTAGGCAAAATGTCTAATGGTATTTGCAATCGAGTTGGTGACTGAACTTCATCTGCAGCTTGATCAATTACGGTGGTGGGGATATACTTTTGACAAGGCAATACCTGCAAGGGTACTTGAACACAGAGTTTCAGGGGAGACGAAGGCACGGGATCAGAAGATTTTTCAGCCACTGTAGTAGTTGGGGTGTCTGAACGTTCAGATTCGTACACCCCAGAACTATTTCTATAAATTTTCATTGCAAGTTTACGTTTCTTGGATGGTACAAAGTCATCAGAATTCGGAGCAGGGCTTGTAGTACTTTTAGATGAGGCAGTGTCACCAATGCTCTGGCGCTCAGCATTACTAACCGATAATTTAGATTTCGGGTTGGCATTTGGCGATACAGTGGTGACTTCACACTGCAATGGTACTCCATCACTTTCGGATGCAATAGAAAGTTGAGAAGAATCCACATTTGAGGACTTGGCCATTTCTGGATGGCTGACTTTAGTAGAAGAAGTGGATGGGTTTTCTAACACTGTTCGACAAGATGCGCTACTATCTTTATTTGACATGGGGTGTTGAAGTTGGTGAGCATACAATGATGCCCTATTTGAAAATTTGCCGTTACAAATTGAGCATTCTAGTGATCGTATTGCTGATGAGTTAATGTTGCATTGAGGGGCTGTGAACTGATCTACATCACGAGATTTTCTAGAAGCGCATGTGTCAAACAACTTTTGCACAGCTGTAGCTTTTCGCTTGCGTGATGGAGAGGAATGTACTATTTTTACACAAGACGTACAATTATTACACGATGCACTGTCCTTGTAATGGTCTAACATGTGATTTATCATTGTTGATTCATCAGCAGAGAATACACAAACTGAGCAAGAAAAAAGATTGTTAACACCATTGTTGTCAGATCGAGGGGGTAGTATCTTGGATCTATGTAATGTAAGAAGATGTCGTACCATACATAATTCTGAAGATGTAACGTATGGGCAATAATTGCATGTAAATGTTTTTGGAACTACAACAACTCTCCGTGGATGTTCCTCTATAATGTGACTTTGAATCTGGTCCTTGGTTAGAGCCTTAAACGGACAATATCTACATAGCATGTATGCAGTTTTTCTTAGCTCTGTACTGGGTTGGGAATGTGGACGTACTTGAATACCTGTTTTAGAGTACACTCTAGGATAAGGCCTAGCATGAGGTCGATTTGGTGAAGAATGCTCGATAATTTGCTTTTGCGTCATTTTAGACACATGCTTCGCAGGTCCCAATGACAGATCGACAGGGCCAACACACAACTCAGCAATCTTTGGATACTGGCTAGACACTGTAGTGAGAGCTTTACGCTGCCCTGGGGAGACACTAGTTCCTAAACAGGTCCCTTGCTGCCCATGAGAGATAGATGTTACAGATTGAGTCACTTTTTGCTTATCAGAAACAGCTGCAAGATGAGGTAGACGCTGACCAGTGAGAATAGGGCGAGGAAACGGTTGTCCCACAGAGCTGATAGTTGAGGAATAAGATGCCACTCCTTCCTTTGAAAGGCTTGTTATAGGATAGGATACTCGTTGTTCAATGGGGATAGCAGTTGATGATTGAACCGTTTGCCCTACTGATGCAGCAGTTTCACACGGAACCACTTGCTTCCCTTTAGAGACAGTAGACACTGACTGAGATGAAGGTACTTGCTGTTTGGCGGAAACAGTGGTTTCAGGACAGGTCATTTGCTGTCCAGTTGTCACAGGTACCAGAGGACGAACTACTTGCTGACCAGCAGAAACAACAGTCACGGGACAGGGTGCACGAGCCGCAGAGACAGCACGAATAAGCTGCGGTCCTGCAGAGCTGGTAATTATCGAATATGATACTTGCTGTCCAGCAGATACAGAATGAGAAACTGGCGGTACAGCGGAGATGGGGACTAACGGACGAGGTAATTGCTGAGGCAAGGACACAGGTATTGGCTGTGATAGATGTGTTATAGCACCATTTAGTTTGGCTGGCCTTATCAAAACAAGCCCGGCAGATGACGGGGGTGGGTAAGTGCCCATATTGCCAACTGGCTGAAGGAATTCTCTAATCGGTCTAGGAAATATTGCTCCAGATTGCACCCATCCGGGATAACCGTTCTTGGGCGATAAAATGTAGGTCACTGTAGGAGGGCCAACAACGAGATTTGCATCAGGCAAAGCAGACATCACTAAAAAGGCACTTAATGACCACTCTACTAATAGTGGTGAAATATGCTCTCACAAATAAATAAAACACCACATTTAACCAAATCCCACACAATCATATTTAATTGAATGCATAATTGTGTTAGCATACGCCGTTTGTAATCATCCTGTGTGGTTGTTATTTGAAGACCATTTCTTTAAAGTTCGCCGAATGGAAATGGCAGAAGCCTGCAACAAATGGACAACAATAGATAGTTATAAATACATATTAAACAATTGATCATGATGGCAATTGCAGGTTAAGACTTCAGCGGATGCACGTAAGGATAATAATAGTTGATCTGTTTAGTTGAGTAGTACAAGTTATTACGATGCTCACCTCCTTGACATTAATTGTTTACTTTAGAGGCTTGATACTGTTCAGAAGATTCCCTGAATTGATTCTCGGTGATTCGGTTCACGTCCTTTTTGCTATATAAAGAAAGGGGTCACAAAAGCATATAAAAAACAGCTTGATAGCCTTTCAATGGGGATCCGGCCCGTAGTTACTCTTTGTAGATGCAACCGGAAGCAGTTCGATTGCTAATAGAGCTTATTAGAATTTACGACTTGCCTGACTTTTATTTTAATTTGAGACATTCTAAGCAGCTGATATGACAAAAATGATGTGATTGAGCAAGCTAGAGGGATCAATATAACTTTTAAAAAAAATTTTCAAAAATATTACGCTTTAATCACTTGAAAAAAATTAATTGAATAATGATGCTCATAGATACTACACGGTTGAGCCAAAGGATCGTATGTCAGGCCTATTTAAGTTTGCTAACATAAATATGATGGTTGATCTATGCGGCGGATAGTCGGTATTATAAGCTCCATTCCCATCTACTGATCATCAAGTGTTTGTTGCGGATTTCATAACTCTAGTAACCGACCAGCAATAATAATAACAACAAACTCTTTTGACCATCACCAAGTGTACCAAACATGTGGTGCGCCCTGTGGTATGCGACTAATAAATGGCAATTGTTTACTTTTGCCTTATTTTTTTAATTTTCAGGGCAATGATTAATAATTTTGTTGATTTTATCATTATAAATAATCATAATAATTATTAATTAAAATAAACAATTCAATTATCTTGAGTGAAATTGGTAATTTCCTAATCACAAGTTGCATCAAACTTGTGCTTGAATGAAAATTATTCAACACTGAAAGAAAATGAATAGCGTTAATCCCTGATGACAACACAATAATTAAATCAGTAAAAAATAATAATAAATGGGAGATAACTCCTACGAGTTCATTCTATATTTTATATAGGGATCTATTGTCAGTATTGTTAGTGTTTATAAAAAAGTGATTATTCGGATTAATTTTTGTTGTTAATTGTGCCAAAAACACTTAGTGAGCTATAAGAGACACTGAAGCTCATGCCATCCCAATATATCAGTGAGTGGAGAACTCTAAAGCATAGAAAAAATATAAAATTGGTGGATTTTTGAAAATCTCAATGGTATTGTAGTAAAACGGCAAGTAAACTTCCGGTATCATCAAATTAGCGCACCCCGGTGAGCACCTAAAATCGGCCGGGTCCCCATTGATACCAAAACTTCATAAACACTCTACATACTCATGACCTCTCTACTTAACCACTAGGTCATGAATTTTTGACAAATTCAACTTCATTAATCTATTTCAGGTGATAAGCTTGTCAAAAAACTTGTTGAGTGGTGTTCGTGTTAGTTCTATCTATAATATGAGTGTGATGGAAAAAAATTTATTGTACAGAGACTTTCAAGAGCATAAAAAAACCACTTTGCAATTGTTTTTAGATTTTTGGATGTGTTTTAGTTGAGTCAGTGTTTGAATTTATCTTTTACTCCGGTATAATTAACGCACACACTGGAGTTGCGAGCAAGTTTACAGTTGAAAGAATATTTTAAAGCAGGCTACTATCAAAAGATTGAGCTTGCCATAATTCAAAATTCAACTGTGAAGACACAAAAACGGCGATTTTAGGTATAAAAAAGGACATTGTATTTGAGCTGTTGTAACCAGTAAGCAACTAAGTCATACTGGTCCAAATTCTACAATTGTCTCGAGAATTGTTATGGTGAAAAAATATGGTAAAAATGGCTCACTGATGGAAAAACCAAGAGTCATCGGAATGATTAGGCATTCCTAAACTATTTTATATTACAATAGCGATATTACCCCTTGAATTCAAATAAGCTGGCTAACTTTCCCCTTATCTCGACCTCCGCCTGCCCCACTCCATTTCTCACCCTTTACCTACCCCTCCCTCCACCTCTATCTACCCCTCCCTCCACCTCGCTCTACCCCTCCCTCCACCTCGCTCTACCCCTCCCTCCACCTCGCTCTACCCCTCCCTCCACCTCGCTCTACCCCTCCCTCCACCTCGATCTATCCCTCCCTCCACCTCGCTCTACCCCTCCCTCCACCTCGCTCTACCCCTCCCTCCACCTCGCTCTACCCCTCCCTCCACCTCGCTCTACCCCTCCCTCCACCTCGCTCTACCCCTCCCTCCACCTCGCTCTACCCCTCCCTCCCCACCATACCTCCAATTGGTCCAACAGATGTTTTTACAGCAGTTTTCATTCCCTCAGCATAGCATTTTACGCAACCATCCCGAGGACAACGACAGAGATACAGACATACATACTAACACACAGGCATTTACCACCCAAATAATTGTTATTTCTTCTAAATAATATGCTCAATAGATAGGGTATTACACTAATGCAATAAATAGTAACCAGTTGAATCTAGTACCTGTTTAGTTTTGAGCCCGGCCAAGCTGATAAGCATAGGGTCTATCTATGCCCTCACTCTTCACTAATAAGTGGGCTTAGCTTTCAGTTGTTACTAGCTGTTCTAAATAGCTATATAATATAACATTCAACTCACCAGAGAATTCAGTACAAGTACTATACACTTGAAAGTAAATGAAAAATTGACAATGCGTCAGCTGAAGAAGAGGGAACCGAGCAGTAGATTGAGCTAGTAGTGTCTAGTACTAAACTCCAGCAGCTTACGTTTGTGCAGCTTTTGTTACAAGCAATGAAGCGTATGAATGTGAATAAGGTACAGCACTTGTTAGTTGCTAATCAAACACAGGCGTAGGTGTACAACTGGTAACAACTAACTAGCTTGACTGTGAGTATAATCAAGCTGAGTACTATTATAGGGCGTTCACTAGAGTAGATGTCGTGAAAATATATGACCAGTTACTACAAATGTCAAGTGGATGGTGATCCAGTAATAGCAAATATCATTTCTCCGCAAGTGGTAAATATCACATCGATGAGTCATAGAACTTCCGATGGTAAGTCGCCAACTGGCCAATAACCAACCCCCAGAAGTAAGCACTTTTTTGAGTTAAAACCTATAAGTATCTTCACAACAGCCAGCAGCCCATAAGTACACACACACCACCAGCTAGTGCTATCAAATCATTCAACTACAACTGTATTTTGCAAATATTTGAGACTAAACACTAAGAAAAGCTCACCAAAATACTGAAGAGTTTAAACTTGCGCGTCCATCTACAGTCTGACAGGTTATTATTAGATTCAACGACTGCTATTTTACAGCTCTGTTGGGTTGTAGGCTTAGATAGCTGAAACTTGAGCTAGTTTAAATGTAAGAAAGAAAATAAGGCGAACCTATCTATTCTTTGCAAAAAACTTTTAAGAATAACCCACACCTCAGCTCCCCATTCAGTTCATTTCTAAGTATACAAAGCAAATAATTCAATGCACAAAAGTATTGAGTTAAGGGCCTACTTGGCATCAGTTAACTATTGACAGAGGTTTGTTTAACCAATCATGTGTATTAGATAGCAACACAAAAATGAATGCATTGCATTTAATTAGCGTCCATTGCAAGTTTATCAGGTTGTAGGTTACCATTTCATGTGGTACTTCTAGCACAAACTGAAGCTTTCATGTTCGTATTATGAGTAAGCATAACATTATCTAGTACAATGATACCTAGATTAGTTTACGAAATATGGATGCGAAACATATTGTTGATAAGGATGCATAAATGAATATATATCTTCAGCTCATGTGTATATTTTAATTTGTCAGGATATATAGGTGTTCTTGCACACTAGTGAATGTTGGATAGTCGCACTCGGCAATACCAGTTGTAATTTTGTAATGGTTACAGGTCTATGTCACAGACTACCACAGACAATTAGCCCAAAACACTCCCACGTAGAGGACTGTGGCCAGTTCAGCACTAAGTTGTAGACACCACTGTACAATCACAACTATTTCATTTGTTCTGAAAAGACAACTCCTACAACTATAATCCATCATTTATTACGGCAGATCGTAAATCATATTTGCCATTAAAGTCTCTGGAGAATAAAAGACCTTATTGGAGATTTATCATACACATTTCCAGACATTGCTTGAAGAGACATTTCACACATTTCAGAGAAAATGAAGTGTCTGAAAACTGGCTGGAAAGATTGAATGGAAATTTCAATGGAAACATTACGTAGGAATAAAATAAACTTTTGTATGTGTGTTCCAGTGTTTTACAACTATCTATTAAACCGGTGGTCATTCATGTTTCAAGATAACTGTTACTAAACATATATAATCATATACAGATAATTTGTTGTAAATAAGTAAAAAAAAATTTAATACTACTTTTTCGTTCTGTGAACAAACTCCAAAGCAACAGTAAAACAACAGTTTTGTTATTGTCATATCACCTTACGAGACACAGATTTGCTTTGTTCATGTCCGAAATGACCATTGATTTTGATTTTTTAATCAATTTCAAGTATAAAAAGATATAAGTAGACTTCAACGGCCAACATTTTCTACTTGTCTTTTTATGTTGGGAGCTATTAAGGCTGTTAGCAGGATAGTTAAGCGGTCAGTGAAAGTGCCAATCTGTGCCACAATGACCTTTATGGCAGTTTGGCGGAGTGCAGTTTTTCTGCTGCGCTTTCAAGCAATAATTCTATTAATGGCAACAACTGTATTTGCTCCATGAATATTTACAACCTGCTTGTTTATCCTAATGCATTTAGTTTCATCCTACACCTGATGTATCACCTCATGTATATATATGTTTTGTTACAAGAGTATAAATATAACATGATACCTGTTGATCACAAGATGAGAGGCAACAGCGAATTTTGTAAAAACTTGTAACAGCCAGTTTTAGGAGGTCATCTTATGTAATATAACGATGCATTTGAAAATTTTACAAATTAAATTTTGTGAAGACCAACGCATGACCTGAGGAGACATGCTTTTTTGAGAAGATAACACCACCCTCAATGTCTTTCTTTTGCTAATCTTTGTGTCACACTTCAGAGATATTTCTGATAGCTAAAGATATGTTATATTATAAAACTGCATAAAAAGGCAATCAATTCACCCAGTGCAATACAACAAGACAATAAATGTAAATTTTCCAAATACAAAATGTACAACCTCACCTGCATTTAGTATTTCGTAGGTTCAGCCTTCTTCGCTAACTGCAAGCTGAAATCATTATAACACTAACGGTTAGAAAACACAAGTAAGTACAGCATTATGTAGGAGCAATACCGAAAAAATTCATACAATATCACCAGCTAGATATCTTAATAACTATGATTATAAAAACCACAATTTAAATTTTGCGATATTCAATCACCAATGTTATTAGACAAATTGGGCAAAGAAAATAATAATCTTCTGACAAATCATCATTAAACACTGAGTTTAACAAGTAAAGCCAATTAAATCCAACTTACAGAGATCAGAGGTATCCAAGATTTTATAGTTTTATGGAAACCGTGTAATGCTAATAATGAAGATTGTATTAGCTGTTTTAGAGCATAGTAGGGTCTGTACAGGCCTGGTTCAAAAAAGTAGAAATTCGATTACTAGATTACTACTAATGCTGACAAACCATCAGCCAGGTGATTACGCAGTCAGACACCGGTTAATTGCAAAACATATACCGCTTTGTAATTATTTTAGTACAACTTGAGATATAATAAACTTGTATGGTATATCATTTCGTAATGCAAAATCTCACCAAGACAATAGATCTGCGTCTATGATCTAATATAGTATTGATTTTTTATGTAACCTTGAAACTAGATAATAAAATGAATGTATTATATTCCACCAATGTACGCTGCTTTGGCTGTCAACATTGTAGTGTGGCCAACATACACCTTCTCAAAAACAATGGTCGCTTTTCGTTGGGTTGATCTTGAGCTGCAGTAAAGAATCGTAGATAGTTTATCAGAGAAAGAAAATTTTAGAAGCGCAATTCTAGTCAATCTTGATCAAGCTAATAAAAAATTTTCTACCTTTTGTTGTTTATTGTCAGCTGACAATTTAGCATTATTGTCTATTCTTTTTCATTTGTTTTCATTCATTTTAGTTCAAATAACTTTCACTGATTTTACTATTTTGTTGATTTTGCATTGGCTTTCTTGTTCTAAACTCTTTGAGATCTGGGGACTAGAAACATGATATTGAAATACTTTGAACCAACTTGAATTCTCCTCTAGCTCTTTGAATTTCAACCGCTTCGACCAATAAATTACCACAGGATTCGACCGCTTTTTTGCAAAAAAAGTTCGATTTCGAAATTTTTTTAAAATTCATCTATACATGATATGGTAACAAATTTATGCTCATGAGAATCAGCATTCTCTTTTCTCTTAGTAGAATAAATAGCAGATTGATTTCACCTGTCTAAACTACTTTTATTATTTTTTTAGTTCGGAGACCATTTTTTGGTAATGCTCTCAACAGATCAACCAGTTACAAAAAAAATAACACACTAGACAAGAAACTGATAGCACAGCTGAAAAGAGGACAAAATTCTGATAAGACTAGCAAAATTTGAAGCAAAAATATGCAAGAATAGTGTTAGAACACTGCAACAACATTTGGACACTTGTTGCACAAATGACCGAAAATTCGGAAAATTTTTTTTCTGAAAATAATTATTATTTTTCATACAGGCAAAAATTAAGCCCTCATTGGTGCACCAATGAACTAGAAACATTTAGAGCTACATTTTGATGTAAACAACAACATCAGTCAACAACTTTACAAAAATAATAAAAAAATATTAAAATTAATTATTTATTATCAATGCCGTATCTAAATAATTAATTACTAGCTTACTAACCTTCAATTCCAGTGTCAGAGGGCTCAAACAAGCTAAGATAATAATAAACTAACTAACTTAGAAGAAGAAAACAATGTGCTTGCTCCTTTGCAAAAAAATTTTGCCCATGATTATCAAAAAAATTCCGAAATTTAAAACAGGAAGTGATGGGTTAAGGATATTTGGAACTGTTTCCGTTTAGAACGTCGTACAGTCTTCAAACAAAGACCAGAAAATAGGCAATTGTCTGCTCTACACGATGGTATAAAAATTATTCTTATCAGTCTACACAAACTTCTGCAATCAGTTCCGAAAACCGGACAAAATACATCACGTCCATTGGACGTGAAAGAACTTTTGGTCACATGATACAAATCACGTTCATTGGACGTGATTGAACTTTTAAGAGCTAGAAGTAAAAACCATGCGCTGATTTTACACAGCATCTAGGTGCTGCCTACTGATTGGACAAAACCTTACTGATATAGGTGTTGGGGTGTGTGATATCGAGAGAAGTGTACACTCACATATGTGTATGGTGTATGTGTTAATGGCGAAGTAAAAATATCTCAAGAAAAATGAATGGTGAATAAAACAGAAATGAAAAGCCGTTAATTAATAAATCCGAAAACTAATAAGTAATATCATTTTTTCAATCAACAGTTGCGTTATCATTCCCATCAAATACCACATTCAATTTTTCTTTACTTTATAACTTATAATTGCTGTGGTAGCAAAATTGTGATAATGCTAATTAAACTACTGCATAGGTTGAGTAATTTTTTGCTCGACAATTCAATAAATAGAACCAGCTAGCTCATGTTAATTAGTAAAAAAACAGTGAAAAGGTATTGCTGTGGTCAGAGGTGTACCAGTAGTGAAACATGTGACCAAAGATTGTTACACGACAGTCTCGCATACATCGTAATGCCTAAACACATATTGCTTTGTTTTGTCCTGCTGTGCCACTAGCTAATGCAACTATAAAGGCAGAACTCATAAACTAGAGACTTGCATAAGCATCACCCAATACACTGAGCCAGCGACTCTCCCGAAGAGGTAGTCGGTGATTTCCTACTAGTGTGACTCCATGTGTTATGTATAGTGCAAACAAGCTAGGGACCACTTTATTTTACCCCCACATCTTAACAATCAGAGGATGCAATCTTTACTCCACATTGATTATTAGACTGCATATGGCATTTGAAAAGTGCATTTCGTTTTTGTTTTCAATATATGTATGGGATTCGTAGAGTGGTTGTATAATGAGGTAGTTTTATTTTATACAAATGAAAAATTTTAAAGAGTTACCATTTTTAAAAAGACTAAATTTGATTAATCATTCTAGCTTAGTGAACATATCAAGTATTTATTAAAGGGTTGGTTTGGAGGTGGTCTGACATCGAAAAGCTAACACAACCATCAGATTATCTAATGTCTTTTGTGTACACGCCACAAATTTTAAGTCAATCCCTCCATCACAAGGCATGTGGCAGCTTGTTTTGTACACAAGTGTTTGATAGCTGGCTGAAAAACATTCTTATGGATTGGGGTCATATGGTGACGTCTTTGAAACCTGTGTACTATTAAAAGTTCGGTTTTTAGCCAATGAGCATTTAGCTACTGGGCTGTGAGTGGTTACATTTTGGGTTACATTAGGCAGGGGTAGAGTAGGAGTGGATGGGAGCATTGGACGGGGGAAGGGTGGTCCACAGAACAGCTAGGATGGTGGAAGAGCATAACAGAAGCAGAGAGGGTGGTTGTATGACTGCTAATATATTTATATAAAGGCTACAATTATTCATTTTAAATTCTAAAAATAATAATTACTATAATAATTAATTAATCAATACATCAATAAATAATGTTGATTCAATAATCATTATCATGAGCGAAAACGATTAATATGTTACTAATAATATATTACATTATAATAACCAATATTCTATAATACCATTATTATTATATAACACCATCATCATACACTATTATATATAAATACTAGCAGCATTACCAGTCGTATTCAAATATAATCATGCCAACCAGATCTATTCTCGCCCCGCGTCCACTCTACTCCTCACTCTCTACCTTGCCCTATACCCACTTTGTTCCACCCCTTTCCCGCTCTACCCTTTCAAACTCTCCCTCATTCCCTCTCACCCCGTTCAATTTAAAGCATGACTGCATTGAACTTTTTTTGTTGATTGTCTGAATATTCGGGTCAAACTGCAGTTTGATGTGTTGGACAACCCTGCAGGCCCACTCAATCCTGATTTACAAGCTTGCTGAAAAGTCATTGGCCTCAACAGCTCGTCGCATCTGCTGAAATTTGAGAACTATAAATCCCATTCATTGATGACTACGTCATTTTTGAATTGGGACAAGGTTAATTTTAATAAATCATACGCAAAGTTATATAAATGAAGTTACATCATTTTCATTTACAATGAAAGCTGAATGGGCAATTCATTTAGTCTAAAATCTACTGAAGGCCGTTGCAGCAGGAATAAAGAATCCCTAGGAAGACACCCTATCAAAATTTGGTTCCATGATTTACTGGTGTGCTTTACTATTATGCGCCATTTTTCATCTGGCTTGAATTTACATGCTGCATACATAAAATCGGAAGTGGTGGTTTCGGTCAATATGAATGCAATTAGTGTATACACATCATAAATAAAGTAAATGCTTATTTCTCATGCAAATTTCATATGTGAAATGGCAACGAGAGGGGACTGCAGGATTTGTCACGTGGCACAAGGAGCAAAATTTGATCACAATCACAAGGATAATCTAATACCATATCCATCATTAGAAAAGAAAAAAACGTGCTTGTTTTGGTGAGTTAGGAAACAATCAATGGTAGTCATAGAAGAAAACAGTGTGTAGAATAATATTAGTAAATAAAAAAAAATAATAATAAAAATGAAATAGCAGGTTCTTATCGGCCAAATAAATAATGTACGGGAAAGAAAAAAATATACCTCGGGCCCAGTGACGACATAGATTTTGTGTAGTGTAAAAAGTGGCAAGCATTTCTTGAAGAGGGGCATTTTGCAAGCTTGTAGATCAGGACTGAGTAGACCTAGAGAGTCACCAATACATCAATCTGCTGCTTATGACTTGAATATTCAGAAAATCAATAAAAAAAGGGTTAAACGCAGTCATGCTTCTAAGGATGACACAGGTATGCTGAATTAACAGACTTGCAAAAACCACATTACAAAATTATGTTGCAAGCTAAGCACATTGGAAAGAAGTAATATGAGTCATAGACCAGCATGGAATTGCTTGATTGACACTCCAACCACTGTGAATTAGCAAAATGTAACAATTTGTGATTCATCTCCATCTACATTATTCAAAAAGTATTTGTATCAAATCTATAAATATTTCGTTTCAGAAAAATATCTTAAGTTTTAGAACAGATGGCAAATTTAAACCACAGCCATCCATCCAATTTGTCTAATAGACTGCTTTTACGTTAGTTTTCATTTATTTCAGAGTAGCAGTTTAGGCGTATAGAGGCCTACATATTTGACGCACTTGACACTTGAATTGTGGCCTGCCCTAACAGTACTGTTATTGAAAAAACATTAATGCTACAAATATGGCCAGATTGAGATCGAATGACAAAATTAGCCCTCTTTCCACCATTATACATTACATTAATACAACAGAATATTTTTTACACCGGTTTTTATTTCTTTCACTGTGGCAGTTTAGGTGACCATTCACCTGGAGTGACAAACACACAGACATACTGACGTTTTTTTCACATTCAAATATATAGAGATATATAACAACAAATCATCAATTAACACTAACAATGTAATTAAATTTTAATTTACCACTAGTTTACAAGATCATCAGACCGAGTAATGTAATCATCATGATACAATTCATTAATAGCACAGACGAATAAATCAATAATAAGAACTACATCTATAGCTGATGCAAAAAAAAACATTTTGGCATCAGAATTGGGACAATCAAAATTATTCCAATGTGTAGAGTAAAATCTGGGGGTCACAATGGTGTCAAAATTGTTTGCCTCTTTCTGATAGTTGCTGAGAAAATAAATTTGGAAAATATCAACTCTGTCCACCAAAATTACTTCGTTTTAGGCCTCACTGCAAATGATTGTCTTACTGTAAAACAGTGATGCGTAACCATGCGCGAGTAGAAAGAGTAGCTAGCTTCATTATAAACTATATGAAAGTTTTCGCTGTTATTCGCAAATGGCTACAGCCAAAGTCGTATATTAACAATCACGACAATACTGTCTGCATTCGGAAAAAATAGCGCTTATTTATGAGTAGTTGTGACTATGTAAATGCACGGATTTGACTTCTATGTTTCTTGGTTGCATGGCACACATTTATGTGAATACCGAAAGCCGTATGTTTACCAAGTCACAACAACTTAAAAACAAGCGCCATTTTATTCCAAACATGGGTACTACTTGTCGTCACTTCGTTAATATACGGCTTTGGCTACTACCCTACTAATAAATGTATTTTCATACCTTCATAAGTGAATGATCTATAATGAATGGATAATTGCTACAGAGGGTTAGCTGGCTTAAGAGAAAGTATACAGCAATGCATAGAGTTAATAATAAAAGAGTGTATGGATTGCTCACATCGACAAACGGAAATGCTAATAAATTGCATGTTTTGTTCAAGTAGAGAGTAATAATTAACAACAACAATAACAATCATAATGCTTACTGTTATCGTAATAATGTATTATTATTTATTACATTACTACGCATTATTATTATTTATTTAACAGCCACAAAAAAACAGCAGCAGCAGGTCATAGGAGTAAGTAATAAATAATAGCTAACTGCTAAGCTATCAACAATTATTCAGAAATAATAATACATTATTATTTAAACCATTTAACCATTTATTATCAATAATAATAATTTTACCTCAAGATTTACTTCAATGATAATAGACACTCTAGCAGTTGCCCTAGGGCATAAATTGAGTGCTTCTTATTTTGTTTGTTTTGTTTTATTGGAACCAGTGGTTGTACGTGAGCCTAGCGTTTAGTTGTTTTGGGGTTGTTTATGAATGGGCCTTATCCTCATATATGTACAGTATCTAAAGTATCTATACAGTGTGAGACAAAAAGCTGTTATGGTAGAGCTGTGTTGAAGCATAGATGGATGTTGGTTCACCTCTGGAGGCTGCCTTGATTGTCACAGTAACCTGGGATTTGGATTTATTATCTCACCGCATGCCATGGATAGAGTAGCATGCTGCTTTTCTTCACTAGAAAGTACTTTCCTCAAAAGTGTCAGACGGTTTTTTTCTCCTGTCTTGAAGTGTCTGTTTTTTCTCTTGTCTTGAAGTGCCTGTAAGGCTAGTTGAGCACATGTTTCTGAGGTGACTGTTCACCCTTTGTTTGTTTTTGATGAAACGGATGGATTGCCTTATCATCCTCAACAACAATTCAAAGTTTTTCACTGGTGCCTTTAACAATAAATAAATAATAATAATCTACAATGATAATTAATTATCATAACATATATCAATTATTATATAATAATAAATCATAATAATAATCATAGAGGAAAAATTAATTATTATTATTTATTAATAATAACCATCATTATTAATAATTAATATTAATTATTAATAATGATGATACTAATAACAACTATAATAATTTTAAATTTAATAGTAGTGGACCTACCTACTACTAGCTAGTAGTCTGTCTAAGTTAGTTTTCTACTATCACTTACTTACTTTACAGTAAATAAATTATTAATAAATATTATTACAGTAAAGAAGAATTGATCTAATCTTTTTATCTATCTATCTATCTATGATAATAATTAATACTACTATAAATAATAATAATAATTTTAGTATTATTATTATTCGAATTCTTTCTTTCATCACAGAGAAAAATTTAATCATGATGATCTGATGATGATGTTGTTTCAATTAATTTTGTGAAAAATTGCTGTGAATGAATGAATAGCCTTGCTCTACCATTATAATTATTAATATATATATTATATGATTGTTGTAATAAGACTAAGTGCAATAAACACAAATTAATTAATTATTGTTTGTTATGCAATTATTATTAATTATCAATCAACTGCTGATCACGGTGAGCCATGATGATGATGATGTAGTATGTATGATGATGATGATGATTATTATAATAATAATAATTATTATTAATTAATAATAATTATTATTATTATTGGTAACAAAAAACTGGAATTGTATCAAAAAAAATAATTGAAAAAATATTACTGTATTATACATATTAATTAATATTGTAAAAAAAAATTATTTCAGTAATTTCTATTACAATTCCAGTTAGTTTGGTACCAATCATACATGGCTCACTGTGATGCTGATCGGACGGACTCCTTTGGTCAGCCATCACCACGCCTTTGTCTAATCAGTAGCATTATTGGATGAGATACTTGCGCAGTGACTAATAGCGTCCTACATAGTGTATTAAAATAGGGCATATTGTATCCAATGATTAACATGATCTTAAAATTTCCACTAATCATAAGTGTGGCGTTGGCGTTTAACAAAGACGCGAGAATGTTTCGTGTTTACCCGTTATTTCAACTGAGCAGTTTGTTAAATAATTGGTACTGTGGTTACGATCACAAAAGATATCAAAAGGGTTTGCCCAGCCGCAAAAGTTTATCGACAATGCGCCCCACAACAATAGTACTCCTAAAATTTTGTATCGAGAAGACAATTCTTGTTTGATATCTTCTGCATTTTGATTTATTGCCGGTCTTCAACTCATGCAAATAAGAAAGGAACAGCAGCTAGGTACAAAACAAGAGTCAACCAATATTTTACTGTGTAATTTTTCAGGAAATTCAAAACAATTTGTGACTGACAATTACTATATCTATTAATGGTTATTAATTGCTATACTAATAGCCGCCGTAGCTTCAGTTAGGTGCAGTATCTGAGTTTCTTTGGAGCTTGAAGTAGGTGGTTTTTTGTTAGTTTAATAGAAAAATGACAGGCTCCTTCTCAAATCTTGCACCTGCCACATAGCTTTCAAGTAATAATATGTGTAATTAATTATAAATAACACATAATTTCAAATACGCTGACTGATAGTGATACTGGTATATCGAAATGCATTAAATAAAACTGAATACTCATTTATTTATCACACATTGTCTGGTTTGAACTTTACGCAAATTCCGCATGAGATTTTCTTGCCGGAAAAGTACCCTAGTAAATAATAATAAATGCATAGCATAATGATGATAGTTAACTAGCAGTAGTAGTTGAACAACACTGCTTTGCTTCAGAAATCAAGTCCCATGAAAATATGTACTTTTAAATGCCACAAATACAATCCATGCTATACTACAGTAGTATAGCTACATTCATTCCCAGCTACTACTGCTGCTAATACAGACACATGTGGTATGCAGCTGTAGCATACTGTCATGTCTCCTGATTTATCAGGGACCCACCTGATTTTAGGTACTGAATTTCACTACCCCTGAAAACTGCTGAACTTCATGAAAACTAGTGTAATTCAAATATTCCCCTAAAAACCTCCTGCAAACTGTCCTTTTACTTTTCAACTAGGCAAAATCTGGACTTGGAGATGACCCAGGGTGGACATTGTTTTCACCTTATCCTTCTACATATAGCTTTAGTTTGCTTGACAGTAATTTTGTACCATTTTTGAACATTTGAGTAGCATTTACCTCATCTATTGGCTTTCTGAACTAAAAAACTAACTAAGTCACTGATTCTGCATCTACACAATCACTCCATCTATGCCCGCAAACCTAGTGGTGACAGTCTGAACTTCAAGCCAACATGACAGGTATGAGCAATAGCATATTCCATCGCTATATTTTGCTTTATTGCTCATTATTTAGGGTTTGTCTGCTCCATGGCTATTGAGTAGATTTTGAAAATGACCAGTATAGAGTTGCGGCAACATTTCCTATGGTTTAATCGGCGTGCTGTGTTGTGGCGGTTTCGCTTTTATATGCTAGGATACGTACCTAAACAACAATGCGGTATCAATCACACGTGCTTCGTTGGATGATATTCTTCTTCTGCACAAGGTTTTTTTTAGCACCATCAACTCATTCACAACCTTACTACCATTAGCTTTCTAATCTATGCATTTATCCCCTTTCTCGTTTTTCCGCTGCCTACACTGGTAATATATAGGATGGATGCTATGTTTGGTCAGTATCATGCATACTACTTAAAGTACTACTACTTAGAAGAAGACTACTGCTGTTGTTGTTGTTGTTAAATAATAATAATAATAATAATAATAATAATAAATTAATTGATAATTATTATTATTGATATGATGATTATAATAGATAGATATTATTAATTATTATTATTATAAAATATTTAATAAATAATAAAAGAGTAATAAATTATTCTCATTTAGCATATATAGAAGAAGAAGAAGAAAATGATAAATAAATAATAATAATAAATATTAATAATAATAATAATAAATTGAATAAATAATAATAATGATAATTATAATATTATTATTATAATAATAACTTAATTATTATAATATTTATAATGATAATCTAGCTATTGTCTATCTGTTAAACTACTTATTATTAGTTATTATTAAATAAATAACTCGAACTAACTGTATTATATATTATTTGTAATAACAACAACAACAACAACAGCAGTCGTCTTTATTTAAAATAAATTGATATCATTATTATAAAGATTATTATTATATAATATTATTGTTATTATAATAATTATTATGATAGTCTATTATTATAATCGGAATTACTAAAAATAATACTAATAAATAATAATACAGTAACAATAATCATATTTTATTAATTATTATATAGTAATAATAATATATATATAATATATATAGTATATGCATATATTATTATTGTTATTATATAATTACTAATAACATTCTCAGAAGTGTTAGTATTATGCATTAGTTAATTGTAAGTACCGAAATCGTTATAATGCTCGTTTTAACTCATCATCATCAACGAACAACAATATTATTATGTGATTAAAATAGTTGTTGTTGCTGCGCAGCGAGCCATGATTATCAGTAGTATATATATAATAATTATAATACTACTAAAAGATTGGACACTTCGTTCACATGTCAGTCCGGCTTTCTCTCAATAAATGTCAACATCATAAAAAAATTTTGAATCACTCACCCCGAGCTAATTTTCTAGGAGAGGACATTCTTAGCTCATCATTATGATTTTTGTGCGCTTCAATTGATTTTTGTTAGTAGTTCTTTTTTTATAAAGTTTTGGATACTATGCCCGTTTTTTGCTCATGGCGAATTACTCCAACCGGATATAATGTCCTCCCCAAACACTCAACTGCTGTTGGCCAAATTGAAGTTTTCTCTAAATTGGCACTGAAGGTGATGAGGAAGCTGTAAGTCAATGCGCAAATCTGAAAAAAATATGAGGATGATGGATTTTCCCAGAGTTAGTGTTAATTTTTTCTTTCTGATTGCGGCATTGACTTGCAACATTATTTTGTAGCCAGTGGCGAGAAGACTTGACTTTAACCAATAGCAGTTGAGTATTTGAGGAGGATATTACATCTGGTTTTAGTTATTAGCAATGAACGAAAAATTAGGCAAACAATTTAAAACTTTATCAAAAATTGCTAACAAAGATTGTTTAGAGTGCAAAGTCTTCTGCAACAAAAGTAAGCTAAGAGTTTCCTCTCTTAGAAAATTAGCCCAAGGTGAGTGATTCAAAATGTTTTTCAAGCCGTTTTTGACATTTATTGAGAAAGCGCTGACCTGAAATGCCAATTAAGTGTCCTCACTTGTAGTATTATATATATTGGTTGATGGTAAAAAAATTTTTTCAGTTTTGATTACGATGCCAATTTGTTACTAATCATACACTGCTCACTCTGGTTGAGTAGTAAAGTAAATTTTTGCCTGCGTAATAGTAATAATGACAATTATAATTATAACTGCAATTATAATATTATTAATTAATTTTTATTATTTACCATTATTTTTCTAATCATCACAGTGGTAATAACTGTTTATTGTTATAATGTTCATAATTAACACCATGCTGTTTCCATAATAGTACTTCTATTGTTGTTGTTTATGATGATTGTATTATTTACAGCTTTTTTGGTCTCTATTGACATACAATTTGTTCTCTAACATTTTTTATGATAAATTATCTCTGTTTGTTTTATTTACGTTGTTGTTCAGCCTTAGGCTGGTGATAGATTAGGTGTACCGCTGCTTTGCTATATGGTGGAAATTTATTAAATAAATAAGAGGAAAGGAGCCGCTGCTGTAATTTGAACCAAGTACCATTTCTCTGTTTTAAGATTGATAGTAGTAGAAATGGAAAATGTGAACATTATTGGGATCCTGCGGTGTTGTCATTACGCAAGCTTATGTTTAAAATTATTAAAAAAGACCTTAAAAAGATATTATGTTTTTGTGGAACGTTTATTGTTAGTAAAAAACCTAATTATCTATTGACCGATTGATTTTAACCGCATTATTATCAATAGTTCAGACTTTGTGGTAATATAAACTTTCAGACTTTGTAATGTATAGATTTATAGTTTTAGCACTGCATTACATAATGGTGGTGAAGTGGTGTTAAATTAGTATCTACCCTCTCCTAATTACATTTATTTTCTTTCCAAAATAAGGTGACTGAACATCCAAAGTAAACTCATGATGTGTAAAGGTGCACTTTTTTTGTCTGTAAGTAATATTCATCGAAGTAAACTGAAGTATACAGTTTGATTTTGCTTTCATTGAGTAAGCGAAATATTGTGGGGTCTGCAGAGATGTAGATATAACATCTTTGCTATAGATATTTAGTATAAATTAAATGGGTGCAGTTGTTAACTATTTACAACACCTTGAAGCAATCCATGTTATAGTTCCAGATTTTTAAAGTTTAAAAAAGCTATGTTGATTGTTAATTACTGCCACAGAGGCACCTGTGTAAACAAGCCTTGTTCATCCCAACATTCCAATCTTGATTGGTAGAAATGAAGCACGCTTTGCTTTGTCTCTTGGACGATATACTTGATTGGATAAATTTTTAACAGTTATAGAAAAGTGCTTATCTGAGGTTAACACTCTTTTCTCTGTTCACCTGTATGTATATGAGTGGACTAACAACAGGCTGTCGATTACATAATGTTTCTACTAAACTGTGTGCGCCCAAATTTATGTAGGATATGTCATTTTTAGAAGAATTTTGCAGGTTTGACATTAAAGATTTGCTTTTTTGTTTTTGGTTCAATCGCTCAACAGCAATATTATCAAATATTCAAATGGTTTAATTTCAATGTAGAGGAAAATCTTTTCAAAGAGATTTGTAACAAGTTTATCTTTATTTCACTGAGACTATAACAGGGAGTTTGATGACTTGTAGTCAACTACCTGACTGGCTTAACTACTTGTCTGAACAAGCATACTTGACAGACAAAGTGGTACGAACAATTTAGTAAGAAAACTTGTCATGAAAAAATGTTTATAACTTTTAATTTTTGTTGTAGATATATCGTAATGTAAGTTTAATAAAAATATAGAGAACTTAATCTAAATCACCCAATGATGTCTAGAAGAAAGCAACAAAACCCTAAACCTCTAAAATGTAAGTATTGACTGCACTATATCAAACTTGAGCAGCAATAGTCTGTGAAATATTTCACAATCAGCTGAAGTATCAGCTACGTCTGCTTCTTTCAATAGCTGAGAAGTTTCAATTCTTTGGAGGTATATGGTGACTGATTGAATGTTTGATAAGCATTGAGTATATTGCTTGTCATATCTCCATCAATTTATAATAGCTATGTGCTAAACGCAGCGCTATATCAGAATACATATGAATACTGATAATATCTTTGAATGTCAAAGCTTATCAGCTCCTTGCTAACAGTCAGATTACATTCGGTGGGCTGGTACTAGAATGAGGCATCATATTACTAGTGACTAATACACACTTGCCATCTGATCACCCCTACTTTATCTTTGTACCATTTCTTCTTCAGTATTTACTATAATATGACACTACAGGAAAGTATTGGCCTTGTGAAATGACTAGGAGCACATAATTTGTTACATAACATTGTTTGCGCGTAGTCTCTCTTGCTACAACCATGTACAAATTGTAATACTGCAGTGATCATCAAAACAGGCATTTCAATATAGAGAAGCTGATGCGTTGGTAGATTGTTGGATGCAATATAGATTTGTTGGCGTGATAAGATGATAAAGGAAACTTTGAGGTTCAAATTGAGGCACATGCTACGTGTTGGCTATCTGAGAGCACCATCTGCCATCTTCACTAGCCATTGGCATACCTGTGGGAATATTCATTCAATAGTTTACTTCGAAACTCCTCAAACATAATAGCATATTTTGGCTTAGCCTGGCCCCCATACATGTCTCAAAGTTCATAGAAAGTGATTTTTTGCGTGATTTTAAAATAAGTTGTAAAAAATGTGATAGTGGTTGGCATAAGAATCATCAAATATCATGGAAAAGATTTACCCGAAGTTGCCCCAGGAAAAAAATTGTAATAAAAGGAAACTCATACATAGTGTGTCTACTTGTCTCAGTTTTTTTTTTTCTGTAAAACGACGAGAATATTATATATTTTTTTATATTCTTTATTTTGTTCATAAATGACAAATTTGAAAAGAATTTGAGAAAAATATATAGTAAAAAAGAGACTGCCACTTATTGTAAATGATAGGTTATTTACTCCAAACTGAAGTTAAATTATAGAGTTTGTGTAAAAGAAAACCATAGTTGAGCTTTTCAATCACACTCAAACATCAAATGACTGAGATCGTTCATCTCCATAGATTGTTAACATTGTAGCTAGCGATCTTAACACACCATACGATGTCTATGGTCTCCCTTGCATCTATAGAGTCCAGGCTTCACTCGTATCTAATCGACTTTCATTCTTCACTTGGAAAGTTGTCTCCTCACGTTTGCCAGTCACACAGAGTCAAGCTTTCCGTGCTGCATATATCTTATATTTTCTTTTTAGATAATGAATCACCTGATCTGACATCTAACACTTTGGATAGTGCAGAAGCAGCTGCTAGTACAGATCTAGCTGATTCTTGTGCTTCATCACCAAAGTCAGCTAGTGCAGCCACCGCAGACACCGCAGACACCGCAGACACTGCAGACACTGCACCACTCCTCAACACAGAGGAAGAGCCAGTGATAAAACATGAACCCAAAAGTCCACAGCAGACCATTTCTCCATCTGGCACATTGCCAGCAGATTATGCCTCTGCCATGCCTCCTGCACTTTTATCCAGTAGTTTGGAGAATTTATTAGGGGTGCCTGATGATGCTCCCCTCAGAGTGCAGAGCTGTCCCACTGGTACATTTACACTATAATTAGCCCACTTGAGTTCGCCATGTGTACGTTATATATTGAATGAAAGTAATGGCTGTTGGCCACTTGTGCTTCTGATACATAGAAGTGGTAATTTGAAACGCTTGGATGAAATACCGAGTGTGACTTGTTATTTGTGTTGTAGGTGGCTATAAAGTCTTATCAGCTAAGTATATTGCTCAAGGTGCCGGCCTAGATCCTCTCAAAGCTCAGAAAATTGACTCGTCTGAGGATGTGGAGATGCTAAACAACAAGCCACAAGTTGTCTCTGTAAGCAATGATTATTTATTTACAAATGATACGATATCTGTGTTCTTGGAGCTACAAAATTACTAGGAGTTACCATAGGGAAAGCCACCGAGTGAACTAGATTGTTGGACCGGTACTGTGGGAGTTTATGTCTAGAAACATCTGATGCTTATCTATCCTTATCTAACGGCTCGTACAATCTCAAGTCCAAGATTCATACATGATTTGATGAGCGTAGAGTGCCGCTATATATGGTGGATGAGCCCAACCCTGTTTCTTTGTGCGAGCCAAGGTTATCTGTGCGCTGATAGTGCTACACTGTGAGTGGGGTAGACGTATAGCCAGTAGAACTGGTGCCATTCCCAACTTTATATCTTACCATAGTTGATAGGATGTTAGCAACAACAAAGCCTTGTTTTGTCAATTTGTGCTGATAAAACCAATAAAATTTCTAGTTGTTGATGGGTTCAACGATAAGTGAGCCCGCTGCGCGCTAAAATCTTATCAGCTTTTGGTGCTAATCTCAAAACTGTTGGAGCTTTGATATGCCAAGTCCAAAACATCTGCAGTGCTCCACCTATCTAGCATTGACTTGTCCAAATAATCTATCACCTCCTTCTAGTTAATATCTCTATGATTGCTTCCATCCTCACATCACTCCTTGTCTTAACTGAGTCAGGAGTTATGTCCCTTTTGGTGCTGTTTGCAGTTTGTGCAGAAACAACAGCCACACAGTAAGATATACTTCCAGTTGGAGTCCTCCATCAACTGTGCCTGGCTCAAATGTCTGGGCGAACCAACCGAAGGGTTACCTGCCAACGTAAACATCTATTATGCAGGTAAGCAGCTATTACACAGGTAAACATATATTAGCATGCATAGATATCTGTAATGGGAGTTATACTTCAAGATGGATAGATAAGTTAGTATTAGTTTGACCTACATGTGTATAACATTACTTGTATCTATATCTAATTTGTAATTTTTGTTTATTATTTCTTATCATTAGTGATGTTTATTTTTAACATTCATTTGATTTGTGTTTAATTTCTTTTTATCTTTTTTAATACTAGTAAAATTTGTTTATGCGCAATTGAAGAGCTGTTGATACGCTATGTAGTTATCTATTGCATAGAGTACAGGGTTATGTCATTGTATCCATTGCATCACTAGTCAGTGCTTATGTTATATTAACATTTATGTCTGATTGTATGCTGATAACAGCTACATCACTCGCTGCAGTTCAAAGTATTCACAACAGATTGCTAGGAGAAAGCAGCCTGTACACAACGTATAGTATAACAATGCTTTGTACACCCATGCACTAAATCACCATTTAACATTCTCTCATTACCTAATCAGATATGCCCAGTTTTTTTATTGCTCATATAATACTCAACAATATGAAATGCTTGGCAAGGAGCAGTCCACAAATTGTTTGTAGACATTCTAACGTATCGTATATCTGACTTTATCTGCCTTACAATCTAGCTATCTCTCCCCAACACACATGCCCCATTACCTTGTAAGTTGCTTTAATAATAGGCTTTTGACCAGTGACAAAATTTTCAGTTTATCAGGCATCGGGGTGTCTAGATGTTATGTTGTTATCTATAATATAAGTTGCTGCAACAGATGCCAGTTAGATAGCAGGTGTTTGAGTGCAGTAGATATGACAAGGCTTGGCAGGTACCTGATAAACTCCTCTAGCCAGCCCCCACTTTATAATACTTTGTCTTACTCAGTGTTGCTGCAAGATACGAGCACTTCTACTGCAGATAACGCTAGTAATTGGGTTACTTTCAGATGAACTTGATAAAATATATTCTTTCTTTCACCTTCATTACTTGTCTGAGTCACTCCTCACCTTCCGGCCCATCAATATTTTATCCAATCTAATCAAGTACATCAATGATTGAGATTTGTTCGCTAGTGAACGAGTCTGGCTGAGTCACAGAGAAAAGTGATTGCTATTTATATATAAATTTTTCATCAATTTGCTTCATGTCTCATATATGATGTAATACATGTTTTGTGAATGTGTGTGAACGGCTAATTGTCTCCACCTACAACTACACATACGTTTGTTGCTATTTACTAGATGTACACATTCAATGTGCTTATCTATGATGACTAACCAATTGGATAAATAATTAAGAGTAAGTTTTATAATGCTGGTTGTAACACATATAAGTGAAGCCAATTATAGGATGAGACAGATTGTATCGCTAACATTTGTATCTGTTAGTTTGATTTATGATCAACAGTGTGACATCCTTGTTACTTGAGTGTGGCTTTCTTACTCTCTCTCGCTCTCTATTTACCTGTACTGTTAGCTCATTGATTGTTGTGTAGGAGATCAATTGTGGGTGGAGGTAGCCCAGGATCTAAAGGAAGGAGAAGAACTAATAGCTGAGTTTCAAGAACATGACAGGCGTGAGCAGGTGCTGACTCCGCAGGAGGACCCGGCAGCACCTGTCAGATCTGCTGCAAAAGCTGACCCTTCAGCTATCAATGCCAGTGAGTAAATTCTTTAGTTATCAGTTGAATATTTCGTACAGTTGTTGAATGTTATCTCTATAGCATTGGCCATGTGTACCCATTGCTATCTATCTTTTTGTTTTTTGTTGTGTACAACCTGCTATGGTATATAATGTTCGTTATCTTTGTGTGGTTCTTTATGGCTGAGTCTAATCTCTTGCAGTGGAGGCACAGTTTCCCTGCTCCCTGTGTGGCGTACAGTTCAGAAACCCAAACACTCTGATGGCCCATAAGAAACACTATTGCTCTAAGCTTGGTTCTCCTACATCCACTACTGTAGGCGGTGTTGACCAAGGCAAGCATTATGTAATATATACTACATGGTGCAGACGTTATACAGTCAAGTACCACAGTTGTACTTCTTTGTGTCTGTGTGTGTACAACAGTTATGTTGTAGATACCTGTGTGTACAACAGTTATGTAGTTCATTCAGAGAGTGGCACCAGTTCTGTTTGTCAATACAATATAAATAAATTTCATCTGAGCACCTTAGCTGATTTTTATAACATACAACATATCTGCAGTTTACGCTACCACGTTTTTGTCATCTTTATTGAAAAGAAATCAAAAGTGGTTCTGTAATACCAAAGTTTATCATTCAGATAGTGATATCCTGTGTTAAAACATCTCTTTTTCTTACAAAATCGTGTAAACAATTTTACAGTTTAACTAGTCAACTGGTGTTGTGCAAGGGATACATCGATGTTTATATATACTGTGATATACATATTTATAACAAGCCTTGCTTCTACTCATAGACACAGGGTCGGCGAGCAATGACACTGAGGCTAAAGACATATCTGATAGTTTACAGCAGACAGCATTTATCTGTATTGTGTGTAAGTTCATGACTCTAACGGAGTCAGATATGAAATCCCACGTAAGAGAGAAGCATAAAGTCAAACAGGCTGAACTGACTCCCACAGCCAACTACACAGGTCTGTAGTTAGTCTGTAGTGACTCTGTAGTCACTCTGTAGTGACTCTGTAGTGAGTTTGTAGTGAGTCTGTAGCGACTCTGTAGTGAGTTTGTAGTGACTCTGTAGTGAGTTTGTAGTGACTCTGTAGTGAGTTTGTAGTGACTCTGTAGTGAGTTTGTAGTGACTCTGTAGTGAGTTTGTAGTGAGTCTGTAGTGACTATGTAGTGAGTTTGTAGTGAGTCTGTAGTGACTATGTAGTGAGTTTGTAGTGAGTCTGTAGTGACTCTGTAGTGCTACTTGTTAGTCTTCTCTTGCTGTTTTCTCTGCTCACACCTGCATTTTATTATGCGTTCTTATTTTTGTGAAAATTTTTTTAATTAAACTCTTAAAATGAATTTTCACTTGAACAGTAATTAATAAAGATTGTATTCGTGTTGAGAAGTTGAATTATTGTTTCTTATTGCCGCAACATTTCCTCACATAAATTATTATTGTTACGTTTGGTGTGTTTTCTTTCTCAATGTTGTGTACCTGATACTCTACAATGAGTTTCTACTGCTGATGCAGGACAAAGCAGCGCAGATAAAACCTTCTGTGATGAATGTGATATCCACTTTAAGAAGCCAGAGTCTTATCAGGCCCACAAACAGCACTACTGTAAGAATCGCACCAGCTCCAACTCGCCCAGATCTGATGGTGCAGCCAATCAAAGCTTGTCTCAGTCTTCTTCCCCCTTATCTCCTGTCACCAAGGTATGAAATGCTGACTTTTTAACTCTGCCGTCTTTCTTGCTTGCTGCCACCTTCTAACAACTGGGCATCTTTCTAAGCCGCAAAATTTTTGTCATTTTGAGTGTTCTCAGTTTTTATCTAGATTTGTCACATAGATAAACCAAAATGAGTTGGTTTATACCCAAAGGATTCAGACAAACTCAGCAATTCTTCTTTGCCTTAATTTATATGCTTATTATGTGCACTATTACCTGCATCATGTCTCGGTTGGTCTAGCAGATCTTATTCTACTGAGTGACCTTTAGTTGAGATGGACCTTTGGTATTGGCAGAGCCAAGTATCAGCACACTATCTTTATTTACTGTATGGTCACACTTCCCAACACTAATCACAGGTGCCGTAGCGGCTGATAATTTCATGAAAGTAATTAACAAAACGATAAGTTAGTGATGTACTGGAACCATCAGATTGTAGGCTAACTACCAGTGCTTAGAGGTGCCAACAAGCAATACTCATACTAGTGTAGCAGTCAAACTGTGGAGTGGGGAAATGGAGATATATATCTATATAACAAGTATTGTACAGATAGACTGCTTTCTGCTGAATGTATAGTAAACAGGTGCAGACTGTAGTCTCATGTGATTGGAAGAAATAGCTGTGAATTGGCCGGCCGTCGCTGCCTACAGCCTGCAGCCGTTTGCTTGACTCGCTGAACTTTAAACTTATGTGCAAAGATAAGACATAATAAATGAGAGAATTGTAGATAGCATTGCAGCTGCTATCTCACAAGACCTTGTGCCGATAAGATTAGGAATATATTATTAATGTACAAGTTAGAGCTCTTTGCTCAACCCTTCACCAGCTTGTGTGCGTTCTCAAGTGTCTCTACCATGTACTAGTAACACGGCACAGCTGTCTCTACCATGTACTAGTAACACGGCACAGCTGTCTCTACCATGTACTAGTAACAAGGCACAGCTGTCTCTACCATGTACTAGTAACAAGGCACAGCTGTCTCTACCATGTACTAGTAACACGGTACAGCTGTCTCTACCATGTACTAGTAACATGGCACAGCTGTCTCTACCATGTACTAGTAACACGATACAGCTGTCTCTACCATGTACTAGTAACAAGGCACAGCTGTCTCTACCATGTACTAGTAACACGATACAGCTGTCTCTACCATGTACTAGTAACACCGCACAGCTGTCTGCTTCGTCTTGTTTAATTAATCAAACTTTTTTGGGGAAATCGCATGTTTTAAGTATTTTTTTTTACGACTGAAGCTGACGATGAGCTTTTCACTGTACTTTGTTGTAACCTATAGTGCATCCTGTACAGTAATGTACTGTAATGGATGTGGTAATGTACTGTAGTGGATGTAGTGATGTACTGTAGTGGATGTGGTAATGTACTGTAGTGGCCGTGGTAATGTACTGTAGTGGACGTGGTAATGTACTGTAGTGGATGTGGTAATTTTCTATAGTGGACGTGGTAATGTACTGTAATGTATGTGGTAATGTAGTGGATGTGGTGATGTACTGTAGTGGACGTGGTAATGTACTGTAGTGGCCGTGGTAATGTACTGTAGTGGATGTGGTAATGTACTGTAGTGGCCGTGGTAATGTTCTATAGTGGACGTGGTAATGTACTGTAATGGATGTGGTAATGTAGTGGATGTGGTGATGTACTGTAGTGGACGTGGTAATGTACTGTAGTGGCCGTGGTAATGTACTATAGTGGCCGTGGTAATGTACTGTAGTGGATGTGGTAATGTACTATAGTGGATGTGGTAATGTACTGTAGTGGATGTGGTAATGTACTGTAGCGGATGTGGTAATGTACTGTATTGTAAACTCCTGGTGCAGCCATCAAACTGTCATCATTATTCACGCGACATGAAATAATTGTTTTATAGAGTGACATCATCAACGCAGAAGATATGTTGTTTTAGACGCAGTCATACAAAAATCCCAGTGTATAATTCAATACCTTTTCATTTTATTATGTAATATCTCCCACCTACCTTGCTAAAACATGTCGCCCCGTGGCCCCGTTGCTACATGTGCTGTTGGCTGTTTGTTTTTTCTCTCTACTCAACGGGAACAGTTTTAATTTTACACCAGCAGTTGCTAGATTGGTTGCGTATCAAGATTTATGAGGTTATCCCCCTTGCCATTAGTAACCGCACTGATTACATATAGCGAGCATAATCTAGAGGTATAGAGCTTTGGGGATGGGGCCATTCACATAAAAGTGAAAGCAAAGTATGTATAAACAAAGTGCGTTGTCTGTGAGATGACTTGTACATGCTGACTTGTACATGCTGACTTGTACTGCTGCTTGTATGTACAGAAATGACACAGCTGCCACGGACGTGATAAACATTTCATAAATTGATTTAGCTTTAGCCGTTAGAACTGTGGTATGAGCAGCCTTATCTATCCTAGTTTATCTGCTATATACCCAACATCTTATGCCTCCTATCTCAAGTGGCCTGAATTAATAACATTATAGAAGAAACAAATTTATTGTGTGGCAATAAAGGCTCGGCCTGACATTATCTGCACAGATAATCAAGAAGTAGATGGTTGTAACCTAATGACTTAATGGTTAACAACACTTAGAGTCTGTGGTAGCGGCTGCTCTTTGTAAGATTAGCTATGTCAGTTAAAAACCCAACATGTCAAACATTTCACTCTAATATTGCACTATCTTTGATTATTAGATTTCATATCACATTGCAAGCAAAAGGCGGCAAACCAACACTCAGATAAAGGTGCCACTATTGATTAGTATCTACTCCGTTTCATCACTGCCTTTTCACGGTTCAAACTTGTATTCCTGTTGCTTAGCCTTTGATCAGCTGACTCTGTATAGACTTTGGCTGATCATTTACTGTCTGTACTTGTAGCATATCGCATTTAGTTATCTCACTCTAGGGTCCTTCTCTCAGTCTCAGCATTGTATCGTTACTCATCTATGCTCCTGCATCTACACATATCTCTGTCTCACTGTCCCTGGATGCCTCTCTGTTCGGGTGATAAAACGACAAAGTTGATAATACTTGGAAACAAATTATTTCTAGAGATAACTTAGGAATGCTTTTCTTTTGAAAAGGTTTGGATATGTGAATTGTTACAGTATATTAGTGGTAGTATAAGTAATAACATATTCACTTTGTCTTGGCTTGAAATGGTCATAGAGATGAAGGTCAACCCACGATTATACCTTTGTATACCTTTACATGATTTTCACATAGAATTATGTGTATGCATTGCCATCACATATCCAAATGTTGTATATTCTACTGTACAATGCACAACTGTATGTTGAGGATTGTACTACTGTATACTGTACTACTATTATACTGTACTACTATATACTGTACTACTATATACTGTACTACTGTATACTGTACTACTGTATACTGTACTACTGCATACTGTACTACTGCATACTGTACTGCTGTATACTGTACTGCTGTATACTGTATACTGTACTACTGCATACTGTACTGCTGGATACTGTACTACTATACACTGTACTACTATACACTGTACTACTATATACTGTACTACTGAATACTGTACTACTGCATACTGTACTACTGCATGCTGTACTACTGAATACTGTACTACTGCATACTGTACTACTGTATACAGTACTACGATATTGTATACAATGATATTATACTGTACAATATATAATGTACGCTGTACTACTACATATACTATTGTACACAGTACCACTGTACATGTCCAGTGTACTATAGTTGTATAGTGTATATATATAGTTGTATAGTGTATAGTATACTATATATAATGTACTATATAGTGTATAGTATAGTGTACTACTGTATATCCTGCTTTACACTGTACTGTTCACTATACTACTATATATACAACTGTTCACTATACTACTATATATACAACTGTTCACTATACTACTATATATACAACTGTTCACTATACTACTATATATACAACTGTTCACTATACTACTATATATACAACTGTTCACCATACTACTATATATACAACTGTTCACTATACTACTATATATACAACTGTTCACTATACTACTATTTATACAACTGTTCACTATACTACTATATATGCAACTGTTCACTATACTACTATATATACAACTGTTCACTATACTACTATATATACAACTGTTCACTATACTACTATATATACAACTGTACACTATACTACTATATATACAACTGTACACTATACTACTATATATACAACTGTTCACTATACTACTATATATACAACTGTTCACTATACTACTATATATACAACTGTTCACTATACTACTATATATACAACTGTTCACTATACTACTATATATACAACTGTTCACTATACTACTATATATACAACTGTACACTATACTACTATATATACAACTGTTCACTATACTACTATATATACAACTGTACACTATACTACTATATATACAACTGTTCACTATACTACTATATATACAACTGTTCACTATACTACTATATATACAACTGTTCACTATACTACTATATATACAACTGTACACTATACTACTATATATACAACTGTACACATACTACTATATATACAACTGTTCACTATACTACTATATATACAACTGTACACTATACTACTATATATACAACTGTTCACTATACTACTATATATACAACTGTTCACTATACTACTATTTATACAACTGTTCACTATACTACTATATATGCAACTGTTCACTATACTACTATATATACAACTGTTCACTATACTACTATATATACAACTGTACACTATACTACTATATATACAACTGTTCACTCTACTACTATATATACAACTGTACACTATACTACTATATATACAACTGTACACTATACTACTATATATACAACTGTACACTATACTACTATATATACAACTGTACGCTGTTGCAGGAGTCCTACTACAAGAAGGTCAGTGTCTTCGATAACCAAGCTCTCAGTGCTACTTTTGCCTCTCAGGCTGCTGCTGCAATGGCTGCTGCCAGCCTCCCTTTTACCCTTTCCTCAATGCTTAGCCTTCCTGGAATGGCTGCCCTTCCCATGATGCCTGCACTAAAGATGTTCCAATCTCCAGCTCTCTTTGCTCAAGCAATGCAGTCGGCTGTGAAGGTCTGAACTTGACGCAATTCACTTTCTTTATAGCAGAATCTATCCCCCTCGCTCTGTTTATTACCACTAAATATGTGCTTGAAATATTCACTGAAATGTGTGCGCCAAGCAATAGCTATTGGAGTTGTGTGCCCATTGTGTGGTGTATTTTATGCTCTCCCCTAATTCTCTTTCGTTTTTTAATTGACTAAAACACTTCATTGCTGTTTACTAAATTTCTAAGGAAGGCTCCAATTTGTATGTCATCTCAGAACAATTTAATAGCTATTGCTGCGTTTTCTAGCTCAGTAATGATAAGAAATGACTGCGTAAAATCTGGGTGGTTTTATTTACAATATGTGGGTGGCCTTCACAATCTCGCTGGCAACTCATCTTAATCTAATTTGCTCTATTTTTCAATCTTTCTGCTGTAAATCTTTGGAAGGAATAATCTTTGTAGCAGCTGGCACCTCCCCAGACTCAATACAACCTCTAGTATAATTTGCAAACAGAGTTTCAAATGGTCCATAAATATGCTTGCTTATCAGACCCTATCTCTTTATCTATAAAATCTACATATACAATGAGATGCTTTACCCTGTCACCGTTTTATCTGTGCAATTATCTAACGCTGCCCATGATTGGTTGACTGTCGCTAGGTGTTGTGTTACATCACACTGTCTGTTGTCTACCTACAGGCTAGCAGTGCCGCTGCCACCACCTCTACTCCCTCCGCACCCCAAAGAGAAGAGACTCCCCTTGATCTGACTGTTAAATCTGACTCCACCACTAGTGATGGTACCACCTCGTTGCCCACCAAACGGAGGGCCAGTGGTGACCCAGATGATGCTAGACCAAGTAAGCACAGAATCTCTGGCTCAAACCCCACATCTCCAGTAGCTGCCATTCCCACTACTATTCCTATGATGTCTCAAAGAGTGAATGGTCAGATTAAACCTCTCAAACCAGAGAGGCCCATATACAGGTATTAATCATTCAATACCTAGCCTCAGGTACCAGATTATGTTTGCTGAATACCAGAACCAAGGCTGTAACTTTAATACCTCCTGTTGGCATAGGATTATCTACACAAAATATCTAAAACTTTAAACTATTCAAGCATATTTATATGAGCAAAGATTTGGCACGGCGTGCTGCGTTGTACCGTATAGTCTGTCTGTGCATTGCAGATGTGAAAGTTGCAGTATTCCGTTTTACAAGAAGGACGTATATGAGGCCCACAGGCTACATTACTGCTCCCGTCGACCCAGCAGTAGCGGATCTGAGAAAGAAGAGGAGATATTACCTTTGAGTAGACCAGCTCCTAAACCTGAACGGCAATCACCTCCAGCTGATGATCGACTAGTCATAACATATACCTGCAATAAGTGCAGTACTAGTTACAGGACTATTGAGACATTCAAAGCGCATCAGTGTGCCGTTCCACCACTGCCCTTGCCTCTACTTCACTGTGATGATTGTACTTTCACCACTCAATCAAACCGCGCACTCTCTGAGCACGCAGAAACACATCAGAAAGTGAATCTAATGTACAAGTGTAAACTTTGTGGTTACCATGGTAACACATTGAGGGGTATGCGACAACATGGCCGACAGCACATGCTAAAAGGCGAAGATTTTAATGACAATGATATGGAGGCGATGGAGTTGCCTCCTCCTAAACCATTGATGTCTCCTCTCTCTGTATCTGCACCATACAGTCACGATGTTGATGAAGAGCTCTTACGCTTAAAGAATGAACCATATAAGAAACGGAAGTCCAGAAAGCATTATCAGAAGTCTGAGTATATGGGAGTTGCACTCTCTCCACAACGCAAAGAGAATGGATTACAACATCGGTCTCGTTCATCCAGCCCTCACTCCACATCTATGGCCAGCTGTACATCTCCTCTACAGCTGTCAACGCAGAACATAGTACAGAGTGATAGAGCTATCAGCTCTCCATCTATGGTTACTGTAAAACAGGAGCCTACAGAGAACGTAGCTACTGAACCTAAAGTTTCAGTAGTTCATCCATTGGAGCACCGACCACCCGTGCTCGATAAACAAGTTACCCCGGTTAAGCGATATGTGTGCTCATGTAACACTTCCTTCGCTTCTGTTTCCACATTTGAGGCTCACAAAAAGTTGTATTGTCCCCACCACAAGTCACAAAGGAGTAATCCCACCATCACTGTCAACCATTAGCTGTGCTGTGATCCCTCTCTCTCTTGTATTCCTACTTCAGTAGCCACTGCTAGTATCTTGTCACTCAAAAGCCTTATATCTGTTTGCTCTTTTAACAATGAGTTTTGTCATATCATCTTTTTGATTTTATATATTTTTGTTGACGGATATATTTTGTTTATTTTAGTTGTTCACTACTCATCGCTCTTTGCAAGTACGAGAATAAGTAGTGAATATTTACTGTACATTATAGTGGGGACTTTTTTTGCTTAGACTTACATGTATCTAGATCTGACTAACGATATCCTTGGATATTATGAATCTTTTGCAATGGACAGTTTTACCTTTACATGTGGTATGTTGATTATTAATGCTGATACAATCACTGGAATAGAATAGATATACATTCTAATTCGATATTTTCATGATGTATATTTTAAATTCAATCTTAGTTATAGCGGTATATCAATAGCTGTAGTGCTAGAAATACTATGAAGATTTTATTGTTTGTCATCAAAGTTTAACAGGTTATTGACAATGTCTTTAAAGAAAATATATTATACCTTCTTTATTTTCTGAGTAATAGTGTGGCTGAAGTCACGATAAATTGTTGAGAAAACTACATGGTTGCTACAAGTTTGCGCATAAAATAAATTTCGTGAAGTCGCAATATGCGAAGTTCATCTCGGTGGAACATTTTTTTGCAATGAAAAGTCAACTATATTTTGTCAATCACTTTGCTAGCTGAAGGTTGATTACCCTAAAATGTACATTTGGAGTTGTGCCTACACCGTACATGAACGTTTATAGACTGAAATAATAGACTTTTTAAAAATCGCGTCAACTCAATAAAACGACAGATAATACTGGACTTCAGTTAGACTAAACGGAACCTAGCAATACAACGCTTGAAAATGGCGGATGAAAACGAAAGAGTTGCAGTTACTGACAACAATGAAAATGAAAGTCATCAACCTTGCCATGGTAGGCTTTTCTATAAAGTAAATAATATAATATTCTGCAGAAAATAGTATAAAAATTAATTAAAAATGATGTTGGAAAAATGAGAAATAGTGTATGTATTACTCACTGTAAACTACTAACTATATTAAAAAAAATAGTAGTAATAAAAATTATTATAATAATAATAATAATATAATAATTTTTAAATAATAATAATATATATATACTTAAACTGCGGACAGCAGCTCATCAGTGCAGTACAGAGGTTAGCAAGGGTGACAGCCCTCGCAACGATACCAATAATTGCATCAAAGCATGATGCTGATGTTTAAAGGATTGCCATCACCATATATAATAATAATATTATTGTTGTTGTTATATATATAAATAATATATTATAATAATATATAATAATAATATATATATATATAATAATACTTTGTTGTAATATATAATAATGATATATAATAATATATTATTATTTATACTCATAATAATAATAATAATGGTTAAGATGATAATAATTATTATTTATTATTATAAAAATAATAATACTCTCTATCTATCTATTAATTATTGAGATTATTTCAAATCGTCAGTTCAAGGTGAATTATATTAATGATAATAATATTGTTATTATTAATTGTGATGACATTAATAATTATAATCATAACGATAATAATGTAGTAATCATAATAATAAAGAGATTTTAAATAAATAATTTCATTTATGATTTATTTACTTCTCTATAACTAAAATAATAGTGGTGTGCTACCACTCAGGTTATTTTATATGATACTGATTTTTTATTATTAGTTGATAATCCAAAATTAAATTTTCACCCTACAGTAACAATAATTTTTTTGAAATAATTCTTATTTTGATTTTTATTATAGCTTGGTTCAGGTTATTGTTATTTTGAATTACTTTTTATTGTTTATCAGCCACACGGATTGTTAGGGGAAGCGGGTGATAGTAGAGTCAGTGGGAGAGTTGGGTCAGCTAGTGTTTACAGGTAACTAATGCAGAAGAAATCTGATTAACTAAAATTGTTCACATGATCCATTTGTTCAGTTCCTGTTGCAGTAATGATAGCAATGATGAAAAATGGATGTCTTACTAATTAAAATGTAAAAAAATGTCTGATTCCAAAATTTTAGGAAGTCTAAACATGTGTGCAGGATTTTGTGGTGGCGTGGCCAGTCACCTTGGTAGCACACCTGCACCCTCTAGGTAGCAGAGCTGTTCGTCTGTTCAGACAAGCTTGCTGCCAGCTCGGCCTCCTCAGCGTCCGCCCTTCTGCATAACTGCTAGAAGGTAGGCCGTGATAGGCGAGAGTCTGTCAGGCAAGTCTGCCTCGAGCCTACTACTCGTCGTACAACACTGGTGCTGCCAGACCTAGTAAGTCGTCAGAGCTGGTTGCCTTGTAGAGTAGTAAGGTATGAATTGCGCAGTAATCAAGTCTAAAGCTTGAGAGAGTGTTTAGCTGTCTTTATTCATAAGAGAATTGTCTAGCTATGCCTCGCGGTGAACACTGATTATTGTGAGGCATAGCAGCTCTATTTATATAAAGTGTTATATAACAGTCGATGCCTTAATACAAAAGGTAGAAAGTAAATAATAATTAGTATATAAATGTGAGAGTTCGCACGATGTAATTTGACTCGCTATAATGTTTTGTTTTCCAGGCGCCGTGCTATATATTTCCTGCACACATGTGTAACTTTTTTCCTAAAATAATAATTTTATACTGTTGTTTATTTAAAGATAGGATCACTTGTAATTTGGCCTCATTATTCGATTGAGAAAATTACTGTTAAGTTGTTTCTACTGATACCAACTACCTGACATGTCATAGTTTTGTAAAAAGTGAGAGTTGGGTCATTGACCCAACTCTCACTAACATTGGATTATATAAATACTAACTAAAACTAATTATGGGACGAATATATAACAAGAAGACAACAAGAGGTTTTGATACTTCGCAGCTAGAAATGGCAGCTATGTCGGTCACAGAAAGAAAAGCTTCTATTAAAAATCTGCTAAAGCTTTTGGTGTACCAAATACCACCTTACAGAGATTTATAGACTCAAGAAAAAAATAAGACCTATGGGCATACTAAATGTAGATCTGCCAACATGATATTCACACCTGAGCTTGAACGACTGCTCGCTAACCACGTTAAAGAATTGGAATGCAAAAAAATGCATGGAACTGGCTCGGGAATTTGCCAAACGAAGTCACTCATCAATTTTTCTGGAGCCTGGTCTGAGAACCACTCAGAAGGTAGATACTTCATAGAGATGTTAAAATACTTGGTATGCGCTCATATTGCTTATTCCAAAAGCTCCACAACAGAGCACCAAAATAACTAAAAGGAAAAGAAAGAGGGCTGCCATTATATCAGACACCCAAAAAGTAGGGCCTGAAGCAAGAGCAGAAAGAGCAAAAACAAAAAAGATCCTAAGAATCGCTAAAGTGACATTATCATAGAAAAGAAAGAAAAGAGCAAGAGACATACCAAGCAGCAACAGTGAAGGGAAACTTCCTGTCCCACTTACCAATTCGGACAGCGTGGAAGAACAGATGGTAGACCATCAAGCTGGATCATCAAATCCATCTAAGTTAACTGCAGAGGCGCATGTACTAATCCAGTAAACAACTAAAAAATTGCATTTCAGTATTACGTCGGTTCGATATATTCGGTGTTGGCAGATGGCAGACTTAGTATGAGCTTTCTGAGTAAGGCGAAGGAGTCTGTAGCACAGTTTGTTTATCCGGACCAGGAAGATGTTGATGAGATAGACCCTTCTATGGTTATTCTGATTTTGGGCACCCCAATCACTGCTGGGTAATACAAATCACACTGTAAAATATGTAATGTTTGCTGTTGACTTGACATAATACAGCAATATGAAACAGTTAAAAAAAATTTTGCATGGTTTTCATAGTGATATTCAGCGTTGGTTAACATTTGTCTGGATCAATAATATTTCCATTATTATGCTACACCTATTTCTAAGGTTTTGTTTAAAATTTGCCTTGCTTATTTGTAATATTTGTGGAAATATAAATTAGTAACCCTGATATATTTCACATTTTAATTGACGTTGACCCATTTCTTCTGATAGGTTACCCAACTCTCACCATCCTGAGGGAGGGTTGAGTCAACGTTCATTTTTCACAAATTATGTAATTATTCTAAGCAAGTTAATAAACTCAGATTTGAAAGGAAATATAACTGAGCACATGTAGAGAAAATTTGAGTTGAAGCGCTATGGAAATAACCTAGGGTTAATGTTAACTCCCACCATTTTCCCAAGTGATTGTAGTCACCAAAATTTATTGTTCCACAAAGTCCATGTATTACTAATGATTTTTCAGTCATCATTTTTGGAAAAATTTGAGCTACTAGGCAATTTTATTTGTGGTCAGCCAGGTTGAAAACGTCTCTACCACAATTCTATTTTACTGGGCTCGATCTCCAGCCAGGTTGGTGTTATTTTTTTGCGATATCGAAATGATTATAAACAGGAATAAATGTCAATACTTCCTAAACTTTATGTCAAGATATTGCACTTTATTTTATAGCCGACATTGTTCCAGGATGATCAATTTTCACTTTAGGTGGTGTCTATTTTTATTACAAATTTGTTTGTGACCATTCCTGTCTGCTACATTGCAACTCCTATCTTTTGAAGTTGCTTTTCTATATTATTTGTGACTGACCGCGAAAAATTTTCTGGCTGCAAAAAAGATACACTCATAGTAAGGCCAAAACAATTTACTCTGTTTACATGCTGGTAAGTGGCCATGGCCCATAGGTGAATGTCTTACGACCATTTAGTCTAACGCACAGCAAGTATGATTCACCACCAAAACTTTCTAGTTGGTCTGGCTATCGAGCTAAGTAGTGTTGCCTAAAATCTTGGGTCCAATCTCCATTTCTCGTAAATGTTATTTTTTTCGTTATTGTGGAAACATTTTTCACCTGACTGACTACAATTAGAGATACTAGCTGCAAAAAATATTACAGAAAAATTATCACTTCCTTTTATTGAATTGTTATTGTAAAAAAAGCTAATACTAAGCTTACAATTTAATTTTTCATCTAAAAGTATTTGTATAAATGAGGTAAATATCTCTGAATAAGTTAAATAGTCGTGATTAAATACAAAAAATTATAGATACAAAAAATTGACAAAGAGGTGGTTGCCTACCTTTTGGTTGAGTGACAAATGATTTTCTTTTATTAATTATCATGCTAACATTACTTTCTGTTTTACATTAATAGTTACTTTCAGCCATGGATGAAATATACCAGGATTGCCAGAAACCCGAATGGGGTGTAGCCTATTTTGGCCAATGGGAAGTCATCCATGGCGCCCATATTGAATTGGTTGTTCGGAGCGGAAACATAACTACTATAGCAGCTCGCAAAATAATCGTAACTATTTCTATCAAGGCGATGTTCTGATTTTTTAGCTTCGGAGTGGATGCTGCGTAAAATCAATAAATTGTTAAACAAGTTTGCTACATACCAAAGATTACATATATGTTATCGTTGGCATATACAATTTTGTTCTCGGAGCGGATATGGTATTGTAAGTAACAATACTTGAATCGTCAAAACTAACGCAGTATGCCCACGGCGTGAAATGAATGTATAAAAATTGATAAGAAAACGATATTGATTACGAGATCCAAGTGGTCTTGAAAATTTCGGAGCAGTATGGCGGTTCCCACAAACGGCTACATTTGGCTTGTCACAAAATTTCTATTACGCTGCCGCAGCTGGCAGTCCTGGTATATTTCATCCATGCTTTCAGCTCTCCATTAATAGTTCCTTTCAGTTTTACATTAATAGTTATTTTCAGTTTTACATTAATAGTTACTTTCAGTTTACATTAATAGTTACTTTCAGTTTTACATTGATAGTTACTTTCAGTTTACATTAATAGTTACTTTCAGCTTACATTAATAGTTACTTTCAGTTTACATTAATAGTTACTTTCAGTTTTACATTAATAGTTACTTTCAGTTTTACATTGATAGTTACTTTTAGTTTACATTGATAGTTACTTTCAGTTTACATTGATAGTTACTTTCAGTTTACATTAATAGTTACTTTCAGTTTTACATTAATAGTTACTTTCAGTTTTACATTAATAGTTACTTTCAGTTTACATTAATAGTTACTGGAGAAAGCATTATTTTTATGCACTAAGTACAACTAATAGTAGTGCTAGTAATTTAAGTAACTAATTCCTTTTGTATCAAGCCATGTAAAGTTTTGTTTTTCACTCAACTTTTACGACCGTTTTTCTTAAAGCAACAGAGGATGTAGAAGGAAGGTATTTACAGTTAGAACCAATGGATTTTACTGAAGAAGAATTAGCTACATCAACGTATGTAAAGAGTCCATAAATTTATACGTTTTACGTAATGGCTTGCTCTTATCACACGACTTTGCTATGTGGAAAATCATTGACTTGTGCGTTAATTGTACTGTTTCAAGCCTTTGTCCCCACATATTTTAGCATTCTCTTTTTAGCTATCTTTATTCCCTATGTTTCAGGTCCAGCATGAAAGATACAAGATTTGACATCATCATAGGTCACATAGAAGATATCATTATGGGTAGGTGTAATGTTATTTAGCGTCCTACGCCTACCATAACCATGATACCCCAGAATTTGCTGAATCAAGATGTTCAGGTGTTCAACATCTAATGCCATGTCATTTTATTACTCTGTAGAAGAAGAATTTCAATCCCTACAAGATGAGTTCATGGATAAATATTATCATGAATTTGAAAATACAGATGAAAACAAATTTGTATATACAGACATACACACTGAATATGTAAGTGATCGATGAAATGATGCTCTAGTGAAAGTCAGCTAAATTGAATCCGTATTTCATAATTATATTTTCTTTTTCGATGCCTGTGATGTGCTATTGTACCATCCATCTACGAGTATAAGCCCTACTTTGACATGTCCAATTTCAGTGTAAATTGATAGAGAGACACATAGAGCGTGAACTGGAGGATCGAATTGAGCACTTTGACATGGCAGACTTTGCTGCTCAGCTAGAGTAAGTGTTCTTTTGAATACAAAATCGTTGTTACAGGAAATTTTGAGATTGAGTCTGTGTAAGACTCGGCAATAGCCAGTGAAAACGGTCACTTAATGCAAAGCGCTAGGTTCTTTTTTTTTTAAATTACATCGTTTGGTTTATAGATTATGCGTTTTGGTTATTTTGGATAAATTTTGAAAATAAATAGCAACAAACATTTTATCAGCCATTTAATAGAAATTTTGAATCTCGGCTGCTGTTTTGACAATTAAATTAGATAGTATTAGCATTGTTGCCTTTGGGGTCAGCGAATGTTAACTTGTTGGTCTTGGAAACAAATGCTTCATTGCATTCAGGTTTATTTTTAACAAAATGCTTAAACCACTCCCAAACTTTCCACCAATAAGTTGGTCTTTCTACAAAATATATAGCATTGGCCATCATGTTGTGTAGTCAATCTTTCAGTACTTGATTTGTCACTGTCGGCTGTTTGTTCTGGAGCTCAGGAGCTTATGCCATTTCAGCTATTTCAGTCTATCATAAACTGATAGTGCGCTGTTTTTGCGGCCAAAAACGCGCTACTGCTAAGTAGTTTGAAATCGGATTTTGTTATCTGACACACAGGAGAAGAAAAGACGAGTTGGAAGGAGAAATATTTGAGATGCTATTGACATTTAGTGACTTTATATCATTCAAGGAGATGTTTCTAGACTACAAAGCTGTAAGTACATCTAGATTCTTTTGAGGGCTATGAACATGGTTGCTAGTTGGTGCACTGCTGAAAAAATGAATGTCCTTCTATGATTTAGATGAAAGAAGAAAAAGCAGTAGATTTATCATCGGGAATAACTGTGACCCCTCTTAAAACAGATTCGTCCGTTGATTTAGGCTTAGGACCAACCAGTTCATCAGCAAGTCCACACAATAAACCTGATGGTGCAGGGGATAAACGCAAAGACAGTCCAAAAGACAACTCATAATGTGCACTCAAAATTGATGGGAATGTAGCAATCATTTGGCTATGCATGCAGTAGTGGTCTTTAGCTACAATATGGTAGAGTAGGAGGCAGTAAAATAGGCAAATAGTAGATAAGCGAGGTAGCTTAGTTGTTCACCGCTCAAAGATTTGTCTAAACGCCATCAGAAGTCGTGCCTACACCTATTCCAATCAGATTGGTGTCTGTGATATGCGTATATGCTATTCACTCCTAACGCAAGTCATGCTGTGCTATACCACTCACAATTCAAGCCCATTGTTAGTATTTCTGTGACAAGTGACTTATTATGTCAAATATTTAGCTTTTACTAAAAATATCGATTTATGGGTGTATCCCGAGTATTTCTGGTGGCCTCAGCTCAGTAGTATTGGGACGAATAAGGATCCGTCCAGACTAAATGCCTTCTCTATCTACCTTTCTCTTATATGAATAATGCTTTTCTGTCAAATATTTAGCATTGTTATCTGTATTACGTGTAAAAAGAATATATGCATAGACAATAATAATAATTGAACATTTCAATGGTACATTTTGTACATTAATACACATTATTGACAAGCTCTTTGTTGTATTCAATTCATCAGAACTTCCATCTGTACAAGTCTTGCACTGGTATCTCCTGGTAACCTGTATGGCATCATTCCCGCAAAGGTTATCAGGGACCGGGCATGCTCTCGTAGGCTTGACACCATCTTAAAAATTAAAGCCAATATGTGACAAAACTTGTGATTGTAAATGTGGGTAAAAGTGTTGATTTCACAAATTACTCCATATGATGGCTGTGATATCAGGGTGATTACAGTTACTAATGCAACCTAGAATAAGACAGCATGCTTGAGGTGTGTGACAAGCTAACAGATAATCCCAACATTGGGACTACCGCAAGACAATTATTGAGAGCCATCTTTCTCTCACAGATTTTACGGAAGTCGTCTGTTATTGTCAAAAGTACGATGCAATAGACGTGGTTTATCCAAGATATATAGAGAAAGTATTGCTCGCAGTTATTTTAACACCACGAAACAGCACAGTTTTCGTACTGAATGTAAAACTACTAGAGCTGGAGGGCAGATACATATAATATATACATGTAAATAACAGTGTTTACATTTTAGATTTTTACACCAAGTAGTTGATCACAATGAAAATAATCAGTAGAGTTATTGTTATATTGTAGATGGATAGTCTTATTAAACGTCAGTTACACTTGATTCAATATTTTTATATGAAATAAACAACAACAAAAAACAATCAAACATTGCTGATTACAAATGTGTACTCCATTGCTCATTGGCCAAGAAGATGAGATTAGAACCATAAATATTTATTAATAATGAATGAACAAAGCAAAAGAAATAATAATTATTAATAACAAATAAAAAAAGTTACAAATTATTCTTACAAGGTAGTAAGTTATTGAAAGAGGAAGATATATTTAAGTGCATTATTATTACAAGTATCGTACATATTTAATTCATATAAAATAATAGTAATTATTTCTGTGATTGATTATGTATTTCATAATAATTAACAGTTAAATCAACTTGATGATTAACGTTTATTATTATTGTTTTATTTTATATAAGGTTTATCATGCAAAATATTGGTTTGAAAATATAGACTATTTATTTTGCACATAAATTTGAAAAGGTCTAGCATTAATTACATATGCAGCATGAAGCAAAAATCCAATTACTGAAAGCAGCTATTGCATGTTTAACCAATAACTATAAAAAAAATTAAGCTTCTGTATAGCTGTATTTAACCTCAAGCGTTAGAATGATACCGAATGCATGTTTGCTATGCTTGTACAGCATAACATGTGGAAGTCATATCTCCTCTTAAATATAATTGGGCTTATGTAAGCTTCTATTTGTATCTAATTATTCGTGGGAGTTTTGAATGAACAGATATATGTATATCGGGTATATATCATTGATTACTCAATGATAGGATAATGAATAGTACAGATAATTCCAATTTATTTTTAGTGTATTGTATTGAATTCACAACTATTTATTATCGGTAATTCTCTTATCTAATTATTAATGTAAATATTTTGCTAGCGATAGATATACTTACTAATAGTACAATGCAGGGGCTGCAACTCTACATACATAATTAATAAAAAAACTAGTTAATATTTAAATTATTAACACTTTTATTGCTTGAGCAATACAAGTATTTATTGCTACTGCTCGAGCAATACAAGTATTTATTGCTACTGCTCAAGCAATACAAGTATTTATTGCTACTGCTCGAGCAATACAAGTATTTATTGCTACTGCTCGAGCAATAGAAGTATTTATTGCTACTGCTCGAGCAATACAAGTATTTATTGCTACTGCTCGAGCAATACAAGTATTTATTGCTACTGCTCGAGCAATACAAGTATTTATTGCTACTGCTCGAGCAATACAAGTATTTATTGCTACTGCTCGAGCAATACAAGTATTTATTGCTACTGCTCGAGCAATACAAGTATTTATTGCTACTGCTCAAGTGATAAATTTTTTTATTAACTAAAATGTAAAGGCTTTTAAGTGGCAAAACATTTCAGGAGGAAACAACTTCCCAGGCATGTTTGCAACCAATTCTATCATCACATTCCAGTTACATAGGGAAAACATGGTTTGATTAGTTGCAACCTAATATTGTCCAAAGAGAACAATTTGGCAAGGCATAAAACATTTGCAAGTGCTGGGCATACAACTGCTTCACAAGAGCGTGTGCAGAGGGCATTCATTATGAGTGTAGTTCTGTTACCAACTTCTGGATTGTTATATAACAATTGAATGAACATATCCCAGAGTTTGTATGGGAGATATACTACACACATGGTATATACTGCATACACTTACCGTATTTCTGCCACCATCATCAACACCAGTGAATGGAAAGGAAGCCGACTGATTCAGTTTATTTGTGCTTACATTGACAGGCCTACAGAAAATATATAGAGAGGTGAACACTAGAGAGGTGAACACTAGAGACATGAACACTAGAGACATGAACACTAGAGAGGTGAACACTAGATAGGTGAACACTAGATAGATGAACACTAGAGACATGAACACTAGAGACATGAACACTAGATACATAAACACTAGATACATGAACACTAGAGAGGTGAACACTAGAGACATGAACACTAGAGAGGTGAACACTAGACACATGAACACTAGAGACATGAACACTACAAAGGTGAACACTTGAGATAATGTATGTGTGAGCTGACAATAAAGTGATTGATACGTGTACGTACCTCATCTTCTTGTATATAGTGAGTAGTATGTTCATTGTGGCCAGCAGAATATCAGGTAAAGCCTGTCGGATCTACAAACAATCACATTTACCACAATGTAATATATACAATACACAACAGATAAAGTACCATATAAATGTATACAACTCTGACCTCATTATCATAATACTTGAAAGAATTAACTTTCTGCTCTACACTATCCAATGTCGTTGGCAATAGCTTGAGCTGTTTTATTATATCTAAAGCTTTGTCCATGTGTTCGCTATGATACTGCTCATAGAACAGCGCCAGATCCAGCAGCAAAAAGAACGTTCCAGAAGTTTGTTTAGACATGTCCGTATAGCCTTTGTACCTTGAGTAACAGAGTTACGGTTTCAATTAAGCTTAAACATTTCTACTTGTTTTATCATCAGACAGTAGCCAACATCTGGAGCTAGTAAATGACTTATTGTATGCGCACACTGACCGTTTAGCTACATCCAAGGCTAATGTATGTATTCTATCTTTGGCAGACCCAGCCACCGCTGGCTCAGAGAGATGACGACTGAGAAGTTGGCTGAGTAGCCTCAGGGTCTTGTCATGTGACTAGAATAACACAAAACAGACGTTTACACGAAAACATCCTCGCCTTTCCTTTACATTGTCTCATAGAATGAGATTTTTCATAAATGCCTAAATAAAATATCAGCACATCTCAATGCTACTAGTGTGACACCACAGTAGCAATGCTACTAGTGTGACACCACAGTAGCAATGCTACTAGTGTGACACCACAGTAGCAATGCTACTAGGGTGACACTACAGTAGCAATGCTACTAGTGTGACACCACAATAGCAATGCTACTAGTGTGACACCACAGTAGCAATGCTACTAGGGTGACACTAAAGTAGCAATACTACTAGTGTGACACCACAATAGCAATGCTACTAGTGTGACACCACAGTAGCAATGCTACTAGGGTGACACTACAGTAGCAATGCTACTAGTGTGACACTGCAGTAGCAATGCTACTAGTGTGACACCACAGTAGCAATGCTTCTAGGGTGACACTACAGTAGCAATGCTACTAGTGTGACACCACAGTAGTAATGCTACTAGGGTGACACTACAGTAGCAATACTACTAGTGTGACACCACAGTAGCAATGCTACTAGTGTGACACTACAATAGCAATGCTACTAGTATGACACTACAATAGCAATTCTACTAGTATGACACTACAATAGCAATGCTACTGGTGTGACACTACAGGAGCAATGCTACAAATGTAGCAATGCAGTAGCAATGCTTCTAGTGTGACACTACAGTATTAATGTTACTTGTGTAATACCTGTGCAAGGTCATAGAGTTTTACAGCCTCTTCAAACATGCCCTTTTTCTCGGTGTCTGAGGCTACAGTTTCTATGATAGCCTTAGTATCTGAGTGGAACTTGTCTATGGCCCCAGGCTATGTTGTAAAGGAAACATACAGAAGAAGTAGATTATAAACATTAAAGGCACACTATTACGGATTCCTTATGCAACACTTTTGTTGGAGTTATCTTCTCCTGAGTGCCAAATGGTTTCGACCAAATTACTAAAAATAATCATAGACTAGCTCATTTAAAAATGATTATTTATTTTTATTTCACAGTGCATGATAGTTTTTTTGTCAAATAATATTTAATTCAGGTTTGAGAATTATTGTTGTTGTTGATTACAACAAAGACACCAGAAACCTAAATCTAGAGGTTTTTTCTGCATAAATAAATTTCAAATCATGATCATTTGAATCTTTTGATATCGTTTAATTTAAAAATAAGTTTTTTAACTGTAATATTGTTCTAGTTTTTCGAGATATTTGCGATGTAATTTATCACGTGGACGCCAGTTCAAGAGCTTTTAACTGCCGTGCGCTCAGATTTGATGGGGTTACATTATCCAACACCAACCACAACCATCCGTGTCGGATAATGTAATGCCACCAAATCTGAGAGCACCGCAGTAAAAAGCTCTTGAACTACGTGGCGCCAGTGTGTGTGTACACAATAACAGACCTACCAAGGATAAATTAAAATTCTGGCTCAACTAAAACACCTTCGAAAAATCTGAAAACAATCACAAACCTAACGTATTTTTTTATGCTGTTAAAATTTTCCGCACAATGATTATTACTGGCATGCCCTCATTTTATGAAGGCTAGCGAAATTTTTCAAACTTCGCTTTATGGCCTTACATAGGTTTTTGCGTATCGAGCAAAAACCGCGCACTAGTCAGCATCTATTGTGCTTATACTATAGATAGAGTTAATGAGAGCACAACTCCACAAAAAAGTTTTTTGGCATAAAATCAATTGAAAGAGATAAATAAAGAATGATAGTCAAAAATTCGTGACAGACGACTTTTAAGCGAGGTAAAAGATGACAGGTAAATACACTGCATATACATTTACTACCTATATACTTATACACACCCTTCGTTGGCCGTTACGTTCCACTCTACCAAGTAGCATGTCAAACTCTCTCGTCTCCAGCACCAACTCACTCACGCAAGAAGTGAACAAACTTGACTCGCCACTTGGACCCTTAATTTTTCTAACAATAGAAACAGTAGATAAAGTCAAGACTCGAGCGACAGTAACCTTCAAGGGTAATGTTACATCTGAGCCACAACTCAACCATGTCGCATTAATACTTGAGGGCTGTGGTTTTGGCTGTCTCCATGCATCAGCTACCAATCACATGATAGAATAAGAAGACGAGCAGTCAAAACAAATAATACATCAGTAGTTTTACCTGAGGAAGTAGAAATATTGGAGAGCTTCTCTAGGATCTGTAGACTCAAACTTTCTTGTGTACATCATAACTAGCCTGGCGAGGTTTAACCTTCGTAAAGGGGGGCTGTCAGAGGCCTCCCTACTCACTACAATTTGCACACAAGACAGCTAAATGTGATTCCTTAGACAGCTCATTTTTCAAAGTTGTCTTTTCTTCAGTGTCAAAAAGTGTTACATGGTTAATATCAATTTACTAAAAATAATCATAAATAAGCAAATACTTGTTTTTTTTAGAATTGTTTCTTTTTGAGAATAAATGTTTATTTTCATTTTAGGTTACTTCAATTTTTTTAGTCAAACAACTTGTTGCTTCAGTTTATGAACTATTATTGTTTTTAATTACAACGACGCCGGAAACGAAAAGCTGGAACTTCATTTTTCTTTATAAGGAAATTCTAAATCTTTTTATGAGAGTTTATTTGACAATAAGATTTTTTACACTGCAAACTTGCTTTGGTTAAGTAAGCTAGCAAATTAGCACCAGGGTGTACTTATGTGTAAAACAATGAGACACTTTCAGCAGTGAGTTGTCTTACCTTGTGCACAAGCGGACAACTCCGAGATATTGCAGCTAACGCGATTTGATATATAATTCAAACAGCTAACAGTATTTTTGTGTAAGCAGTTACATATAAATGAAATCATATAAGATAGATTAAAATGATCACCAGAGACCAATCTTACATTTCTCCACATTTAGCACAATCTCTACATTTAGCACAATCTCTACATTTAGCACAATCGCTACATTTAGCACAAAGCAAAGTAGGAAAGAAGTTGATATTGTTGTGGGGTGATCAGTAGAAAGTCTAGTAAGCAGCCATAGATAGAGGGACAGTTATCTCTACCACCACAATTACTAGAGAATATAATACATACAAGAAAAAAGAGGGAAGACAACTTCTGATCACAACTTACGTAAGTGTGTATGTATGTTGCTTGGTAACAACAAGAGATTGAGTTCATAGAGCACTAAGGCTATATGAACTGCATGGGTCTGTAGTCTATCATGTCTGGATAGAAACTCTACTGCTGCCTCAAACTGCCCAGTCAACAGCAAAACTTGGAAATATAGCAGAGGTCTCTGTTGTGCTTGAAAGTGAGTTTCCCCTGCACGCAAAGAACATAACATGTACCGTATTTAACATAACATGTACCGTATATAACATAACACGTACCATATATAACATAACACGTACCGTATATAACATAACATGTACCATATATAACATAACACGTACCATATATAACATAACATGTACCATATATAACATAACATTTACCGTATATAACATGTACCGTATATAACATAACATGTACCGTATATGACATAACATGTTGCGTATATGACATAGCATATATTACATATGCAGGCCGCCAAGTACAAACCAAATTCCTCAAGCAGTTGAGTCTGTAGCTGTGATAGCCTGAGAACCTCAGCATCATCTTGATGATAGTCAGAGCTGGACTGTATCTGAGTCAGCCGCAACCACAGAAAGTCATCAATCTTCTCAGCCACATCACTGTGAGCATCTGTTATATCACAGCAGCCAATGGCGCAGAACATCAATCTATCGATGACAGGAAGAGTGTGTTAGGTGCAAGGCATGCTGGGAATCATCTAGTTGACATCTAATGGGCGATGATGCTTAAGCAGCCCCTTACCTCTTGTACGGGTCAGCGGAGTGTTTAGTTTGTCTGCGATACTGCAGTTTCATCTTCTGTGCAGAACTCCTGGAGAGATAGCCATGGGTGGCGTACTCCTTCACATACACACTAAACTCTCCTATAGATGGTGCTGCTTGCTCTGCCAAACTAACTGCTGCATCCAAGTCTCCGCAACGCAAACAGAAATAAATCATTGGCCACACCGGCTGCTCAGCTACGAGTCCATCCTGTTGGATATAGCACACAGTTGATACACGCCATACACACCGTACATGTGCTCTTGTAGCAGCAATGAAAGGGGAGATAACATACCTCAAGACCAGGGTTGTGTGCTCCTAGCGTTATATTAAGATAACTTCTCACCATTTGTATGGTACCAGGTATACCTCCTAACATTGCTGCCTGCAGATTTCTACTGATTGTTTGTTGTATGTGACGAAGGTAACTGTATATAGGACCAGAATGCAGTGTAGACTATACCCACAACATATACATTAAACAGGTACAATTATATTTTATTACTATTTACTGTTATATATTATTATATAACGTTATATAACAGTATATAATGTTATATAACGGTATATAATGTTATATAACAGTATATAATGTTATATAACAGTATATAATGCTATATAACAGTATATAATGTTATATAACAGTATATAATGTTATATAACAGTATATAATGTTATATAACAGCATAAAATGTTATATAACAGCATATAATGTTATATAACAGCATATAATGTTATATAACATAGATGATCAAAAGGCTCACCTCTTCTCCAGGTATGCCTTACTATTAGCTACCAAAGCAGTTTGTACATCCTTTGACATCTTAGACTCAGCTATACTACCGGAAGCTACAGCTGGTGTAGAGCTCACTGCCTCCACCATTTTCCACATTTCTCGAAAGTGCTGCAGTACAGATATATAATACAATTAGTGTGTACAGTATATGTATAATGTAATACATGACAGAGGGAGTACAGATATATAATACAATTAGTGTGTACAGTATATGAATAATGTAATACATGACAGAGTGAGTACAGATATATAATACAATTAGTGAGTACAGTATATGTATAATGTAACACATGAAAGAGTGAGTACAGATATATAATACAATTAGTGTGTACAGTATATGTATAATGTAACACATGACAGAGTGGGTACAGTTATATAATACAATTAGTGTGTACAGTATATGTATAATGTAACACATGACAGAGGGAGTACAGATATATAATACAATTAGTGTGTACAGTATATGTATAATGTAACACATGAAAGAGTGAGTACAGATATATAATACAATTAGTGTGTACAGTATATGTATAATGTAACACATGACAGAGGGAGTACAGATATATAATACAATTAGTGTGTACAGTATATGTATAATGTAACACATGACAGAGTGAGTACAGATATATAATACAATTAGTGTGTACAGTATATGTATAATGTAACACATGACAGAGTGAGTACAGATATATAATACAATTAGTGTGTACAGTATATGTATAATGTAACACATGACAGAGAGAGTACAGATATATAATACAATTAGTGTGTACAGTATATGTATAATGTAATACATGACAGAGGGAGTACAGATATATAATACAATTAGTGTGTACAGTATATGAATAATGTAATACATGACAGAGTGAGTACAGATATATAATACAATTAGTGAGTACAGTATATGTATAATGTAACACATGAAAGAGTGAGTACAGATATATAATACAATTAGTGTGTACAGTATATGTATAATGTAACACATGACAGAGTGAGTACAGATATATAATACAATTAGTGTGTACAGTATATGTATAATGTAACACATGAAAGAGAGAGTACAGATATATAATACAATTAGTGTGTACAGTATATGTATAATGTAACACATGACAGAGAGAGTACAGATATATAATACAATTAGTGTGTACAGTATATGTATAATGTAACACATGACAGAGAGAGTACAGATATATAGTACAATTAGTGTGTACAGTATATGTATAATGTAACACATGACAGAGTGAGTACAGATATATAATACAATTAGTGTGTACAGTATATGTATAATGTAACACATGAAAGAGAGAGTACAGATATATAATACAATTAGTGTGTACAGTATATGTATAATGTAACACATGACAGAGAGAGTACAGATATATAATACAATTAGTGTGTACAGTATATGTATAATGTAACACATGACAGAGAGAGTACAGATATATAATACAATTAGTGTGTACAGTATATGTATAATGTAACACATGACAGAGAGAGTACAGATATATAATACAATTAGTGAGTACAGTATATGTATAATGTAACACATGACAGAGAGAGTACAAATATATAGTACAATTAGTGTGTACAGTATATGTATAATGTAACACATGAAAGAGTGAGTACAGATATATAATACAATTAGTGAGTACAGTATATGTATAATGTAACACATGACAGAGTGAGTACAGATATATAATACAATTAGTGTGTACAGTATATGTATAATGTAACACATGACAGAGAGAGTACAGATATATAATACAATTAGTGTGTACAGTATATGTATAATGTAACACATGACAGAGAGAGTACAGATATATAATACAATTAGTGTGTACAGTATATGTATAATGTAACACATGACAGAGAGAGTACAGATATATAATACAGTTAGTGTGTACAGTATATGTATAATGTAACACATGACAGAGTGAGTACAGATATATAGTACAATTAGTGTGTACAGTATATGTATAATGTAACACATGACAGAGTGAGTACAGATATATAATACAATTAGTGTGTACAGTATATGTATAATGTAACACATGACAGAGTGAGTACAGATATATAGTACAATTAGTGTGTACAGTATATGTATAATGTAACACATGACAGAGAGAGTACAGATATATAATACAATTAGTGTGTACAGTATATGTATAATGTAACACATGACAGAGAGAGTACAGATATATAATACAATTAGTGTGTACAGTATATGTATAATGTAACACATGACAGAGTGAGTACAGATATATAATACAATTAGTGTGTACAGTATATGTATAATGTAACACATGACAGAGAGTGTACAGATATATAGTACAATTAGTGAGTACAGTATATGTATAATGTAACACATGACAGAGAGAGTACAGATATATAGTACAATTAGTGAGTACAGTATATGTATAATGTAACACATGACAGAGAGAGTACAGATATATAATACAATTAGTGTGTACAGTATATGAATAATGTAATACATGACAGAGTGAGTACAGATATATAATACAATTAGTGTGTACAGTATATGTATAATGTAACACATGACAGAGTGAGTACAGATATATAATACAATTAGTGAGTACAGTATATGTATAATGTAACACATGACAGAGTGAGTACAGATATATAATACAATTAGTGTGTACAGTATATGAATAATGTAACACATGAAAGTGCTGCAGTACAGATATATAATACAATTAGTGTGTACAGTATATGTATAATGTAACACATGACAGAGAGAGTACAGATATATAATACAGTTAGTGTGTACAGTATATGTATAATGTAACACATGACAGAGAGTGTACAGATATATAGTACAATTAGTGTGTACAGTATATGTATAATGTAACACATGACAGAGAGTGTACAGATATATAGTACAATTAGTGTGTACAGTATATGTATAATGTAACACACGACAGAGAGAGTACAGATATATAATACAATTAGTGAGTACAGTATATGTATAATGTAACACATGACAGAGTGAGTACAGATATATAATACAATTAGTGTGTACAGTATATGAATAATGTAACACATGAAAGTGCTGCAGTACAGATATATAATACAATTAGTGTGTACAGTATATGTATAATGTAACACATGACAGAGGGAGTACAGATATATAATACAATTAGTGTGTACAGTATATGTATAATGTAACACATGACAGAGTGAGTACAGATATATAATACAATTAGTGTGTACAGTATATGTATAATGTAACACATGACAGAGAGAGTACAGATATATAGTACAATTAGTGTGTACAGTATATGTATAATGTAACACATGACAGAGAGAGTACAGATATATAATACAATTAGTGTGTACAGTATATGTATAATGTAACACATGACAGAGAGAGTACAGATATATAATACAATTAGTGTGTACAGTATATGTATAATGTAACACATGACAGAGAGAGTACAGATATATAATACAATTAGTGTGTACAGTATATGTATAATGTAACACATGACAGAGGGAGTACAGATATATAATACAATTAGTGTGTACAGTATATGTATAATGTAACACATGACAGAGTGAGTACAGATATATAATACAATTAGTGTGTACAGTATATGTATAATGTAACACATGACAGAGAGAGTACAGATATATAATACAATTAGTGTGTACAGTATATGTATAATGTAACACATGACAGAGGGAGTACAGATATATAATACAATTAGTGTGTACAGTATATGTATAATGTAACACATGAAAGAGTGAGTACAGATATATAATACAATTAGTGAGTACAGTATATGTATAATGTAACACATGACAGAGTGAGTACAGATATATAATACAATTAGTGTGTACAGTATATGTATAATGTAACACATGACAGAGAGAGTACAGATATATAATACAATTAGTGTGTACAGTATATGTATAATGTAACACATGACAGAGTGAGTACAGATATATAATACAATTAGTGTGTACAGTATATGTATAATGTAACACATGACAGAGAGAGTACAGATATATAGTACAATTAGTGTGTACAGTATATGTATAATGTAACACATGACAGAGAGAGTACAGATATATAATACAATTAGTGTGTACAGTATATGTATAATGTAACACATGACAGAGTGAGTACAGATATATAATACAATTAGTGTGTACAGTATATGTATAATGTAACACATGACAGAGTGAGTACAGATATATAATACAATTAGTGTGTACAGTATATGTATAATGTAACACATGACAGAGAGAGTACAGATATATAGTACAATTAGTGTGTACAGTATATGTATAATGTAACACATGACAGAGAGAGTACAGATATATAATACAATTAGTGTGTACAGTATATGTATAATGTAACACATGACAGAGTGAGTACAGATATATAATACAATTAGTGTGTACAGTATATGTATAATGTAACACATGACAGAGAGAGTACAGATATATAATACAATTAGTGTGTACAGTATATGTATAATGTAACACATGACACAGAGAGTACAGATATATAGTACAATTAGTGTGTACAGTATATGTATAATGTAACACATGACAGAGTGAGTACAGACATATAATACAATTAGTGTGTACAGTATATGTATAATGTAACACATGACAGAGAGAGTACAGATATATAATACAATTAGTGTGTACAGTATATGTATAATGTAACACATGACAGAGTGAGTACAGATATATAGTACAATTAGTGTGTACAGTATATGTATAATGTAACACATGACAGAGAGAGTACAGATATATAATACAATTAGTGTGTACAGTATATGTATAATGTAACACATGACAGAGTGAGTACAGATATATAATACAATTAGTGTGTACAGTATACGTATAATGTAACACATGACAGAGAGAGTACAGATATATAATACAATTAGTGTGTAAAGTATATGTATAATGTAACACATGACAGAGAGAGTACAGATATATAATACAATTAGTGTGTACAGTATATGTATAATGTAACACATGACAGAGGGAGTACAGATATATAATACAGCTAATGTATTAGGCAGCACTCTTTATGCTATACATAGCTCACCTCTTCATTAAGGTTGCTGGCCACATCTAACATTTTCAAAATGAGGGGTGACACTGAACCCCCCGCTATAACATCCTCATTGTATAGATAAATCTGCTGTGCATAGGCTAGTTCTGTTGCATCCATGGCACTTCTGTTGGAGCCGCGAGTAACATTAATATCACCTTGACCGCCCATCTGCAAGAGGAAGCAGCACAACTAAAGCATAGAGATCAATAGTTTAGAACTTTGACCTTAAAGTACAAGTTTAATATTACCCACCACAGCTGAATGATCCAACGAGAAGTCAATGGTAGTTTCCTGTTGCGAACCCAGCAGAGTGTTAAGTAACCTTTGCTTTTCTCTCTCCCATTCATCCTTCATGCTTTCCCAGTGTCGTGATTCCGCCATCTCGAATGTCTGCAACACCAAACATAAATCAGCACACTGTAAAGCTTGTATTTCTATGGAGTTAGAAAGAATACAAAACGTCTGTGCTGTGGATATATTGGAAGCTCACCCTTTTCTTAGAAGTTTCAATGGCTGCAAGCAGAGCATTGTCTCTCTCGTTCTTGAGGAAAGCTCTCACGTCCGTGTCCCTGACAGGCTCCAAGGCTTCATATGTCTTTACAGAGCTGAGACTCTCTAATTTCTGTGAGATTTGTGGTATTCCATAGCCCTTGGGTCCTAGCAGTGTGGCTCTGGTAACAAATAAAAGTAATTAGGTACACAAGGCACAGTTGATACACTTTACATTCGTGTCTGTGGGGCTATATGAGAAAAATAAAAGACATACTTGTACGCATGCATTTTTTCAGCTATATATTGCCAGAGCAATATCATAGCACTTAAATTTTGACTAAAAAGGTTATTGGCAACAGCACACATTAGGGAAGTCATAATTGTTGCATTCAACTTCACTGTGTATAAGTAACGCATTTAAAAGATATCGGCAATATTTTCCTCAACGGTTTAGAATTTGTTAGTGGCGGTTTGGAACTTGTTGGAAAAAAATACAGACGCGGTTAATCAAAATTATTCTTACCCGCCGCAGCTGGATTTGCAAAATTTACATTAGCCAATAAAATATTTTTTGTACGTGACGATATCCTAGCGTGTTGAAAAATTTCACCAAGCGCCAAATACTCCCAATTCATCAAGAAAAACTATGAGAACAAAGACCGATACCTGAAATGTTCAATAAAAATAGCTAAAATCAACTCACGCCTTCACATTAACAGAATCCTCACTAGCAGCATGCTGACTTTTAGACCAAAGCTTCTGACCAGCGTCCAAAATTTGATGCAAACTCCTCTCTACGCGTGGAAGCTCAACATCATTATCAAATGTAGAACAGAGCTCTTCAGCTTTTTGTAATAAATCTGAGAATCCATCAGAAGCCATTTGAGTTAAAACTATAACTAAAAGAACAATAAAGAGACATCAATAGCTGATACAACACTGAACAAAACAACAACGTATATTCAATGTTCATGTATGTATGTTTTCATCATACAACAATTACGATACAAATACATTCATTGAGAGATGAATCTTTCTTCTTGGTTTTGACAACTTTCTGAAGTGAATTACACTAAAAAAAGTTGATATAGATTATCTAGGGGTTAAGATAGGATTATGGAAAAGGGTATATCACTACTGTTGTCAGGATGGTTTAAGGATTTTGAATGTCGCTACACAGTGGCAAAATTTAATAGCGACAGACTACTGAAGCGTTATGGAAAGAGGGAATACTGTAACACTACTGCTTAGCGCATTTATGTATTGAGTTTCCGGTATTGCTGCAGTCAAAACAATTAAATAATTTTGACGGACATCTCAGTGACATGAGAAAATTGCCTTTCAAGACAACTTACACTAAAAAAGCATGATGCATAATAAGTTTTCACAAATCTATGTATGTGCCTTAATTTCGTATTATTTATATTTTGTCACCTTTTAGAATTTAATAATGTGACTCATATAAATAGTTGAGCAAAAATAAATAATAAATAGGTTATTATATTTATTATAATAAGGATCACATTAGTCAAGGATAGCCACTTCACAATTTTATTTACGAAATTTGTACTATTAGATGAAACAAAGATAAGAAGTACATTTAAAAATATTTTTTTGATAACTGAAACATTTTATCCTTGATGCAGTTTCACTTCTTTACTTTATTGATTGACTCAAAGTTGCCTTTGACTAGCTAATTAGGATTCATGATCTTTGGGCCTACTGAATTATTGGCTTACGAAAAAACGTGATGATTTATCGCTATTCAGCGGCACTGAGCAGTGACACCATTGAATAGCGATACCAAGTCGTGACATGGAAAGCGTCCACGGAACTCATGCGAGAGTAACGTTTATTAAGACAAAGTATCGATATACAAATTTTTCCCCAAACGTTTTTTTCAATTTTTTAAATATTCTTTTACCATTTAATAACTTGAAGCCACAGGCGGCTAGAAACAAAATTTTAATAGGTGTGAAAAGAGAGTAAAACTGGACAGGTTTAGCAAATCTTGCAGCGCTTACATAGCTGTGGACTCGAAAAAAATTGGTTTATATTGCATTGTAAACCGGTAATCTGCCAGTGCACCGTGAGCCCTTAGGGTATTAGTTTATAATATTTTGTCTCTCTATAATATTATCGATTTATTAGTATATTATTTATTTCAGATCATTCACAGACGAAGATCTAAAAATGCAATTGGTAGCAATTGGAGCTAGCCATCACTAAATTACTACTCATGCTTGGTTATGCATCATTGATTTCACAGCTGTAACAACATAACAACAGTAAGACTTGAAGTCATCTGCAATGATGTCTAAAACCAAGCAATTTTGGTAGATAGAGTGTATGGTTTTAAAATTTATTTCCTCAGCAGCAATCATTGGGAGGCAAACAAATATAACATCATTGTAGTGACTCCCTAATATCACTCCACAATGGGAAAATTTTCAATGTTGAAGCCTGATGAGAAAAAGTTTTCTGCACTAGATAATAATAATTGATACTGTCACATGAGACCACATTTAAAAAAAATACTTAAAATCTAAAAATATTACTTATGGAGAAAAACTTTATACCATTAAACTCACCAAAAATTACTCTTCAATTTTACAAGAGAGGCTATTTTCGCGCAAGACATTACAAGAAGTATGTAAATGCATAGGAACACAATTCCAGAGAATTAGTTCAACAATTAATAATATGTATAGAGTCAGTCTGATCTGAGCTTTCGGATTGTTTGAGGCCATAAAGAGTGGAAAATTTGATCAGTGTTTATGTGGGGAGTATAAGTGTCTGCTCTTTGTCCGGTAAAATTTCCACCGTCAAATTCAAGTTGGAATCGAAGCTCTATTTCTTCCTTTCCGCATCTTGAAAATCGTTGCAAGCTGGTCCTTTTTTTCCTCTCAAGGGACTTAAATTGGGTGTTTTTACGAATTTGAGTAAAACTTACTTGATGCTGAATATTAAAAATATAGTGCAATGCCTCGTTTCGGATTTACTCAATCTTTTTAATGGTGGTCGAGTGATGGGGTCCCACACATGTGCGGCATATTTCAAGTGGGCTCTTACCAGTAAGAAATACACTTCTCAGTGAGAAATTCTGCTTTTTTTGTTTTTGTATCAATAAATTTTAGTACTCACCTCATTAGTGCAAGTTGTTAAATAGTTTATTGGAAATTTTGGTGATACAAGAATTTCATTTCGAGTTACTTTGCTGTTCAATACCTAAATAGGAGTGTGATGGTATCGGCCTAAGCCTTTGCTTATGCAAAAAGTATTGTGAGTTTTCATCAAATCATGCTTGCTAAAAGGAACACTTAGATACATTGAAACTTATCTGCCAACAAGTTGACTAGTTAAGAAGCGAAGTTATGTCCTGTTGGGAACATTTCAGTTGCCATTGGTGTTGTATAATATTTATAATATTGCTCCATCAGCAATAAGTCGGCAATATGAAATGACTGGATTACTTGTGGAAGATCATTGATGTATAAGAGAAACAGAAGAGGCCCAAAAACAGACCACTGGATGACAACTTATGTAACTGGTTTTGAGTCAGAATTTACAATTTGAATAGACACAAATTGCTGCCTCCCTTGGAAGAAGCTCTCAATCCAATTAATAACAAAACTATCAAACCCAATACGTCTAATCTTAAACAAAATTTTTCTATGGTTCACTGTATCAAAGGATTTTTAAAAGTCCAATATGAATGAATATGAATAGTGTACACCAATTGTCTCATAAGAGGAGCAACCTCTACTAAACCCATGTTCATTGTCTGCGAAAAAAAATAAATTCTATAGTAATGTATTTGTGATCACTATGAGCCACGTATGGTTGGTAACCAACTAGCGTTGTAATGAAAATAAAAAAGTAAACAATAATATATATAATACTGAAAGTGTGGACACCTCGTTCGCATCACAGTGAGCCATGTATGATATGTTACAAATGTCTGAAAAAAACATTGTGAATCACTCATCTTGTGACAATTTTCTAAAAGAAGACAATTTCAGCTCACTTTGGTGCATAACAATTTGCACTCTGATCTAATTTTGTTAGTAATTTTTGATAAAGTTTTGAATTTCATGCCCAATTTTTTGCTCAAGGCGAATGGCTTCAACAAGATGTAATGTCCCCTTAAAATAACCAGCTGCCATTGGCCCCAGAGAAGTTTTCGCTACACTGTCTGGTTGCAAGTCAATGCCACAATTCTTAAATAGTATTGATAATGTTCAAGAGGGCTTGTATGAATCCGAAGCGTCTTCAACACATGAGCATTTGGAACAGGAAACAAGAAAAACTTGAGTAGCAACCAGCGAAAACTGTTAAGCCAATAGCGGCTGAGTATTTTAGGCGGACACTATATCGTGTCGGAGCCATTTGCCTTGAGCAAAAAATTGAGCATAAAATTCAAAACTTCATAAAAAATTATCAACAAAAATAAACGGAGTGCAAATTGTTATACACCAAAAGTGAGCTGAAAGTGTCGCTGTCGCAACGTTTTTCAAGACATTTTGGACATTTATTGAGAGAGCACCGTAATGAAATGTGAATGAAGTGTCCACTCTTTCAGTATTATATATTATTGTAAAACAAATTTTTAATTATTTTATTACAACTCCAGTTTGTTACCAATCATACATGGCTCACTGCGGTTCGCATTTCATTACGGTATCCTCTCCATAAATGCCAACAAGGTCTTGAACAACAATGTGAATCTGTTATGCCACATGAACATCCTTGTAAAGCCAGAATATTATTTTAAGCTAAAGGCTTTTTTTATTTGTTTATTTCCCTTAACTACGTAACTGCTTTTGTTTCTGTTTTTTTTTATATGAAGCTAGACATAGCTACAAGCATTGACTATAAAAGAAATGCCTTTGCCTGGAATAATTGTCTTTTTTTAAAGTTACGAAAAAACCTTTATCCAAACACTGGAACTGACTCATTGAATTCAGGAACAAAATTGAATTCACCTACTTCTAGTTGTAAAGAAACATAACAGAAGTGCATTGGCAACGAGGATCAGCAACGGCAAGAGTTGATAAATCTGTTACTTCAAGAGGTAAAAGACAAGAAGACAACAGCGATAGCTATATCAAAATTTCATGAATTTGATCCAACAACAGGCCTACTCACAGACAACATGGATAGATTCAATACCTTTGTTGCTGCGAACTCAATATCGGAGGAAAAAGTACGATGAGTTTTTCTGAACAATCAACGACTAACATTATACAAACAGCTAAGCAACATGGCAGCCCAATTGACTACAAATGGCTGAAATAGTTGGATTTTTGAGGGAACAATATGACCCAGCATGTTGTATTGTACGAGAACGCTACAAATAATGAAGTGACATGCAGCGCAAACCAGGGGAGACGATTCAAGAACTTGCAGCAAGGATACGCCAAGATGCTACAACTTGCGCATTTACTGACATTCAAGACCCACTGGACGAAGCACTAAGGACTAGATCCATATTTTTTGTGAGCAATGAAGCCGTACTAAGATCACTTTTCAATGTCACGAATAAAGAGCTTACTTTCAACAGAGCTATTCAAATTGCACAGGAGATCGAGGAAGTAGCTAAAATAGCAAATCAGACCATTTATGGCACCCAGCTAAAGATTAACAAAGTTGCAACTAAAAAGAAGACTTCAACTCCACTACGGCACCATATACAAGATCCAGCCAAAGCAACAAGTAGAAAAAGCCTTCAGCTTAAAATAATATTCTTGCTTTACATGAATGTTCATGTGACATCATAACACCTGAGCAAGTTAAAGTTTCTTTCGTCTGGATCGTCGGGGATTGTGTCAGTCATATTCATTACCAGCTGGTAGCCTATGGTTTCGCCTCTTCTGTTTAGGAGGGCTTGGTATTGGTTCTGAAGAAGGCATAGGCATAAGTAGAGTTTCAGCTTCTATCTTTGGTTCTTCTCTAGGATTACTGTCATCATCAGCTGGATATCTAGGTTGCAGCTGCTCAATGTGCTGTCTCCATGTGCGTCCTCGTGGAACAACTTTCACATTCACGTAGCGCGTTATGTAGACTTTGGTAACAATTGCAGGAGCCCATCTTGGTTGTTCAACTTGTCTTGGTCCATGGTAAAGTGCATAGCAGGCATATCGAACTGATAGCTTCTAATTTTAGTCACTGTTCGGTGAGATCTGTCTAGTGCCAATCTTGATTGGTGTTGTTGTGCTATGTGAGCCGGCGATGGAAGTAAAGTGTCAATTTGGCATCTGATTTGCCCTCCATTCAGCAGTTGGCTAAGCGAGTATCCTGTTGGTAATGTTGCTCTCCTGTACTGCATCAAGAACTGTTGTACCTCTGATTTTGGTGGTACGTCAGATGTTCTTACAGCTTGTTTGAAGGATTGAACTAGTCTTTCGGCTGCTCCATTGGTTGCTGGATGATAAGGTGCTCCAGTCAAGTGGATGATTATTTTTTTTCTGCACCGACTTTGGAATTCATTTGGCGTAAAATTAGCTGCATTGTCAGTAACAAAAAATGGTGAGGGGATAACCAAAGAGTGCAAACTCCTCTTCCAATATTTCTGCAGTTGCCTTAGTGGATGTTGAAGAGGTTGTGTTGATAGATGGCTATTTAGAATAAGTATCAATCATAACCAACCAGTTGCTGCCCTTGAAATTAGTTGCATGGTCTACATGTAGTCAGCTCCAAGGGTTCTCAGGAAGCATCTCTGGGTGATTAGCATACTTCTAGTTATAAAGAAACAACAGAATCACTCACCTTGTTGTGTTAATTATTTTCTAAGAGAGAGAGGACATTTTCTTTTATTAGCTCACTTTTGGTGCATAAGACTTTTCACTCTGATAGAAGATTGTTGTTTGTAATTTTTGAGTCTTGAAATTTATGCCCAATTTTTTGCTCACGGCGTACGGCTCTGACAGGATACCATTCATAATTCATACCTTGTCCTCCTCAAATACTACTACTCAACTACTGAAGTTTTCTTGACATTCAGACTGAAGTGATTGGGGAGAGGAAGTTGTTATAATAATAATTATTATTATTCAATTATTTATTAAAAATAATTAATAGTATGTATAATTAAATTTAATAACAACAACAGATTCAATAATAATTATTATTGAACATATAATATTAGATTATTATTACTAATATATTTTTAATTATTATATAATAAATAATATAATAATATTTATTTATTATTATTATTATTATAATAATAATTATTATTAATTTTAATATAAATAATAACTAATAATAATAAATAATACTACTAACTAACTAATTATTCTAACTTGTTTTAATTTTAATCTACTCCTAGCATTTATTCAAAGAAAGTATCTGACCAAAATCTGGAACAATAATTGCTGAGACAGATTACACAACATGCCCATTTTTATTTTATCACGTTTCAGAAACGTAACGGTTGCAAAAGGTTGGTATAGGAAATTAATACAAAAAGAACTATGCAAAAATAACCCGCCTGTGGTCAATGAATAACGCTCCAATAATTTTTTCTTTCAAAATTCTAACGAGCGCCATCACATCGACCTTGATTATATTTTAATACGGAGTGCTTGCTGGTGTAACTTGGAATCGCTAGAAAGACGACAGTTTAAATGGGAGGAAAACTACAGTTTATTTTGTTGTTGCCCGCTCAACGCCCAAAAACTACCAAGAAAACATAACTCCTAACAAAGTCAGGACCAAGTGGCAATTGTTTTCTCATTGGCAAAATCGAGGAGTTTGATCAAAATCTTTGGTAAAATGAAAACCATTGACCCAAACCACGGAGTTTGATTATATTAGATTAGTCTAATCGAACTCCTTGCCCAAAACAACCAGTTGTTAGTAAATTTTCTATCAAAGCAAACAGTCTAATCTAACTCTTTGATCAATCCATGACAAAAATAGAAGTAACCAATATGCTATGATATATTTTTGAGAGCATATTTGAGGAAAACATGCCCACACTTTGGGAGTCATTTTGTTTTGTCTGCTGTTAGGCATGTTCTTTTATTTCAATAAGATGTTTTTCCCAATAAATGTCATATAATTTATTTGTTTATTTAACTGAAAATTATAATAATCGCCATCTTAGCATTTATAGTAGTCGATGGAAATACTGTGAACAAGATTGACAATAATGCAGGGCATTTTTAACCTGTATAGTATGTTTTTGCTATGCCAAAGGGAGAATATTATAATATCAATAGAAATATCACACAATGTTTAGATAAATGTTTTGGAGACCTTAGCTCAGATTAATTTCGTTTGGCAACAAATTTCAACATTTGTAATAAATATCATTAAAAGAAGATTATCAGGCAAACCAGGACCAATAAATTTTTTTATACAGATAAAAATGTTGAACATTTTGTTCCACTTATTGTCCCTTGCTTTTCATACAAACATAAAAAATATTTGGATAGACAAGTTTGCTAAGTGTATTTACTTTAAAAATTAAGGGGATTGAGACAATAATACGGCTGGCTTGAATGTGGGTGTGTCCCATGTGTGTGGGCCTCCACTCACAATTTGTAGTGAAATTGGAGAACAGACAAATACGTCTAGTAGCATCATGATCAATAGCTAGATGATCATTTGTTTGTAGATCATGTGATAACGGACAGTCACTTTCGATTTAGACAGAAACTTTGCTATTTAAGATCACGAGTAAGAGAATATTTGAACAAATTAGCTGGATGATACCAGCACTAATACTTCAATGGTTTTATCACTGCACGCAGTAACTTGCCACCCGCTTGCTCCTTTTCTCTATTTTTAGACTATCTAGTTGGGTGGTCTTTGAATGCAATAGCAGTACATAGTCCTCATTTCACAAACTGACACTTGCCAATTATTGTAGCTGGATCGGGGTAACTAAAACAGAGGGTGGTCTAGTTTCCTAGGTTACCAATATCAAAAGTTATAGTTTAAACATACAATCTTGAGGTCACTCCTCTCTGTTCAGGTAAACATTTTATTAACATATCAACAGTCTAGGATACAATAAGTAATAAATACTTGACAACAATTGCATCACGTCACCTGAAAAATTTCAGCTGTCTTTTTAACAAGTATGACTGTTTGTAAAGCTGTTAGATTAAGTGTACATGATATGAGACACATTGATGTAAATTGACTAGCATAGATAAGAGTAGGAATGAAAAGAAAAAAACAATAACAAATTTACTTATTAAATTCTAAGAATGTCTAATCACATGATTGTCTGCGCGAAAACAAACATGTCACATGACTGATAAGATAAAAGTACACGCCAGCACAGCTAATGAATGCTTCAGCGTATATATTACAGAGAATCCGTAAGAACATTATTAATAACAGCACTACATTAATAAAATATCACAAAAGTCAACAAAACTGTTATCTCCGCCACAACAGCCGATATATACTTCAAGATTTTTCAACTTTCTAGCGCAGGAGTAGCAATCAACTCTATTATCAAAGAATCCATCTTGGCAGTGTTGGTGGTTGGGGGCAAATATAGAACTTGATGACGTGACAGACATCATGAATGCCATAATAATGAGGCTGAAGAGTACAATTATAGTTAGTCTGTTGAAAGCCATCTAAAATAATGAAGATACAAGCCGTTGAGTTTGTATTTTAGACTGATATTGTTATTAGAGGGACGTTTTTTCACAGACAACATAAGCTGATAGCTCTGTATGGACGTGACTTGATGATAATCTTTTTAAACATTGAAGTTCTTTGACTGGTTAAATGTTTAATTGATTGTTCTCAAGTTTCTACAGAATGATGAAGAAATTTTTTCATTTAGTTTTGCCACAAAAGTGTTAAAAAAACTGCATGTTAGAGGTCATTGTTTTGTTCTACTAAAATATCAATAAACTAAAGTAAGTTCTTTGAGCTCACCGTGGAGTAAGTTTTTTTTAAATTTATTTTATGAAAACTTTTACCAATGAAACAGCAAAAATTATCTCACACTAACTGAAATGTCAACCAGCTGTTAAATTTCATTCAAAAAGTTTTGTAAATTAGATTTAGCATATTTTTTGACAAAATTTTGTTTAATAAATACAAGAATAGAAAAACAATTGTTTGGTATAAACATTCCTACCATAGACTTTTAGTAGTTGTGAGATAAAGTCCTGTTGCTATTTGTAAGTCAAAGTGTTGTAATATCTTCCTCTGCAATCCACACTATTGCTCAGCCAGATACTAATTGAAAGCTGTTGAAGATGTTAGCTATCTTTTAACCATCTGATTACACGCATTGTATGCCTGACTGTCTCATTGCAAAATATACTCTGAGCCAATCAAACAGAACGTGAATTAATATTTTATACAAATCAATTTTCACACATTTTAAATATAATAGCATCAATAATTAGTGGGCGGTACAAACTGTATTGTTATTTCACTTGAGTGAAAGGCAAACAGAGTTTGTATACTTGTGCTGTCTTTTGACAAAATGGAAATCAAACTTGCCACAGGAAATATGATGTTTGTTTAATGCCAAAATGATGATATTCAAAACCATAAAGTCTCCTAGAAACTGCGCAATGGTATCACGTGCAAACACACTTTTGTCTGAAGTAATGTTGACCAAGCGTAAAACTATGAGTAATGGACTCATAGGGTTATGACTGTAACATATACTGAGACATCAATTGTAAAATTTGCAGTATGAATTGCAGCAAGTTTTTAAAAGAAATCGGGCCAGCTACAAAGTGAATTACATGTTTTTGTTACTAATGTAATTTCACAGATTTAAAGGTTAGGAGCAACCAATGCTGGTTAGGAAAACAGACATAATATTTGGAATGGTAAGAATAAAGAGAATTATATAATATATGCTGTAGAAACTATCACATGTTAAAATGCTGCGCTTTGCATTTCTTAGACTACAAACACTATATTTACAATACAATGCACTAAAGCGTTATATTATAAGATTGTATTGTATTGAAGTAGCCACATTTACAGTGTAGACAAATTTTATATTATTGAGAGCTCTCAACCTTATTCGAAGAAGATACCAACTCTTTCAGATGTTATTTTTTGTCTGATGGCAAGCATGTTAATCCCACATAAATAAACAATATTTAATTGCATATACAACAATACTACAGATGATAAACTTGAAGAGAAATAATTACACTAAGTTAGTAATAATAGCCAATGACTTACTGAAGGTGGGCGGAACCTAGTCCTAAAATTTGCAACTTTACTGTCGTTGTCTTGCTTATCATAGTACATACACTATATGTTATGATTGCTGCCACTTTACATGTGATTGTCCACGGAATGTCTACACATAATTCTCCCGAATTTCCAAACACCAGCTTGCGTGCTTGCTGAACAATGAAGTCGACTCTGGGTCTAATAAATCAGGTTTATTTTAACCATTGAATACAATTTTACAATCAAATTTAAAGTTGTCTTCTCTCAATACACTTGCAGAAAAAAAAGATAGCTCCTAATTTTTCTCTGTTTTCACATTTGTAGAGTTCAGTGTCCAGTTAGGCTTCTAACTTGGATGAAAGATCACTTTTTGACTAACTAAACCAAATTTGTAGCATAAGCTTGCAATAAACAACAATTAGCAAGTATTATGAAGTTTTACCTGCACTGGACGCTAATTAAATTTGCATTTTCGATTTTGTGAGCTAATCTGTGAAGTTGTAAAGTATTATTGATTATATCAACATTATCTCACCACAGTACCAAGTGCAAACTTGTCTAAGAACAACAAACCAGGGTAGTTTGTTGGATTGGGTATTGGACATGTATAAACCATATTTGGCTAACTAGTTGTGAATTTCTAGGCTATTTATGTCTGGTAGCCTGAGAGAATGATTTCAAAATAAAAACGTTAACTCACGCCATACTTAAATCATTGCCACTGATGTCTTTACTTATCAACTACTAGTTTGTTTTTAGAAAATTTTTGAAAAGTTGATTCATCATGCGATGTTGACAGTGGTCAGCGATGTAAAAATGCTGATTGTGTATGACTTTCAATTAGCAGAGGTACTGTTCTATGACATGTATTACTAGACAATGTAAACCAGTGTTGGTAGGTGTATCAAACAAATATGGTACTATGCACACAGATCAATACAGATATAAAGCTAAACACAGGTAATACAAACAATGTAGACCGATTGCTCAATAAGCAGCTGCAGAGCAACGCTGGGGAATTTTTTTTAACCAGTTTATGGAAATGAAGAAATCACCTAACAATGATCATTAACTTAAAAAATAATGAGCAAAATATATAATCTAGAAAACGAACAACATTAATCGAAACTGTTTCATGTAATAGACCAATAATCCAATGTTTGCGGTAGTTTTGTTGGGCCAGCAAAGGCATTTTATGGTAAAATTAAGTGCCTTCAATCATCTTTTTAAGCTTTCCTGATTTGTGAGCAGCTTGTGTATCATCACAGCCTCCTACAGATTTGCCATTGACAAATACTCGCGGTACCTACAAACAATATAACCGATGAATTCGTGACAATTTCTGAAATGGTAGACATATATTTGCTTGCTAGAAAGCATTACGTTGGTGAATTTGGTGATTAGTAAAAAGATACCGCTCTGGGTAGGCAAATGATGGGATATTGACTGAAGTAAAGTAAATAGTAGTTGCTGCTACCTTTATCAGGGACACAATCTAGTAGCTACTACACCAAAATTTGCATTTGCATCTTCCTTTATTATTAAGATACTGTTGCTGACAATAAAGGGTAACAGGAAGTAATTAGTGTAACAGTAACAGAAGATAGTAACAGGATTGTTTCTTAGAAGGTTAGTGTGGTTCAAGGATATTCGATGACGATCAATCAATGTGAAAAGAAGAAAGAATCTAAATAATAATATTTTTTCAAATTATTTAGAAGAATAAACTTAAAAGTAACAGAGTGTCAAAAAATAGAGAAAACACACTGTAAATAATTATTAAATAATATCATGATTATTATTATAATCAGAAATAATTTGACCAAGAAGTTGGAGTGTTGTAATAACTGCTTGGTTTGAACAACAAAGAGTTTCTTTGACATTGTTTGTGATGACATAACTGCCACTGGGGCTATGGTTGATAGAGACGATTAACTTGATTTAACAACAAAAATACAACACTAACCGAACTGGCTCCAGTCATTTTCCTCAGATATTGCTGGATAGCATCCATATCGCCATGGCAAGGACCCACGTCTAGTTCAATAACTTCATAGTCTTCATCAGTTAGATTGTACTGTTTGAGCAAATCTTTAGTTCTGTTACAGAAGCTGCAGTAAGTTTTGCTGAACATAACAACTTTCTTTCCAGCTATTTTAGTATCCACAAGAACTTTTGCTTGAGACATGATCAACGAGTGACTACTTCGTCTTCAAAAATATATTGCAAATAAATAATAATAATTCTATTGCAAGCACCCTTCACTGAAGATGACTATGACTGAGCAAGTTTTAGTTTAGCCTCAGCGTAACAAGCTTTATAGCTCACTTACTGTCTATCAAACCATACGCCGACTATCTTTACTCAAACTGAAGTTGAAAGCTAAGGTTGCATTTCTGACAGGCGTTAACGAGTGATCGTGAAGTTCTAGAGTTGTCTTCTTCGTATATTAAATGCGGTGGTCTTGACCTAATCGCCCACTTACTGACAACTCCTCAACCACAACTTACACAATATACACGGACGGAGATATGCGAGCAATGGTTTAAAAATTGTGACCTTGTAATTTTTATTGTACATTGCTGCTAGAGTAAATGCTTATACTAATATCATTATCAAATAAGCAACCAAACACTCGCTTCCATATCACATATTTACAAACAAGTGCAAGCTGCTGCAACCAATGGTTATTGTTGCATCATCTAACAGACATGTACCATTTGTCAGACATTGCATTATTACAATAAGTACAATGTGCACAAATGAGACCATCAAGTGTCCAACTGTTTATATATTGTTATGTATATTCACAGAGTACTACAGGCTCATTACTGAGCCAATATTGACCCAAAAATATCAGCAACACAGTATTGATAACACTCCAATACCAACAGGGCAAATGAACTTGCATGTGCTAGCAAACAGGTACAACCTACAAACCTACTCAGTTATACACCAGCACCAAAAAATCCAACAAGTCAAGTAATCCGGTGTCCGAGCACAATATCAACCGTATTCATTACAACTTCAGTGTCTCTTCCCACCCCTGCCGCCTCCTCTGCTACCACCCCTGCCCCCACCTCTGCCCCCACCCCTGCCCCCACCTCTGCCCCCACCTCTGCCGCCACCTCGACTTCCTTTGTTTGCTAACTCCCGCCTCTTTTGATGAAACAACTGTTTTTCCTTTACATTGCGGTTTTTCACAATTTCATCTTTAGTTCTCATTTCTCTCTTGAATCTTCGCTTGTCTTTTGGTTCTTTTTTATCATTTCTGTGTCCTGTAAAACATGCAACAGTTTGTACTAAACAAATGTTATATGCTGTTCACGATATTGAAGTGTTCTAGAAGGTTTCATTCATCAGACAAATATCACGATTTGTTCCAATATATGCACAAATAACTTACGAAACGGTCTGTGTCCAACAACCTCTATTCGGCCACGCCCACCGCCACCTCGACCTCTTCGAGATTGACTATTCCTTGATTGTGATTGGTCATCATCACTTCCATACTCTTCTTGCTCCTTTGCCTTCGACTTCTTCAGCCAACTCTACATGACAAAACACTAACATCTATATCAGTCCTCACATAGCAGCAATACTGTACATATAGTAGTACATCTACTCTAGTTATACTATAGATATAAAACTACATCTACTCTAGTTATACTATAGATATAGTACTGCATCTACTGTAGTTATACTATAGATATAGTACTACATCTACTCTAGTTATACTATAGATATAGTACTGCATCTACTGTAGTTATACTATAGATATAGTACTACATCTACTCTAGTTATACTATAGATATAGTACTACATCTACTCTAGTTATACTATACATATAGTACTGCATCTACTGTAGTTATACTATAGATATAGTACTACATCTACTCTAGTTATACTATAGATATAGTACTACATCTACTCTAGTTATACTATAGATATAGTACTACACCTACTCTAGTTATACTATAGATATAGTACTACATCTACTGTAGTTATACTATAGATATAGTACTACACCTACTGTAGTTATACGATACACATAGGTTTGTAGTACCTGGTAGGCATCAGATTTGTATGATGCATTTATCCACTGACCACTCTCTGTCTTTATTTTCTTATTTTTGCCTTGATTACCGGATGAGCCAACAAACCTCTTCTTCTTTCTATCCCTACACAACGCAGAGTATGTTATCTTCAGTTGGGTGAAGTTATCGGTGGGAGAATATAAGATCTAAGGGACGGGCCAGTTGTGACCTGACAAGCAGTGTCAGCAAAAACAGTTTGTAAAATCTCAATTGAACTGGGAAGGCAACTCCTTTGTTTTATAAACTGATATACAAGCATTTAAATCAAAGGAAAATTCATTAGCAACTTGCCCTGATGAAGATGATGATGATGATGAAAGTTCAATAAAATAATAATAAAATGATGTAGAATCTATTGTGTTGTACTGGGTTTAAAGCAATTAAGGAATGACTGCCACAGATAACTGCTCGCTGTACGAAACTTGAAGACTAAAATACCTTTATCATTGGTTAACACGAGCAATGCATCAGGTCATAGCTTACCACTAGTAATATTCTACTGTTTGGTTTTGTAGATGATACATAATAAGCACATCAAATGGTCCAAAACTTAAAACTACACAAACGCTTTCGTCAACTGCAAAAAAACAATTAATGAAATGACACAATGTGTCAGTCTACAAATTCCCTAGTTGTATAAAATTTAACAAGCAAAAATTTTCAGTGGTGATGCTGATCACTCCATTGATGCTATTTAGCATAGCTCTTTTTTTAATTTTGTCAGCAGAGAAAAATTGATGATCTTTGTCAACTGCCTCAGTTCAAAGGTCAAATATTTGTAGTAAAATGTTCAAACCATATCCAGGTCAATGTCTGGATACATAGCAAAACCATAAAACTGTACGCATCATGAGTTCCTGTGCAGACAACTCCTTTAACCAGAACCGCTGTTTGATATGTACATGGTTGGTAACAGGCAAGGGCAGATGTAAGACAGGCGTACAACCACACAACTAACAAAGCAATCCACAACAGTAAGATAAGAGTTGCGGCCATTTGCGTACAATGATCAAATAGTAAGGCGCATAGATATCTATTAAACAAACAACATCTCGCAGTACACAACGATAACCAAGTGGAAGCGTCTATATTTACTTTGTGAAAGTGTCTCAGCAACGTTGCCTCAATGAATCACTACCTCACGCCACCGGATGATGCAATGAACAGATAATAGGACAAAAAAGAAGCAAGTAACGTCATCAGGACTGCTTACAAAATAACAAGTCAATAAATGTGGGAGTCGTATCTACTGCTTACATAGGGTACAGCAAACAATACCTATTCTAGAAAAGTCTATTCAAACCTGCAAGCAAGTGTACTTATCATACAGAAATAGTGAAATAAATTGCTCACCATTTCATTCTGTTTTGAGAGCTTTTGATCTGCTCATTATCGTCTCCAGTCAGATCCAACACCGCTCCTTTAGCTTGCTGATCAAAATTGTTTACGAGGCCGAGACTAAAGAGATAAATAAGGGTTATACCCTCACTAATCCACAATAATTGGTCTGCCTTAATTTAGTAAGACTTCAATTAATTATTTTTACATGGATAAAACTTTAAAAAATAATTAAGAGTTGTCTGTCTACGTCAGCAGCTAACTATTGATTGATATAACAATTAAACTCTGTACAAATATAATTTATATCAGGTAACGAGGGATAAAACTTTGAACACACACATTTATATCAAGATAAAACAATCTGTTAAGAAAGACAACATTATTATTTATCCAACACGGACAGCAACAGTGAGCCAAGCTGTTGTATACATTGCCTCACCCTTGTTCGCTGCTGTAGTCAGATGGCCTATATGATATGTAGTTCTCTTCATCCTTTGTAGACTCTCGCTTTCTCTTGAGAGATTTCTTAAGGTTTTGTGATGTAGGTAGCGATATACACTCAGCTTCATCCTAGAAAGCAGTGAAGCAAACAAATACATTGGGCCTGAAGCTATGTAACAATAAAACTAGGGCTAAGTTTCGATAAAAACCAATGTTGGCATGCGAAGACGTTACAAGTAGACATTCATACCAGTATAGCAAGCCTACCTGTCCACCTCAATAACAAATAGATCTAAAACTACAAAGACACTTTTTGTTTTTTCTTTGCAATTATTAGTAATCTTTGATTTTGACTCAATTTTGCAATTTGAAACAATTCAAGAGCATTTCGCTGAAAGAATAATCAAACCAAAAGCCACAAACACACACCAAGTTGTATATGTACAATGTACATTCACAAACAGTGAATTGCAGAGTCAACAGAAACAATATCAAAAAATAAACATTTTGCCATAGTGTGGTATGCTTGTTATCAATCACACACTCGAAGAGGGGTTATTAACAGAATATAACTTCCGCTTATTAACGCACGCCAAATAGTGTCATTCTAGAACATTCATCAAGTCAGAGTTAGTAACTGGCAAGAAAAATAATAAATTATATCCATATTGAAAATGCTGCTATCCATCATTAAAATATTGTAATGAGTAATCACAAAATATTATTATAATTTTACAATTATTAATTAATTTACAAATATATTTATAGAAAAGCATGTACTCTAATGTATAGTCATCAGTTACTGCTGGTTATCACTGCAAATAATTTATTAATCGGAGAAAACTACACATTCATTTGTTGAGTAAGTGCATGATAATGCGCAAACTTATTCATCTCCAGTTGAAGTAATAAACTTGCACTTTCTGCATTATGCCTAGTTACATTAACTGCAAAGCATTATCAATTCGTTTCAGTAATAGAGAAAATAATTTGGACTAGTGTTAGTAGGCTATGAAACTGCCAGCACTTTGTCAGTGATAATGCACTTTCTTTCATATAAGTGCAATGATTTTTTATAATTGCATTTGCTAGAATACACTCTAAGGTGCAGATGAAAACCCAATTACACTCAAAGCATATGGAGTGAAACTCACATCATCCAACTCTGGGAGGTCAGCTGATCTCTTCACTTGCTGCTCCAGGAACTGACTCATAATATCAGATTTCTTCTCACTGCTGGCAGCGATCACACGACTGTGCTTCTTCCTCTTTACTTGCATCACTGAGAAACCAGGGGCTTTGGCATTGACCCCGATCTCAAATATAGTCTGGAAAGAAAAAAAGCCCAGGCTATTTCACAAGATCGAAAACTCGCTGTTACAGGACTGCCTAATCACTGTTTGACAGAATCTGTCTTCTGAATTTGTTTTAGAAAGTATTTCAGATCAGCAGTTATGTTTGTTGATTACCTAACAAAATCAGAATCTGGAAAACAAGTAATGATGGAAAATCACCTATGGAAAAATTGGCACATTTTAATCAAAATTGTAGGAGTTACCTACTCATAGCCTAAAATAATTAAACAACTCCAAATTTTTGCAAAGCAATCTACAAGTGGCACAGTGCACAGCATTGCAGCTGATTTAGTTAGAGCAATTACCCTTTGTGAAAGAAATACAGTAATAGTAAAAAAAAAATTCACAGCCATCCTCAGGACTTTACCAATTTGTTACATTATACAGAAACCGAACACAACGTAGCGGTGCGATAGTCAACTGGCACACAGAACTGTTATTGTATCTAATAAGGGAGATAGCATGCAGTGCCTGGTCTTTGATAATAAGCTAGAGGCAATAAATGATCAAAGGGCATATTACGCACGTTTTTAGGTCTAAAATGTTTCATGTTACTAAGTATGTCCACTCTAGCTTTCTCTGTAGCATCATCTGGTGCTGTAAAGTACAGATATAAACGATAACAATGCGACGGTCTATTGCAGGAAGTACTGATATAAATAGTGACAACATGACAGTCTATTAACAAACTTTCAGAAACTTTTCGGTGGTTTTTTTTTAAATTTACAGGTCTTGAATAACACATTAATTCTTGACCATTAAGAGCTTTTGAAATGGTGTAAATGTGGCAGACATGGATGGCTGGTAGAGCAAACAAAATCATGGTCCATCATTTACAAAGACTTCCACACAAAACTGCAACAAAAAACAACATAGTTGGAACAGTTTTCTTCCTTTCATTTTTATCTTTTAAAAGTTAACCTTCCATAAATTTTGGTTAACTGGTAGATTCTAGTTTTGACAATAGTATTCACTCAGTCAATAACTGACTCCACCAATCAAACAATAGTATTCACTCAGTCAATAACTGACTCCACCAATCAAACAATAGTATTCACTCAGTCAATAACGCATTCCACCAATCAAACAATAGTATTCACTCAGTCAATAACACATTCCATCAATCAAACAATAGTATTCACTCAGTCAGTAACACATTCCACCAATCAAACAATAGTATTCACTCGGTCAATAACACATTCCACCAATCAAACAATAGTATTCACTCAGTCAATAACTCACTCCACCAATCAAACAATAGTATTCACTCAGTCAATAACGCATTCCACCAATCAAACTAGAGCATTCACTCAGTCAATAACACATTCCACCAATCAAACAATAGTATTCACTCAGTCAATAACGCATTCCACCAATCAGACAATAATATTCACTCAGTCAATAACGCATTCTACCAATCAAACAATAGTACTCACTCAGTCAATAACACATTCCACCAATCAGACAATAATATTCACTCAGTCAATAACACATTCCACCAATCAGAGACAATAGTATTCACACAGTCAATAACACATTCCACCAATCAAACAATAGTATTCACTCAGTCAATAACACATTCCACCAATCAAACAATAGTATTCACACAGTCGATAACACATTCCACCAATCAAAGACAGAAGACACTGCAGGGGTCCACTAACGCTAGATGAGACAACGTACACATATCATATATAATATATATAATGTGTGTATAACTTACCCAGCAGTGGATGGAAACCCAAAGTCACACATTCCAACTCTTTCATACGTTTAATGGACTCGCTAGAGGCTGCAGGTCGTGACCTTAAATACAGCTTGTAGCCATTGGAGCACACTTTGACCATATTCTTCTACAAGGTCATGTGACAACTTGGCTAACGTTTATATACACAGTATGTAGACAAAATTACTTATATATACATCTTGTATCGTTCCATGAGGATATTTTTATATTTAGAAATACTGAACAAATTAATGTAACACCAAAAGTACTGCAGGAAAATTAAATAATATATATCCTAAAGAGCTTGAGTAATTTCCCATTCAGACAGGACTAGTAATATATAAACTTGCTATAGACCATATATGGTTACCCAGTCATGAGAATTATCTGTGAGTAGCCTTATATCCGCATCTACATTGTCTAGCAGTGCTTGGGGGACGTAGCCTACCAGCCCATCACTCAGCGCTACAATGGAAGGGATAGAAAGTGCAGATGTAACCAGCTGATAACAGGACAATCAAGGCTAGTGCCGCCAGGTACGATTAATCTTAGAGGAAATAATTGATCTGAGTTTAATCCAACTAGTGAATGATATTTGCGTGAAGTTATTATACAGGACAACAGTGCACAAATTTAACAGAAATGGAGTAAAACCAATGCTGGGATGGGCACTTGATCTTTATCAAGCTTTTTCGAATTGCAAATTTGCATTATTATCAGTAAAGATCTGAAATAGAGAAATCAAAAACTTTTAAAATATTTCTGTTGAAATTTTTGTAAAAATTTCTCATCCGATTACTATGTTGGCGTGATTGATGCGTGAAAGGAAACTATTAGATGTATTTAGCCTTAGTTACTCACTGTGTTGATTAGCCTCAGTGACCCATTTAACAGATTTACCCAGAAAGAGATGCAAGTCTAGCAGATAAGGCATCTCGTCAGCAGCAACCAATGAGTAGGCAGTACCAGTTCTACCAGCTCTTGCCACCCTTCCTAACAAAACGAGGTAACTAAGGCTACTGAACCAAGCACTTGGGTTATGAGACACAATAGACACAACTTTGTGTATAGTCCCAGCCCATCTGTAGCAAGTGTGTCCATGTATTGTACAAGAAATATAAAGTAAACAATTTCTACAAAACTTATTATAATAATTTAATATTATAAAAAACATAACATAAGAAAGAACACAACTCCAAAAAGCCAGCGTTGAAGCGCAATCAATTCAACTCACCAACTCTGTGGACAAACAGTTTGCCTTTAGCGGGGAAGTGAAAGTTGATGACGTTATCTAATACAGGTATATCTATACCTCTGGCAGCTAGGTCAGTTACCAACATCACAGAACATTTCTTGTGTGTGAACTTAGCTATGTTAATCTTTCTGGCTGCCTGATCTAATGAACTGTATACACAACAGCAGCTTATGTCTGCTTTCTGCAATAACTACAACAGGCAACATCAACAAATGAGTTTTTAACAGAATTTCAACCAAGAATAAAAAAAAAGCTGCAAATTTCGTCAGCGTCTACCAAGCACCAACTAATCTTGTGCCACAGATTGTGAGGTTTTTCTGAAGTACTATTGGTAGCGGCAGCATACAAAAAAATAAAGATGTTGGGCTCACCATATTGATGTATTCCACGTGATGTTTAGTGGCTAGAAATACAACCGTCTGTTCATTTTTTTTTATAACTCGAGTGAGAAGATAGAGCAGAAGTGCGTCTTTGTCTACAGTCCGACAGCGAAAATACTGAGTCTATAAACCACAGAATAAATTAATGTAATTGGGCAAAAGTAATAAATAAATAGGTCACACAGTGTTTTGGTTGCATGTGCAGGAGTTGTGCTCTCGGTGAGGACTGAAAACCAATTTTTAAACATCAAAACAAATGGATTGGTCAGTTTTGTTGTTCGTTTTTGGTAAGCAGGCTACAGAATCCAAGAATAGATGGTGTACCACTCAGTAAGACTAGAGGTGTACCACTCAGTAAGACTAGAGGTGTACCACTCAGTAAGACTAGATAGTGTACCACTCAGTAAGACTAGATAGTGTACCACTCAGTAAGACTAGAGGTGTACCACTCAGTAAGACTAGATGGTGTACCACTCAGTAAGACTAGATAGTGTACCACTCAGTAAGACTAGATAGTGTACCACTCAGTAAGACTAGAGGTGTACCACTCAGTAAGACTAGAGGTGTACCACTCAGTAAGAGTAGATGGTGTACCACTCAGTAAGAGTAGATGGTGTACCACTCAGTAAGACTAGATAGTGTACCACTCAGTAAGACTAGATGGTGTACCACTCAGTAAGAGTAGATAGTGTACCACTCAGTAAGACTAGAGGTGTACCACTCAGTAAGACTAGAGGTGTACCACTCAGTAAGAGTAGAGGTGTACCACTCAGTAAGAGTAGATGGTGTACCACTCAGTAAGACTAGATAGTGTACCACTCAGTAAGACTAGATGGTGTACCACTCAGTAAGAGTAGATAGTGTACCACTCAGTAAGACTAGAGGTGTACCACTCAGTAAGAGTAGATAGTGTACCACTCAGTAAGACTAGATGCTGTACCACTCAGTAAGAGTAGATAGTGTACCACTCAGTAAGACTAGATGCTGTACCACTCAGTAAGAGTAGATGCTGTACCACTCAGTAAGACTAGATGGTGTACCACTCAGTAAGACTAGAGGTGTACCACTCAGTAAGACTAGAGGTGTACCACTCAGTAAGAGTAGATGGTGTACCACTCAGTAAGAGTAGATGGTGTACCACTCAGTAAGACTAGAGGTGTACCACTCAGTAAGAGTAGATAGTGTACCACTCAGTAAGACTAGATGGTGTACCACTCAGTAAGACTAGATAGTGTACCACTCAGTAAGACTAGATGCTGTACCACTCAGTAAGAGTAGATGGTGTACCACTCAGTAAGAGTAGATAGTGTACCACTCAGTAAGACTAGATAGTGTACCACTCAGTAAGACTAGATAGTGTACCACTCAGTAAGAGTAGATAGTGTACCATTCAGTAAGAGTAGATAGTGTACCACTCAGTAAGACTAGATGCTGTACCACTCAGTAAGAGTAGATGGTGTACCACTCAGTAAGAGTAGATAGTGTACCACTCAGTAAGACTAGATAGTGTACCACTCAGTAAGACTAGATAGTGTACCACTCAGTAAGAGTAGATAGTGTACCATTCAGTAAGAGTAGATGGTGTACCACTCAGTAAGACTAGATAGTGTACCACTCAGTAAGACTAGATAGTGTACCACTCAGTAAGACTAGAGGTGTACCACTCAGTAAGACTAGAGGTGTACCACTCAGTAAGAGTAGATGGTGCACCACTCAGTAAGACTAGATAGTGTACCACTCAGTAAGACTAGAGGTGTACCACTCAGTAAGAGTAGATAGTGTACCACTCAGTAAGACTAGATAGTGTACCACTCAGTAAGACTAGATAGTGTACCACTCAGTAAGAGTAGATAGTGTACCATTCAGTAAGAGTAGATGGTGTACCACTCAGTAAGACTAGATAGTGTACCACTCAGTAAGACTAGATAGTGTACCACTCAGTAAGACTAGAGGTGTACCACTCAGTAAGACTAGAGGTGTACCACTCAGTAAGAGTAGATGGTGCACCACTCAGTAAGACTAGATAGTGTACCACTCAGTAAGACTAGAGGTGTACCACTCAGTAAGAGTAGATAGTGTACCACTCAGTAAGAGTAGATAGTGTACCACTCAGTAAGACTAGATGGTGTACCACTCAGTAAGACTAGATAGTGTACCACTCAGTAAGACCAGATGGTGTACCACTCAGTAAGACTAGATGGTGTACCACTCAGTAAGACTAGATAGTGTACCACTCAGTAAGACTAGAGGTGTACCACTCAGTAAGAGTAGATGGTGTACCACTCAGTAAGAGTAGATGGTGTACCACTCAGTAAGAGTAGATGGTGTACCACTCAGTAAGAGTAGATAGTGTACCACTCGGTAAGACTAGATGGTGCACCACTCAGTAAGACTAGATAGTGTACCACTCAGTAAGACCAGATGGTGTACCACTCAGTAAGACTAGATGGTGTACCACTCAGTAAGACTAGATAGTGTACCACTCAGTAAGACTAGAGGTGTACCACTCAGTAAGAGTAGATGGTGTACCACTCAGTAAGAGTAGATGGTGTACCACTCAGTAAGAGTAGATGGTGTACCACTCAGTAAGAGTAGATAGTGTACCACTCAGTAAGACTAGATGGTGCACCACTCAGTAAGACTAGATAGTGTACCACTCAGTAAGACTAGATAGTGTACCACTCAGTAAGACTAGATAGTGTACCACTCAGTAAGACTAGATAGTGTACCACTCAGTAAGACTAGATAGTGTACCACTCAGTAAGAGTAGATGGTGTACCACTCAGTAAGAGTAGATAGTGTACCACTCAGTAAGAGTAGATAGTGTACCACTCAGTAAGACTAGATGGTGTACCACTCAGTAAGAGTAGATGGTGCACCACTCAGTAAGACTAGATAGTGTACCACTCAGTAAGACTAGAGGTGTACCACTCAGTAAGAGTAGATAGTGTACCACTCAGTAAGAGTAGATAGTGTACCACTCAGTAAGAGTAGATAGTGTACCACTCAGTAAGACTAGATAGTGTACCACTCAGTAAGAGTAGATGGTGCACCACTCAGTAAGACTAGATAGTGTACCACTCAGTGAGACTAGAGGTGTACCACTCAGTAAGAGTAGATAGTGTACCACTCAGTAAGAGTAGATAGTGTACCACTCAGTAAGACTAGAGGTGTACCACTCAGTAAGAGTAGATGGTGTACCACTCAGTAAGAGTAGATAGTGTACCACTCAGTAACACTAGATGGTGTACCACTCAGTAAGAGTAGATGGTGTACCACTCAGTAAGACTAGAGGTGTACCACTCAGTAAGACTAGAGGTGTACCACTCAGTAAGAGTAGATAGTGTACCACTCAGTAAGAGTAGATAGTGTACCACTCAGTAAGACTAGAGGTGTACCACTCAGTAAGAGTAGATGGTGTACCACTCAGTAAGAGTAGATAGTGTACCACTCAGTAAGAGTAGAGGTGTACCACTCAGTAAGAGTAGATAGTGTACCACTCAGTAAGAGTAGATAGTGTACCACTCAGTAAGACTAGATGGTGTACCACTCAGTAAGAGTAGATGGTGTACCACTCAGTAAGACTAGAGGTGTACCACTCAGTAAGACTAGATAGTGTACCACTCAGTAAGAGTAGATAGTGTACCACTCAGTAAGACTAGATAGTGTACCACTCAGTAAGAGTAGATGGTGCACCACTCAGTAAGACTAGATAGTGTACCACTCAGTAAGACTAGATAGTGTACCACTCAGTAAGACTAGATAGTGTACCACTCAGTAAGAGTAGATAGTGCACCACTCAGTAAGAGTAGATGGTGTACCAGTAAGAGTAGATAGTGCACCACTCAGTAAGAGTAGATAGTGCACCACTCAGTAAGAGTAGATGGTGTACCACTCAGTAAGACTAGATGGTGTACCACTCAGTAAGAGTAGATAGTGTACCACTCAGTAAGAGTAGATAGTGTACCACTCAGTAAGACTAGAGGTGTACCACTCAGTAAGAGTAGATGGTGTACCACTCAGTAAGAGTAGATAGTGTACCACTCAGTAAGAGTAGAGGTGTACCACTCAGTAAGAGTAGATAGTGTACCACTCAGTAAGAGTAGATAGTGTACCACTCAGTAAGAGTAGATGGTGTACCAGTAAGAGTAGATAGTGCACCACTCAGTAAGAGTAGATAGTGCACCACTCAGTAAGAGTAGATGGTGTACCACTCAGTAAGACTAGATGGTGTACCACTCAGTAAGAGTAGATAGTGTACCACTCAGTAAGAGTAGATAGTGTACCACTCAGTAAGACTAGAGGTGTACCACTCAGTAAGAGTAGATGGTGTACCACTCAGTAAGAGTAGATAGTGTACCACTCAGTAAGAGTAGAGGTGTACCACTCAGTAAGAGTAGATAGTGTACCACTCAGTAAGAGTAGATAGTGTACCACTCAGTAAGACTAGATGGTGTACCACTCAGTAAGAGTAGATGGTGTACCACTCAGTAAGAGTAGATAGTGTACCACTCAGTAAGAGTAGATGGTGTACCACTCAGTAAGACTAGATAGTGTACCACTCAGTAAGACTAGATGGTGTACCACTCAGTAAGACTAGATGGTGTACCACTCAGTAAGACTAGAGGTGTACCACTCAGTAAGACTAGATAGTGTACCACTCAGTAAGAGTAGATAGTGTACCACTCAGTAAGACTAGATAGTGTACCACTCAGTAAGAGTAGATGGTGCACCACTCAGTAAGACTAGATAGTGTACCACTCAGTAAGACTAGATAGTGTACCACTCAGTAAGACTAGATAGTGTACCACTCAGTAAGAGTAGATAGTGCACCACTCAGTAAGAGTAGATGGTGTACCAGTAAGAGTAGATAGTGCACCACTCAGTAAGAGTAGATAGTGCACCACTCAGTAAGAGTAGATGGTGTACCACTCAGTAAGACTAGATGGTGTACCACTCAGTAAGAGTAGATAGTGTACCACTCAGTAAGAGTAGATAGTGCACCACTCAGTAAGAGTAGATAGTGTACCATTCAGTAAGAGTAGATGGTGTACCACTCAGTAAGACTAGATGGTGTACCACTCAGTAAGAGTAGATAGTGTACCACTCAGTAAGACTAGAGGTGTACCACTCAGTAAGACTAGAGGTGTACCACTCAGTAAGACTAGAGGTGTACCACTCAGTAAGACTAGAGGTGTACCACTCAGTAAGACTAGATAGTGTACCACTCAGTAAGAGTAGATGGTGTACCACTCAGTAAGACTAGATAGTGTACCACTCAGTAAGACTAGAGGTGTACCACTCAGTAAGACTAGATAGTGTACCACTCAGTAAGAGTAGATGGTGTACCACTCAGTAAGACTAGATAGTGTACCACTCAGTAAGACTAGATGGTGTACCACTCAGTAAGAGTAGATAGTGTACCACTCAGTAAGAGTAGATGGTGTACCACTCAGTAAGAGTAGATAGTGTACCACTCAGTAAGACTAGAGGTGTACCACTCAGTAAGACTAGAGGTGTACCACTCAGTAAGACTAGATAGTGTACCACTCAGTAAGAGTAGATAGTGTACCACTCAGTAAGAGTAGATAGTGTACCACTCAGTAAGAGTAGATAGTGTACCACTCAGTAAGACTAGAGGTGTACCACTCAGTAAGACTAGAGGTGTACCACTCAGTAAGACTAGAGGTGTACCACTCAGTAAGACTAGATAGTGTACCACTCAGTAAGACTAGATAGTGTACCACTCAGTAAGACTAGATAGTGTACCACTCAGTAAGAGTAGATGGTGTACCACTCAGTAAGACTAGATAGTGTACCACTCAGTAAGACTAGATAGTATACCACTCAGTAAGACTAGATAGTGTACCACTCAGTAAGACTAGATAGTGTACCACTCAGTAAGACTAGATAGTGTACCACTCAGTAAGACTAGAGGTGTACCACTCAGTAAGACTAGATAGTGTACCACTCAGTAAGAGTAGATGGTGTACCACTCAGTAAGACTAGATGGTGCACCACTCAGTAAGAGTAGATAGTGTACCACTCAGTAAGAGTAGATAGTGTACCACTCAGTAAGAGTAGATGGTGTACCACTCAGTAAGAGTAGATAGTGTACCACTCAGTAAGACTAGAGGTGTACCACTCAGTAAGAGTAGATAGTGTACCACTCAGTAAGAGTAGATGGTGTACCACTCAGTAAGAGTAGATAGTGTACCACTCAGTAAGACTAGAGGTGTACCACTCAGTAAGACTAGAGGTGTACCACTCAGTAAGACTAGATAGTGTACCACTCAGTAAGACTAGATAGTGTACCACTCAGTAAGAGTAGATGGTGTACCACTCAGTAAGAGTAGATAGTGTACCACTCAGTAAGAGTAGATAGTGTACCACTCAGTAAGACTAGATGGTGTACCACTCAGTAAGACTAGATGGTGTACCACTCAGTAAGAGTAGATAGTGTACCACTCAGTAAGAGTAGATAGTGTACCACTCAGTAAGACTAGATAGTGTACCACTCTATAAGACTAGATAGTGTACCACTCAGTAAGACTAGATAGTGTACCACTCAGTAAGAGTAGATGGTGTACCACTCAGTAAGACTAGATAGTGCACCACTCAGTAAGAGTAGATAGTGTACCACTCAGTAAGAGTAGATGGTGTACCACTCAGTAAGAGTAGATAGTGTACCACTCAGTAAGACTAGAGGTGTACCACTCAGTAAGACTAGAGGTGTACCACTCAGTAAGACTAGATAGTGTACCACTCAGTAAGACTAGATAGTGTACCACTCAGTAAGAGTAGATGGTGTACCACTCAGTAAGAGTAGATAGTGTACCACTCAGTAAGACTAGATAGTGTACCACTCAGTAAGACTAGATAGTGTACCACTCAGTAAGAGTAGATGGTGTACCACTCAGTAAGACTAGAGGTGTACCACTCAGTAAGACTAGAGGTGTACCACTCAGTAAGACTAGATAGTGTACCACTCAGTAAGACTAGATAGTGTACCACTCAGTAAGAGTAGATAGTGTACCACTCAGTAAGACTAGAGGTGTACCACTCAGTAAGACTAGAGGTGTACCACTCAGTAAGACTAGAGGTGTACCACTCAGTAAGACTAGATAGTGTACCACTCAGTAAGACTAGATAGTGTACCACTCAGTAAGACTAGATAGTGTACCACTCAGTAAGAGTAGATGGTGTACCACTCAGTAAGACTAGATAGTGTACCACTCAGTAAGACTAGATAGTGTACCACTCAGTAAGAGTAGATAGTGTACCACTCAGTAAGACTAGATAGTGTACCACTCAGTAAGACTAGATAGTGTACCACTCAGTAAGACCAGATGGTGTACCACTCAGTAAGACTAGAGGTGTACCACTCAGTAAGACTAGATAGTGTACCACTCAGTAAGACTAGATAGTGTACCACTCAGTAAGACTAGATAGTGTACCACTCAGTAAGACTAGAGGTGTACCACTCAGTAAGACTAGATAGTGTACCACTCAGTAAGAGTAGATGGTGTACCACTCAGTAAGACTAGATGGTGCACCACTCAGTAAGAGTAGATAGTGTACCACTCAGTAAGAGTAGATAGTGTACCACTCAGTAAGAGTAGATGGTGTACCACTCAGTAAGAGTAGATAGTGTACCACTCAGTAAGACTAGAGGTGTACCACTCAGTAAGAGTAGATAGTGTACCACTCAGTAAGAGTAGATGGTGTACCACTCAGTAAGAGTAGATAGTGTACCACTCAGTAAGACTAGAGGTGTACCACTCAGTAAGACTAGAGGTGTACCACTCAGTAAGACTAGATAGTGTACCACTCAGTAAGACTAGATAGTGTACCACTCAGTAAGAGTAGATGGTGTACCACTCAGTAAGAGTAGATAGTGTACCACTCAGTAAGAGTAGATAGTGTACCACTCAGTAAGACTAGATGGTGTACCACTCAGTAAGACTAGATAGTGTACCACTCAGTAAGAGTAGATAGTGTACCACTCAGTAAGAATAGATGGTGTACCACTCAGTAAGACTAGAGGTGTACCACTCAGTAAGACTAGATAGTGTACCACTCAGTAAGACTAGATGGTGTACCACTCAGTAAGACTAGATGGTGTACCACTCAGTAAGAGTAGATAGTGTACCACTCAGTAAGAGTAGATAGTGTACCACTCAGTAAGACTAGATAGTGTACCACTCTATAAGACTAGATAGTGTACCACTCAGTAAGACTAGATAGTGTACCACTCAGTAAGAGTAGATGGTGTACCACTCAGTAAGACTAGATAGTGCACCACTCAGTAAGAGTAGATAGTGTACCACTCAGTAAGAGTAGATGGTGTACCACTCAGTAAGAGTAGATAGTGTACCACTCAGTAAGACTAGAGGTGTACCACTCAGTAAGACTAGAGGTGTACCACTCAGTAAGACTAGATAGTGTACCACTCAGTAAGACTAGATAGTGTACCACTCAGTAAGAGTAGATGGTGTACCACTCAGTAAGAGTAGATAGTGTACCACTCAGTAAGAGTAGATAGTGTACCACTCAGTAAGACTAGATGGTGTACCACTCAGTAAGACTAGATGGTGTACCACTCAGTAAGAGTAGATAGTGTACCACTCAGTAAGAGTAGATAGTGTACCACTCAGTAAGACTAGATAGTGTACCACTCTATAAGACTAGATAGTGTACCACTCAGTAAGAGTAGATAGTGTACCACTCAGTAAGACTAGATGGTGTACCACTCAGTAAGACTAGATAGTGTACCACTCAGTAAGACTAGATAGTGTACCACTCAGTAAGAGTAGATAGTGTACCACTCAGTAAGACTAGATAGTGTACCACTCAGTAAGACTAGATAGTGTACCACTCAGTAAGACTAGATAGTGTACCACTCAGTAAGAGTAGATGGTGTACCACTCAGTAAGAGTAGATAGTGTACCACTCAGTAAGACTAGATAGTGTACCACTCAGTAAGACTAGATAGTGTACCACTCAGTAAGACTAGATAGTGTACCACTCAGTAAGACTAGATAGTGTACCACTCAGTAAGACTAGATGGTGTACCACTCAGTAAGACTAGATAGTGTACCACTCAGTAAGACTAGATAGTGTACCACTCAGTAAGACTAGATAGTGTACCACTCAGTAAGAGTAGATAGTGTACCACTCAGTAAGACTAGATAGTGTACCACTCAGTAAGAGTAGATGGTGTACCACTCAGTAAGACTAGATGGTGTACCACTCAGTAAGAGTAGATAGTGCACCACTCAGTAAGACTAGAGGTGTACCACTCAGTAAGACTAGATAGTGTACCATTCAGTAAGACTAGATAGTGTACCACTCAGTAAGAGTAGATAGTGTACCACTCAGTAAGACTAGATAGTGTACCACTCAGTAAGAGTAGATGGTGTACCACTCAGTAAGACTAGATAGTGTACCACTCAGTAAGAGTAGATAGTGCACCACTCAGTAAGACTAGAGGTGTACCACTCAGTAAGACTAGATAGTGTACCATTCAGTAAGACTAGATAGTGTACCACTCAGTAAGAGTAGATAGTGTACCACTCAGTAAGACTAGATAGTGTACCACTCAGTAAGAGTAGATGGTGTACCACTCAGTAAGACTAGATGGTGTACCACTCAGTAAGACTAGATAGTGTACCACTCAGTAAGAGTAGATGGTGTACCACTCAGTAAGAGTAGATGGTGTACCACTCAGTAAGACTAGAGGTGTACCACTCAGTAAGAGTAGATAGTGTACCACTCAGTAAGAGTAGATAGTGTACCACTCAGTAAGACTAGATAGTGTACCACTCAGTAAGAGTAGATAGTGCACCACTCAGTAAGACTAGAGGTGTACCACTCAGTAAGACTAGATAGTGTACCATTCAGTAAGAGTAGATAGTGTACCACTCAGTAAGACTAGAGGTGTACCACTCAGTAAGACTAGATAGTGTACCATTCAGTAAGACTAGATAGTGTACCACTCAGTAAGAGTAGATAGTGTACCACTCAGTAAGACTAGATAGTGTACCACTCAGTAAGAGTAGATGGTGTACCACTCAGTAAGACTAGATGGTGTACCACTCAGTAAGACTAGATAGTGTACCACTCAGTAAGAGTAGATGGTGTACCACTCAGTAAGAGTAGATGGTGTACCACTCAGTAAGACTAGAGGTGTACCACTCAGTAAGAGTAGATAGTGTACCACTCAGTAAGAGTAGATAGTGTACCACTCAGTAAGACTAGATAGTGTACCACTCAGTAAGAGTAGATAGTGCACCACTCAGTAAGACTAGAGGTGTACCACTCAGTAAGACTAGATGGTGTACCACTCAGTAAGAGTAGATGGTGTACCACTCAGTAAGAGTAGATGGTGCACCACTCAGTAAGAGTAGATAGTGTACCACTCAGTAAGACTAGATAGTGTACCACTCAGTAAGACTAGATAGTGTACCACTCAGTAAGAGTAGATAGTATACCACTCAGTAAGACTAGATAGTGTACCACTCAGTAAGAGTAGATGGTGTACCACTCAGTAAGAGTAGATAGTGTACCACTCAGTAAGACTAGATAGTGTACCACTCAGTAAGAGTAGATGGTGTACCACTCAGTAAGACTAGATAGTGTACCACTCAGTAAGACTAGATAGTGTACCACTCAGTAAGAGTAGATAGTATACCACTCAGTAAGACTAGATAGTGTACCACTCAGTAAGAGTAGATGGTGTACCACTCAGTAAGAGTAGATAGTGTACCACTCAGTAAGACTAGAGGTGTACCACTCAGTAAGACTAGAGGTGTACCACTCAGTAAGACTAGAGGTGTACCACTCAGTAAGAGTAGATAGTGTACCACTCAGTAAGAGTAGATAGTGTACCACTCAGTAAGAGTAGATAGTGTACCACTCAGTAAGAGTAGATAGTGTACCACTCAGTAAGACTAGAGGTGTACCACTCAGTAAGAGTAGATAGTGTACCACTCAGTAAGAGTAGATAGTGTACCACTCAGTAAGAGTAGATAGTGTACCACTCAGTAAGAGTAGATAGTGTACCACTCAGTAAGAGTAGATGGTGTACCACTCAGTAAGAGTAGATAGTGTACCACTCAGTAAGAGTAGATGGTGTACCACTCAGTAAGACTAGATAGTGTACCACTCAGTAAGACTAGAGGTGTACCACTCAGTAAGAGTAGATAGTGTACCACTCAGTAAGAGTAGATAGTGTACCACTCAGTAAGACTAGATAGTGTACCACTCAGTAAGACTAGATGGTGTACCACTCAGTAAGACTAGAGGTGTACCACTCAGTAAGAGTAGATAGTGTACCACTCAGTAAGAGTAGATAGTGTACCACTCAGTAAGAGTAGATAGTGTACCACTCAGTAAGAGTAGATAGTGTACCACTCAGTAAGAGTAGATGGTGTACCACTCAGTAAGACTAGAGGTGTACCACTCAGTAAGAGTAGATAGTGTACCACTCAGTAAGAGTAGATAGTGTACCACTCAGTAAGAGTAGATAGTGTACCACTCAGTAAGACTAGAGGTGTACCACTCAGTAAGAGTAGATAGTGTACCACTCAGTAAGACTAGATAGTGTACCACTCAGTAAGACTAGATGGTGTACCACTCAGTAAGACTAGAGGTGTACCACTCAGTAAGAGTAGATAGTGTACCACTCAGTAAGAGTAGATAGTGTACCACTCAGTAAGAGTAGATAGTGTACCACTCAGTAAGAGTAGATAGTGTACCACTCAGTAAGACTAGAGGTGTACCACTCAGTAAGACTAGATAGTGTACCACTCAGTAAGACTAGATGGTGTACCACTCAGTAAGACTAGAGGTGTACCACTCAGTAAGAGTAGATAGTGTACCACTCAGTAAGAGTAGATAGTGTACCACTCAGTAAGACTAGATAGTGTACCACTCAGTAAGAGTAGATGGTGTACCACTCAGTAAGACTAGATAGTGTACCACTCAGTAAGACTAGATAGTGTACCACTCAGTAAGACTAGAGGTGTACCACTCAGTAAGAGTAGATAGTGTACCACTCAGTAAGAGTAGATGGTGTACCACTCAGTAAGACTAGATGGTGTACCACTCAGTAAGACTAGATAGTGTACCACTCAGTAAGACTAGAGGTGTACCACTCAGTAAGACTAGATAGTGTACCACTCAGTAAGACTAGATAGTGTACCACTCAGTAAGACTAGATAGTGTACCACTCAGTAAGACTAGATGGTGTACCACTCAGTAAGACTAGATAGTGTACCACTCAGTAAGACTAGATGGTGTACCACTCAGTAAGAGTAGATAGTGTACCACTCAGTAAGACTAGATAGTGTACCACTCAGTAAGACCAGATGGTGTACCACTCAGTAAGACTAGATGGTGTACCACTCAGTAAGAGTAGATAGTGTACCACTCAGTAAGAGTAGATGGTGTACCACTCAGTAAGACTAGATGGTGTACCACTCAGTAAGAGTAGATAGTGTACCACTCAGTAAGACTAGATAGTGTACCACTCAGTAAGACTAGATAGTGTACCACTCAGTAAGACTAGATAGTGTACCACTCAGTAAGACTAGATAGTGTACCACTCAGTAAGACTAGATGGTGTACCACTCAGTAAGACTAGATAGTGTACCACTCAGTAAGACTAGATAGTGTACCACTCAGTAAGACTAGAGGTGTACCACTCAGTAAGACTAGATGGTGTACCACTCAGTAAGACTAGATAGTGTACCACTCAGTAAGACTAGATAGTGTACCACTCAGTAAGAGTAGATGGTGCACCACTCAGTAAGACTAGAGGTGTACCACTCAGTAAGAGTAGATAGTGTACCACTCAGTAAGACTAGATGCTGTACCACTCAGTAAGACTAGATAGTGTACCACTCAGTAAGAGTAGATAGTGTACCACTCAGTAAGAATAGATGGTGTACCACTTAGTAAGAATAGATGGTGTACCACTTAGTAAGAGTAGCCAAAAAAGCAACGAGTTCCATCGACTGCCTCTTCTTTATGAAATAGAAATGGCACAAAAATCTCATTCAATAAAATATAGCAATAAAACAGCCACAATATTTAGTCACCTGTAGGTTTGGGCTTAGCTTGCTGTCCACATCAAGTCTGATAAGGGTGGGGTTATGTAAGCCCGCTTTAGCGAACTCTATCAATCCCTTAGGTAATGTGGCAGAAAAAAGCACAGTCTGTCTCTTGTCAGCTAGTCTGTGTATTACCTCCCTCAGTTGAGTCTCAAAGCCCATCTCAAACAACCTGTCAGCATATAAATAGAGTAGTGCGAATTACATCCTGAATAAATGACTTTCAATCATAACCAGTACATTGTCATTATACATGCATATACATACATACAATATGTACAAACATCTCACACATACAATTAGACATTAACTATGTAACCCTTATATTACGTTCGTATAAAAAAAGAGGACAACTCTAACTAATACAGAGATACATCGCATACATACCTGTCAGCCTCATCAAACACAACATACTCGACGGAAGACAGTTTTAGGTTCATCTCTACAACAACGTGCATGAATCTACCAGGTGTTGCTATTATCCTACAAAGAGCATAGTTTATATAGTATATTATAGTATATAGTATTATATATACTTACATATACTATCTACACCATGTATACATATACTATATATATACTTACACATGCTATATACATAATTCACGTAAGCATGTGTAAGGACATATATTTATGTACTGTTTATATACTATACAAACATACTATATATATACTTACACGTCTGGGTTGGAATGCAAAGCCTCAAACTGATCATCCATACTACAAGATATTCAACACAACAATCATCTCTTGAAAGGTTGTCATATCCAACCCTCAATTGTCTGTTTCAATTCATTACTCAAATCATAGTTTTACAATCCACCATATTGGAAAAGGCAAAAATAACTCATGCAAAGGGAGATTCCCGTTTAACACACGCAATGGGAGATTCCCCTGTAATACACGCAATGGGAGATTCCCCTGTAATACACGCAAAGGGAGATTCCCCTTTAACACACGCAAAGGGAGATTCCCCTTTAACACACGCAAAGGAAGATTCCCCTTTAACACACGCAAGGTATTTTGTATGCATTTACTCACCTGTCTCCACCCAGAACTACTGCTGCCTTCAAGCCTGTGTACTTGCCTATCTGTAAATCACAGTTTAACAACTGAACAAAACTATGTAAACATCTTCTAGTGTATTCCGTTGGCGTCTATCTGACGTCAATGGACATGATGACCCGTTATGAGATTGTTACGAGCCTGAGATGATAGAATACTCACATCTTTAGTAAACTTGAGAGTCTGCAAGGCCAGTTCTCTGGTAGGAGACATTATAAGAGCTCTGGCACCTGATTGGCCGGTGTGTTTCTTCAGCTTCTCAAACAACGGAATTAGGAATGCAGCAGTTTTACCACTTCCTGTCCTGGCCATAGCAACCACGTCCTGTCCATCTAGAATGAGCGGTATTGTCTACAACAGTATTACATAAGGTAATGTGCAGTGAATACCATGTAATGGAGTGATGCATAAAAACTACACTTCTTATTTCTACCATCATCAATAAAAACTAATTAATAAGATGAGCAAATTTTGTGGTAAGAGTTGGCAAATAAACTCCACCATTCTAACCTTCCTCTGAATTGGTGTTGGAATCTTGTATCCTTTATGTAGCACTCCCTTCAACACCGGGTGACACAAACCTAAAAAACATTTCAACAACGATCTTTTACTCACATAAGCTGGTGACGCAATAAACGCAGAATTTGTGATCAATAATGTACATACCCATCACTTGAAATCCACCAGATTTCTTCTTCTTTCGATTTTGGGCTCTGACCAAGTTACGCGTTTCAACATCACTGTCTGCTGAACCACTTTCAGAAAGACTCATTTCTTCCTCTTCACTCATTGCGCCAATGTTTTAAATCTAGCACCAGGTTTGTCTATTTCCAAAAATGTAACAAAACTAATCTCACAGAGTCAGCAACAACATTTATATTATTGTACAACTCTACATTATCAGCCAGTATCAGTTTATAATAAAAGCTGCCATAAGCACTTCTACAACACCATCATAGATAGATAGATAGAAATGTTAATGCAAGCACTGTTGTGGCAACGAATCACAGTCAATAGCACTACAACAACAAGGAATACCTCAGGGGTGGGAGAAAATGACTTTAAAGTCGAGTCAAGTCAAGTCATGAACTTTGTGAGTCGAGTCAAGTCAAGTCGCAGCCATTCTGAGGTTCAGCTGAGTCAAGTCAAGTAAAGTCACAAACATTGTTTAGTCAAGTCGAGTTGAGTAATGAAAAATTTTAAGTCAAGTCGAGTCTGACTCAAATGACTTACAAGTCAAATATCAAGTCACTTGAATATCTCAGAGTCTATTGGTCGTATAGCATTATCAAAGACCTCATCGTGATCAGCAGATTTCAGAGGGGGTAATTTAGATGTCCAATAGATGACTAATACAAAACTTTCACAGAAATCGGACGATTTTTATTGAAAGATTTCCCTAACAGCAACAGATGACAAAAATATTGGCAATGATAAATCAGTGGTTCAGAACAATAGTCTGGCAGTATAGCACTTGTACTTATGGAAAGCCAGAACCAGTAGAATGTTGCAGCCAATAAAATTTTCTGTTCACAGTTCAAGCAGTAGACACTTCACAGTGAGTTAAATGGTTTAACCCTATTCCTTGCATGGCAGTGTTTTTCCTCCTTCCCTACTTGAAAAAAAGGTCACCATTTTATTTTAGTAACTTAATTTCGTAAAATTACTTGCTCTTTTTCATTTTCTGTCAAAAAAATCTCTGCAGTAAAGTTATGCAATAAATTTTGAAACACATGTTTAATAAAGTCAAAAAACATTAGGAATTTTACAAGTTGCAATCAACTTTTTTTTCCAGCAGGGAATTTGACCTACATGCAGTTGACGAGAAGTCGCATTAAAAACAACAACCCTACTGAAAAAAAAGTCTTCCCCATTTCACAAACTTTCGTAATCAGAGTGCACTAATTATTTTTATTACATTTCTAGTTGACAAAACAAACAGTATTCTGCATATGCACCTTCTTCTTGTCTTCTTATATTTTTAAACGGTAGAAAATCATCAATTATTCTATCTTTTTTTCTGGTAGAAAACATTTGAACGGAAGGCCTAATGTAATTTTCTGATCACCATACTCCAGCAAGCATACAGTTGGCTAACTATTAGCTGGGTTGTGCACCAAATAACACCTCTGGTTCCGATAACCAAACAGGAAATACAAACAGCAATGACACACGGGTATTCTGTTAACTTAGGAAATTGTGGTAGGAGCAGACAACTCTGCGAGATTGACTCCAAATGACTTGATGATGACTGTAATAAAGTCATCTGTATTATGAAGTCGAGTCAAGTCAAGTCATGAAACTTTTCGAGTCAAGTCGAGTCGAGTCAGATGAGGCATCAAGTCAGAGTCAAGTCAAGTCACTGCTCAACTAAGTCAAGTCAAGTTATGACCTATGACTTGACTTGACTCTAAGATGACTTGACTTAGTCCGACTTATTCCCACCTCTGGAATACCTTGATCATGATCGAAGAGAATTAAAGTTATTATTATTACTATAATAATAATGTAATAATTCCTAACACTACTTACTACTACTACTATTACTACTACTTCACTACTATTATTATTATTACCATCATCATTATTTATTGCTGCTTGCTATGACAGTAGTCACAATGACAACAAAAATATTATTATTATTATTATAACAAACATTACTTACTACTTATTATAGTTACTAATCACTAAGATCTTATTATTATTTTATTTATTATTATTATGCTCAGTGACCAATAAATAAATAATAATAATAGCACAAAATGATAATAAATAAGTAACAACAACGTACGTACGTATAATATTATTATTATTAATTATTAAGAAATTAATATATATATTATTATTATTATATTATTATTAATTAAGAAATATAATAATAATAATACGAACAGCAACAATAAAAACAAGCCTTCCTAAACTGCTAAGATGAAGAGGACTACTAACTAACTAACCACCAAGTTGTTTAACTACTACTCATCATCATCATTGATTGATTATCATCATCATCATCACCATCACCATCACCATCACCATCACCATCACCATCACCATCACCATCACCATCATCATTATTATTATTATTATTATTATTATTATTACTACTCTTAATAAATTAACATGAAAGGAAGCAAGTAGTTACAGTGAGCCTGGTATAGTAGTAGCAGATTTAGGGGTGATAAGTCAGTAATAACAACATTATTATTACTAACAAATAATTATATTACCAATTATTATGTGGTTGTTGGGTTGTTAAATAATAATAAAAAAAAAATTGTTTGGACCCACGTTAGGCAATTTTGAGAATGGGTTTAACTATACTCGGCTAGTATGGCAACCCTTGCAAACGATAGGGCAAAGAGAATAGTTGGGGAACCAAAAATAGGGAACCAAAAATAGGGAACCAAAAATGTAGTGAAGACAACTCCTAAATTAAAAAATTCCAAGTACTTTCTTCAAAGTCTTTCTACCAAATTTTGTTGTAAGCTGCATAAAATAATGGCTTGCTTGCTCATTTCCGTTGACATAACAAAGTAGTAAAGGAAAAAGTAGGCAGTGTGCTAGTTGAACATCTATGAGGGAAATAAAATGAGCTTGCTAGTTGTATATATCCCAGCTATCTTAGTTATGGCAACTATGCTAATTGCTGCATAGTTAGTGGAATCTGTTTAGTATTCACTTCAATACTAGCTTTAAACCAAAAGCTGGCTGGCTCCATTGCCTGCATAAAACAAATACAATCAATCATTTTATGAAGTTTTATCAAATACCATATATCTACCAACAAGACAAAAATTAACAGTTTCATGTGAGTTTGCTGGAGATGTTGCGATTGGTTTAAACAGTTAGCAAATATAGATTAAAATAACTGGCACGCTATTTATTTTTAAAAACACAATTTTTACATTTCACACGTTTATGATGACCCCTATACTTCAACTTGGCACTGTCCTTTTTTCACTGCTTAGAGCTATCAAGATGTGAATGAAATCAAAGCTCAGCAATTTCATGTTTGGATTACTGATGGCAACTAAAAAGCTTACAATAATCGTCTTCCTTTGCTCATCAACAACTAGTGAAAAAAAGACATCAACTAACGCACAATCTAATAAGGTATGTTAGTTTGTTCTATTACTGGTTACTGGTTACTGGTTACTGGTTACTGGTTACTGGCTACCGGTTACTGGCTACTGGCTACTGGCTACTGGTTACTGGCTACCGGTTACCGGCTACCGGCTACCGGTTACTGGTTAATGGCTACTGGTTACTGGTTATCGCAAATACTTAACAGTGAAAACCCTAATTACATAGACATAAATATTGTTGTAGATGAATGCAAAAGAAGATGAATGTGTCTATGATACAGACTGTCTCTCTCCTGGTGAGAGAGTATGTCTAGACAAGTTCTGCCGATGCATAAATGATGAACTAGTTTGGGACGGTGTACAAAAGTGTCAAACACCACAGTTTTTGGAGAGGTACTTGGCCTACCTTCAAGAGATTGTATGTTAGTATATTTATGAGGCTGTTAGTCCTTTATTTGCAGGTATTGGTTACTACCTATTGCAACAGTGCTGGTTTAGCCGATAGAGTTTTGATTAAAAAAATTAACATTGCTCATAAAACGTATATTAAACTATATACATACTTTCATCCTGTGAGCTGTTATCAAACAAATACAGATGCTAATCACATTGTCTAGAATTTTTATACATCGACTTTTGAAATTGATGTTTATCGTTTGTTTCATCCATATAAACTGACTGTATGTCATTTCATATAGGGAAAGCTGTTGAATTTTGTGTTATTTACTCTGATAGTCTTTTAATAAATCAGTTTCTTTCCTGTCACTGACTTGTCTGCCATCCAGAGTATTTCACTTCAGTGTCAGCAGCGTTAGGTCTCTATCCAGTTGCATTATCTCGTCTTCTATCAAAATTTATTTTTTAAGGAGTTATCTTTTCAGTAAGCACACAACTCTCTAATTGATCACAAGCCCACTATGTTACAGTTTAGAAAGCCCGACAGCTAAAGTAACTAATATAGGACCTACGCTGGCAATATTTCTGGGAGTAGGTGCACTGTTATTGGTTGTAGCCATCGCCGTAATAGTCACTTATTACATGAATCAAATTCTACCTCCAGACCAAGAATCAGGTGAAGCAAACAAGGAAGACAGAAGGTAATAGATAAAACAAAAAACATTTGCACATTTCATCTCAGCGTTTACTTTAATGTTACTAGTTTATTACCAATTAAAACCTCACCCCTGTTATAGGGTTTCTGAAACATTCAAGAGAACTAACACTTTAACTGAAGTAACAAATATCACACGTAGCAGCTCCCCAAGTAAAGGGTACAGGGATTCCTATATTGGCTTGATTAGACAGTCTGTGGACCAGGGATACTCGATGGCAGCTTCACTAAAACATCTAGAACAATCCAAAGCTGTTAAACAATCATACAATAATGCACTGAGTGGTACAGTTCCATTAGATGTGCAAATGGGTAGACCAGTGCATAGCGTAATGAAATACCCAAAGAGAAAACTTTAGAGTTGAATTTTTTATTGCTTTATATCTGCAAGCAATAGTATAAAAACCTGAATGCTAAATTACCTGCTAGTTATATCTGTTTATGACTGTGTTTTATCATCTTTGAAAAGCGAACAAGAGTAAGATGATGTTCATTTTAAACTCATTATTATTTGTCTCATTTCAAGGCAAAGGCTCTTCCAAACTTTTTCAACACACACAAAACTCAACAAACCTGGACTTTTTATAGTCGGGTGGTGGGTAGCATACTACGGTAGAAATAACTCATCTGGGTCGTGAAAAATGCGAGCTCAATATGTAACATGCATTTATTATGTTTTGGTTGCAATTTTATTTGTATATAAAAGAATGCTAGTTAGAGATTGCGTTCTTTTGGAGTTGTCTTGGTACGAAGTCCACAATGCACCAAAGAGGGTATACCAGCTTCTTTGTACCATCTTTGAATGCACGATGTTTTTGTCACGCTCGCGCTTCATGCCATTTTTAATAGAGTTGTTTGGAACCGAGCTTCCAAAGTTACATTACGTTGCCAATTATTGCGTATAGATCAACGAGATAAACATGAGAGCACAAGCTAAACGGTAGTTCAGATAGTAAGGCTAAACATAGACTCGACCTGGAATGTGCCGTAGGTTTTTAGCCTATAATAGCAAACGACTAAATTTTGTAAAAAGCTCAAACATTCATTTCATTTACCGTTGGTAGTTGCTCAGAAACTACTGTTAATTTTTTCGCCAGTTTACAATGAATCTGAGGCATCTTCATCGCAGCAAAGCTGAAGAATATCATAATCATCAAGATTCTTATAAATTCACTTGACTGCTTGTTGTTAAGAGTAGTCAAAGCTACTACTTCAACAACACACACTGTCACTGTGACTGTTCTCCTCCTAGTAGTAGAGATCATTTTTTAAATTAATTTTAGTTGAATAATAATAAATAAGTTTTAACAGTTTCTATAAAATAATAATTTTGCCCAGTTACAACCTCGATAATAAAGAAGTTCACTTCTATTTAGTGTACGTCGTCTCTTTGAGAAACTTTGATTATAATACTGACAGTCACACTACACTCGCTATCGACTATTAATTAATATTAGTTCTCACTTCTTCTGGATCACTTTTGTTGGTAAGTCAGTGAGTGTGTTGTGTTAGTTCAGTAGTAGAAGTTATAACAATAACAAGTAATATTATTAAAGACTATCAAGTTGTTGCGATAAATAATACTTACTACTTAATTTAGTACTACTACTTCACTTATTATTATTATAATAATTATTATGATTATAATTTATTACGATTGTTTTTATTCATTTATTGGTAGTTGTTTTATGTTAGCCTAGATCTCCTAGGCCCCATGAGTATGGGTAAGAGGGAGACGTCATATTGTTAGTTGTAAAAGTTAGAAAATGAATTGAGCATAAAATCAAAATTAAGTTACTAAAAGAAGGAAAACTCAATAGTAAGTAAGTACTAGTAGTATCAGTAGACTGTAGTGTATTTTTTTTGGGCTGAGCTCTTAACTCTCTGGAAGTACAATAGAAAAAGCCTTAGTGCATAAAACTTGTGTTGGAAACTTGCATCAGAGGCACTGACCTGACCACTGATCTGGTGGTTTTCAAAGTCAACCCTTAAAAAAGAATGATATTTGTAGCCGACAGTTTTACTAAACAGTTTATGACGGGCATCCCTCAAGGGTTGTGGTAGTACTAGGAAGAATAAGTAGTCACTGGGAGTGGTGTTAGTAGTTTGTACTACTGCTAATAATAGTAGTAATGGGAATAAAAGGTAACCAGCAGTTGCTGACTCGGCTAGAACAAATAAATTAGTAGTCTACTAGTACATAAGTGTGCTGTTTATTATGTTGTAGCAATGTAGCTGTATTATCAGTAGATGATGAAACAACAAAAGAGTATTCTTATTGTTGGATCTATTATTATTATTGTTAATATATGGTTATAGTCATTATTATATCACTCACATGTTGATTGCAATTGAAGACCAGTAATTTTTTTTCGAAATATTCTATTACATATTATAAATCCATAAATCACATTCCCTCTAACCTACCTGAATCAATTTCATCTTTAATCAGATGTTTACCTGGTTTTTTACAATAAAGGAAAGGCGCTAACATAAAGTTTTTGTTGAATAGCCTACTGCTGTCCCCAAATGCACACTCTAACTGGAAGTTTGACCGTCTGCAATAGACAGTTCACGTTTCTATACATCTTACTAAAGCTGTCATGATCATTTTTTGACACAATTTTGCATCATTTGCAGGCAACATGAATTTTCTTCGCTCCCGCCAGCTTCCTATTCACAAATTCGCCAGCATCGATCAAAATGCGGTCCCTCAGCATGTGGTGAGGTGTATGACTCATGCATCCACGTTCAACTATGGCAATGACCTTAACACAAGAAGAATCTCGAAGCTAACTGAGCGTTCCAGATCTGTTGCTTCATATTATTATAACAGCTCACTTGATTCTGCAGCTGCCAAGGTATGATTTTTTATTCTAATACAATACTAACAATATAATACTCTTGCCTACCAAAGATATTTAGTCGAAGGCCTTTCTTTAGAATCAAATTTGTATGTTTATGTTGTGTTTAGTGGGGATTGGAACAAATGTAAGCAGGAATGAACGTCGACAAGAAGTGGTGCACACATGGTTAGAATGAACGTTGACAGACCTGCAATGAACGTCAACTATGCTATAGAGAAAAAAATTTTAATGTTCATTCTAGGGAGTGTCGACATTCGTTCATGCTGACATAAAAACATCATTTCGACGTTCATGACAGCAATTGTCTACATGGATAATAATGGGAATATTTTTAGAACGAACGTTGAAACAGCAGTTTATATGTGGCTAGCTACGAACGTCGGCACTTCTGGGAATGAACGTCAATTTCTTATTTGCTCTATAGATACCATGGTTGACATTCGTTCCAGACCTGTCGAATTTCATTCTAGGAGTTGTCTACCTTTATTTCAGCTATGCCTCTATTCATTATGTTGACATTCATGCCTGTCTGCGGTTATTTCAATATTGTATTCAATTCCAGTTTATCATGAGTGTAAGAGGAATGCATAATGATATACTTTTCTTTTGTTGATTCTAGGATTCTGTGAGGCTCGTTCCTTCGACTCTGTTGTATGCAGGCAAACAAACCGATGATTCACATATGCTAGTGAGTATTGCCTAGTTACGGTACTACTCTAATAAACAATGTATTCGGCTGCGCTAGTGTTTCTCTTTTTCTATGCTGTCTAGACAATAAAAGTGATTGTAGTACGCCGTTTTCTATTGCAGCCAGGAGCATATATTGATCAGTTTTTGATAACAAAGGTCATTAAGTGCCATTGTCTCTTTCTATATGTGTGAAAGTTATGACTGGAAACTATACATGTTTGTGTAGTACAATATCCATGGCATTGCACATCACTGTGTAGTACAACATCATTAGTACGATGAGTGATACTGACTGACCCATGCCTGCTTATTGACCGATTAAAACTATTTTTGTATTTCTAACATGGCACAGTGCCAATCCTGCGGTTTTAACTTGCAAACAGGGTTTGTTGTGATCATCAATCATCTCGCACTCCTGTGGACACTTCAGCTTGACCAAATATAACATATCAATGTTGTAGCGCTGAATAGTGGCTTGGTTGGACAGTACATAAACTTGTGTGCTGTATTGAACTTTTCTGACACAACTTCTGCAACCTTTTTTGTGGTATATGAACTTTTTCTTGTATGGAAAATTTTGATTTCACTATTTTTAGGTGGGTAGTTACTGACCAGCAGGCTAATAGTACTTGACCAGATAATACTAACTAGTACTACCACAGTAACTACTACCAACTAGTACTACCGCAGTAACTACTACCAACTAGTACTACCACAGTAGTTACTAACTAGTACAACCACAGTAGCTATTACTAACTAGTACTACCACAGTAACCACTACTAACTAGTACAATCACAGTAGCTATTACTAACTAGTACTACCACAGTAACTACTACTAACTAGTACTACCGCAGTAATTATTACTAACTAGTATTACCGCAGTAACTACTACCAACTAGTACTACCACAGTAGTTACTAACTAGTACAACCACAGTAGCTGCTAACCACGTGAATGTAATTAGTACCTTACATTCAGATGAGATATATATGTGTGTACAATCAGAGAGATATATATGTGTGTATTACGCTATTAGCTGTGTTCTGTCTATGTGGGACTGACTACTTGTAGATGGGCTCACAATATCTTCATAAGGAGCTGCCGGTGCGAATAGCACACAGAGTGGCAGCATTTAGAGAGCTGCCGTTTATTGTAGGATGTAACCCCAGCATCATACAAGTGGTATGTGTACTGTTTTATGCATTGCAACCTTTTTCTGTGCTGTAGTACACGGATTTCACTTATATTTGACAAGGTAATTCAGAAAGGCAAATTGCAGTGGATATGTCACTCATTGTTTTCTCAAGTGTAGGAGTGTGTTGGTTTGTCACCAAAACCCGCGCTTTGTCAAACAAACTATAGCAGTATATCTGCACTGTCAAGCTGGTGAAATCAGCTTTCATTTCAAGTGTGGTGCTGTAACTGGTAACTTTGTTTTTTCTGACTCATTTTAGAATCAATTTTTTGCCGGGAACGAACAATAACACAGTGCATGCTCCCCGTGCATGCTCCCCGTGCATGCTCCCCGTGCATGCTCCCCGTGCATGGGCCGTTTGGCGCCTTTCCAATTAGTTTATTAACGTCCACCATTTCTGTGGTTGGATCTCATCTACTTAAATCTTTCTCTGTTTTAGCATGAGCTCTACATTCGAGCCTTTCAAAAGTTAGATGAGTTTCCACCAGTAAGTGTACATTCATATATCTAACGTGATCTGTTCTAGCCATCCATCTCTGTCTAACTACCACCATATACAATCTGCTGCAGATTGAGAATCTGGAGCAAGATGCCGAATTTTGTAAGCTGCTAAGATCGCTGCTGGATGACCACAGAGACGTGGTAACGCTGCTAGCTGAAGGATTTAAGGAGTGCAGGAAGCACATTCCAGTAAGTTACGTGTCTAATGGAGCATGACAATCCAGGTATTGGTTGTTGAGTAGTTGGTACTAAAACATCACCGATGATGTGAAGCTAATGGTTTCGGGGATATTTTGTAGGTTGGGTAAGAATACTAATTTATTTGGTATAATGAAGAGTGGATTTGTGGTAAACCACTGTTTTATATCAGTTTGTACCTTTACATCTCCGCGCTTGAGGAACTGTGTGTGTGCTGCGTAGCATGGAATCAGTGAAATAAAAGAGATTTTTGATTAAACAAAATATCCAGAAATTGTGTAATCTTGTGGGATATTTGAGGTTTTCTTAAACACATTTATGTGAGAGCATAGTCAACCTGTGGATGTTGACAGTTGTAGTCTTCTTCTTCTACTCTACAGGACAGCATGCTGATAAAAACGTTTCTGGACAAAACGCTGACATCGAGGCTTGGAATAAGAATGTTGTGTGAATACCACCTGGCACTGCACGAGGACAAGGTAATACATCATAATAGCTATCACTAGTTACTATCACTAGTTACTATCACTAGTTACTATCACTAGTTACTATCACTAGTTACTATCACTAGTTACTATCACTAGTTACTATCACTAGTTACTATCACTAGTTACTATCACTAGTTACTATCACTAGTTACTATCACTAGTTACTATCACTAGTTACTATCACTAGTTACTATCACTAGTTAGACAGAGTGATTGCTGATACTACCCAGCCTCTGCTGCTTTATATCAATCTCTCCTAGCGATCAATTACCGATATTGGTTACTCATTCGGCTGCTTGCCAGGTATCCATGGCAACTGCCTTTGTGTAATGATATTGAATGTCCTTGAACATAATAAAGCCTCAGAGGTGGATGCATGATCAGTCAGGTGAATCCAGCTGCTCAGTTTAACAGCTGATCTCTGGCTGAAGTACAATACTACTTGGTGTATAATGAGCAAATCGTTTGACATGGTTAGATCTAGCTGCCTAGTTTGCTCCCTGCAGTTTGTAGGCAATGAACGCTCTTTCAACGCTGCCAACGTCTAGTTTTGGCTGGTCAGCATCACTGAATGCTGTTGTTATTTATAGCACTGTTTATTGTTGTTATGGTCTTATGGCCGACTGGTCTGCGGTAAATGAATATTCTCATTAGTTGTCTTCTCCTGTGATTGAGTACACAACTCCAAATTTGTGATTGCAATGCCGCTGGTCCGTACTGCAAAAAATAACTGGATTGATAGCTTTGATCAGTCGCTAAATATTATTTGTTTGTCTCATATCTTGTCATAACAAAGGGATTTGCCCGCCTGAAACAATAAAGTATATGATTATTATATTGGACTCATTACATGCTACATTGTCGTTAGTCAGATGTCAATGGAGCCACTTGACTTTGTTCTTGCTATGTCAGTGATTTCATCTACTTGTAGCCGGGACATGTTGGAATTATTTCGGTCAACTTCCAGCCTAGACGACTGCTGGAGAGAAAGGCAGACTTTGCACAGTATGTATTGTAGCTAGTGGACTAATTGTGGCACAGTATGTATTGTAGCTAGTGGACTAATTGTGGCACAGTATGTATTGTAGCTAGTGGACTAATTGTGGCACAGTATGTATTGTAGCTAGTGGACTAATTGTGGCACAGTATGTATTGTAGCTAGTGGACTAATTGTGGCACAGTATGTATTGTAGCTAGTGGACTAATTGTGGCACAGTATGTATTGTAGCTAGTGGACTAATTGTGGCACAGTATGTATTGTAGTTAGTGGACTAATTGTGGCACAGTATGTATTGTAGCTAGTGGACTAATTGTGGCACAGTATGTATTGTAGCTAGTGGACTAATTGTGGCACAGTATGTATTGTAGCTAGTGGACTAATTGTGGCACAGTATGTATTGTAGCTAGTGGACTAATTGTGGCACAGTATGTATTGTAGCTAGTGGACTAATTGTGGCACAGTATGTATTGTAGCTAGTGGACTAATTGTGGCACAGTATGTATTGTAGCTAGTGGACTAATTGTGGCACAGTATGTATTGTAGCTAGTGGACTAATTGTGGCACAGTATGTATTGTAGCTAGTGGACTAATTGTGGCACAGTATGTATTGTAGCTAGTGGACTAATTGTGGCACAGTATATATTGTAGCTAGTGGACTAATTGTGGCACAGTATGTATTGTAGCTAGTGGACTAATTGTGGCACAGTATGTATTGTAGCTAGTGGACTAATTGTGGCACAGTATGTATTGTAGCTAGTGGACTAATTGTGGCACAGTATGTATTGTAGCTAGTGGACTAATTGTGGCACAGTATGTATTGTAGCTAGTGGACTAATTGTGGCACAGTATGTATTGTAGCTAGTGGACTAATTGTGGCACAGTATGTATTGTAGCTAGTGGACTAATTGTGGCACAGTATGTATTGTAGCTAGTGGACTAATTGTGGCACAGTATGTATTGTAGCTAGTGGACTAATTGTGGCACAGTATGTATTGTAGCTAGTGGACTAATTGTGGCACAGCATGTATTGTAGCTAGTGGACTAATTGTGGGTCAAAGTTTCATTTCTCTCCTCACCTTACTAAAAATTAGGTATTTTTTCCACTGGGACGTGTACTCTGGTTCGAATGTTCTATTCTCACCAGCTGTGAGCTCACTCCACTCGTCATTTACAGGAATCCTTAGTGAGCTGTACCGTATCTATTGTATGTTGACATTATGTATCGATGTTTATGTGACTGCAGGAAAGTCTGTGAACACAGGTATGGTAAAGCACCTGCTGTTAATGTCAATGGACACATCAACGCATCGTTTCCTTACATAGCAGCTCCGCTAGAGTACATAGTCATGGAGCTTCTCAAAAATTCCATGAGGTGGGCAACATATCTATTTATTTCTTGTGTTGTTTCATTGTGTCCAACATAAATAATACAAGTTGTTAGTTGTACTTGTATAGTACATAGCACAAGTTACACACCTTGTAGGGCTACAGTGGAGACTCACAAGGATGCCACGCGTTTACCTTCTATCAATGTCACCATCGCTAACAATGATGTGGACTTTCTCCTAAGGTTTGTTTCAATGATAATCAATTGTTGATAGTATTTGAGTAATGGCTCTCATAGCCTGTGTGCCCGTTATTGGCTTGTAAACCACCTTATAAACTGCTCTGTCTATCACATGACACCCTTGTAGGATATCGGATAGGGGAGGTGGAATTCCTCATGATGATATGGAAAGGGTGTGGGACTATCACTTTACCACAGCCTGTGCTCCTGGTAGGGACCCTCCCGACAAGGACTCTGAGGCTGACCCTTTCAGGTCTATCATGTCACCCCCTAACCAAGGTCCTGCAGCAGGTCCCATGTTTGGGTGAGTTTTACTCTCCCCCCCCCCCCCCCATCTTTTATATATTTAATTGGCTTGTTAATTTTTGTATGTTTTTGCTTCAGTTATGAAGTTGCAAAGAGTTGTCTTATTTTTGTCAATGTGAATTTTTAAGGGCTTTTAATGATAAAAGTCAACAGGATATCAAATTTCTTTAAAACCATTTCGTGATTGGAGTAAAATTTTTGGTTAGCTCTCTTGTTGGCAAATATTACATTGAGCTGTTACTGGAACTGTTAGGAGTTATGTACTCCACCACAGAGAGTGGATAACTACCACCGTTTGTTTTGACAGTACATGAAGGCCTGATTTGTACCCATGTTGTTGTTGTAGATTTGGCTTTGGTTTGCCAGCGTGCAAAGCCTATGCAGAGTATTTGGGTGGCAGTCTTACCATGGAGACGCTGCAGGGTATCGGTACAGACGTGTACCTCAGGCTAAAACACCTAGATGGCCGGGGCGTCAGCTTTAGAATATAGTTACATAATCTGACTACACGACTGGTCAGTGCGGAATACATAGTCAATGCAATAGCAATACAGACCAACTACCTACATCTCAAATATTCGTCTTGCTTAAATAATCGGGAATAAATCGGGCCAAATTTTTAAAAATTTTCTTCTGTGAAGAGATTTTCTCGTGTGAATGCTTGCTGTAGTCCAAGTTGTTTTTAGTTTTGCAGAATATGGAAAATCTTAGTTTAGAAACGTAGACGCAATTTACATGTTGTATTGCTGATTGCTGTTTGAGTGAAATTTGCTTTACTACATCGTATGGCAGCAAGTAATTATAAAACACAATATAGCATCACATCTTTCACTTTTAGAGTGAAATATCAATACCTGTTAGCTACGGTCTGTAATGTAATCACATCTGCTTCTGCAACGATCTCTAACAGCTATACATGCATTAAAAAATGCATTAATGTGAATTTAAAAATGCTGACATTGGTTTTTGTGTATGCTTTGGCCATGCGCCTCACTGCACAGTGAAATATTTTGAAAAAACCCAAATTACGTAATTTCCTTCGCACTCTCCAGTCTTTGTGTCACCAGTAATCTCTGTTCTCACTAAATCTCTCTGTTTACTGTTAAATCTCTAAAACATTCTATAACGAGTATTTATTATCCTTTTTACAGCAAACTGTAATAAAATATTTCATGCTGTCGATTTTTGCTGTCTATCATGACGACTTTGTAAGATGGTGTAATGTGTATATCGGTGATATTCTAATGTATAATTTCATCTCTCAGTCATTTCTTTGCCGCTTTTAGTCAATCTATTTCTGTTTTTTTTTTTGGTGCCTTCGCAAGACTCTCAGTATAGTATGAGAATTTTATGCCTGTGTTGTTTAAGGTATATATAGTACAACATATATTGGGTATATGGCATACTATTCTAATGCTACATATGTATAATTTTAACTTTGACATTGATTCGAGGGTACTCTTGTAGCAATTATTGTTGATCAATCGTATTGCACAAAAAATTTGGTTACAAAAATATACAAAACCGATTTCTATACAATCTATGACGTATTGTTGTTTGAATGTTACTGGTAATACATTGAATATGGATTGTTAATCATAGCTGTGGAGTGATATGGTTGTGGTACGACTGGAGGACCCCCCGGGCTGTATTGGCCTGTACCTGTAGAACCCCAGTACTGGTTTGGACGGCTACTTCTGCTAAATAATCCCTGTGCACCCATTCCCGCTGTGTGACCGTTGATGAGATTGTTGTGATAGCTTGCTTGCATTATTAGATCTTGGTGGTATTGGTAGTTCATGTAGGCTGTCTCCGTAGTACTTTGAGGCTGCATCGCCTGCGCTAGACCGGCAAAGTCAAACTTGTAAGCGTAACGCTTGCCGTGTACTTTCGTCATGATATTTTTGTCATAGTAGTATCTAAGTGCTCGGCTCAGTTTGTCATAGTTCATGTTGGGTTTACTCTTGCGTTCTCCCCAACGTCTTGCTACCTCATCGGGGTCTATAAGCTTGAACTCTCCGTTTGTGCCTTCCCATGTGATAGACGGGGCGTTGCGGCTGTCTGATAGAAGCTCTAATAAAAACTGCCACAGCTGAATCTGTCCACTTCCTGTAATGAAAATTTTTGTGAATTTTTTGTATCGCAATTTTTTTACATTGTAAAAGTAACATTGCTGATTTAACAGGAACACGATGAAGCATTAATGACACACAAACCAGGTTTTGAGACTGAGAAACTAAATCCTACTCAGGGTGCAGTCGCTTGCTGTGTTTTTTTCTAATAGAATTTTAGAAAACTGGTGAATAAAGAAATAAAAATAAAGCAAGAATATGTCCAACAAGTCCAACCCATTGTATGTAAGCTTAAATTGCTGTTACTTGACATGAAAATTTGCCAACTATCTATATTCTGTAAATCTTGTGATGCTTGAGCTAATATTTTTACATAAATATCATTCGTCTCTGTCAAATGTATGAATTACAGCAAGCTTGTCAAACTATATAAGGAGTAAGCTCTCTTCCTCTATTACTTGTAGTATAAAAACATAAATCAAAAAAATTTAAATTATATTTTCAATTTCGAAGGGAGACTTAATTTTCAGATTTCATATACAATGATTTTATGTGGATATGAAACAATTACAATTTAAAATATATTTAACAAATTAATGGTTCTGGATGCTATTAAATCTTGATAGTGATCTTATTTGGTTTTACAATCAGCAAATATAAAAGTTTGTCAATTTTTTTGGCATTGAAACCTCATACAAAGAAGTGCACTTTTTAAAAAAATTATTCTCATTTCGTAAATTATTTTAACAAAAAAATTGCATGTCAGAAAAATGGGTTGGAACAATAGTTTTACCTGACGTGGCAAGTCTGTGTGACGTTTGACCAAACAGTTGGTATGGATCTTGTGTGAGAGGAGCTCCTTTCCATGCAGAACTTGGCTCAATCTTTGGTACCTTTCTCATCAGTGGCAGAGCCGCTGGTTCAACCTTGGGAGAGCTGAACCCTGGATATGACGGATATTCCACTGAAATATACCAACTTTTGTTTTTAATGAAATTTTTTATCAGTTGAAATGATAAAATATAAATATTTTACCTGATTATAATGTTGGTTTTATAGATTGGGGAGAAGGAAAGAACCAGATTTTTTGCGAGTTGAATTATAAAATATATTTCTAATTCCATTGTGAAATTTTGCGTTTAGATACGTGACAGATTTTTCTATTGTAGGTGGTAATGTTTTTATATTCACATTTGAGAATTTACATAAATTTTTGGTCTCGCTTATTTCGGATTAAAATACAGTCATCAAAGTTTTCACCAAAAATAAAATAAATAAATTTTTAAATAACAAAAAGTCAATTTATTTCTGTAAACATTCTTGGAATATTTGTTAGTGGTAATTCAGAAAGTGCCAACGGCATTGTAAATAAGGCTGTGAATGGATTGAATAAAAATAAACAGATTTCAATTATTAATACCATATTTTCTTATAAAAAAAAATGTGTAAAAAAAATGTTTTCTTCCCGATTAATTAATTTAATATTCATAAGAGAATGTGTGTGTTCGCAGTAGATTAAAGTGAAAGATTTTCATTGAAGTTTGTTTCAGCCATTATATAACAATAAAAACTATGATTGTTGGTATAAAACTGAAAATAAAATACAAAAATCTTGCTGATCATCAAAATTTGAAGCATTCATACCTTTTGAGTTAAAGTCACCGTTAGAAGTGGTAGGGCATGTCGGCCATTTGTAATTTCCTGTCGCATATGACGAGTAGTCTACAAAGTGAAGATGAAATGTTAGACTAATCGAAAAAATAACAATTAAAACAAAAAATTATTGTAGGTGAAAATTAATTACTATAGCATACCTTGGAACCCGTGTACTCCATAGGGTTGCATTGCTTGGCAGCGTCAGCCTGTATCAATGACAAGCGGAGATGGTGAGGCTCACACACTGATGCCAGTTTATAAAGTTATTGAATTGAAGTTTCACTAATTATAGTCGGCAGCGAAAGTCATCACTCCGTTGACAGTGAAATATGATTGGTCCGTTTTCTGTCAGCTTTCCAGTGGCTGGGTTTACACACTCGGCTTGAATTAAAGTGAACTGAAATAATGCTGATCAATTTTACAGCATCATTTATAGTGACAAAGGCACAAAGCTTTTAGTCTTTTGATCCCTCATTGATGTTAAAAATGAATATAGTTCAAATATTGATGGAATGCAAGCAATAAGCCATTGCAAATACATGCAAGATGAACTCGACGATCTCAGATTTATCACCAAACAAAAACAAAATATTTGTTTTCTTGGCTTCAACATCAGTTTACTTAAGTTAAAGTGTTTTGTTTGTATTTTAGGAGACAATTAACGCTTTTACAAACTTGGTGTCAGTTGAGTTCGTAATTTCATTGTGATTGTGTTAAGGTACTGTGCCGTGTGTTAGATATCATAAGACAAACTTTGACATTGTCTTTGGTGCGATTATGAATGTCAGCTCAAATATAATGTTTTATAACTCACTCACTTTCTCAAATGGTGTCTAATTAATATAAAAAAAACTACAGATATTCTGAATGTGAGTAATGACGCCAATCGTCTGAGTATTTGAGCAATCCTTCCACATTAATACAGTTTACGCAATAACATTTCTTTACAAACCCACTCGTTTTGAGGGTGTGATATTCGTGTAGCTTTGATCAATTCCCAATTGGCAAACTTTAACATCACAACGACAAGATGACTTTCTTTTTCTAGACCAAATTTTTAATCCTTTGTGAATTATTATGAAAGTTGGTTTTGATTAGCTTCTCAGCTCTGAAACCAGTGCAGTTTATTACCGTGAGGGCCGAAATCAATACATGTTTTTTGTTTCAATCGTAATGAAGATGCCGCTTTAACGCACTTATTCTGCTCGAGAGTCTAAATAATTACAGTGTCAGCATTAGACCATATTCTAAACCATCCTTATGGTTTATTATTGACTTTACTTCATTCAGGTCAGTAATAACAAATTATAATAATATTCAGCGTTGCTAATATATACTCAGCATTTAGTTACATTGATCCAAAACGTATTATCAGTTATATGATTCCGCGGGAAGTTCGTTTCCCACTCTGGAGGATGTGTCTTTTCAGCGTGCCAACAAGTTATTTCCTTTTGCTGACGATGGTTCTATCGATTGCCACTCTAAATCTGCTTTTAGACTTGACAAACAAGAGAGAGATCAATAAATCAGTGCTTACCCACCGGCTGTTGTTCGCTGCCGTAAAGGAAGGATCTGTAGCCATCCTGCTGTCGTTGTATCACCGCTTTTTTCTATTCTTCTGCCTCAATACCTACAAAAGCCATGCGGGACTCAACGCTTGATATACATTTATTTACCCCAACCTTGGTCTCCATTTAGTTCAGTTCTTAGGCTATTAAACAGGAATTTGATTAAATAATGAAATAGCTTTTTCCTGCAAGGCTACTTAATTCTTTTTTAAAGGAACGTGTAATTGTCTAAACATTTCCTTGCCGTTTACTACTATTATTTCTTTGGGTCTAAGTTCTAATTTAAAACTTCCTGCATATCAGGAAAGGCATCGGTATTTTACCTGCTAAGTCTAGCATTTTACCTGCTAAGTGTTTAAAAAGTTGTTCAAACGTACAAATTTATTCATGCTTTTGTTGAATATATCCTGACTTTTATTTTTTAAACAAGAGTAATTATTATTTTATTATTTTGCGCTAGAATTACCCATAATGCAATTTATCGAAATGCGACCAACTATTAACTCACACTTTCAGTATCAGATGTCACTCAAGGATTTTGAGTGACAAGGTGACAGCCATTACCTACATAGTCTGACGTGACAAAATGTCCAGCATTTTACACGAAGGTTTCTCTCCTCAGTCATTGTCCAACTCATGCTTGAAGGGATATGAGACAATTTGTTTGTTTAGGTGTGTAATGGCCATAAACACTTGACAAAGATTTATGTGATCTTACAAAGGCACGTGCCACTGTTTGAACGCAGCAACAATACTATGATATTACAGACACCATACGCAAAGATCAACATCAATCAAGCTTCCACTCTTTGCTTGTCATTGATTTTTATGAAGTTTATAGGCAGAATATTCTGATTCAATAGAAAATATTGCTGAGATTAATTTGCTGATCAAACAATAAAATTGAGGTGTCGGCATATCTAAAGCAATCAACTCAGAAATGTGAATCTTCTTTGAGGCCACAAGAGATATGCTTGTAAAATGAAACACTGGCTGTCATTGAATGTTTTGGGACAATCTCAATGAGGTGTGAATGCATGTGGTAAAGGTATATTTGTACTCAGCAACGTGTTCACTTATCTTGTTGTTTACTTTCCCTCACCACAAGCTTTCGGACTTCAGTCGAGCAATCTTCGTCAATAAATACTTATGAGTATTATTGAGGCAGTGATAGCACTATGTTCGTGCGCCAAATTTTACAATACTTGATGAATTAATGGTTTTGAATTAAACACCTACCACAAAAAAAATCTATAAAAAATTATTTTCTGATTAATTTTCATCTCTTTTGCAATTTTAGTTTTTGATTAAATAGAGCCTGAATTAATTAAAATTTTGACAAAAAGTTTCATTATAAAACTATAATTTTTTGAGTATAATATTATTTTTTTATTGGCTGCTTGGAGCATATTAAGAAATGCCGATGTTGTTACAGTTGCATGCTGTTCTCTAAAATATAGTGCATACACAGATGAGAGTTGCGAGAAAATATCAAACTTCCTTTCCCATTAGTTGTTTTTTTATTTATCAGCAAGCGTACTGAATCCAGCTTCGAGCTTAACATCGGATGTTTGATGGAGAAGGTTACTCATTTAGAACTACTTGTTTTATTAATGGAATTACATCATGCATTATGTATGCTATTAATTTCAACTACTCTTGTCCACATTTGAAGTGTGGTCTGTTATTGTATCATAAAGCTAAATGACCCAAAATAATTACTAGCTTTTATTTAAAATATTTTAAAACTGTTATGATTTCTTGATTGGCGCGACTAATTAACAAATAAGTAACATTTGAAAAAATTCATCAGACTATCAATGTAATTAAATTTTTCATCAGTTAGTTGATTCTTTCCAGTTCTAAGTGCAATGCAGAATTTTGCTTGCAAGAGCATTTCAATTCAATTTTGCTCGGAATGCTGCAGCAGTCGTCTCCACCATTAGAGTAAGAGGAAACAACTTCCAAGATTACGTGATACCTGGTTAGTTCCCATGATACACACACCATACCCTCTGGACTGGACACCCTCTTGGTCCATAAGTTGCAAACTAAATACATGCAAGTGTATGCGTAATGATGACTAAATATTTTTGAACTCAAATAGAATTGCTCTATCGAATAAGACTATCCGGATTAGGCTTCAGAAAATTTAGCAGGAGAGTACAACTCACAGTATGGTAAATGTACAATACAAATAATATCAATTTTGCAAAACATTTCACCATTACTGCAAAATAATGGGCTGATAAAAGACTGACCGCGTATCAGATTTGGTGATTTCCCATTTCAAATGCAGATACATCAGGCTTTTGATAACTGCTTTAAACTAAACCATTTCGAATGCAACCTGTGATATAATTTATGATATCTAGTCTTAAACTAGGTGCTTTGTAACCACAAGACCAATGGGCCAAGAGTAGTTTTACTGGGCCTACATCAGTAGGTACCTAATTCACTGCTACTGGTCAAGGAGCTCATGTCAAAGATCTCATGCTAACTGATAGACCAATCATTGTTGCATTAGATATGGGAAATGATGGGTGAGAAAACATACACTTATATAACAATAGATGAAGCTAACAGAGGTGTGTCAGTACCACATCCTGTGCAAACGCCCTCTTCTTTATGACTCTCTGCTATGTACGCTTTGCAATCAACACATGAACATGAGTAGACAATTTCTACATTTGACAAAAGTGATTTTACATGAGATTTGTATGCTATCAAGTATATAAATATGTTTTAAAACTCACAACGGAGTGCTAAAAATAATGATCATAATAATTTTAATGCATGTAAATATGTTTTGTTTATTTTGGTTTACAAATTTTGGTTTATCAATTTCTGCATTCCAGCTAGATTGTATTCTGAACAGCACACCAAACATCAGCCTTTGAATATTCACTGACGTGTTTAGTGACGTTGATGCGTCATGGCATCTTGGTGCGCTTTGAATAAAGGGCGCTGTGGTAGTATACATTATTTATATACATATCTAACATATCATCATGCTATAAAGGTTGGCAAGCATTGCCAAGGCCTCTGCCTAACACTGTATCCTCACCTATACCTGATTCTGTTATCACCTTTGATATGGAAATCATGCATAGCAGAAGTGGCAGGGTTATCTGATGTTCCTAATGCAATATTTGTGTCACGTAAACAGTGATGCTTTGACGTTTTAGCCCTGGAAAAATCCCGATAAAAGGGATAGCGACGACCGTCTTTCTCATTTGGTTCAATTAATGGTAACAGTTTATCACCAGATTGAATTAAACACAAGGATATGTTTCAGATTTGTTATGTAATTTTTTCTTATATCCTTGTTTATTTGTTTAAAGCACATTCAGAAAAAAACAACTATAATTTCAAAGTGAAATTAAAGAAATCATGCCACAAACTTTAAATTAGCAATTTGGGCTAATACAAGTGGCAATAATTTTTGTATTTGTAAAAAATGGAAGTGCATATTTCCTAAGAGACATGAACCATAGACTTTATCTATAACTGTATGACTATAACATCAAAGCAAAAGCTTTCCCTCTGTTATATTTGAAATAAACGTCACCAATTTGCTCGATGATATCCTTTGCACTTGATAGCTTTTGTTTGGGATTGCTAACCTCAAAACTGATGAAAGTTTTCAGTCTATATATATTTTCAGCCAATAGGATCAATTATCTGAAACTCATGTGACTTCTTGCGTGTGTGTGTGTGGCCTGTTGGTGCTATCACCATCGAATGTTATCAAAATTACGGAATTTGACAATATTTTGTATCCGGCAACAAGTCAGTGAAGATGTAAAATATACATAAAAGTTAAAAACTATACACATTTCTTGATTATTTTCCGCAAACCAACAAAAAAGGCATGCAGGGACAAAGGCTTACTCAATGCCAACGTATCTTTAGTTAAAAGGAGAAGAAACACCAGTCGCCCATTTCTGTGGACAATCGCTTTAGATTCCATTCATCAATAGTAACAGAAAGTAAACTATGATATGTTTTAGACAACGGAACTGATAAATTATACAACACTGGCAGCTATTGGGAGAAGACATCAATGTATTTGATGAAGACATCATTCGCAGGTTATGCACTAAGCAATCCATCTTCATTCAACAATTATTGAAGTCAAAAACACAAGAGCAGCTTGATTGCTCTCTATCTAGCCAACTGTTAGTAGCAAGTTACCGAATGCGTACACAAAAGGATTGTTCAACAACCAATAAATAATGGTTGGTTTTACACATCAATATTCTCCATGTCTACCAGATTGTAACCATGGCAATCACTGCAAGAGGCAAATTACCTCAACTGGTCTATGATAGCAAAGAGCAATAAATGCCCCTAATCAGTAGCTGAATTATTTTATCAACTTCTTGGGGTCAAAAAAGAGGCTGGCGGTCAGAGAACAAACAAACAAAAGTGAAGGCAAAAGATAAAACTGTGCTGTTAAGCCCCACAGTCTGGCCTGTGGACAACAGCCATGCTAATATCCATATGACAACAATCTAACTTTGGCAAGCAAGTAAAATATAATAATGAAATAGTAGAAAACTTTGGGTCTTCCAAAAGTGGAATTGCATTGATGATAAAACAGTATATACCAGTGTTGTTGTTACATGTAATACACAATAGAATAACAAGAGAGACAACTTACAGTTAAAAGTAAACACCAAACAAATAACCTAGGTTACTTCCGACAAAATAATTTGTGAAGAAGGTGACCAGGCCAGTTGACAAGGTTGGAGTAAGGAGAGTGCAGGCAGAACGACTCGACACACTTGTCAGTAAATACCATTCTTAAAGTTCTTCTGACGTTCGGATCTTTTTTTGGATTCAAAGGCGAGAAGCTCTGGACTTTTGTGGCCGCCCGCGGCCATTGCTGGACAGTAAGTACCAAACAACTTGTCCCATGTGTTGAAGTATGGCTGGAAGTTTGTCAGAGGCTTGTAATGGTGCATGTCATGCTTCGGTGCCCCGCCGTAGATGCCAAAAGGAAACCAGTGATGGGCTGCCCAAGGGAAATCAAAACCTACAAGAAACAGCGAAACAAGCCTAAACACAACTATGTATCATAGACTGTAGGTCAGACTAGAGAAAATGTAAGGAAAAAAATCAATAAAACAGCTGCAATAGAATAGCATGTGTTGTTTGATCTGCGCTTGGCATTAGTGTAGGCTGTCTAACCTATTATAAATATTTCTATATGGGCTAGCTGACAGAGTATTCTAAAACTGAGCTATTGGAATGAACAGTTGCACCAACTTCTCTCTTTAAATTAAATAATCTTCTACTTCTCTGTTGCTAAAAATTCCATCAACCAGTGTTGTTATCACAGCTTTGAGCTATGAGCTAGTTTACGTGAGTACGCATATGCCCGTCACAGCACCCATTGATTGATGAAGTTGAGTTGGCAATAAACGCGCTCATCTAAGCTACATCGCTGAGGTATTTAGTCTACATTGCTGAGGTATGAGCGTAAACACAACCAAATGATAATACGCTGACCTATATTGGGACTGCTGCCTAATCAGCCCTCAAATCCCTATCGCAAATGTCAAATCCCGATAAGGAACAAATCTAGTGCTCTAAAACAGCTCAGCAGTTTCAAGTTTTCAGTTGCATAACAAAAAGTTCTATCGAGCAGAGTGATGTAACCAATCCAAAAGGGTTCGACTGAGAGAAAGCCTTCCATACATTTCTACGCTAACCAAATACCAAAACCTCTCAACCTAAGCTAATAAGCTTTTTAGAATAGTATTTTTACACATCATTTATAATCAGTATAAAGAGACCGAGTGAAGTGGATTTGCTCCCAAGCAGCTGACACTAGCTACAGTATAAGCCAAAACTCCTTGACATCAAGTATTTTATTGTATAAGTTTCTGTCCTTTCATTCCAAGAGTGAATGGATGCATTAGTTTCTGGATACAAGTCTAGTAGCTAGGAGACAGTGTATGTCAGACTATTATTACAACATTACAACTGGACAAAAGGGCCACCTGATTGCATAGAACAAGCACAAGATGTATTCATAGCCCATACAGCATTCACTGTCAGTCAACCACAATCAATCATCGGTTTATGAAGCCAGTCAAAAACAAGGTCATTATGTTGCGCAACCAACCCCCCCCCCCCCCCGCAACAATCTCTTCTATGAAAAAACCTATATTTGTATAATAGTTGAATGACTACACTCTACCGATGCACCTGTAGCACCTGTACTATGGATCATGACAGTGTGCGGGTGGCACATCGGTGAGCTCCTACTGACCTAACCAATCATATGGCACAAAAAGTGGGTTTATGTCTGTTTCATTCCCGATAATCAACTATATGTTTGCCTGATATAATAATAATAATTGAAAAAAAATTAATAGTATGTTCTTTTTTTTCACCATAGAAAACATGATTTTTAATAATTAATTATTATTATTATACTTTAACATGTTGAAATTATCGATGATAGCTATTTATGAGCCACCTGAAGTAAAATCACGAGACAGAATTCTTTTGTGAATGACTGCATTAAATCAAAGTAATGGACAAACAAGTTCTATAACATTAACATTCCTTTAAAATTTTAAATTGATAACAACGTTAATATTGTATAATCGTTGTTGATAATATATTTCTGGCAGAAATGTGCTGTAAACGGTTAAACCTGATGAGCTTGTAAAAATATTTTGTTTTAATCAATCAGAGGGCGGCGATGTGCCTTCGACATCGGGCATAGACCAACATGTTGGTTTGGCCTACGACTAAGCCCCACAATGCCATGCCCATCATAAAGCCCTCCGATGCCAATCATTAGCTTGTGTAGCCACCCCTTAAACTCTCTTCTATGAAAAATTTATATTTGTACAGTGGTGGTACGGACTGTCCCTGCTATTATTGCACTATGTATATGGTCTGAATACCTAATTTCTGCTGATCCGTTAGAAGCTGATGAACCTGTTTCTTCTAGCTACTGAAAGTATCACATTAATCCTACAGAGATTAAATTGAGGAGCCCTGGACGCTAATGAGCAACTTGTTAAAATTTGGATAATTTCATCAGGGCATACTAAGGGATTTAGCAGGAAACAAAAGTCTCCCACAGGCTATAAATGATAAGCTTTCAGTTCTATACCGGTTTCTGCACGCAACCATGCCACACCATCTATCCGAAACCAAAAGGGCAATTATCATTCACTTTCACCAGCAACAGTTCTCAATACCACACAGTGGTTCAAACAGCGAGGAGACCTCAAGCTAAGAACAGGGAAAGGAAGAAAGTAGAAGGCAAATCCTAGAATAAAGTGAAAGCTGGTGCAGCTCAGTACACAGGATCGCCGTTTGAATAATGTTTAACTGTGCAAAGAACTGAGAGAGTTAACTGGAACAACAATCTGCCCATCAGGAGTGAGAAAAATTCTGTTAAAAAATGTTAATGTTAGGTACTGACAATGAGTGGATATTTGAGCAGGACAATGCACCATGTCATACTGCGAAGGTCAAAGAATGGTGTAGACAGCAAAAAGTGACCGTATTGGATTGGCCAGCTCAGTCACCAGATATCAATCCTATAGAAAACATATGACATCAATTAAACCTCATATTCAGTAAGAACAAGCCTACAGCCAAAGTCAAGCCGATTGAGGAAGTTATTAAAGCTTGGTGACCGAGAGCAAGCCTCACAGATGCAAAGCTGTAATCGAAGCCAAAGTATGCCTACAAAATATTGATGTTCACCAAATACCCTAACGGCCTGCTCAAACTGAGCTTGTTCAGAAAATTTTAGAGGCAAGAGGGAAAAATAGCCTTTAATACTTACCCTACAGATACTAATTAAATTGTTTTTTTTTTGACAGATGACATATCCTTCTAATGCACCATCACAGATATTGAATATATGTGTAAGTTACATTTTTATCAGAGAGGTTTTTTAATCATTTTCATATATGGAAGTAGTGCGTAGGGGGTCTGTTTATTTGTAACACGACCGTAGAACTATACAAATATCAAAACATAATTTCTTCATTTGGGGCAGGATTAAGACCAATGACAGGTATGAACACGTACCGATATGAGACTCGACAGCAATGATGATGTTCAGTAACATGAAGCTGTAAGTAGTAAAACAATGGGCATCAAACATCCAAGGTATAAATGTAGTACCAAATCCAACAATGATCAGCTCCCATGGGTGTAGATACTGTGTGACCCAGCTGAAAGGACTGTGGTACTCATGGTGTATAGCATGCAGCCATCTGTACAGGAACCGCACCTATCAGCCAGTACAGACATAAATAGCTTCAGTCTATGTGCATTTGTGTAAATGGCAAAAGAAATATCACAGCCATTGAGTATGGATATTTGAATGTCAAGAAGCAGTGTTACACAGCTTGTAATACAACACATGACAGAAGACAAGACGCACCTTATGAAATAAGGCATGTATTGAGCCATAGTAGGTGTCAAAGATGACAAAGCTAACAGATATTTGCCACAAATACTCCCATAGTGTTGGTGCAATGGGATCTAAAGGAATAGGTGGTTGCCAGATCCACTGCGCAACAGAACTAGGGAGTATGTACATCACATGGTTCCAGAATGTCACCCAAACCGTCTGTTTTACCATTGGCCAAGTTACCTGCAGGCGGTATACACAATACTAAATCCTAGCATATTTAAAGAGATTTCCTAATCAGAAATATCGATTACAAATGAAAAAATATTGCCGATCGAACAATAAGAGCCGACTACAAGTACATGCTCACCTCTTTGTTCGGCTGTATTTTGTACTTTTGTACCCAATGCCATTTTTTGCCGTACAAGTCAATAATCATGAAAGGTAAAACGGCGACAAAATAAAAAGTAACTGATATGAAGATAGGAAACAGAGGAGAGCCCAGATAATCCTCACGGCCATTTCGTATCGTGTCCCATACCGGCTGTAGAATCCTGAACTCCTTCGAAGCAGCCTCCATCTCCACACCTAAAAAATAAAATTAATATAATACATCAGGAAGGAAGAAGGTATAACCTGCATCTAAGATGATGGACAGCAGTGGATACAATTGTGAATAATAATAATATATATAGCACTAAACAATAATAACGTTATTTCAAGCGACATGGGCGTCTCTTGATATGGACAAACAAATAACACATTCATTCAAGTTAAAAAAATGGTTACACCACAACAGCACCAACTTGCAGGGCACAACAACAATATTTTTTTAGTTTTTATTCATTTTTTTCGAACTTTTGTCAAGATTATTTTTAATTGTCATTTTTTATTTATAATAATTTAATGAGTAACCATTATTTATATATGGATGTGATGATAATAATAATAATAATAATGAGACATTATAATAATTATTACTACTCTTTATTATTATAATATTTAATAATAATATAATTAACAAGACAAATAATAAAACCTACTAAAACAAAAGCCATACAGATTATATCTGTATATATATAATATATGTATATGGCTAATAATAATTTATTATTATAATAAATAATAATAATTATAATAATAATAATTAATAATAATTATTATTATATATATATATATTTATTATAATAATAATTAATAATAATATTATTAAAGTAACCATAACTAGTATTGGGTGATGAATAATATCAATTGTTATTGACTATAATAATTTATATTAGTTGGAACACACATTCAACTCGTTTTACATAAATGCTTTATTAGTACAAACAAATCAATCAGATCGTCTTGCACGTAGCTGCAACGCTCAAAATTTGAGCCAACTGCGGCTTTAACGCTCTTACAACAATTCCACTAAAACAGAAGCAAGCTTTGTTATAAACGATCTTATTCGACATAAAATAATCCAATAGAAACGAAGCCAATAAAATCCGATGCTTTGATTCGTTTAATTCATCAGCTCGGTATTGTTTCGTCCCACAGTCCAGGACACATGGATGAAATATATTTATATCATCCATCCATGGTTTTACTACTCTCTCTCTACTACTGTGGCGATTTTTCACGACTTATTATTATTAATTATTCAATTATTATTATATGATGTTCAATGTTAATATAATAAAAAATAATTTAATTATGAAAGACGACACATAATAATAATAATAATTTGTTATTATAAATAAATATTTAATATAATAAATAATATTATGTAAGTAGTATCCATGTATGTATGTACTGTTGTTAGAAAAGAGGCAACACCACTCCAATCATTTGGTAGTTAATTGGGCGTAGCTCAAAGGTTCTGTACACGCACACAGTGACACACAGGCCTCTACTACATAACTCTACTGCCAAAGAAGAACATTGGTGGGTTTTTTGAGCCACTTTATAGGAACCTGATGTTTTGTTGTTTGTTTGTTGTGTTCAAAACACAAGCAACAAAACTCAACATCAGATTTCTAAATAATAAGTGGCTTAAAACCCACTAATCTTTGGCAGTAGGCCTGTAGTTTTGTTCTTGGTTGGTGGTCCTTCTCTCTCTACTACTAAAACAGACTACTACTTCTTTTCCGGCGGTTTTTAATGAATGGTATGTATAGCCAATGCCTTTCTTAAAAAAACTACTCCTCAATAAGACTATTTGCAGATGATACTCTGACTTACATGGTGGTGGTGAACAATCCTGAAGATCATACAACTTTTGAGCATGATCTAAACAATATATCATCTATCTGACAAAGGGGATTGAGCAAAACTGCAAACAGTTCAATAATAATAATAATAAAGCGAGTGATGAATGTATTGGAAGGTAAAAGTGAGCAATCATAGTTTTTAATGAAAAGCCAAATGTCCAGGTCATGTACACATTGGACAACATACTGTTTACCCTAGTGACAGAATTGAACTATGTTCTACCATCTGGGTGTCAACAACTTAAACATGCATAGCAGTTTTCACTGGGATTCCCACAACGTGGACATGGTGACCAGTAAAGTCTCACAGAAATTGTGAATTACTATGAGAGCCCTCCATGATGTTCCTACAATGATAAAACAACTAAAAGAATGCAGATATGCGCAGACTGATTCAGCTGTGGCCTGACGAGAATCGTTAGTGTAATCGAGGCTAGGGAGGTCTTTGGCTTGCTCTCATTGGAGAACAAACTATTCAATAAAATTTTCAGTGACTATATTACTCATTTTTGGACGTAGGCTTTGAAAATCACATGAAATCATTCCAGGTTAAACATGTTTGTTACAAGGTTAGTTGTGAGGTCAGTGGCTCAAGCGCAGACTTCAAATGCAAGCTTTATGCACCAAGGATTCTTCAATCGCACTTCTATAAAGATAGGAGCTCAAACCAACAATTTTATAATTGATACTAACTATTAAATCTCCTTTTTGTTTATTTTTTTTTCTATTTTTGTCAATTACTTTGATGTCTCTTTATTCCCCATACCAAGGGGGGCTCGGAGATCTAACATAACACGCAAAATAACAGTTTAACTGATTTGCTTGATGGCTTTCACCAATTGAAAATGGTTATCATTAATTGGTAATACAGTAACAGCTAAGCACCATTGTGGATTGTTATTAATAACTATTATTCTAATTTTTGTTTTTTCTTTTCTGCCTCTTTTGTATTATTTTTCATTACTCGTGCCAACTGCTACTTACTGGCTTGGCAAAAAATAAGATATATCATCAAAAAGTAATAATAATGGCATACAATAAAAAATAATTAACACTACTACTGTAATAATAATAATGGGCCCTATCATCAACCATACTCATATGATATTATTTAATTAAAACCAGTTTTAAAACTTAATCAACGTATACAGACTAAGGTGAGTAAAGCTGCAGTGAATGAACTGTGTAGCTTTTTTCATTTTATTTTTAATAATTACATTGCCAGATTGTTACTAATCATAAAGGGCTCACTGTGAGTAAGCCCTAAAGACAATCGTGTTTGATTGATTAATAAAAAACGTCCGTGGGTTGTCTCATTAATGGCATTCAATGGTACAACATGAAAGTGCAATCAAAGTTATTTCAAAACTGTTAGGTAGAGATAGCACTACTACACAGGCATGAAACAGTGATTGTGAGGTGGAAATAATCAAGATGCCCTTCTTCTGCTTCAGCTTCTCTCTCAGTAATTGATTCTTTCTTTGACAATTTTTAATCAAAATTCTGTTTTTTGAATGCCCTTTTGTCGAAATAACGAGACTATTTGCTGACATTGTAAAACCCTTACCCGAAACAAGACACTTTACCTGAAATATTTGGTTCGTGACAATGTGTGTTGTATTGCTAGCCAAAGTATTGTTCTTATTGATAGTGATATAATAATGTTTGACGACAATAACAATTCGAGAACTCAAGTCTAAAATACGATCACAATATATGTGGTTTCACAACTGGGGTATACATATCTCCAGTTACTAAATCGCTGATACTAGTTATTATATTGCATTTTAAAACTATAAAACTGTTCATGAGCTAAGTATTGAAGTTCTTGAGGCACACCTCTTGCTAAATGCTCTCACTTGTTCTAAAGAAAAGGAGGTAAGAGGTATTTTTAACTTCTTACTAAAAAGGAGATCTCTGACTGAGGAAACTTGAGATATATGATAATAATGATAGTTTTTAACAACTAAATGAAAAGTGATGTAACGATAAATGGAAATATAACGATAATTGGAAATATAACAATAAATGGAAATATAACGAAAAATGGAAATATAACGATAAATGGAAATATAACGATAGATGGAAATATAACAATAAATGGAAATATAACGAAAAATGGAAATATAATGCTAAATGGAAATATAACGATAGATGGAAATATAACGATAAATGGAAATATAACGATAAAGAGTTGTTTTAGTAATAATGATGATGAGCAAAAAACTCAAAGCTTTAGGCCTTGATTGATTAAATGAACAATGAGACATTGATGATGTGAAAAATAATAATAACTTTATTAATGCAACGCTTAAAAAGCAAAATTCTTATCCTTGCAGTCTTGTTCTTTGTATTAATTTATATTAATGTAACACGTAGAAAGCAAACATTCCTATCCTTGCAGTTTTGTTTTTCGTATTATTATGATTATTACTAGGACGATAAATCAGTGGTATATGTTACTAGACAAGAGTTTCCCTGCTGCTGATGGAAGTACATCAGAAGATAGTAATTGGCAATTATGAATTTCAACATAATTGCCCAAATCTGTTATGCTCATGTAATGTTTTCAATTTACAAAACATTATTCCAATTGATAATTACTGCCTTGGTTCTTTCCATTACTTTCTCCTTGATCAGACCAAAAGCAATGATTGATGCACAAGGACTTGTTACCTTCACTTTTATTGATATTATATCTCAGTTTCCCTCTACAAGGTTTTTATACCTATAATTTATGAACAGAATGGAGGTTTGCAAGGCTCCATATATACTTAATTGATATTATTGAATGAGCATCAAAATAAGTAATATGCTTTGCTGAAAAAAGTGGTCAGATTTACTAAAAGAGTAATCCTAAAAGCATTGTACTGGGCGTGTAATAAGTCCAAAATGATTGCAAACAAATCTTTGTTTATCCATTGTTTTCAATATGTATGCAGTCTGAAAATTCTAGGTCAATGCAGCAAATCAAAGACTTCAGTGAAGTTCAGGCATCAACCATAAGCTTAATTTTCAGCGGAGGAAAAAATGGATCTAATAAAATATGAATAATGCTTTGTATTGTTATCAAAAATTCAACCAACAATTGCGGCTTTTTCTAAAGATGCTCAGTAAAAATAATCACCTGGTGTTTTTTCTAACTACTCAATACTACTTGATAAAAATTCTGATGGCCTGATCTCAGACAAGAAGTGTTTGAGGATTACTAAGCTCAGATAAAAGCTCTCACCACAAAAACTGCCAAAAAAGGGCAATATTTGATAGTGAAGAACAAACCAAGTTACCAATAATTGCAAATCAACCTCATGACAAATCAAGTGATAGCTTGAATATTATGTATTTTTCGAAATAAAATCATTATGTGAAAGACTACTATCCCCACTGTCTTGTTAAACAATGGCACAAGGCCAATTTCCTCTATTGAATGCTAGATAATGCAGCGTGAGTGACGTTTAAGAGGGTAGTAATTGCTTATTGATCATTGTCAGCATTTCACCCACGTTTCTTCATTTATCTAAATTACGGGTCAAAATATTTAAAAATAAATTAGGTACTATATTTGAAAGACAACTGATGAAAAATATTTGAAGTTTTATTTATCACTGTTGACAACAGTTACAACTTTCATACACGCCATTTAATCTGACATAGTTCAAATTTGGAAATCTATTCTAAAGGGTTACATTGTATGAGAAAGAAAACTGTGATATGGCATCAAACAAACCAAATAAGTCATCGGATTCATCCCCTGGTGGCAGTTTGGAAAATATTCCTCGAGGCCTTCTCGGTAAAGATGGAACGCCAATACAAAAGTCAACACGTCTCACCACAGTCAGAGCCACTCGGGACTTGACCCTCGGAGGGGCTCAGAGAAAATCCTTTAAACCCGTCATTCCAGTGCGGCCACGAGAAAAACCAACCAACTCTGGGTAAGTCTAACTTTGCTCAAATTGTCATATTTCAAGCATCTACAATTTCAGTTTGGTGACTTTTTATGCATAGCTATGGATATATAGCGCACGATGTGAGAGATATTAGATTTGATGGTTTTTGAAGTCCAGTAGAAGATAAATTGGTAATGAAAGAAAAACGAATTAAAAAAGAAAAGACAGATAGACCATTAGGTGGTAAGGGACGAGGCAGAGGGCAGCAAACAATTATACAATCTCAGTCTATCTTTGAGTCTGGTCCAACTGAGAAGACTAAAAGAGGTACTTACTGCTCCTGTCTGACTCATAATGTAGCCTGTGACTCTCTCAACCCTCAGTGGTGAGTGGCTTTTGTAAGGTTGTGATTTGTACGATTGCAGATAGCATATATGGAGAAAGGAGCGGAGAAGGATCGCGTTCTTCCACTTCTGTCAGCGTTAAAAATTTTAAACAGACAAAACGAGAAACTCAGGAGGTTCTTGACCAGCTATTGAGAGACGATGTAAGTTATCTCCCTCTATTGTGAGATACCAGTTTTGTAGTTTTGTTAGCGATGCTGCATAAAACTCATAGTTTGTCTCATCAAAAACATAAATATACAATCTTTATGGAAATCCATGGCTATTGTAACTTTAGTTACTTTAAATTTATCACAAACAGTTTTGCAGAAATTACTTTTTAGGAATGTTGTCTTATTTCAAAATAAACCATTATTTTATCAGTTATTATGTTCCCTAGCTGTTTTTTTTTTATCAATTCTACTGCTGCTGTAGAGTTGTTAGCAATGTATTGATGCCTGTACCACTATTCCTATTCAGGTCCCACTTTTTTGATTTTGAAATTGTTGCAACTAGTGCGTCCAGAATATTCATTCAAAAACAGTCCATAAAAGACATACAAGTTCATTATAAGATAGATGCTCAACCAACACTTACATTGTGTGATGTACTTCTTATGTAGTTTATGGATGTTGATGAAGATATTGACATCTCTTCTCAACCTGTTGCCTTGCCATTACTGAATCCAAAGAAATATGAGGAAGGTGAGCACAACCCCCCCCCCCCCCCCCCCATTTTAAGTGTAAGTGTATCCCGATTTATACGATTTCTGTAATAATATCCATGTTTTTAGCAATGAAAGTGGAAATGAAAGTTTCAGAAAGCAAGGATTTTGATGCGAGTGATCCCAACTTGTCGGCCAATGTAGTTGATCACCCTGAAGGTATGTGCCAAGAGTAGACAACTACTAATTCAGTTGCTTCCCATTTGTTTAAATAAAGGTTAGTGTTGTTTTACTGTCGGGTGGTGTCTTACAGAGTCCCTCAAGCTAGTCCTCATGCAACTACCAGACTGTATACCTGGGCTACTGTCTGCAGACGATGATAGACCGGTCAAGGTCAAACAAGAGTCGTCCGCTGCTAGTACATCAACTAGTCAGGTAGGCTGGTGGCTATATTGTCTTTTCCTCACAAGGTTTATTAGCGCATCACATAAGCCTGTTGTTTACGTTTTATTCTAAGATTGACCCATAAAAATAACTTGACTTTTTAATGCAATTTGTTTTAATTTTTCTCAAAGAAGTGGCAGGCGTTAGGTCTTGCGGAAGTAATATTATGTATCCTAATAATACTAAACTTGAAATTTTGGAGCGTCCGACTATAATTTATATGTCTGACGGTGAAATTGTGAACTCATGAAAATTTATGGAAAAGGGACCTGATCTTGGCAATGAAACATCGCTTACGGTTTATTCTCAGATTTTTGTGATAAGTTAATTAGGTTTTTGGGATTTAACTTGTAGTAGTAGCAACAGTAGTAGCACTGGCTGTAGTAGTAGCAGTAGTAGTAGCGCTAGGCGTAGTAGTAGCAGTAGTAGTAGCACTGGCTGTAGTAGTAGCAACAGTAGTAGTAGCACTGGCTGTAGTAGTAGCAGTAGTAGTAGCGCTAGGCGTAGTAGTAGCAGCAATAGCAGTAATAATAGCAGTAATAATTGTAGTAGTAGCAGTAGTAATAGCAGCAGTTGCTGCAACAGTACTAGTAGTTGTAATAACAGTTGTAGTATTAGTAGTAACAGTAGTAGTATAAGTATTAGTAGCAGTTGCAGCTTGAAGCCAGCTTTGGAGAAAGTATATTATCCATCAAAACGATGAGGACGACATACAATGGGTTGTATTTGCTCATGGAAAAATGTTATTTCTATCAGAATTGTTGTCATTAAAGGAGACAACTCCATCTGAGACATTGTTTCTTGCATTCAAACAAATAACCATTCTGGTGCAAAGAGATAAAATAATTTTGCCGCTTTGAACACAATTTTTTTATTTGTTTGTTGAGTTTGTTTTTTCATTTGTTTCCACGCTCCAGTACACAAGTAAAGCACTGAATTATGTAATTCGGTAATGATATATATTCTTTGGTGCTGTAGTCTTTGGGGAGCTGTTCCTGAAAGAATGTCATTAGTGAGAAAGACATATGCGAGCCCCGTTGTTAGGTAACAGGTGGTCTGACATAGCAGTAGCTTCTATAGCTGTTTATCTGCTTTTACCAACATTGTAAAGCCCCAAGTAAGGTGTGTAACAGTGACTGGGTATATGTATATCCAACAGTGACTGGGTATATGTATATCCAACAGTGACTGGGTATATGTATATCCAACAGTGACTGGGTATGTGTATATCCAACAGTGACTGGGTATATGTATATCCAACAGTGACTGGGTATATGTATATCCAACAGTGACTGGGTATGTGTATATCCAACAGTGACTGGGTATATGTATATCCAACAGTGACTGGGTATATGTATATCCAACAGTGGCTGCTCCTTTGCTGACCTAAGTGGTGAGTGACACGAATCTCTCTTTCTCTGTATTTGGCAGCCAGAAAAGTCGGTTGAAGAGAGTCTGTCAGAGAAGTTGTCCACTCGATGTAAGCTGTCAGATTTGTCTGAAGGGAAAATAGGAAAGTTACAAATTATGAAATCTGGTAAAACGAGGCTTGTATTAGGAGATATGATATTTGATGTGTCCAGAGGAGCTCCTTGTGGCTTTCTTCAGGTATTGTCTGTTTTACTGTCATGTGTCTTTTTAATGGTTTTATATGTGTGTGTTTTATGTCTATGTAATAGTCATATGTGGGTGTTTTATACTTGAAGCATATTTATATAGCTAATGGCTTATTAATGTTTTTTTTGTTAAACAATTGTTTTGGCTACCTTTATGAATTCCCTACTTCACTGCGCTAAGTTCACTGTGTTAGTGCACCACAATACTTGAGGCTTTATTGATAATCACATCTTTTATAACTCAGCTCACAAGTCATAGCACTTCAAGTAGCTGATTTCTGCCATGCTGTCATACTGCGGTTATCCGTGTCTCTTGCTCTGTTCTGATTGAAATTATAAAATACATTTGTCTTTGGAGTTGTCTGTTCAATAGCCAAGTGACATAACTCCGAAATTGATCGAGTTGAAGCTATTAATTCAGTTTAGATCTTGCATTACTCAGTGTTTGTATTTTGTATGTTAATCAAAAATTTGTAACCGGTTGGTATGTCATCTGGCTTTGTTACATACTTAGAATAGATGCTAGCTTGCAGAGTTGATATACAATGTTCATATATTTCTTCATGATCTTTTCACGGAAGACTAATGTATGTACAGCATAAGTAAATGCATTCTTATAACCTGTAGGAGTTAGTGTATGTAAATGCTGGAAATGAGGGTGATGGACACATGGCATGTTTGGGAGCTGTGAAAGAGAAATTGGTAGTTGTGCCCAATATAGAAAATCTCCTGCGCACATGAGAAGTTGTCATATCTGTCAAGGAGAGATGGTATATAGGTGGGCACGCCGTAGTGCACCTTCTGCAGCAGTAGCAGATCTAATGATATAATCCGATGGAGTTACACTAATCACCTAGTGGTATTATGTAAACAGTCGATTGTTCCAGCAGCACCCTGTTTTCATTAAGAGTCAAATCATTTCAATATTTGTTGGTGTTTTTGTTATGAACTACTATTTTTCTAAATAAATTCCAACATGCAACGTGACTTGGGGTTTTATTCAGCATTGGTTTCGTATCAGGTTTTTCATCGCTATCAATAAATTTGGTGTCACTTGTATGTTTTCCTTTTCTTTCCAGCTTCTAATTTTGCTTGAGACTTGAAATAACTTATTTATTGGCTGCCGTCCACATTAATCAGCAATTAATATCTCAAATTCATGAATACTTGAAAAGCTTAGATTACGTGGGATTATAGCTAACACAACAAACACTTAACTAAACATGGTTGTCCACTATTCCTTTTATAGTTGTCCGAGTGGCAATACAAGAAATGTGAAAACTCCTACGGGTTCTATATAGCTTTCCAAGCTAGTGGCTGCTCATACCATTGTGAGAATAAACTAGGAATTGGTTTAACCTCATAAGCCAGTAGCTATTTATGTGCATGTGTATTATACAATTAATAAGTATAGATGTCGCTGTACAATATCTGTCTTAGTTGAAGTTGTCCCACCTTTGGTCAGTAGAGCAATAAAATAATTGTGAGTTGTCATCTCAACCATAGACTGTGTAGACGTTGATCTCTATTTTTATGCTAAATTGACATAAAGAGATCTTCATCAACACATACTTTTGTGACGTCGGGAATATATCGTGTGGAAAACTTCAGCGTAATAAATAAATATATATACTATTATTTATTTTTCCAATTATCTCTACTGCGTCCATTGTCTTAGATAAGTTTGAAAACAGCCGTGTAAAGAAACCATTGCTGTACTGTCGAATGTACAGCTATCCAGGTCATATCTACCCAGAAGCATACTTCAATGGTAAAACTGGATTGCCTATCATCAATCAATCATCATCATCTTCTTCTATTAAATTATTATTAATTATTATTATTATTTATTATTATTATTACATACATTAAATTATTATTATTTATTTATTATTATTATTAATTATGTCTGAATTATTATTATTATTTTATTACTATTTATTTATTAATTTTACCACCGACCATGATCACAATAATAATTAATAAATATATTAATTATTATTATTTATTGTGATGATGATGATGATAAAAAATAAATAAATAGTATGATCAATAAATACTACTACTATAATAATAATCATAATTGTAATCTGTATTGTTGATTCATAATAATTTGTTTGAATAATTATTATTATTATTTTTTATTTATATTTTGGACAATGAACAATAACAAATTATGCGTCAAATGATAACTAGATAATAATGATGATAATAATACTATTATTATTATTAATTATTATTAATTAATTGCTATCTATTATTATTACATGCTTATTTTTATTATTACAGTTCACTAGTGGTAGAAGTAGTACATACTATTAGCTACTACTACTGCTACTACTAGCTAATTAATGCTACTGCTACTACTGTTATCGCTACTATTCATTACTACTACTTCTTCCTGTCATTAATGATTAATTTATTGATGTTTTATTAACTCCAACAACACTAATGATAAATAGTTTTAGTAGTCGTGTATTTATTTCTTTTTGACGATCTGGTCGACTGGTATATATATTATTATTAATTATCAGTAATCTATGAAGTCGTGTTGTCGTTATCAACAACCACTAAATTAATATCTTCTGATCATACCATTGCAGTCTATCTGTCCGTAAATAGTAATAATAATTGTATAATAATGTACAGGAAATATTTCGGTACAACTTTCTGTGACTATCTAATCTGTGAATAAATAATCATAAACACATTATTATTATTCTAATATGCAATCACGATCACATTAAACCGTATTATACATGTTGTGGGAAGCATTTTTTCTATGTTATCCAGAACCTTTTTATCCTCCCATTTATCACTGTTATATTTCAAGGCTGTGATTTTGGGACTACCTTAAGGGCAAAGGTCACGCATTACATAAATTGGAAAGTGTAATTGGAAGTGGCACAGCTAGTACGTTCATTTGAATAAACGGCTTTCACTCACTCAAGTTTGATCTTGAATCTCTGCCCTCGTGAGTACAGCATACTTAAAAATACAGCTTCAACCACCTAGGAGGGCAACGTCCTCTAATCGATCTTTTAGGTCTGACAGTAGTGTTGTGTGAAGGGTGGCAGATGATGAGGGCAGACCTATTTGTCAGACGCTAACCTACCAAAGTCTTCCTTCAGGCAGACTATGCCGAGGGGCAGTCATTGACACAGCCCGTCTGACAGTGAGCTTGTGTGCTGGTCTGGCTCAAGTAGACGTCTCTGTCTATCTAGAGGTAGTGCTGTTGGCTACGAGTAGTAACCTGTCAGAATTGCAGTAAATTTCTGCGCAATATTAGATAGATTAGTTACAGTAATAATCATTAATCACTTAATTAATCCAATAATCATTGTAATTATTGTAGTGATAAATATGACTGTTGATTGATAATAGTGTGTCGCTGTGGTTATTGTTATTATTAATTGCAATTATTAATGTATGGCTAAACAACAACATCATTTGTACATCATCACAATCATAATTAGCCATAGAAAAAAACAGCAGTGTACATGTTACAGTAAAGAAAAATGAAACACCATCTGGAATGTCAAAGGTTATAAACATGTTTACGACTATTAGAATTATTATGACTTAGTATTCCAATTTTGTTAATCATATCAGCGATCAAATACTTTCTACAGAAGCTGAAGTAATCATTTCGTAGAGTATTACTATTCATATTTTTTCAACTGAAATTGTTAGGATTGGAACAAACGTAGACAGGAATGTGTTTTGACAAAACACAATGGAGAAACTTCTGTAATGAATGAGGATTAGGGTAAAGAAAAATATTTCAATGTTAATTTGGAAAATTGTCGATAAAAATTCGCAACAACATGTAAAATATTATTTTGATATTTGTTCCAGAAGTTGTCTTTTTTAAAAATGAGCAATATCATCATTTGTTGAATAGACATTGGGACAGAATTTTATTTGTTGTCAGAAATGAATGTAGGCATTTCTTAAAATGAGAAGTAAAATATCCTTTGAAGTGTCAAAATTTATTCCACGTCTGAGGGCATTCATCGTAGGAGGTGTGCACTCCCATTTGAGATTTGTCTACATTTGATTTTGCGGATGCTCATTTCTGATTACGTTCATGCCCATTGCTGAAATTGTCATATTTCATATATACTCTTCCATTATTTTGTCACATTTATTATTATTGCTAGATAATCTATATATATAAACAACGTGACAGCTATTCGTACTTTTCATGCAATACTATCGGTTTTTTTTCAATAAAACATCACGATGACTGCTCTTTGGAAACCAGTAAGTGACTTTAGGGGAGTATGGAGATATACTGTAATCTAGCAGACAACATCACAACAAATCAAGATGCGAAGTAGTTCAATAAGGGCTAGTATGAAAATAGAAAATAGCTGACTACTGTCATTAAGTTGAGCTGAAATTCCCCAAAAATTGAGAAATTGACCGGAAGTTGTTTCTATTGGAGAGAATACTCTTTGACAGACTAATACCACATGATATGATAAGGTTACTAATGACATAAATCAGAAAACCATGAAAAATCAAGTTGCAAAAGGTCGATTTCTACATGCATGCTCCTCATCCCAGATACAATTTGAAAACGTTAAAAGGCTGTTAGATCATAGAATTGAGATTGTTTATGTACCCCACATTTAGACGAAGAGTATCATAAATTAACGCCCATATATTAGTGTACACCTTACAGCTAAGTATTTAACGTTACATTTTGTTGTGAGTTTAAATGGTTATATCCAGTGATAGAATTGAAAAAAATTGGTGGGGGTACTCTGCATGAAGTGGTGCAATGTCAACGCGGGAGCCGCACTCCGCCGCAGGTCGATCGTACGGCAAGTCAATCACGTGTAACTCATTCATTTCTTAGGTAGAGTATTGTATATGTATATATTTATCAGGTCAACAGCTATAATTAACTAGAGTTATTGTTGATTAGTGAAAAATAGTACTAATATTAATAACATACAAATAATAATAGTAATAATTAAAAATAAGCACCACCATGAGATAAAAAAATGTTCATCATTCATATATTACATTTATATAGTAGATAAACAATAATAATATAAACATAGCAATTTTTAATAAAATATGTATTGTTATTCATGATTAATAATTAACTATATAAATAATAATTAAATAAAAATATTAGTATTTGATTTATTAGTGCAACAACTGAGAAAGTAATAACATTTATTAAATTAATAATAAATAAATAAAGTGATTAATTTATTATTATTATATAATATAAATCCATATAATTTATTTTATTATTAATATTATTACTATAATTTATTGTTAGTAGTAGTAGTAAAACTTAGTAGCAGCTGAGTGAGACAAGCAACAACAACAGCTGATCTCATCATCTCATTCTCAACAACAACAACAACAACAGCAGTGAGTGAATGATTGACACACTGCTGGTGGAAATTTATCCAACTTTACTACAAAAAAATGTTTACCTATTGCTTGATTTGGCGGTTGAAGTGAAATAACTAAACAAGGTTCTCCCATTGCTTGTTCTTTTCATGTTGATAGAAGTGAATGACTGAATGAACTAGCTACTTCTACTACTAAATTTTTTGCTAACTAACACCCGCGAATGACAAGGGAGCACACTGTTATTGGACAGCATTGTCTTGACTGACCAATAGTTAAACAGTAAATGTGTAACAGCGAGCCAATTTACATCCATTTGTTACTCACTACCATGGCAACAGAACTTTGATATCGGCATTGAACTATATATGTTTCAATGCCTTGCAATCGTGTTTCATAGCGTTGTTTGGATGCATTTTTGTGTGCAAATTGGTGGGGGTACGTTTTGCCCAACCGTCCCCATTAAAATGTTGGTGAGGGGACGCCGTACCACCGCGTACCACCACAATTCTATCACTGGTTATATCAATAGTACATTCGCTTGAGAATCATTTTCGTAGGGAGAGATGTGATCAGAGAACAAGAGAGCATTATTATGACAACAATCTCTATCAAGTAGTGTCCTTTTTACAATAATTAAAAAAATGTTTACACGGCTAATACATTTGAACCATTTGCTTGTCCAGTTCCTGTTATTCTTACAGATTTGTGCAACTTAATACTCGTGTTAGATTTTTGAGTTGAAATTTTGGCTAAAAAGATTAAAAAGAATCCGTTTCATGTGCTGAGCTCTTTTAAATTTTGTATTTTCTACATTACAGTGTCAAAAAAAGATTAAGATTTGATAGCTAGATAGCTTATTGCAAGGTCGTTGGGGTGGAACGTCGAACTGTAGCATATTTGCTCTAATGACAATCGCATGAGGACACGACAGCTACATTGCATCTGTGAGTATTTTTTGTCTGTGCTCTACCTTTGATACTTATGTTTAGTTTAGTTTGCGTAGTACTACATCAAGTGTTTTACGAAAAAAGTAATAGCATCGGGCATTTTTGTTTATTTAAAATTGAGAAATTGAAATGTTTTGGTTTCTTTATACAATCTAGCGCTGATTGAACATGATTTTGAATCTCATTTATAAGGTTTCAAGATTTTATTTTTCAATTGTTTAATACCTATGTCATATACAGTTTGGTAACACAGACATGTAGTAATCATCGTTAAAAATGGCTGGCAAGGAGGCCCAAATTCTGTAAGCATTTTTTTTTTAATTTTTCAATATTTCGTTCTGTTGGTCCATGGATTCTGCTGTTGGAAAACCAGCCAGTTCTCTGTCAAATGGGTGGACAATGTTGATGATATGTCATTCGCTGTATGCGCAAAGAAATAATTATTTATTTCAACCCTATCACGGTTGGTATTGTTTGTTGAAGGGGGAGGCAATTGCTATGTCTCATTCCCAGTATAATCATCATGGTGTGAAACCCACGGCACTGGAAGAAGTATGGGGAGATTTGAGGCAAGGAATGGGGGACGTCTATCAGCATCAGGGAATGTCTAAACAAAGATATATTAGTCTCTATACGTATCCTTTTTATACTACATCGTACAGCATTATGTCAATGAATTGTCACTAGTTTGACTAAATGATGTAATGTTACGTAATGTACATCACTGTGAGTTAGATGAAAATAATACAATTGTGAAATCTTTTTATTTTTGCTATTTAGTACTTATTGGCATTTATTAATTGGGATTTAAAATCTAACAAAAATATCAACTTGACCAAAATTAGTTATGCTATCTGAGCACCGCTAGTTTTTACATCTTCAAAGTTTTGCATCCTCTGGGTGTTGACCATTTTCTATTTTCTGCGAGACTAAAAAGTTTTTGTCGTATCAACTGTTATTTTCGCTAAACACGTCCACCAGTCACGTATATAACTACTGCACTAGCGGCCAGTCTACTGACAACAAAAGTGCTAAATCCAGCCGGTCCAAATCTAAGCCACCGGTAGGAGGTGCTCAGTTTGTAGGTCTGGAATTGTATAAACGATTAAAGGATTTCCTGAGGACATATTTATTAGCTCTGCGTGAGGTGGGTAAAATAAATCGATACGGGCTTTGCCGTCTTTTGCTTAGCCATATTTTGCTGCCTCATACAGTTTTTGACGCATTTGTGGTAGTAAACTATCGTATTCTTTGGCATTTGTAGAAAGGCAATGATTTGTTTGGAGAGGACGTTCTCAAGTTTTACGCTCTTCAATGGGATAAATATCAATTTTCCAGCAAAGTTCTCAATGGATTTTGTGCCTACCTCAACAGACATTGGGTCAAGCGTGAATGTGATGAGGGCCGTAAGGGTATATATGAAGTCTACTCGGTAAGTGCATATGTACTAGGTTAAAGGCCTGGCCACACACACCAGATTTTCTCACCCGATCGCTACGGTGAGACAGTGTGTAAACAGCGATTTACGGCCACGAATTTGGTACAGTGAGAGAAGTTTTTCTCCTGTAGTCCGTTGCTACTCCCACACAATGATAATGCGCATGACGGTGCTCATCAACAGTTTATAATGAATGCATGGGCTGTCACGGCTGAGAAAATCAAAGTAGGGAAAGGCGGATACTAGCGATCTGCATTGACCAATCAGCGCCAGGGAATGATTACTAATCGTGAGACCGGCCATGCTATTGGCTAAGCGACTGCGTCGTCTGCATCAAAGCATCAACGTGCATATAGTGCCTAGGAAGTTTACTAGTAGAGCCATAGAATTATCTCCTCTCCTAGAACGCTAACTGTAGGTGAAATATAACATGAGCGGCTGGCTTATTTATAGATATAGTGCACAGTATTTGTAAAAATGGTGTTGTAGAGCGAATCAAATCCTCTCCCATAATCACTTTTACGATTAACACATCCCTGTTTAAAGGACTAATTTTGCAACAGATATAATATGTCGTAAAAACGATAAATATTTGGAGGAATAATAGTGTGGTACTCCATTTTTACGCATCCCAAAGATCACCAGCCGCTAGCAACTGGTTAGGGTTCTAGGAGGGGAAATAATTCTATGAGTAAAGCCAGTTGCAGGCGCTGCTGTGTGTGACACTGTCATGGGTGAATGCACCTGTCACCGTAGGGTCAGGTAAAAAAATTATTTGGTCGAGCTAGCCTCCTTCTTTCACATGCACTTAATTTGGAATATTTTGGATAATCAATTTTTTTAGTTTTGGCCAACAAAACCACAACTTGGATTTTATATTGCGCAGATATGTAATTTTATAAAAAAAAGTTTGCAACTAAATGTGTTTAATTTTAAATATGTTCCTACTTTAGATAATATTAAACTGTTCGATGAGCTGGTTCAATCGGTGTTTAGTTGAGTCTATCTGGTGTATTGTGTAGCTGTCACTAGTCACATGGAGGGACGAACTTTTCCAACCGTTACATAAGCAAGTCACCAATGCTGTGCTCAAGCTCATAGAGCAGGAGAGAAATGGCGACAAAATAAACACACGTCTTGTCAGCGGAGTTATCAACTGCTACGGTGGGTGCATTCTATACATACAAGTTATGGCTCGTCTTATTATACCTTGGTTGTAGAAGCTGATACATGTACAGTCAGTTCTGGTAGCTTTCACAACAATAAAGAAGTCTTTGCATGAAAGCACCATCATAATTGTCTGTAATACTAGTAATGTTGTTGTTGTTGTTGTTACCAATTAGTGGCTTTCCATGTCACGACTTTACGTCGTAACGCCACGGGTTTCCCCCCCTTTGGAAATGGCTATGTCACTACTGCTGTGCTGATGATGTGGCGCTATTAAAATCGCTACTAAGTAGTGACATAATGGCGCCAGAACACTGAAGCGTTATGGAAAAAGGGAATGCGGTAGAGCTACTGGTTTGCACATAAGTATATTGAATTTCCAGCATCACTGCAGTCAAAATAATTAAATAATTTGGACAGACATTTCAGTGATATGAGACAGTTGCCTTTCAAGACCATTTAGGCTCGGTCTACGCTAGTACGCTATGAAATACGGTAAAAAATCGTAACAGCTATGGTTCGTTACTGGCACGCCCCAAAGTGACTGTTTAGTTTAGATGATCGTTTGTCTAACGCATTAGTTCCGTATCCGTATTAAAACACCTTAGGCCCCGTTTCAGTTTTGAGACGATACAGAACCGATATTGGTGCGAACCTATCTGAACAGCTGGCACTTTCACTCCGAACTTCAGTGTTCACATAGCGCACCAGTGTAAACAGGGCTTTCTGTTTATACAAGATGATGCAGAATATATGTACCATATGTACCACAAATATATGGATGTGTTTTCATTTCATATTATTTATCTTTTTCCCTATTTTAGAATTTGATAATAATATAATTTTAATAATAATAATGAATAGTCAATTGGCCGTAGTTAAATAATAATAAAAGTAAGTAGTTGTTTTGAATTTAATAAATGAATTACACATTAGCCAAGCGCTTCTGCGTCAAAATTTTATTTGTGGAGTATGCAATATTAGATGAAACAAACATAAGAAGAGCATTTAAAACTAATTGTTTGTTGAAACAATTTTCCCTGATTCAGTTTCACTCATTCACTCATTAGCTCAAGTCGAGTCGCTGTTGACTTGCTGATTAGGGTTCATGACCTGTGGGCTTACTGTATTGCTGGCTTATGGAAAAGCGTGATGGTTTATTGCTATTGAGAAACACTGAGCCATGACACCATTGGGTAGCGCTATGACATCGTGACATGGAAAGCCACTTATTGGTTGTAATGAATAAAGTAGATATTTTCTTGTCAATTCCACTGCTTCTCTCCTCTTTGTTCTGATGCAGTGAAATATAACTACATATGAATAAGCAGTTCTTTTTAATACAGTTGAGAATATAAGTGCGTGGAGTCAGTTGGTACTAGGCAAAGTACATTAACAGTAAATTGGTTTTGATTCATACCTCGAATCTTTCATTTAGCGCTGTTGCCTAGGTAATGAAATAAGGTAACATTCTCACAAAAGAGTTTTTCCTCATTACAGTTGAACTTGGACTGAACGAAGACGAGCCCATGTCAAAGAAGCTCTCCCTATCCGTCTACCAGCAGTACTTTGAGAGACATTTTCTAGAGGATACAGAGCAGTTTTATCACAAGGAGAGTGACGAGTTTTTGAAGCAAAACCCTGTCACAGAGTATATGAAAAAGGTGAGGTTTAGTCGACTTGAAGTAATTATAGAGGCATCACATAATCTGATGTAGGTATCGCATGGTCTGATGCAGGTATCACATGGTCTAATGTGGGTATCACATGATTTAATGTAGGTATCACATGGTCTAATGTAGGTATCACATGGTCTAATGTAGATATCACATGGTCTAATGTAGGTATCACATGGTCTAATGTGGGTATCACGTGGTCTAATGTAGGTATCGCATGGTCTAATGTAGGTATCACATGGTCTAATGTAGGTATCACATGGTCTAATGTGGGTATCACGTGGTCTGATGCAGGTATCACATGATCTAATGTGGGTATCACATGATCTAATGTAGGTATCACATGGTCTAATGTAGATATCACATGATTTAATGTAGGTATCACATAGTCTAATGTAGGTATCACATGATCTAATGTAGGTATCACATGATCTAATGTAGGTATCATATGATCTAATGCAGGTATCACATGGTCTAATGTAGATATCACATGATTTAATGTAGGTATCACATGGTCTAATGTAGGTATCACATGATCTAATGTAGGTATCACATGATCTAATGTAGGTATATGATCTAATGCAGGTATCACATAGTCTAATGTAGGTATCACGTGGTCTAATGTAGGTATCACGTGATCTAATGTAGGTATCACGTGATCTAATGTAGGTATCACGTGGTCTAATGTAGGTATCACATGGTCTAATGTGGGTATCACGTGGTCTGATGCAGGTATCACATGGTCTAATGTAGGTATCGCATGGTCTAATGTAGGTATCACATGGTCTAATGTAGGTATCACATGGTCTAATGTAGGTATCACGTGGTCTAATGTAGGTATCACGTGATCTAATGTAGGTATCACGTGATCTAATGTAGGTATCACGTGGTCTAATGTAGGTATCACATGGTCTGATGCAGGTATCACGTGGTCTAATGTAGGTATCGCATGGTCTAATGTAGGTATCACATGGTCTAATGTAGGTATCACATGGTCTAATGTGGGTATCACGTGGTCTGATGCAGGTATCACATGATCTAATGTGGGTATCACATGATCTAATGTAGGTATCACATGGTCTAATGTAGATATCACATGATTTAATGTAGGTATCACATAGTCTAATGTAGGTATCACATGATCTAATGTAGGTATCACATGATCTAATGTAGGTATCATATGATCTAATGCAGGTATCACATGGTCTAATGTGGATATCATGTGGTCTGATGCAGGTATCACATGATCTAATGTAGGTATCACATGGTCTAATGTAGATATCACATGATTTAATGTAGGTATCACATGGTCTAATGTAGGTATCACATGATCTAATGTAGGTATCACATGATCTAATGTAGGTATATGATCTAATGCAGGTATCACATAGTCTAATGTAGGTATCACGTGGTCTAATGTAGGTATCACGTGATCTAATGTAGGTATCACGTGATCTAATGTAGGTATCACGTGGTCTAATGTAGGTATCACATGGTCTAATGTGGGTATCACGTGGTCTGATGCAGGTATCACATGGTGTAATGTAGGTATCGCATGGTCTAATGTAGGTATCACATGGTCTAATGTAGGTATCACATGGTCTAATGTAGGTATCACGTGGTCTAATGTAGGTATCACATGGTCTAATGTAGGTATCACGTGATCTAATGTAGGTATCACGTGATCTAATGTAGGTATCACGTGGTCTAATGTAGGTATCATATGGTCTAATGTGGGTATCACGTGGTCTGATGCAGGTATCACATGGTCTAATGTAGGTATCGCATGGTCTAATGTAGGTATCACATGGTCTAATGTAGGTATCACATGGTCTAATGTAGGTATCACATGGTCTAATGTGGGTATCACATGGTCTAATGTGGGTATCACATGGTCTAATGTGGGTATCACATGGTCTGATGTAGGTATCACATGGTCTAATGTAGGTATCACGTGGTCTAATGTGGGTATTTCTGGTGTTTTTAAGGCGGAGGCTCGACTCAACGAAGAGCAGCTGAGGGTACAGAAGTATCTGCACGAGTCGAGCCAAGACAACTTATCCAAAGTGTGTGAAAAGGTGCTCATAGAGAAACACCTAGAAGAATTTTATTCAGAATTCCAGAGTCTGCTCAATGATGAAAAAGAGGAAGGTATGCAACCAGCCATCAGCAGTGTGTATGTGCGTGTGGTATGTGCATATGGTAGTATGTACTTGTGGTGGTATGTACATATGGTAGTATGTACTTGTGGTGGTATATGCATATGGTAGTATGTACTTGTGATGGTATATACATATGGTAGTATGTACTTGTGATGGTATGTACATATGGTAGTATGTACTTGTGATGGTATGTACATATGGTAGTATGTACTTGTGATGGTATGTACATATGGTAGTATGTACTTGTGATGGTACGTACATATGGTAGTATGTACTTGTGATGGTACGTACATATGGTAGTATGTATGTGTGGTGGTATATGCATATGGTAGTATGTACTTGTGGTGGTATGCACATATGGTAGTATGTACTTGTGGTGGTACGTACATATGGTGGTATGTGCTTGTGGTGGTATGCTCATGTTACCCAACCTGGATTCTTCTTTGATACTGTTAACCTTATTGCACCTGGCAGAAGTTGCATAAAAATATTTTGATTGTTTACTTTCTCTTGTGCCAGACTATCCAAGTCGTTGATTGATAGTTGATTGATGTGCGGCGATACTTAGTAACACTCAGTAGTAGTCTTGGATCAGTATCAGCAGGCTAAATGTAACATTCTTTATTCCATCTGAACTTTTATTTGCTTGTCCCGTACATATCTGATACTCATGTACAGCTTTTACAAGCTTATGGTTAGTTCTAGTCTGTAATGTACTGTTTTTACTTGCAAGTTCTAAATAGAATTATGTAACAGCTAGATCGGTGACTTGAATTGTTGCGTATCTAGATACTTGTATGGGAGGATCGCTACACGCACAGTTACCACAGGGATAGTTGTGAGCAGCTCGGGAGTTGTCCAACCATTATCAGATATAAATAACTAGTCATTATGTTTAATTGCAGATCTGACGAGGATGTACACGCTTGTGTCTCGTGTGCAGGATAAATTGAACAAGCTGAGGGAGCTTCTAGAACATCACATTTGTAACCAGGGTTTGGCAGCTATAGAAAAATGTGGAGAGAACGCATTAAATGTAAGCATGTTAGCGATCTTTCTCTCTTTTTAGTCATTTGTGTTTTGTAGCCTGTTGATGCCTGTATTTCATGTAAATTGCTGATCGTAAATCTTCAGTTTTGGTATGAGAATATGTGGCTATGAAAGAACAAAACGGCTCAATTCAGCTGTTAGTTTTGCTTTTTCTACTTAAAGATACCAAACAGTGAACGTCTAACAAATCATTTGTCATCGTAATAGAAAGTTAAGTCCTGAGAAGGAAGCATGGTGTTTGCATTAAACGCAGAAACCATTCATTAATTGTGTTTTCTTCCTTGCTATAGTTGGCCTGCAAGCTGTGCTACATCATTGATTGTATTGAAGCAGTAGATATTCATTGTTGTTGTCTTCATTTAGGATCCAAAGTTGTATGTGCAGACAATTCTCAATGTCCATAAGAAGTACAATGTACTGGTTATCACAGCCTTCAGAAGTGATGCTGGGTTTGTGGCAGCTCTTGATAAGGTAAAGTCACAGTATACACCTAGTGGCTGTGGTGTACAGTGAGTTTCACAGTATACATCTAGTGGATGTAGTGTACAGTGTGTATGTCACAGTACACACCTAGTGGCTGTAGTGTACAGTGTGTGTATGTCACAGTATACACCTGGTAGCTGTAGTGTACCGTGTGTGTATGTCACAGTATACACCTAGTAGCTGTAATGTTCAGTGTGTATGTCACAGTATACACCTAATGGCTGTAGTGTACAGTTTGTATGTCACAGTATACACCTGGTAGCTGTAGCGTACAGTGTGTGTATGTCACAGTATACACCTAGTAGCTGTAATGTTCAGTGTGTATGTCACAGTATACACCTAATGGCTGTAGTGTACAGTTTGTATGTCACAGTATACACCTGGTAGCTGTAGCGTACAGTGTGTGTATGTCACAGTATACACCTAGTGGCTGTAGTGTACAGTGTGTGTATGTCACTGTATACACCTAGTGGCTGTAGTGTACAGTGTGTGTGTCACAGTATACACCTAGTGGCTGTAGTGTACAGTGTGTGTATGTCACAGTATACACCTAGTAGCTGTAGTGTACAGTGTGTGTATGTCACAGTATACATCTAGTGGCTGTAGTGTACAGTGTGTGTATGTCACAGTATACATCTAGTGGCTGTAGTGTACAGTGTGTGTATGCCACCGTACATTGTGTGTCTGTTTTCAACTCCATCTATAAACCTGATTTTTGCCCCCATAGCTTGACTTGATTGCGCTTTTGTCATATTTGGAATTATAAATTATCCCTATTACAGTGTGTATATATATATATATATATATATATATATATATATATATATATATATATATATATATATATATATATATATATATATATATATATATATATATATATATATATATATATATATATATATATATATATATATATCCACTAGATACATGTATATATCCACTAGATACATGTATATATCCACTAGGTACATGTATATATCCACTAGATACATGTATATATCCACTAGATACATGTATATATCCACTGGATACATGTATATATCCACTGGATACATGTGTATATCCACTAGATACATGTGTATATCCACTAGATACATGTATACATCTACTAGATACATGTATATATCCACTAGATACATGTATATATCTACTAGATACATGTATATATCCACTAGATACATGTATATATCCACTAGATACATGTATATATCCACTAGATACATGTATATATCCACTAGATACATGTATATATCCACTAGATACATGTATATATCCACTAGATACATGTATACATGTATATATCTAAAGTAGTCTGCTATCCTAGTATCATTTGGTTAGTTGTGTATTAGGAATAATGAGGCTGTACTTTGCTTGCAGGCTTGTGGTAAGTTTATCAATCATAACCTAGTCACTGATTTAGCCAAATCGTCTACTAAATCTCCTGAGTTGCTAGCAAGGTACTGCGACACTTTGCTCAAGAAAAGCTCCAAGAACCCAGAGGAGGCTGAGCTCGAAGAAACTCTCAATATGGTGGTAAGTAGTAGCCACCACATTCTATGCCTTCTCTCTCACCCCTTCGCTCAGTCTCCCCAGCAGCTCTTGCTATTGCTGGCTGCAGCTGTTTAGCCACGTCTACATCTACTGATTTCCGTACTTCCACTTTCGGCAGAACTTGATAGAGCAATCAGTAGCATTTTGTTTGAGGCTATTTATTTTTTGGTGGAGATTGAGATCGTCGGTAATCAACTTGCCTTTAAATAAATCATAACACTCATCATAATATCGCTGTTTCCAATATAGCCATTTAACAGCTGCCAGTATTCCTGCAAAAAAGACGTTTTATGGCTAATAGCCATTGAATATTTAGGACTACACCACTTATGGTGATTTTATCCGTTATTGTTTGAGAATGGAAAGAAGAGGGTGAGATAGGGCAAACATCCAATTGACATGTCCAATCCGCAAAAGTCAATTGGTAGAAAATTGAAAAATGTGCTTGCGGCCTCAGAGCTTGGCTACAGGCTCCGGTGATTTGTTGAAATGTCGTTCTCGACCCTCCTGTATGTTGTAATACCGGTAGCTGTGAAGGTGATATGAGAGACTCGCGGAAAAAAATTTGGTCAAATGAAAACCATTTTTACAAAACCGTTTTTTAATTGCAGATATCTCAAATTACTAAACGTGTTGATAATTTGGTAAATTATGTATGTTTTAGTCAACATATCAACTGCTTATCAACTGTCTTCTTTATCATAACAATTCATCGATGTGTATTAGCCGAGGTTTGTAATCACACATTGCAAAGTTTTTATGATGTAGATTATTTGTTTTGTAATAATTGAGTTCAGTGATCGTACACTGTTGCTCATTTTTTATTGTATAAAGAATACGGAATCGAATGTAGCGCTGCATTTAATGTCCCAGTCTCTCTCTAGCATAGCTAGACATTGTGTGTATTGGTAATAGCCTGGAGCAGGCTTGGTGTACAAAAGCTAATATAACATGTTTGTTTCCTGAAAGATGGTGGTATTCAAGTATATAGAAGATAAGGACGTGTTCCAGAAGTTCTACAGTAAGATGTTAGGCAAACGTCTGGTACAGCACATGTCAGCCAGCGATGATGCTGAGGCTAGCATGATATCTAAACTGAAGGTAACTGGCTCACTTGACTCTTTAGCAATTACTAGATTTGTCTTTCTTTTTTTTGTAAGTTTTTAGCCTTGTAATTTTATTGCAAATATTGCTAGAAAGGTTCAGCTGGTTCATCTCCGTTCCTTGTCCTTTATATGCAAATGGCTGGAAGATGGTAATGTTATTGCAGCAAGCATGTGGCTTTGAATACACGTCCAAGCTGCAGAGGATGTTCCAGGATATTGGTGTAAGCAAAGATCTAAATGAAAAGTTCAAGGAACACGTCAAGAATTTATCTGTAAAAGATTCATCTACTATAGACTTTAGTATTCAGGTATAACATCTACTATAGACTTTAGTATTCAGGTATAACATCTACTATAGACTTTAGTATTCAGGTATAACATCTGCTATAGACTTTAGTATTCAGGTATAACATCTACTATAGACTTTAGTATTCAGCTATAACATCTACTATAGACTTTAGTATTCAGCTATAACATCTACTATAGACTTTAGTATTCAGGTATAACATCTGCTATAGACTTTAGTATTCAGGTATAACATCTACTATAGACCTTAGTATTCAGGTATAACATCTACTATAGACCTTAGTATTCAGGTATAACATCTACTATAGACCTTAGTATTCAGGTATAACATCTACTATAGACCTTAGTATTCAGGTATAACATCTACTATAGACCTTAGTATTCAGGTATAACATCTGCTATAGACTTTAGTATTCAGGTATAACATCTACTATAGACCTTAGTATTCAGGTATAACATCTACTATAGACTTTAGTATTCAGGTATAACATCTACTATAGACCTTAGTATTCAGGTATAACATCTACTATAGACTTTAGTATTCAGGTATAACATCTACTATAGACCTTAGTATTCAGGTATAACATCTACTATAGACCTTAGTATTCAGGTATAACATCTACTATAGACTTTAGTATTCAGGTATAACATCTACTATAGACTTTAGTATTCAGGTATAACATCTACTATAGACTTTAGTATTCAGGTATAACATCTACTATAGACCTTAGTATTCAGCTATAACATCTACTATAGACTTTAGTATTCAGGTATAACATCTACTATAGACTTTAGTATTCAGGTATAACATCTACTATAGACTTTAGTATTCAGGTATAACATCTACTATAGACTTTAGTATTCAGGTATAACATCTACTGTAGACTTTAGTATTCAGGTATAACATCTACTATAGACTTTAGTATTCAGCTATAACATCTACTATAGACTTTAGTATTCAGGTATAACATCTACTATAGACTTAAGTATTCAGGTATAACATCTCCTGTAGACTTTAGTATTCAGGTATAACATCTACTATAGACTTGATGTTGTTTGCTGTTGCAGGTGCTAACCAACGGCTCTTGGCCCTTCCAACAGTCACTGACATTCACATTACCTGTAGAACTAGAGAAGTGCCACCAGCGTTTTACACAGTTTTATGGCAACAGGCACAGCGGTAGGAAACTCAACTGGCTGCTCAACCTGTCCAAAGGAGAGCTCATTACCAATTGTTTCAAAAACAGATACACTCTGCAGGTATGTACGCGTTGGCATGTCAGCCTTCTGATATACTGTACACTTGGTATAGATTGGTTGCGCTGTATTGTATACTGTATTGTATACTGTATTGTATACTGTATTGTATACTGTGTTGTATACTGTATTGTATACTGTATTGTATACTGTATTGTATACTGTGTTGTATACTGTATTGTATACTGTATTGTATACTGTATTGTATACTGTGTTGTATACTGTATTGTATACTGTATTGTATACTGTATTGTATACTGTGTTGTATACTGTATTATATACTGTATTGTACACTGTATTGTATACTGTGTTGTATACTGTATTGTATACTGTATTGTATACTGTATTGTATACTGTATTGTATACTGTATTGTTTTGTTTAGGCATCAACCCTGCAGATGGCTGTGCTGCTGATGTACAATTCTGCTGACCAATACACCTTACAGCAACTCAGAGAGACCCTTGACATAAAATCTGATATCCTAATACAGGTAGAATTTCTCTCTTCTTCTGTTCTCTTTCATTTCCTGCGTCATATTGTAAAGGATTTGTGCGTGGTTTGCCACAGAGCCTTTACCGACACCTGTGAGAGGATAGCTGTGTACCGTACACGGGTGCACTAGAGCTATTAGTGGTAGCGTAGCTGCTCAGTGACAAGGCATCAATCCGTCATACAAGACTACTAACCCGGTAGTAGTAACTCCAAATGTATACGGTAATGATCAGTCTATATTTGTATTGATCCGGAGACTTCCTGTTCCCTGTCAATGGAGATCTGTTTAACTACGCACAGATCTGGTTTCACTTTATACTCACAAATTAATTGCAAGCACGTGTATAGTTCACAGTTGGGCAGCTTTGTGACAATGTCCAAGAGTGTATAGTAATCTCTAAGAACATGTTATCGACAATGTAATACTGTAAGCAAGTCAACGACAGTATGAGAAGAGTTGTAGATTTATCAGCAATAGTGTATTGAATGAAAAGATATATAACCTTACAACGAGAGAAGTTTCGAAGTGTACAATAGCTGATGATAATTAGATCCCACTAAAAATCCAGTCCAGACTATGAGAATACACAACGTTAACCCTAACGTATCCTTGTGCATTCACTCACACGACTACTATTAACTCTAATCTGTGGGCGTCCTGCCCTTTTATTTATACAAAATGCCAATAGTTGAAAATCATACAATGCAATTGGATAATAAAAATGCAATATGATTGGTGGATGAAAACAGGCGCATTGCTTACTAGAAATAATAGCGCCAAAACGTAAACATATAAGATATAAAGGCTAGCGGGCGTTTATCCGCCAGGTTAAACGAACATAATTATTTAAATATATGAGTCAAGATGTCTACCGGAACTGTAGCTTGGCTTCCCTGGCTCACTCTTTACTGCTGTGCTTTCCTCGGCTGGTAAGATCGGAGGCTCCTTGGTGATACATCTGCTTCTTAGGTAGGACAACTCTGGCTCGTTTATCCACGCACTGTCACTCGTACAATTCTATTACAATATCATACACCTGCAGTCCCTGCCACGACACTGCTACCATATCATACACCTGCAGTCCCTGCCACAACACTGCTACCATATCATACACCTGCAGTCCCTGCCACAACACTGCTACCATATCATACACCTGCAGTCCCTGCCACAACACTGCTACATATCATACACCTGCAGTCCCTGCCACGACACTGCTACCATATCATACACCTGCAGTCCCTGCCACAACACTGCTACCATATCATACACCTGCAGTCCCTGCCACAACACTGCTACCATGTCATACACCTGCAGTCCCTGCCACAACACTGCTACCATATCATACACCTGCAGTCCCTGCCACAACACTGCTACCATATCATACACCTGCAGTCCCTGCCACAACAGTGCTACCATATCATACACCTGCAGTCCCTGCCACAACACTGCTACCATATCATACACCTGCAGTCCCTGCCACGACACTGCTACCATATCATACACCTGCAGTCCCTGCCACAACACTGCTACCATATCATACACCTGCAGTCCCTGCCACGACACTGCTACCATATCATACACCTGCAGTCCCTGCCACGACACTGCTACCATATCATACACCTGCAGTCCCTGCCACAACACTGCTACCATATCATACACCTGCAGTCCCTGCCACAACACTGCTACCATATCATACACCTGCAATTCCTGCCACGACACTGCTACCATATCATACACCTGCAATTCCTGCCACAACACTACTACCATATCATACACCTGCAATTCCTGCCACGACACTGCTACCATATCATACACCTGCAATTCCTGCCACGACACTGCTACCATATCATACACCTGCAATTCCTGCCACGACACTGCTACCATATCATACACCTGCAATTCCTGCCACGACACTGCTACCATATCATACACCTGCAATTCCTGCCACAACACTGCTACCATATCATACACCTGCAGTCCCTGCCACGACACTGCTACCATATCATACACCTGCAATTCCTGCCACGACACTACTACCATATCATACACCTGCAGTCCCTGCCACAACACTGCTACCATATCATACACCTGCAATTCCTGCCACGACACTGCTACCATATCATACACCTGCAATTCCTGCCACGACACTACTACCATATCATACACCTGCAATTCCTGCCACAACACTGCTACCATATCATACACCTGCAGTCCCTGCCACAACACTGCTACCATATCATACACCTGCAATTCCTGCCACGACACTACTACCATATCATACACCTGCAGTCCCTGCCACAACACTGCTACCATGTCATACACCTGCAGTCCCTGCCACGACACTGCTACCATATCATACACCTGCAATTCCTGCCACGACACTGCTACCATATCATACACCTGCAGTCCCTGCCACGACACTGCTACCATATCATACACCTGCAGTCCCTGCCACGACACTGCTACCATATCATACACCTGCAGTCCCTGCCACAACACTGCTACCATATCATACACCTGCAGTCCCTGCCACAACACTGCTACCATGTCATACACCTGCAGTCCCTGCCACAACACTGCTACCATATCATACACCTGCAGTCCCTGCCACAACACTGCTACCATATCATACACCTGCAGTCCCTGCCACAACAGTGCTACCATATCATACACCTGCAGTCCCTGCCACAACACTGCTACCATATCATACACCTGCAGTCCCTGCCACGACACTGCTACCATATCATACACCTGCAGTCCCTGCCACAACACTGCTACCATATCATACACCTGCAGTCCCTGCCACGACACTGCTACCATATCATACACCTGCAGTCCCTGCCACGACACTGCTACCATATCATACACCTGCAGTCCCTGCCACAACACTGCTACCATATCATACACCTGCAGTCCCTGCCACAACACTGCTACCATATCATACACCTGCAATTCCTGCCACGACACTGCTACCATATCATACACCTGCAATTCCTGCCACAACACTACTACCATATCATACACCTGCAATTCCTGCCACGACACTGCTACCATATCATACACCTGCAATTCCTGCCACGACACTGCTACCATATCATACACCTGCAATTCCTGCCACGACACTGCTACCATATCATACACCTGCAATTCCTGCCACGACACTGCTACCATATCATACACCTGCAATTCCTGCCACAACACTGCTACCATATCATACACCTGCAGTCCCTGCCACGACACTGCTACCATATCATACACCTGCAATTCCTGCCACGACACTACTACCATATCATACACCTGCAGTCCCTGCCACAACACTGCTACCATATCATACACCTGCAATTCCTGCCACGACACTGCTACCATATCATACACCTGCAATTCCTGCCACGACACTACTACCATATCATACACCTGCAATTCCTGCCACAACACTGCTACCATATCATACACCTGCAGTCCCTGCCACAACACTGCTACCATATCATACACCTGCAATTCCTGCCACGACACTACTACCATATCATACACCTGCAGTCCCTGCCACAACACTGCTACCATGTCATACACCTGCAGTCCCTGCCACGACACTGCTACCATATCATACACCTGCAATTCCTGCCACGACACTGCTACCATATCATACACCTGCAGTCCCTGCCACGACACTGCTACCATATCATACACCTGCAGTCCCTGCCACAACACTGCTACCATATCATACACCTGCAGTCCCTGCCACGACACTGCTACCATATCATACACCTGCAGTCCCTGCCACGACACTGCTACCATATCATACACCTGCAGTCCCTGCCACAACACTGCTACCATATCATACACCTGCAGTCCCTGCCACAACACTGCTACCATATCATACACCTGCAATTCCTGCCACGACACTGCTACCATATCATACACCTGCAATTCCTGCCACAACACTACTACCATATCATACACCTGCAATTCCTGCCACGACACTGCTACCATATCATACACCTGCAATTCCTGCCACGACACTGCTACCATATCATACACCTGCAATTCCTGCCACGACACTGCTACCATATCATACACCTGCAATTCCTGCCACGACACTGCTACCATATCATACACCTGCAATTCCTGCCACAACACTGCTACCATATCATACACCTGCAGTCCCTGCCACGACACTGCTACCATATCATACACCTGCAATTCCTGCCACGACACTACTACCATATCATACACCTGCAATTCCTGCCACAACACTGCTACCATATCATACACCTGCAGTCCCTGCCACAACACTGCTACCATATCATACACCTGCAATTCCTGCCACGACACTGCTACCATATCATACACCTGCAATTCCTGCCACGACACTACTACCATATCATACACCTGCAATTCCTGCCACAACACTGCTACCATATCATACACCTGCAGTCCCTGCCACAACACTGCTACCATATCATACACCTGCAATTCCTGCCACGACACTACTACCATATCATACACCTGCAGTCCCTGCCACAACACTGCTACCATGTCATACACCTGCAGTCCCTGCCACGACACTGCTACCATATCATACACCTGCAATTCCTGCCACGACACTGCTACCATATCATACACCTGCAATTCCTGCCACGACACTGCTACCATATCATACACCTGCAATTCCTGCCACGACACTACTACCATGATGTACTTCTACAGTGTGGTTTGGGTTGGTTTGAGATCACAAATATAAGATATCAGCTGTATCAAATTAGATTTGTGTACTGTCACATTAGTTACTTAGATCATATACTCGTGTAGATATATTCCTTTTCTTGAAATTATATCAGTTCTTTCTGCTCTGGAGTTATCTTCTCAATGTTTTGTATTCGTATCAAGTTTCCAATTCAGACTTCAATTACAACTCCTTATTTTTATGGAAGCGCTCTTTCAACTTAAGCCATACATGTCTATTACAAGAGTCGTCTTCTCTGTATTAATACATTGTCATTATTTGTGTATTTACCAGGTAATACAAATATTGCTGAAGATCAAGCTGCTGGTGAGAGATGATGGGCTAGACTTTGATGAGCCGATAACTCCCACTACTTCTATGCAACTGTTCATGAGTTACAAAAAGTTGGTATCCTTATGATTGTTTATAATTTAAACTTGTATATTGTTGTGAAGTACCCATTATGGGTGTGTAAGTTTACAAATGGGGAATTTTTGACTCGAAAATTGTACTTGACTTCTCGCATTCGTTTTATAGTGGATGCAGGTATGGGCTTTTCATTTGTACACGTCTAGTTGGACCAGTTTCAGACATTTAAGGAGTTGTCCTATCAATAACTTGATTCATTTGATATACATTAATTTCCTTAGTCTAGCGTTATCTGCGCAACTCCAATGCACATATCGCGGTACCAAAGATTGTTGCTGTGCAATTGAACCTGGCCAGTTGGTGGTGGATTTTAATGAAACATGTTTTGGAGTTGTCTGCTTTCAACTACCCTGAAGCGTAGGAAACATGCATGTAATAAACACTAGGGTAATGAGAGGCTACCTGCGCAGGTGGGTTGGTTGAAGTGAATGGAGTTGAATCAGCAGTGCATTGAGCTTTTAGTTCCAAAGCTCTTACAAGGCTAGAAGCTGCCCACCACAGACAATGTGTGTGGGTTTTGAATGGAATTTGGATTACCATTCACTTATTATGCAATATATCTATACGATACTGCTATTGTTCGGTACATATTAGTGATATTATTATTGTGGCTGTCATAGCCTGTCACCCAAGACCTCCTGAGCAAAAACTGCCAGTCTGCATGTGGAGTAGATGATACAGTTCTTGCATATCCTTTCTAAGATAGCACTGCAGTATAATTAATAAACCACACACTGTTTAAGTTTGTACCAAGGCGTGTCATGTCTTATAGTTTTAAATTAATATTCACAGCTTGATGAGAATATGAAAGGGCTTTTAAAGGAGCTTAGCACTCGGCTAATATCTATAGAAATTGTACAAACTGATGTGTGGGGTACGGATACGTCTGCTAGCTGCAGATCAGTCACTGGTATCCCTTATCTGTAATGTACTCCCTTCCCAGTCACTCCTGCTATGTAACCCAAGTTATGCAAATGTGAGATGCTTTGGGCCATGGCAGACGGGTTATCAACATACATGTACATGTCTAACCTCATTCGCTTGGTCTTAATGATCTTTTTAACCGATTATTCTGTAGGGTTTATTTATAGGTAATTTTGATTTATTCATGGTTTTTGTCACTTTACGGTATATGAATAATTTATCTTTTATTTGATGTGATTTTTTGACAGTTTGTGTTAATTTTTTTAGCAAAAAGTTGCGTGTGAATATAAATGTTCCAATGAAGGCGGAGACAAGGCTTGAGCAGGAAGCCACTCACAAACATATAGAAGATGACAGGAAGCTTTTGATTCAGGTTAGAAAAAACGACATTTTCTTAACCGTAATGGAAGAAATAGTATTTATTGTTGCGTCGAATATATCTCCTATTCTGTTGTGTAACATCCGTATTATAATTGTATTCTTTTGTTTGAAATAAGTCATGACGGCTGACGTAAACAATCATTGTTTGTAAGATTAAAATTCTTGAATTCGCTCGCTTTGATCATTGTCGTCACCGCACGCAGCTGGCGCGAAAACTATAAATCTGTTAATAATGTGGCTGACAAGGACGATACGAAGACGTAGAGTTGTATTCGACCTTGATAGATAATGTAAATACGCTTGTCATTTATTATCTTGTCGTATCGTACTACCCAGTGGTCACAGAAATATTGACTCGATGTGTCAGCTGTCCGGCAACTAGAGCATATAAGTAACTGCCTAATGTATTGAAAACCATAATTAATTTATCGAGTTATAATATATATTATAAGTTATTAATTAATTATATAAATTGAATACTGGTGGAGAGCTGGAGGGCCACCAGGACCTCCCGTGTGGCTGATGACCAACTTGCACCAACTTACTCATAGTCAAAGCCAACTTACTCATAGTCAAAGCCAACTTATCAATTTTGTGGCTTCAGCCTCGAATGCACGGCTGCTAGAGCTCAGCATTTTTCTGGCTTTTCATTTCGCACAATGTATTCTCTCAATATTATTTGACATTATAATCCAAGGAAAAATTTAGACAAAGAGGCTCAGTGTTGCAGATGTTTGCAATGAGGTTGACATTTTATGACAAGCTGTTCTTGGAACCTCATTGGTCGACGACCGTATTTGACCCTGTGACCTTGTAGACAACCTAAACTATTGCTGTATCTGCTGTTGAATTATTACTTATTGTATTATATAATGATACAAGACCATATTATGCAACACAAACGATATTGTTGTATATTTTATGCAGGCCGCTATTGTTCGAATAATGAAGATGAGAAAGACATTGAAACATCAGCAGTTACTTGGCGAAGTATTCAACCAGCTCTCGGCTCGCTTCAACCCGCGAGTACCTGTGATTAAGGTAATCCGTCATGCCATCTTGCCGTTGTGAAATATTATCTAACTTCGCAACAAGGTGCCATATGTTTAATCGTCTTTGTTTTATGAAATTTTCCTCATACGCAAGCGGGTTAAATTTCAAATTTTTTGTTACTGCGGTAATTATTCAGGTCGTTTGTTGATCAGACGTTGGTGTCAAATTTTAAATCATAGTTTTTTTGCGTTGGCACTGATGTGCGTAAACTTCGCTCAACTTCTCTTTTTTTGCCGACAGCGATTTTCTCCACACAATAAATCAACTCCAACATTTTATTGATTTTGATTTATTGTGTGAAGCTTTTTATTATTTATCAAATATTTACAAGAAAAAGCTAAGCTTCAATTGGACATTTAGAAATTAGATGTTTTTTTTAATAAAATGTGTATGGTATGCCTACAGGTAAAATGTGTATGGCATACCTATAGGTAAAATGTGTATGGCATACCTATAGGTAAAATGTGTATGGCATGCCTACAGGTAAAATCACATCACTGTTGTCTTGTCAACTGGGTTATTTATTCAGAAACTTTTTTTGTAGAAATGTATTGATATATTGATTGAAAAGGAATACCTTGAGAGGATAGATGGTGAAAAGGACACGTACCGTTATTTAGCCTGATGTGATACTCTGTCACTCTTTCTCTCTCTCTCTCTCACCTAGGTAATGCCCCTGCCATTTCAGACATCCATCTCCATGTTGTCTGTCTTTATATTTGTCTTGTCCTTGAACATATCTCAAGCTACGGCACTGAAATATCGTAAACTATTTTTTTAAAAATCTAGTAAATGGCCAGCTTTAAGATGTTTTACGATTTGTCTATCCATAAAACAAGCTGCAGTGATTAAATGACTCTAACCTATTTTTTTAGCCAGAGGATTGGCGTGGACAAGAAGATTTGAAGCTACGATCTCTACCAATAATTTATGTTTTTCAACATTTTCTTTGACGAACACTTCAAATGGTAGTTGTTCAGCGATTATTAAACTGTAGGAAATGCACGTTCTATGCTATACGCTTTATCCATGAGACATTTTTGATAAGTTATGTTCTCTACGACATACTGCAGTGCCAACATCTGAGAGAGCGACTTTCTATCCCGTTGACTCTTCATAGCTTTTTACACGATATTGTTGCGCTCGCTAGCCTTGATCCTAACTCATGCTGTGAATGCAATTATTTTTCATAAAAAAAGCCTTTGTATATTGGTTAATAGATAGTGTAACTTTTTGTGAGAGACTGTGTAATGTTGAATCAAGCTTCATCTTATTCCCATGCTAATATTATAGTATTTGTTTGTTGTCATGTAAAAATTATAGTAAATGTAAATCCCATGCTGTGTTTCTTTTTATTTGGTTTAAACGGATGTCTTCACTGCATGTAAGTGGAAGCAGTATGATTTTGTTTTGGCAATTGTTTAGTAATTGCATCCATATAGCACTAGACGTTTGTGTTGTTCACTGACTATAATAATTAAATGCCTATAAATGGTGATACATAAGCTGGGCTTAAAAGTAGTGCTGCAAAATATGTATATATTAATTGCAGCTCATTAATCACTTTGATACAGCTCTGTATCAAACTTGAAACATTCAGATTGATACTTTTGGAGAGACTTCTTGAGATGTGTCAGCTGTCTTATATTATTTTGCCCAAGTCATCAATCGAGTCAGGTTTATTAGTACATTTAGGAGTTTATTTCTCTTGTCTCAATCTCCCTATCCAATCAGCCATTAGCAGATGTGAAGTCTAAGAGCTTGAACTGTGTCATTGCATTATTATACAAACAGTTACTTGGTGCACTGCTATTGTTAGCGCTCAGGCTCAGTGCTGCAAATGCACGTGATTGAAATATCCGATCAGCAGTACTTCTAGAGTTTCCGTCCATGTGTTGCTAAAATAACAGGTTTGTATGTTCTTCTGCTCTACATTGCATAACTAACTGCTACTGCCACTGAATGTTAATAGAAAGTTGTTTGATGTGGTTTTACGTAGTGCATGTACTATTGGCATATTTATATGCATGGTTGGTGGATTATTATCATCATCATAATTACTTGCTACTACTCTCTGACCAAAAAAGAGTAGTGTAAGTAAGTGTTGTTGTGTGTGTGTAGTGTCACTGTGGTAGTAGTAGGTAGCAGTAGTAGTGTTGTTGTTGTAGTAGTTTGATGAATCAAACAAACTTATTTTTTTAATAGTCATAATAATATTACATTATTATTTCATGTTATTGCTTGATGTTGTTATTGTTGCTGCTGCTAGCTGACTACTACTACTACTACTACTACTATTATTATTATCGACTCTTCTTTTTTCTTGTTGTCTTGACTTTTTGTTGTTACAACAACAACAACAACAACAGTTATCATCAATTAGTAGTTAGTTACAGTAGTAGCATTTATTTATTATTATGATTGATCACAAAAAGTTCGAGAGGAATAATAATAATATTGAATGATGATAATAATCATGACATGATGAAAATAATAAACAATAATATTATTTTAATATATATCTATTTTTTTTCTAGTAGTAGTAGTAGTGTAGAAGTGATGATAATGATGATAATTATTAATAATCATAATCAATGAATGGATATAATATTATATTATTAATTATAATCATCATCATTATTATTAATAATTTAAATTTGTCTAAAAATAGTAATTTCTTTTTAAATAAATTTTTTTACTTTTATTATGATTGTTCTATTGAATAGATCGATGGTTGCTGTTGTATGTGATTTATCAGACTCTATAATTATATAATAACAATTTTAATGATATATTAATAGGTAGATGTATGTAATATTATTATATATAATTAGTATACATCATTATTATGAGGATGACATTGGATTGAGGTAGGTGCAGAACTGCCTATTTTGCGGCGTAGCCCATGTTATTTTCCTATCTAACTAACAAAAATCGTCTACCTTTTGTCCCCAAGAGTATTATCGCAATAAATCGCCAGTCCTGCACCTAAATGATTGGATTGTTGTTATAAGCATTATTATTCTTTTTAACTTCATACAATTGATTGTTTAACAACAACACTGCTGTTGTCTAAAAAATTAAATAGGGAAGATGTATGTGGTATATTATTGTTAAATGTTTCATCATAAAAAAATCAATCTCAACCCATACACTGGAAAGCCTCTCATTCGCGCAAACAACTTTAGTGTAGAGTTTTGGTCTTTTTGTGCTTTAATGTGATTAAATATATATAGATGAATAAAAGTTATTTGTTTATCATTTTGCCCTCACCGCCATCTGTTGCTTGATCTGTTGCTTGATCTGTTGTTTGACAAAAATAAATCTGCAATATGTATGCCCATAACATAGCAGCTTGCAACAATGCAAGTAAAAATGTTTTGGTAGTTGGTTATTTTCAGCATCTATTTCAAGTGATATGCTATCACGGTTGTGATATGATAATACTATGTATTAATTAAGATATGCAATAATATCTATGCTGCTTTATCAAATCACAATTGTTTTATTTACAAGTAGCATTATTGTTGATCCCTATGGTGAATTACATATGCTCTTGATATTATAGCTGAAAACTCTGCTTGCAGCAGAAAAAATACACCTATATGTTTATTCACTTATTACTTATTAGCGTAAATCGTGTTGGTTATATCATACATTCAGACTGCAATTCAAACCACTGGACAGACATTGAAATAATTAGCGTTTCTAATTGGCCCCAAATCAGCTATAATTTTGTTTTTAGCAATTTCACATTTCACTAAATCCTTTCATCGAAGGATTTCTCTTACCACTTGTGTGATAATAATGTTGATGTTCTAATTTTTGAGCAAAGATTTCAGGTGTACCTGTAATGGAATTTGCTAATTCATATTATAAGTGTTTGCACCGGGAAGCAAGGCTTCACTATCATGATGAATAGGTAGATCTATATAAAAATATCGTAAATATTAGAAATGATGATGTGGTATTCTTTTATTTGTGCATCAATGATATATTACTGGTTCTCACGGTCTCTTTTATGTACTGACATAAAAATAATCATCTTTTAATATTTTGGTCCTTTTATTTATGATGACTTTTAGATGCTGACTAGTGAATTTTTTGTTCAGTTTTAGGTTGAGAATCTCTTGACATAGCCCTTGCACTCTGTAGTATTACTGATTTAGATGATCTTTTCTGAAAAATGCATTTTAATCTTTTTGTTCATATTTTTTAAGTTTCATTTGCTCGATATTTATTGTTTGTATACTGGTAAGTATTGGTATGAAAATGATATAAGCATAAGTGAATTTTCTTTTTTTTAAAGTTAATTGACTTTTTCATCCAATCGTATAACAAATCTTAGTTGTAAAGTGTCTGCAACAGCTCGTTGTGGAAGAAAAGATCTACTAAGTTTTTTTATTGGCTAGTACTCTCCAAATATATGTTACACGCATTGAAGTGTTGTGGTTGCCACTATAACAGTAAGCAGTACTTATTGGGTCAAAACTTGTTTGTTACTGCTCTGTACACAAAGGTTAACAAATTGGTTGGTTTGATTTTCAGCTTTAGGCATGCCATCTCGCATATCACACAACATTAGCTACTCACTGGTAAAATATTGTTAATTGAGTTAGTTTGAGGTTTGATTTGGTTTGTTGCAAATGCTTTCACATTGGGATAATGAGTTTCTAAGTGGGAGTATATTAGCCTCAACAAAATAGTCGCACACACATCATAGTTGTGACAGGACATTACTAAAGATATCAACAATCCAAGCTGTGCAATATACTCAATATGCACATGCCATTTCATGCTAACAACGTAACAGTATAATGTGAAATTAAAAAGCTTAAGTAATTCAATTACCAACAATTCATACTATTATATCAAGTGAAAAGCACTAGTGTTTGTCTAACTGTTTGTGTAATGAAACACTTGGCTCAGTCTAATGGCCTTACATTTTTCTCAGTTTGGCAACAGCCTATGATGAGCTAATGTTATGAGTCTGACCACAGAATTCTTGGAGATAATATCAACTTGGGACCTCCCATAATATGCACTCAAGTCATGACAGGTTCAGCCGGGCCATAGCGGTTGTAGGTTCAGCCATAGAGAGCCTGAGAATGCTTCTCATAAATAGATTAAAGATTATTATGTAATAAGGATTATGGCTGCAGCTATTAGTTTCGTCTGGTTAAATGTCTTAATTGATTAATTTACCACAACTTGAAATAATAAGAAAGTTGAGTTATGGCAACATAGAATATGTTTTTGATCTTACATAATTTTGAGAAAAAAAAATTAATTAAGTCAAAAAAATGCCTGGCACCATCTAGTATAGACTCATGAATTCACCGCTCTCAAAATCTATTCATCCTAGAGCAATTACTGTTGCCTAGACCAACCAATGACGGCTCTCAATCTTTCGCTTTGTGTGCATCTTTGGTAATTTCTGATTATGTAACAGAAAAAACAGACAAAAACAGAGAATGACGACTATGCGTGGTACCTAGACTATTCTAGATCGTTCTAACTTCTCTGGATGTGCTACTTAAAATTGGTTCAAAATCTTTTTTCCAGATTTTTACTGTACTCAAAGTCATTTGTAAATGGTTCAAACTTCTTACTAGTATTCCATAGAAAATAATGAAAACAGGAATTATTCTTATTTCCTTCAGGTTAATGACATTTGGAACGAGCTTCACACTGGTAAAAACTCAAACAATCAGTCTATCTGATTATTTCTCATATTCTACTGCTACACATATATATTTCTCGATTAGCAGATGATGATTTTCAAACTTCAATTATCGGAAAAAATGACACATGCTTTAAACCGCTGTACCGTACCTAAAAAGTCATGAAGCCTTGTAACGACCCTGTAGGGTAGGTTTGGCTCAATATTGGTTTGACTTGCAAATAAGTTCAATGAATACTTCATACTCATGGAGACTTCTTCTGCTTAGTTGAACCAAATAAATAGGGAGATCTAACTGCTGGATAATTTTTGACTTAGCAATTGCTTAAGTTTACTGAGTACGGCGCTAGAAAATGGCTGTGCTTGGTAAACATACCATCAGTTCATGGCCACCCATGGCGCTGCGTTGTCGGTGTGTTGTTGGTTACCTCTAACTTATTATTTATTACAAGACAGTTGTTACATGTTAGTGGTAACTATTACACCGTATGCTTTACTAATCTGCTTGCTCTCCGTGACAGCTACAATGAACATTGAGCATATTTCTTCTTCGATGATTGACATCAATTGACCAGTGGTTGTTTGTGTTTGCTTTTTCAGTCTCATCTCTTGTTCAGTTCATACTTTTCTTTCATTATTCTAGTTGTTCTAAGCGCCTTAGAAAATCTCTTAATGCTCCATTGTTTGAAGTGGTTAGATACGGACAATAGCCAATGAGAAGTGTGCTCACTTATTTGATTATCACCTATAAAGTTGAATGCAGACTCTAACTGTCACACATGATATTTGGGCTGATTTATGTCAGTTTTACTGGTGTATTTCCAGTTTTTGATCTTGTTATCAGACTCTTATATTAACTGCAATTTTCGCACGTTTGTGATAGAGTCGGAAGAGCAATCAAGTTAAATCTATTATTAGGTGAGGACATGGGCACGGCGCAGCAGTTGTAAAACTTACTTTGAAGATAGGGTGTACTGATCAGGTAAGCGCTGAGTAGGGGATACGCTGAAGACATTTTGTTTTGTACATGACTAATCATGGAACCTGTGCGGATGATAAATGTAACTTAATAACCTGATGAAAGTATGGGAATATTCATAAGGTATTCATTGTTAGAGTAGCGAGGGTGTCGCCATAAAGTGACTGTCTGATTGATTGCCATAAATATACGCTCTTCAGTATATTGCATTATTTTTTCTGAACTTTCAAGTTCTTTACTATAATATGAGGATATCTTATGTTTTTTTACTTTGCTTGATCAAATATTACGTGTCTCTCAGACTTTGATATATGCTGGGGCTAATGAGGTGATTATTTATTTGTGTGGGATTCAGATGCCTGCTAATGGTTGTGCACTTCGATACAAGCACTAACTGCAGTTTAGTCTGTGACATGGAGCAGCCAACAGTACCTCATCCAGATCTGCTGGTAGCAAAGAGAGAACCTGGGACAGGTAGGTGTCGAGTTGTTTTAAAGTTTGCTGTTTTATTTCCACAAAATAATATATAGCTAATTTAAAGTTGGCTATTTTATTTTTACAAAATTATATACAAAGTTTTATTTGATTTATATTAACTTTTCGGTTATTTGTAAACTAACAAGAATTCAACAATATTTTACTTTTTACTGTTTTTTTCACTATTGTCCATTAGTAGATGAACAAGAAAACAAATTAATATCAATTTAAATTCATATAATGAATTTATTGTAATGCTTGTTTAGTTACAGAATTATTTTTCTACCATTATTCGCCAAGGTTTTGCTTATTGTCGCTCTTATGCTATTAAAGTATTATGAAAAGAAATTGCAGTTTTTATTATTTTACACATACATAGAAATAATTTTTTTTCGATAAATGCTCTTGTTTTATGGAGTTAGTTTATAATAGTGAGCTAATGTGTGAAACCTCGACAAAATTTGCTACTGAAGTTATTGTTTAGTGTTTATTTTAAGAACTGACAGCAGTTATTATTTCTTTCTCTGACAATGGTAGATATTTTCCACTGTATACTACACATAAAACAATTGGCACTTTAAAACATAGTAAAAATTATGTTAGTCGTAAATTTTGAATTTGAAAGAAGTACGATAATATTTATACTAGTTAAAATGACAGTTTGTACTATAACTCTGCTTAGCAGTTCAAAATGTGATAGCGAATGAAACCACACGCAATGCACAAGTCTGTAATTATTTGGAAAATCAAATTCCACAATTTTTTCATAAATCAAATAGGTTTTACTAGCTCCTTGAAAATTTTTTATTCTGGTTTTTTATTGCCGCGCTTATTATTATTTGCAAGTTAAAATGTTTTATTATTTTCTTATTTTTTTGTAGACACTTGGTTACGAAATTTGTTTTGATTTTTTTTTCAATTATCATAAAGATATGATTGCAACACCAGGGGAGTTACATATTTGCAAAAACTACAAAAAAAATTTGAGCGGTCTACAATTTATTTCCTCATCATGGCTACTTATCAATTTCAAACTTTTTATCATTTCCTTTCACAATAATTTGTTCTTATTAACTGTGTTGCAACATTGTCTTGTAGACCAACTCGGTCATGTCACTTTGTATTTGGAACTCTCAGACCTCATAATATGCCCATACCTACCTGTATTAGTATTTTATTATTAATACGTAATAATTCTCGTATAAAATGCAACAAAACAGATTTTTGATTTTGAATTTTTCTATTTTACTTCAAATTTTTATATGTTCTGTGAAGAAATAATGAGTTAATCAATTCTGAGTAGTAGGTCTACTGACTAGGCTATCATATTTTAGTGGTTTCTGAGTATTAACTGACTAATTATGTCTAACACTACCCAAACCATCAAAAGCTATCTACAAGAGTTTTTCACTAGACAAATTTGCTGCGAACAATAAATCTTTTCACTCTTTCGTTTATCCAATTGCTGAAATTAATATACACAGCAGTTGTCAGTCAAATTAATATTCAGATGTCTCACCGCATGTGGAATAAGTAATATTGGACTAACTCGACTCAGCTCAGGTACGGTGAGCACCATTTTACTGGACCACCCCCTACATAGGCGCAAGCAGAGTAGCTGTGAAGTTATGCTATTTTCTTTGTGCTTAGTGGTGACCCACTGTATTCAATTATTTTCTACCACTTTCGTAAAAAAATTCATTAACGGTTTACTTGAAGATAATCACGTTTTTTTAAAGTTATGTAATCTTTTGTTGTTCAATATCATTTATTTAGATTCTCCCAAACGATGTCGTCCAGTTTCAGCGAAATCAGCTTTGGAACCTGTTGATGAGGAGCCATCAATTTCTGATATGAAAGAGAAGGGTTCAACCACAGTAGATCGCGGAGTTGGACCCACCCCGCTACCACTCAGTTTAGGTGATTCTGCGCTAACTAATAGCAGAAATCCGTTTGCTTCCACCTTTATACCTGGAAGTCCTCTGGAACAATCAGCCTACCAACACTGTAAGTAGCCGTAGGTAAAAACTCTTGCATACTCGATCGGTTCTATTGACAATTTACTTCTGAAGTAGCTAAAACAAAAGATTTTTTGTCGTTATGTTTTAAAACAGATCTAGCGCAACTCGCCGACAATGATCTAAGTGAAAAGGCTTTGTTGAAAAATTGATTGTTATATAATAGATTAACTAATTTTTTTACAAAGCCCAAATTTGCATAAGTATGTTGCTGATGGAAAAGCATTGTGGTCTTTTTATTCAGACTGCTTTGCACTCATTTTACCAATGCGGTTGTTTGTACTGTTTGGCGACCCTGTTAACAACAGCAATAACCTTACTAACTAGGGCTACTTGCCTGCAAGAGTAGTGTTAGCTTTCACTCAACATAAACACTGGCAATGTCTCTTACAGTCTGCACAGACTCCCGACAGTGGCTCATAGCCCTGTATCAACAACCATAATGATAGCTGACGTATTGTTTTGCTCCGAAACATCGCAGATTAAGTTACAGCTTTACTGAGGATTAAGCCTTGAGGCTCATGTTTCAGTATCATTTGCTATAATATTCAATTGCACACCACAATCAATGGTTGTCTGTAGCTAGATGGTTGATCTCCCTCTCTCTCTCTCTCTCATCGTTAGTAACACCAAAATAGGTGCCTGCGGAATAACCTCATCGATTCAATGTTAGAAAAGCCATCGCCACTAGATTGTTATTCTTTAATCCCATGCCTTTACGTAGTTCTCCTTTCAATACAAATGTTTGAAAAAAAATTATAAACGTTTGATTATATAAATCATCATTTTAAATGTCCAACAACCTCGCTATTTCTGTCTTCATCTTTATATATTTTTTGCACAATTTTAATAATATTTTAGTTAAATATGCAAAAAAATTCAAGGATATCTTTAAGATAATTATATATGCAATTTCCGTAAAATTTACTGAAATATTTTCAGTGCAGCAGCCATTTTTTGCCGTGGTGCAAAAAGTGTATATCGCACATATAAATATACTGCACCGAGAGATGATATTATCGACAGAAAGAATATATATATTTTTTTTTTCCGAAACCGCTGTTAATAATTTGAAAACCGCTGCAATAACTCCAAAACCGCTGCGGTGAGGAATCACCAGCTAATATTTTGCATTGGTGTGATTTAGCTGGTGCACACCTGGCCCACTCCTCCACTCAATTCCTCATCTTGTAAATGAGTGTCTAAAAAATTTCTCTACCATTGTTATTTGGATTATGAATCAAATAATCTTTTTTTCTCATACTTACAACGTGGAATTTTCCTCAATTTTTTTCACTTTGTATTACTTTGTACATGCTTGTATCACATTCTTGTTTAGGTTTATTCAATAAAAGTTTATTTTTGTTATTTGAATTGTTTTAAATAATTACGAAAACGACAATTTATATAATCCACACTATTCATCATGTGTTCCTCTGCCCATACACTTACTTGTATAGCGATAATAATATTGAAGATTATGTACCAATTTATTGATAACTGACTTCTTGTTTTCTCCATGCAACAAACTAATAAAAACATTTCTTTCTATTTTTGCAACAAAAATACTTATTTTTTTTGTTTCGTTAAAAATAAGTATCAGTAATATTTTGCTAAGAAATACTAAAACAATATGTAACATGATTTGGTGCTATTATCAAAGAAGCTAATGGTGTGGTACTGGACGTGGAAGTCTATTATTGTGTATAAATGTCTATTCTTTTACTCGCTCAAGTTGGACAACTTCCAAGACTACTAGTAAATATTACTTATCTTCTCTTTTGCTGAGCTAGTCAATTGTATACATATATGACTACATGTATGCTTGATTACAACATGTTCCCTCGATTGGGCATGGTTGCCATTGCCACCCAACGTCAAAAAGATTTCCCAACACATTTCATTTTACAGCCGGTTGACCGTGATATTGCATATGTGACATTGTTTATCTCCTGTATGCTCATAGTCCTACTGGTTTTAATGCAGTCTAAATGTTTTGTGGTGCGATTAGTTTGACTATATAATTGAGAAGCTACACAAGTGTAGGTCACCTCCGTGTAAGAAAGGTCTGAAGCTGAGGCCTTTCCTTGTTCCTTGTTGATTTTGAGCCACATTTATTACCGATGACTGGTTCACCTTGGAAACATGTATTTGTATGGTATTATTTAGCTCTGGCCATCTACTATGCAAAGCTTGCTGGGATATCTCCACTCAGCTTCTCGTCTCCATCACCTGTGGGACAGCCACTCAGTGCCAACACCCATGAGGGCCGGTACCTATTCAACCCCCCCAACTTTCATCACCCGAGTCCAGCAAGGTTTGTTCTTTACTAATGATTGGTGCCATTATAAAGAGAAGTTATGGAGACAGTGGCCCTGTGCAGGACAGTGTGTCTAGGTCATGTCACTTGACTGTGACCAGATGTTACTGAAGCACAAATGGGGCAAGACAAGGCGACACTTTATCATTGATTATATTGACTTTTGTATTGGCTAGTAATCGTTGAGTGAGGAGATTTCTTGAATCAAATTCCGTTCGCACCTTCAGTACAAAAGATGATAGGATCTGCTGCGCAGTATTTAGTACAAGTAGTAGGAAATGGTTGTGTCTCACTCGCCAATACAGCCTGTAATGGACTGTAACTTGACGCATGAACCAAACTTCAACTTGGGTATTAACCAATTCTAATCAATAACACCATCGGCGACAATTGGCCATGCGATGTTAGGCTTCCTTTTCTCATCTATAGGGGTAGAGCCTTCATAAAATATCCATTTGTTTCTTTGAATTTTTTCTTTTGTTGCTCTTTAATTTTTAGCGCTAGTAAGTTTTTGTAAATAATCTCATTGATTGAGTTAAACACCATATTTGTTTTAAGAGGAAATGGGTTTTTTTTATTTAGGTTCAATAAATATACTTTCTTTTTTAATTGCGATTTTCTTTATGATTTATCGGGTCCAATATCTGCATAAAAGTTGTCGGCTCCACTATAAGCTACAAGTTGTTTGATGCCGTATCAAAGATCGCAAATGTAATTTGTTCGGTTTGTAAATGTAGATGATTGGACATTTCTGTAATTTTAGAATGGTCGGCAGTCCTACACAGTCAGACATTTCGCTGTTTAGCAATCCTGCACTCGCCAACTCTATGGACAGATTGGCCGCTCAAATGCATTGGGACAGATCTCAACGCCAACTGCAACAGATGGGCTCACCATTTAGTATGTTTCCTGTACACAATCCACTTAACTGGTGTTTCAAGCACTTTTTTGTCTACTTTTAGGCTAATTCCATGTCCTTGAGCCTGGAAAATCTGGCTTCTGTGATCTTCTCGCCAGGGTTTTGTCTCAAACGTCGATTAATGTCAAGTGCTCACTTTTTTATTGGTGCATCTCTTCCCTAGCTAGCCCATTAATGTTATTTTTAAAGTTGTTGCACCCGGATAATCAAAATGGCTGCAGACTAGTGGACAATTTTCTTGATAGGATTTATGATATCAGCCAGAAATAATATATAAATTTTTGCTTGCGTGAGAAAGCAGCTGTAATTCGCATATTATTATGATATAATGAATTGTTATTGGTAATTGGTTGGTGGCATTAGCATGAGTTTGGTTACCTATAAAATCTATCCATAAAAATGTTCATCAATGATGCAATTAGCAATATTTGAGGCTTGTAACCTATTAATACTATTACATGTGAAAGGTATCTGTAATTATTTAATGTCATAATCAAAAAATTTAATTTTTTCGTAAAAAAAAAGATCGAACTGTTTTGATGAGACCAGTAGATGACTATTCATGCTAGGAACTGGTGCTAAATATAATTAAATTATATTATGCATTGTTTATAGTTATTTGTTATCATTCGATGGAATGATAATACTATCGGTGAATCACTAAAGTAATAACAGATCAGAAATAATAAATATTCAGAGCATTATAAGCTAAGACCTTCATGAATTATAAATATTATATGCGATGGCTACAGTTTTGGTTTGTTGTCTATCTAGCCATCTCCACCCAATGTTGTTCTAGGAGGTGTTTGAGTGTCATTATTAGCACTTGAAAGACCTGACGGTTGGCACCTCTTATGATATAGCACTAAGACAAGGTGCTGTCAGTTGCCTAAAACTCGTGGTCAACTAATTGTTGTGTAGTGTAACCTTTTTAATGTATTGATACCGAGACACTTGTCATGTCTAACTTTTGCAGAAATTGAAAAAGGCGAAGCATTTGGTCAAATAAATTATTCTCGCGTTATTTTTACTAAGGCTGTCAGTCTGGTAAAGGTGCTTGCTTCAATTTGTATGCCATTTCGCAACGACCTATTACATAAACTTGTCCTCTCAATTGATTTATGGTGAGTGAATTTTTTTTATTTTACAAAAAATTCAAAAAAGTTTGTGCAAAAAATAAATTATTAATCAATGCGTCATAATCGGTTTACTCTGACCGCTGCGCTGCATATATGTGAAGAAGTAAATAGTTTTCCGTCTTCTCTTTCGGTGAGAACAAAATTGATTTCAGTTATTTTTTTGTTGAAAACGTAAATTACTCCAACTCTTGCGTGTTGTTTCTCTATTTCATTGATACCAGAAAATTTTACGATGCCTAAAAATGAAAATTATTTTGGTTGAATACTAATACAATAATAGTAATAATACGATAATAATAAGAATAATACAATAATAGTAATAAATGCAATAAGAATAATACAATAATAGTAATAGTACAATAATAATAAGAATAACACAATAATAGTAATAATATGAGAATAATACAATAATAATAATACAGTAAGAATAAGAATAATACAATAATAGTAATAGTACAATAATAATAAGAATAATACAATAAAAGTAATGATATGATAATAATAAGAATAACACAATAATAATAATAATCATCGATAATAATAAGAATAATACAATAATACGATAATGATAAGAATAATACGATAATAATAATACGGTAAGAATAAGAATAATACAATAATAGTAATAGTACAATAATAATAAGAATAATACAATAAAAGTAATGATATGATAATAATAAGAATAACACAATAATAATAATCATCGATAATAATAAGAATAATACAATAATACGATAATGATAAGAATAATACGATAATAATAATACGGTAAGAATAAGAATAATACAATAATAGTAATAGTACAATAATAATAAGAATAATACAATAAAAGTAATGATATGATAATAATAAGAATAACACAATAATAATAATCATCGATAAAAATAAGAATAATACAATAATAGTAATAATACGATAATAATAAGAATAATACGATAATAATAATAATCATCGATAAAAATAAGAATAATACAATAATAGTAATAATACGATCATAATAAGAATAATGCAATAATAAACAATTTTTTGTATATTTTTGAAGGATTTTAGCAATTTATTACACTTTTATTGTCATGGTATTGCAAAATATTATTTTCGAAAAATTTTTATAAATTGGTTTTCGTCCCCTAAATTTAGTTCTACCAATAATTTATGCTTTGTGAGAACTGCACTCTTGGTTGACATTCTGCCAACTTCATCTAATTTGTAGAATAAATTTGAAAACTAATTTTTTTTCGTCCACACCTACAATCCTGTAATAAATTTGACATTTATATTTTTTACGCAGGTTTAAATGATTTAACTAAAAAGTCTTCTTCATCAGCAGAAGTTCCAGCTACACCTCAGAGTGGCAGTATTACTCTACCCCCGTCCCTCAATTCTTCTCGACTGACTAGCCCTAGGCCCTCATTGGTCAGCGGCAGAGGTAGAAAAAGGGCATTGTCTCATTCCCCACTGTCAGAGTTCTTAGATATTCAAAGTTTGACAAGGAGCAGTGAAGGCTCGCTACATTTCACACCGTTACTACACAATACTAATTCTAGGAGCTCATCAGCCGCCAGCGGCAGCTATGGACACCTTTCGGCAGGTCTGTCAGCATCTTACAAAATTTTACTTTTCCCAAAAAAAATTTATTTCTATTAGTGATCGATATTTTTTTACATTCTTATTTGAACTGTTGAAAAATTTTCACATTCAAAAAGTTTTTCATTATCTCACACAGTGTGTTAATGTTAATGCATTTTAGCTAACTTTCTGTGTAAATTGCTATGCAAATTTATATCCTTGTTCTATCTTTGGTTTTATTAAAATGTATATGTTTGCCAATTTTGGTCTGAGATTAGCACTAAAAGGAATCTGGTTTTATTTTAGTTACATTTGCTTCCGACGATTTCGTGGCCTCAAGCCCTGATTTAGATGTTTCTAATGGTGCTCTTACTCAATTGACCCAATGCTCCTTGATCACACAGCAGTATATTCCTCCACATAACGCAGTGGCTCCAGTTTTTGTCTGCAGCTTTTGATGTTAAATTTTTATGCGATCTCTTTGTCTTTTTGTAAAACTCAATGTAGCGTGACCCGCATTTATTGTTGGTCTCAGCAATGGAGCCATTGCTAATGGCAGCACTTAAGATGTGAAGCACCTGTGCCCTCAACCACTCCACTTCAGTTTGCATGCCATTTTGGCCAGTTTTAATGGTTAGGTAATGTGCAAAGGTGAAAAAGAATGGTACAGATCATTAGTTTCCTCTCCGATGGCTATCTACAAGGTTGCTGCTAATTTTATGGTGTCGTCTGCTTTGCTACTGATTACATATATATCGGCGTCATTTTAGGTTCATTGGCTTCTTTGACGCCAACGCTAAAACCTACTTCACCCTTTTTACACCCTATGTATTCGATGCAGCTGCCCTTCCCTATGGCGCCATTCCAGCCGCCAGTGAGTATGCATTTAAACGCTGCATCTGTTTCTCAACAGCTTCTGGGCCAACAGATGAATGCAGCTCAAATCAAACAGGAGAATGTTACCTCCACTCAGGTCAGTGTCTTAGTCTGATAGGACAGCCTGTCTGGGTGGCCGTTATTTATTGCTTACGATTATTAATGGAACCCATTTAATATCTATTCTCTCCTGTCACTTTCTACACTGTTGTATAACATTTTAGTACGGCAGACACTTATTTCAGCATTAATATGAAGTAATAAAAGAGAAACTCCCTAGAAATGGTGACAATTATCATTTCGCACTCATTACTAGTTTCTGTCAAACAAATTTCTTATTTCCTTCCACCTTGCTTCTAGATTGTCTGTGACAAATCTCCTTGCGCTTAACTGTGTATAGTACCGATTTGTGGTAAGCTTATTCAAGAAACAAGTAAATGATTATTAGTCTATTTTAATTAACTAATAAATTTCTTCTCTCACCTATATGACATTTATGGCCCTCTCTGAGGTGCCCTGTACTCTGGCTATGGTATTTGTTTGTGGCCGGTTTTGAAGATTCATGGAGCCTTCTTTCTCATTTGTTATAAAGTCTTATATAATAACACAGAATTGTTTGCTCCTGTGAAACATTGAGGTCAACAGTGATTGACCTGTCATGGCTATGTCTTGGCTATATTTCAAGCTGTATTACTATCTGTTCATTCATTAATCTACGATGATACATTCTCTTCCATTTCATCATTGCGTTTATTTATTAGAAATGTGGGTGAAACTTGTTGAGTTGTGTAAGTCATATTAATGATGACTTCTGTTGATAGTAATGTTTACCAATAAATGTAAATATTTCTTGCATCATAGCGATTCATTACCGTGATTGCATATAGTCACTTGCGGAATATCTACACGGCTTGTTCATTAGCTGGCATATATAATTGGTACAGCTAATTAGATATATACGATATATATGTTATATACCTTATATACATTATATGTTTATAGATGAGAGAGACTGTCCAACAACCACTAACTGAGAAAGGTGGAGGTAGTGCTGTTGTAAGCTCCACTGTACCCAATGCAGAAGAACTGCCTCCAACTGCTGCCTCTACTGGTATGTCCCTCCCCCACCCCCTCACCCTACCCCTCCCCACTTTCACCAGTAATAACACAATTCAGAACTTCAATGTAATATATCTTTTATATCCGGTGCATTTTGTGTTATTTAATTAAAGTAAAAGTTGTTTTTTATTTACATCCTGTGCCTGTAAGATCACCAAATTATCTCTACCAATTCTCCATTAACACACGGTTGTTTATTTAGTATTTTATTTAATATTTGTTGATTATTTAATTTTTTTAAATGCTTTTTGTCTATCATGTAGTTACATTCTCCAAATGCCTGAAACAGTAGATTTCAAACCAATATCAGAATAGTGTCCACAGTTTAATGTTACCCAAGTTGTTTCTAGTTAAAAAAATAAACAAAAACATTGCTTCTTCTTGTGCGTAGCTTAATCGTGGTAACTCGGTGACAGTCGGACATCTCCAGTTAGTTCTACTTATGCCAACATCCAAATGTCTGATGTACTATTTGTTTTGTTATCATAACATAGAATCTTACTGGTCATTTCAATTACTAGCTATTTGTGCTGGGCATTTACCAGGGGTCAAGGTTGTTGTTAATTCGTATTAGATTTTTTTATCGAGTTATTTTTATTCAAATTTATGAAAATTTTATGAACGTTGAAGATTATATATATGGACTGACATTCATGTGGTGACATTGGATTGAGATGCACTGCATATGGTTTTATTGATTGTGATTAATTTGATTGATGGGTAATAGCAGTAGTAGTGGTGATGATATTAGGCATTTTTGGTCCTCAATGTCCGTGCCATTGTAAACATTGGTGTAGGAAAGCGCTACCGTATGCAACTTAACTGACATAAGTTCTGTGTAAGAACTTCGTTCGATGTAGAAATTTATTCTTTTGTTAAAAGTGACAAAAAGAATGATAATAATAACTTTGCAGTAACAATTGTTTTTTTTATTTATGAAAGAACAGTATATAATCATTATACTAATTATTGTAAATTACTACACTACTTACTATTTACTGTTTATCATTTTTTGTCGGAAGATTTACGGTAAGTTATCATTATTTGATGATAAAAAATTACTAATGATTTTTCTATTGAAAAATAAATATTTACAATAAAATATAAAAATTTATAATACTAAGAATAATAATGTTGTTAATAGTTGTTAAATAATAATATTAATACTAATAATAATTATCATACATAGTTATATTATTGTATTTCACAATAAATCTGCCATAGATAATTTCAAAATGCTCCAAAGCATCATGAATTTTATATGGTAAACGACCCCCAAATGCTAAAACCTACCTTCAGCATAATATTAAAAAAACACAAATCTTGCACTCGCTAAAAATGAGAATTTTGTGTGATATTTCTTATGCAAGCATTGCTTATGTATCAATCGAAGTTTAGCTTAAAAATTAGCGTTTTCTGTAGACTTGACTCGGTTTTATTCATGTCTTACACAAAAAATAACATAAAGTCCTAAAAAGATCAATTTTTTGGCAAATTGTAAGTCTTTGTTAGAATTCTTCGTATGGGTGTGATGCTGCTGTAAGCCGACCTTCGTATGGGTGTGATGCTGCTGTAAGCCAACCTTCGTATGGGTGTGATGCTGCTGTAAGCCAACCAACTTCTAAGCCGTATTGGTTGACAGTAAAACTAGACTTGGGCCATTTTCGGCTGGCGTACTTTATTGCTACATCCTTTGAGTAACCCTCTTTCCTACAAGAGCTGCTCTGTCGTAAATCAATTATTAGCACTGGCTATGCGTTTCGCTAGAAATCTAAAGTTTTTTTTACAGATTTTCTGGTTTAGCTTTCATAACTGTTGTACTGACCGCTACTAAAATTTTTGTGTGGGATTTCACAGGTGTAAAAGTCGATGCAGAAGATGAATCACAAGATTTCAAAGAAACCAACTGCAGGTGGGACGACTGCACACAACAGTTTCCTCTGCATGAAGACCTAGTAAAGGTAGGTTCACACCTCCTGCACAAGTCTATATTCGGCACTATAGCAACCTTCAACGATTCTTCTTGTCTTTTCTTATATATTCTGCTATTGCAATATCGTAGTTGTCCATTGTCTCACTGCGTATAATATGTGTTGTTGACCTTTGAGTGCCATAGATTAGTATTTGGTGGCAGAACACCGCACAGTGGCTAACATTTCTTGCCTTGCATTGAAAGGAAATCACCTCATTTCAATCTGGACAGCATTGAACGCTGTCATTCCGTCACATCTTGAATAGTGATTAGTAAAACCACAGACACTTGGCTCATTGGAAAATACGATAGCTAATAACCTGGAAAATATCGACCTTTTTTAGTTTTTGGTGGTTGTACAAAGGTTTTTTTAAAATCTCATGTCATGACATATTGCTGCTCTTTCTTTTATTGCTACAAGCCAGTTGATTATGTTTTTATTGTTAAAGCTGTTGTAATACACGGAGTAGCTGCAAGATATTTTTTTTTATAAAGATTAGTTAGTTCATTTTTTTGGTTTTGTGATGACTTAGGCATAAAATTAGAGCCTTTTTGATGGATTTTAATGTTATGTAATAACCTTAGGCACACCTAAAGGCTGGTTCCCATAGAGTCGTAACAGTCGTAGAAAAGACGGCGACTGGTCGTATGATCGCAGCAACAAGTCTATGTGAACCACAATCGTAATCAGCTTACGATTCACTACGATGTGTTACAACAATCGTAAGGTCGTAAGATCAAATCGGGAAAGTTTGAACAAGCCAAACTTTTACGACTAGTTTACGACCTTACGACTACGATAGTTATGCAACAGGTCTATGTGAACCAGTCGTGCGATTGCATCAGATAGTGTAACCACAATGCACTTGCTCGTTCCGCTTTATTTCCACCTGGCAACGAACAAGCAGTGGTTTCTTTTTTTATTGGTATTTTGAAGTGTGAAGTACTCTCTTTGATTATCTACCGCTATCCTAGTCAATGCATCAAGTGCCAGTCAGTGTAAGTAGCAATAGTTTCTATAACCTTCGTTTAGAACAATCATAATAATAGTTGGGGTAATAGTAAAAATTAAGGTTTCCAATTATTATTTATTTATTATTATTGTAATTATTATTTATATTAATTAATTATTAATAATAATAAATTATATCCTATTTAATAATATTGTTATTCATTGTTTTATTATTTTTCTCAAATACTATTATGATTGATGCACAGTGGAGTGAGTCATGTATGATTATTATTATTATTATAATTATTAATCAATCATACATGGCTCACTGTGGATTGATGTTGATAAACAACTGTCATTCATAAGATAAGTAAATGAATTGACACACATATATAATATATGTAAAAATAATAATATATGTAATGTATTGTACATACATACATATTACATTTATTATAATAATAAATGTAATATGTATATATATTATTTTTCTTCTAATAATTATTATTCACTCATTTATTATTTTGCATTAGTGAATCATCGTTAATAATAATAATTATAAGAATGTTGAATTGTTTTGATGATAAAGCAATAATAATTATAATAATATAATACATATTATTTGTTGTATGTATGTATATTTATCATGAATAGTGTATGCATGTAGTAAAGCGAACAAATTACAATGGACATAAATTATTTGTTTATTTTTTAGCAAATTATGATGATCAGTATCCTGAGGAAGTTGGCTGAAAGCTGGGAAGCCAGTAACAACTCTGGATGAAACACCGAGACACTAACACAGAGACTTTAACTACATCTGCTAGGTTTTTTAGTTTGAAAAAATTTATAATTCAGTTCCAAACTTTTAGTGCTAATGTTATTGTGAGTCGCTTCGTTGTCCACTTTATGTATAATACACAAATAAATATCATAAAACAAATGTTATATTCTTAAAATTCACAAAAGTTGCAATTTCATTGGCCGCCTCTGATGATTGTCTAAGATAGTCTAAGACTGTATGTGAATGTGAACCATGTGTCTTAGATAGTCCCAGACTGTCTTAGGACATCTTATCTTAAGATATCCTAAGAAATTTTTTCTATGGGAACCAAGAGTCTGAGACTGTTTAAGATTGTCTCAGATTGTCTCAGATCTGTTATCTTAAACTATCTGCAACTTGTCTGGGATCCCTTAAAGCCTATGGGAACCAGCCTTTAATTAGCTGAGCAGTCATCCATTCATAATTTAGGGTGTGTATATTTGCCAGCATTAGCAAGCAGCGCTGGCTTCAGTGGTGTGATTTATCCATTAAATATTATAGCGATGACATGGCAATGCCAACGCATCCGACTACAGTGCTTTCTGTTATTCACTTCAGTTTATTTTTCATTTGTGAGTGACTGAGTGCACAAATGGGTAAACAATTACATTTACACTTTGTGTGTTCAATATCATATGACTCTGACAGACTGTGGTGAGACACTAGACTCACATGTCTATGACACTCTATCATAGACATCAACCTAAGCAGTGCCTCTAGTTAGTTATGCATCATATAAGCTCTTGTAGTACTATGTCATTGTTTTTCTATGCCTGTCCACAGTTTTCCATATCTAACACCAGACTGAACCTGATCTCACTCATAAATTTCATTTAATCATAGACAATTTTTTGTAAATATAAAGATTATGAGATTGATAAATGTGCATGTGAGACAGTTCTATGTTTCCTTCATATAAGTTTTTATATTTCACTCTTTGCAGCTGGTTTGTTTGGAAAGTCGAGCACTTTTCAACGATAACTTTCAAGTTTTTTTTTGTCATTTTAATCGTTTTACTGACATGCTACGTTCACACTAGTTATTTGCTTCAAAAAATTTTTTGTTTCTTTACAATGTTGATATCTAAATAATTTTTTGTAATACCTGATCTGTCAAAAAGTGTCTCAATTAATAGCAGTAGTTGTCTGACAAATATTTGATATGCTGGTGTACCGATGTCTAGCGTAGTTGTTGATGGTTTGTACTCACCTGCTGCAGCATGTCAACCAGGACCACATCAGCAGCAACAGGAAGACATTTATATGCAGGTGGAGGGAATGCTGCCGACAAGAGAAGCCATTTAAGGCCCAATACATGCTTGTAGTGCACATGAGAAGGCACACGGGCGAGAAACCCCATAAATGTCAGGTTGGTACATGTGTGTGTGCGCAACCACCTGCGCAACCACCTGCTAGTTAGTGCCTTTTTCACTCGGGCATGTTTAGATCAGCATTTGGGTTACTGCTGAAGATTTCTCACCGAAAATGTGAGAATATCACGTTGTGTTGCCTATTGCTGTGTTATATAATTCTAAAACCAACTATCCTAAACTAACTGACAGTTTGAGACAATTAGTCAGTAAAATGATAATTTCTTTTGTATTTATTTCGAACGGTGGTGGGAATTAATGTTTTTATGTCCCCCCCCCCCCCCTCCGATCCCGATATCTATTAATTCAGGGTGTATCATCTTTACTAAGTAATATTATGATATGTAACAGATATTTCTTCTGGGTATGTGGAAGTGTATGCTATTATATGATGAAACAGTAATTAATTAGTAACCCGTTATGAAAATTTTATATTTTTGTGCTTGGCTCGCAATGTGATCAACTAATATAACAGGTAGACGTATGTCTGATATGTATACAATGTGCGCGGGTGGATGGCGTAGCTAATTGTCTCGTTGGCTTTGGTCCTTACAGGGTTTTCCGGGATGTAACAAGGCCTACTCACGACTGGAGAATCTAAAGACACACATGAGGTCCCACACTGGGGAGAGACCGTACCTCTGTGAATATCCAGGATGTCAAAAAGCTTTCAGCAATGCATCAGATAGAGCAAAACATCAAAATAGGACTCATTCGAATGAAGTAAGTCTTTTTACGCAATAGGAATCTAGTCAAAGTTAACCCGGAGGCTTAGCTGAATCCTATTCAAACGAAAACGGATATTATTAATACAGTTTGTGTTGAGTCAAATCGGGGATAACTCCGAAAACTATTGATTTTTTTTTAGTCTGGCGGGCTGGGTATTCAGTAGCCCGGGTAGCTCAGTCGGTAGAGCATGGGACTCTTAATCCCAGGGTCGTGGGTTCGAGCCCCACCTTGGGCGCAGCAGTTTTGTTTCTTGCTGTGCCACAAGCTAAATGAAAAGCAATTGGTGCTAGATGTGTAAGGAAAAAAATATAAAATTTCTTGCTACATTTTCTATGTTCTGTTATTTTATTTTTCCTGTTGTTGTATTGGTAAAGTTTGTCAAAAATAATGCGCCCGAGGTGGGGCTCGAACCCACGACCCTGGGATTAAGAGTCCCATGCTCTACCGACTGAGCTACCCGGGCTTGTTGGACTGGCGCCGTAGCAAGGTGTGATGCGCCCAAGAGATAACGACTATGAATTGACTTACCATAATTGTTAAGTTTCAATTGCTTTGAGAGCAAAATTGTTTGGAATATTGACAATGGAAAGCAGGATTTTGTTACAACATGTATGTACGCCATATATACCCATAACATGTAGTTGATCTTTCGATACAATATTTTTTTGTACCAAAAAAGAATTCGAATGGCTATAAAGTATTAGATTTAGATGGCAGACAACAATTTTTCAGCCAATACACTCAACTTGCATAACTCAACAAACTGGTACTTTGCTGGTTGGAGTATGGAATATTAGCTGATATGAGTTACATAACGTGACATTGATAGGTCGTGTTGTCGTTTATACAGAAACCATACGCGTGTGAGATAGATGGTTGCAGTAAGAGATACACAGATCCCAGCTCCCTTCGCAAACATGTCAAAACCGTCCACGGAGCAGAGTTCTACGCAAGAAAAAAGCACAAGGGCTTGGACACGCCCGGATGTCGTGCTAACAACAATTCCAGTGTAAAATCAGATAACCAACGAGGTGTTGATAGGAATTGCGTGGAAGAATGTCTTACAGTCACTGGGCTTGGCTCCAATGAGCATAGAAATAACCAGGTAACATTCCACATTTCTACCTTCATTTCTGTCGTATCTCAGCGCATCTCACGTATTGTTGATCTTGACCAACAATACATGGAAGAAGTCTGTTCTGTACGTAGAAATAAAATATTAAAGGCTGGTATGCTGTAGTACATTTAATATTTTATGTAAAATATTAACGACTGGTTTAGTTTAGTTTTTAGTGCAGCGAGGAGACATTCTAATGGGCAAAGTAAAATTTGCACAAGTTTTTATGGCCAACAAGGACATGGGGATGTTGGTTTATTTAAAGTATTGCAATTAAGTACGGTAAATACCAAGGTTTTTGTAATTTCCTCTTAGGTTACCTATGGAAATGCTGGAGGTGTGTGATAATACACAAACAATATAATACACTTCTGCTAGTACTTCTGCTAGTAACACCGTGTAACATATAAACTAATATATATGACGATTTGCTTTGAGCAGTGATATACAGTGATCTGTGTTTGTTGACATGCAGGGACCTGGCTCCATGTCCACCGACCAGCAGGGCTCTCCACAGAGTGACATAGATGTAGGAATCCATGTTATGAAAGAGGAATGCATTGCTTTGGTGGCTAGTCCAATGGATGCTTTACAGGAAAATATTGTGGAGGAAGTCCAAGTTTACAATCAACAAGATGTGAGATGAATAAATATTTTATTATTATCACCGTTAGTCTCGGTCCTTGAGTGCAGTGTCTTCTGGAGCCATGCTTTGTTCACAGCGAGTTGTATTTATTAATCTTGATATTGGAATTATTTTCTATAAGTATTTTGTACTGTTTTGATCAGAAATGTTGGCTTGCTTTTGGTATTTTTTATATCTAATGTTTTACTGCAGAACATGTAATGTATGACGTTGGCTACTCATTGCCAGCATTCAGTACAAAGCCTGCATGTCTGGGCACACAAGTCTACTGATGTCTATGCCAATACATCAGATCTCACACAGTTGCCTAATCATCGACATGAAAGAATAAATTTGTTTGATCACTGGTTGTCTAGGAAGGTGGCCAAAGTCTTCTGGTGACTCGACCCGCTCAAAGGCTCAACTCAAGGAATCTCAAGCCTAAACTGACTGGCAAACCAACGGCCATCACTTCACTTCCATCCATTCCAAATGTGTTTATTGGTACGTGTACTTGGCTTGCCTTTCCTCCTCATCCTCCTAGTCTCCATCTCTACACTTTGAGTGTTTTTAGCTTGCAACATGCACAAACCGCAGCATTCTCATTTGACTACTTAATAGTCTGGTGGGTTATGATTTTTTTTTAATTTTTTGTGATTGCGATAAAACAAAATTTTTGCCCATTTCTGACACATGTAGGCCGTGGAGGTCACATGTTCTTTTAAGCATTCATACCACACTTGTTGTAATGCACAGTTTATGAGCTGTATCTGCACTTTTTGTGTGGGTTTATTTACAAAAGTTGCCCAATGAAGGTTATGTATTATGTAACTGGTGGTGTACCAGCAATGGTTTACTTCTTCACTTTGATGCTCTCTCCCTGCAGGTGATCCAAAAAAGAAGTTGAATGCAATGAATGGTGTGGGTAGCTCCAAGCTACAACCTAGGAGACATTTGCCAGAGATACTAGGTAATTCTAGCTGTTCTTGTACAGTCAATAGGGCACTTGCCCTCACCCTCAGACCAACCATGTCGTCACAGTGGGAAGTTGTTGGAGTTGGCAAAAGATAAAAGAAATACATAATTAATGAGCTCTCAAGTTCAATAGATCGATGAGCTATCAGTGGATTCTATCTAAGCATTGGTTGGTGTGAGCGTGTGGTGGGTCTACAGTTTCTGCTTTGGTGTGCACTTGCGTATCAAGATGGCTTCTACGATAATACGATTGAGTTACGTTTGAAGTGTTGCTTGTTTGAATTGGTGGTGCCACTAGCTGTGAACAATCTACTGTCTCACATTATATATCACACCTTCTTCTAGATCCTTCTCAGAAACAGTCCCTCGCTGCACCGCGTAGAGACAGTAATACCAGCACCCTCAGTTCATACATGAGTAGTGTGAGGTCAGAGCATAGTCCAGCTATGTTCAATAGCAGGTAAGTCATACTCTACCGACAACCTGCTGACACTCATGTGTAGGCCTGCGTACTTCTGCTTTGATCTCTCTCATATCACTTGCAGGTTCTCCAGCAGACGATCTAGTGAGACATCACAGCTATCAGCCAGGCTCAGTATAATCAACTCTCCGTATGAATATGATATAGCTGGGAATCTGCCTGATCGCAGCAGCCGGGAGGTATGCCCCCCCCCCTTCTTTTCTGTCTCATCTATCCATTATTTACCTTTATTAATATAGATGTACTACACACTTACTACATATATACACACACTGATGCTGTATATACACTTTCTTACATACTACACATATACTACATACGCAATACATAGCATTACATGCACACCACATACACACTACATGCACACTACATACACACTACATACACGCTAAGCATATACTGCATAGACACTATATACACATTACATGCACACTACATGCACACTACATACACACTACATGCACATACGCTATATGCACTCTTGCTACATGCACTCGGCTACACACACATTAGATTCACTCCAAACACTTGCTATCCACATACTGCTCTTTCACTATGATGTTAATGTCTATACAACACTTGATCTCTTATATAGCTGTGAGTTTTTACGATTATTCACATTCCATCTAGTTCATTGCGCCGTAATATACCTACATCTAAAATTTGATTTACAAAACTTCAGTAAGAAAAGTAAGTGTGGAATGGGAGTTGTCTGCTCGAAGCTGGGATGTATGCTACTGGGAATTATCTCCTCCGAAGGGCTGAAATCCTAACAATGTCAGCTTTTACATTTCTTCTCTTTCTGTGCTGGGTTTACTGATATCACTTTGTAATACTTCAGCTGCATGCCTGCTTCTTTGCTTGTTATTAACCAGGTAATTGCCAGCTCTGCTTTGTGCTTGTCATTCAATGTTGTATGAGTATGTTTTGACTGGCTCTGTTTGGTTTGCTCTCTGGGCGATTTAAGTGTTATTTCAATACACCAGAATATGTATCAGTTATCATCTGATGTACAGCAGTAAAGTTAATTGGTATCAATTGTGTACTAGATAATACTCGTTAATATGTTGTCTAGCAACATTAAAAATATCCAAATTACTATTTTTTTATATAATTATGAAAATAGCAATGCCATGTAGCAGGTAGTACTGTTGTATTTGTATGGTGTTTGTATTGCATAGCTTGTACTGTAGATGAACTCAGTAACTGACCAAATGGAGAAGGCTAGACTTGGCAGTCAGCCAAATCTCTACGTTCAGTCTCAGTCAATGAATCTGTTGAGCCCTGCCGCACGACATGATAACCTGAGGAGAGATTTCAGGCGTGGCAGAGATAATGAAGGCTGGCGTACAGCTACACCCGCACACACTCCATTACCACACGAGTACCCGCAACATGAAAGGCGTAGAGCTTCAGACCCTGTCAGATGTGTAGATCCCAACTTTTCTGAATTGAAGAAACTGCAGCAAAGGTAGCTAGTTGATAGGATCATTGTAGGCAGACTAGTATTTTCTGCAACTTGTTCTGTTATGTCGTGTCTAGGTCATGTCTATGTCAATGGCTAGAAGTCTATGAAATAGTTCTATATAACAACATACGTTGTAGGTATTACAGTTTGAATACAATGAAACCTCTACCTATACCCAACAGTATGAAATCTCTTAGAGGCAAGAAGAATAGTCAAGAGACCTTCCACAGTTCCCATGGTTCAATGTATGCCAATGGTCAGTTCTGGTTTCTCTGTAACTTCTTCATAATAGTGAGCAGTTTTGTCCTCAATGGAAAGATAACTCCAATCGGGCTATTGTACTAATTATCAAAGATATTAGTGAACTGCTACAAATATGAACGAATATAACAAAGATCTCTTTCCAATGTATGAAAAGAGAATATTGTATCACATTGTGGAAATCGATAATGGGCGTGGAGGAAAGTTTAAATTTCTATCACCTCCGCTGTCAGTATTTAAAAAAGTTGTAACTATGTTTGTGTGTGTCTATTGTGTGCGTCTTTTCATTGATAACTAACCATATATTGGTCAGCCACGACATTGAATGTAGGAATTGTCTCACCACTGAAAGGACAACTCAAAAATGTTTCGGTTGTTCCATCTGCTGTACAGGGTATGATGCTAATGCAGTAGACTATGAAGCCATGCTGAATATCAAGATGATAGAAGACAATGATGATGTCATCATACCTGATGACATGAAGCAGTTCCTTCAACAGCGTCAGGCCGAACAACATCTGCAGCAGAGCAGATCTGATGTGCAGCAAGGTGCGACAACTCCCACACCTGTAGCTAATGGTGGCAACTCAGTCGATGAGTGGGTGCAGCAAACCAATAATGTCAACCATCAGGTCACCGCTGCCTATCCCCATACTAGACAGTAAGTAATAGCCAATCACAGAGTAGCTAGACCAATCACAGAGTAGCTAGACCAATTACAGAGTAGCTAGACCAATCACAGAGAGCTAGACCAATCACCGAGTAGCTAGACCAATCACAGAGTAGCTAGACCAATTACAGAGTAGCTAGACCAATCACAGAGTAGCTAGACCAATTACAGAGTAGCTAGACCAATCACAGAGAGCTAGACCAATTACAGAGTAGCTAGACCAATCACAGAGAGCTAGACCAATCACAGAGTGGCTAGACCAATCACAGAAAGCTAGACCAATTACAGAGTAGCTAGACCAATCACAGAGTAGCTAGATCAATTACAGAGTAGTTAGACCAATCACAGAGTAGCTAGACCAATCATAGAGTAGCTAGACCAATAACAGAGTAGCTAGACCAATCACAGAGTAGCTAGACCAATCACAGAGTAGCTAGATCAATTACAGAGTAGCTAGACCAATCACAGAGTAGCTAGATCAATCACAGAGTAGCTAGACCAATCACAGAGTAGCTAGACCAATCACAGAGTAGCTAGACCAATCACTGTATTATATAAGTAATTTATGTGAATGTTACAGAGCTGCTGGGTTTGACTACTACAACACTGGCCACTACCCTGGTCCACCTCAATATGGGGTAGCATACGACCATCGCCAACATGTCTGCTGTAATGGCTCTATGTACTCTAATGTAAGTAGTAGTTTGCTCTATGGTCACACATCACATAGTCACACATCTCTTACACTTGACAGCATGTTTAATTAATGGTACCCCCACCTCTTGATCCCATCATATACAATATTCCCGTGGCTCGGATTCTTTTTGATTGAATGTTCATTCATGTTGGCGCTGCTAATGGTTTATATAGAAATGTTAATTGATAACTTATGTGTGAGTTGTCCCTCCCTGCCAGTGAATAGCGAGCGCAATAATTTTGTTATTGCTAACATAGTAACACGAACGAGGATAGTTGAATGCTCAGAGCACCTTTTGTTTTTAAATTAATTTGTTCAATTTATTTAAGGAAAAAAAAAGTTTTATGCTTTTCTGCAAATGCATAATTTAATTAAAAATTAGATCATCTTTTTGTAAAAGAATGCCACTTTTAAAGGGCTTAGGAAGGGCTTTGCAAGATGCACTTTGTGTGTAGAGTTGTTCTCTCATCAAGCATTGTAAAACTATTGAGAAAACTCACTTGCCGCAACAAAAGTGCAATAGGTTTGTAGAGGTCTATGGAGGTCCATGACAACCCTGTCGAAATAAGGGGCTATTTGTGAGCCCCTGTTCCATTATGATATTATATAGTGTAATCCAACAAGTAGTTTGCGACATTTCAGTTTAAAACTACCTTCTAGAAATCTTAATTATTATTATTTAGTGCTTTTTAATTTTTTTCTCGGAAAGATGCCAGTATTTCAGATTTAACTATTATTGTTGTTGTGAAAAAAAACAATGTCGGAAATCTAATTTCGGCTATTCTATTTTATGGAATATTGCTATAAATTTATACTAATATTATTGTTTAATTAATTTTTCATTTATAAATTATTATTTTGATCGAAAATCTTCCATTACTTCTTTTGATTTTGATCACAAACACTATCATGTGAACGCCGATGTATACATAATAACGAGCTTATGCTTAGTTTAAGTGGCCGGTTTTCAGCCGTATTAGGGAGTTGTGTTATCAATCTGGTTGAGAACCGACTGCACCTCCAACCGGTTTAATCAGCAGGAGTTGAGGCGGATCGGATAGTCGGTATTGTGATTCAGCTGCAAAGCACTCCTGGTTTAAACGATCAGGCCTCTTAGTAGTTTTTTATTATTATTATTTATTATAATTGCAATAATAATAATTACAATAATAATTATTATTATTGTAATTATTATTATCCTTATTATCAAGCCTACCACGACCACTTGACATGGTGAGCGGATTGTTATCACTTGATTGATTGGCAGGCTGTCTCTCATCGATGGTGTTCACAAATAGAGAAAATTCTCACCTCGTTTTCTGCCATGCGGTCATTGCTGTTTGTTCTGTAGTCTCATGAGAGCTCGCTCTAAACACGCCTGAAGATACAACTGGGCATTTTTATGTCGGAGTTGTGGCAACCGTTGCCACACTTACGGCTGGAAGTTCGACTAAAATGTGACTGCTTTATTCAGTCAAATTTGGTGCCATATTGAGAACACACGATTGCATAATACGGCTGAAATCTGGTCGTTTAAACTAAGCATTACCAAAGATGAAAAAAATTGCTGACTTGAAAAAAACAGCTCCAAAAAATTTAAAATTTTTTGCAATATCAATTTTTTGCCACCAAAAAAGTCTCTGCACAATGCCAATATTTAGGAGGCCCTACTTCTATACAAAATGGCCAAAATTTTGAAAACTCACTTTATAGCTCTATATAACTTGTTGCGTCTTCAGGAAAAAATTGCGTCTTGGCGAGTGCTGACTGCGTCTATAGGAATCGCCTTACTGGTGAGAGGGCAACTCCAGATAATTTTTCTGAACACATTTCAACCTCAAAAAGTTTAAATTAAATGTAATTCTCTTCAAATTAGGCGTCCTAGGCCCTTTAATCAAATAAAATGACAAAACGCCATATCAAGTGTTTTTGAAGAGTCAGTTGGCAAACTGTCATTTTTGATGCATGCAAATTTTTCAATCAACGATTCTCAACTCTTTTAGTTACCAAGTTTTTTAAATGTTCAACATTTTTCCTCAACATCTTTTTGCTCAAAACCAAGTTTTTAAGATAAAAGGTAATTTCCTGATCACAATCTTGTGTGTGTGAATAAGAAGTTACCCATCTAAGCTGGGATTGCTATGAAAGTTCTTGTGCTGTTTGTTACTTGCGCTTGTGAATATAGTCGTTTTCTAAACTGATTTTAGTAACATGTGGATAAGCCCAGTTTATGACTGGTAGGGTTGAATTGTTTCATTTTCTCAAACACTAGTTTAACAATGTTTTGTGTTTTTGCCAAAATTGTAAATCTAGAATATAGTTTTTGATGGCAGCATTTGGTTATTTGCATAAATCCATATGTTGCCTTGTAAAAACCCCTTGGTCAGCGCTTGGTCACTGCTGCTGCTATTTTGCAGTGCATGAGTAATAATATTGCGTGGCTGTTGTTCGATTTTAGCCCGCGAACGAGCTGTGACAATAACCGCATAATTGATAAAGCCTTATAAGTTCATTGGCTAGCATGTAGCCTCTGTGGCCTAATGGATAAGGCATCTGCCTCCTAAGCAGGAGATTGCGGGTTCGAGTCCCGCCAGGGGTTGCTTTTTTCAACTAAATGATCTTGATCATCTTCTAAGAAATAGTGTTTTTTTTGCAAGAATGTTTTGAATTGATGAAAGATTTTTTTTAAAATCATAAATATTAGGCCTTTAATGTTTTTGCACTTATAGTCACGTTAGTCAATGTGTGTTTATTGCCAGTGCTTTTAAAATAAATGATTCATTGGAACTAATATTAAAAAAATATCTATCATCACATAACCTCTCTCTATTGAATGATATGCTTCCTACATGCATGCATTTGCTTAATTCTAAATATTCACTAGAAAATCACTTGGATGCTTGTTTCAAAATAGTAACTTGGCTGGCAGCTTTCAAAAAATGTGCTTGTCAGTGCTATATTTTGTATTAGTATAGTGTAGCGTCTACTATTATGTGTAAACTGATACCACTCAGATGAAAGTTTGTTGTCCTGTGCAATTGATGCTGTGAGGAAAATTTGTAATACCCCTATCCTAAATATTACCATATAGTTATATATACATGTACGTAGATGAATGGAGATCCCTGCTACGGAAACATTCAGCCTGCTTGCCACGTTCCCTACCAGTGTCATAATATGTATCCTCCCGGACAAATGTGTCATGGCTCTCACCCACCTGGTGTGCACCATTCCTCTGCCTGCAATCATTCAGCGTACAATCAAACTTGCGTTATGCCTCCTCCTGCCGTTGTGCCTCCTCCTGCTCCAGTTGCCAATGACACATCACCACGCCATCATGCCATTCCGGTAAGTATTGTTTGGGTTCATGAATCTTTGCTTGCCGATTTAGCAAAAGCTTATGAATTTTGATCGTCTCATTTTAATTTATAATTGAGTATATAAGTACCTTATTTGCTCATTGCCGGTCATTGTTAGCTTGAAACCTATTTTTTCACAATATTTTGTTTTTTGTTTCAACTCGTTTAGCATCTAAATTTCATGTGCCAAAGGAAAACGAAATTGATGGATATATCAAGCGCATTGGATTGATGAACGGCTGATAATATTTATATTTGGGGACCACGTCGGCGGGTGACCGCATCGATCCAGGCTTTTACATTTTATTATACAATAGTGAGAAAGGAGCTTAATTATTTTTACATGAGTAAACATTTCATCAACGACATTTATCCGCCTATCGTGTCGTTGATTCCTTACTGGTACTAATAGCATGATGCTCCTAGAAGTAACAGATAGTGATAGCAAGTTAAAAAATGAACAACTTTTCACGTTTTAACAAAATGGATCTGCTTTTTGTTATGATGATCAATTTATTTATAATATATTATTATTGTTTATGGTAATCATAATAATCAATAATAATAAACAATATATACAATTTATTTTAATATATATAATTTATTTTATTAACAAATAATGATAAAATAATAATACCGCGAATGAACGGCTATGAAATAAACGTCATCCACACAACTATGTATTAATTTTATGTGATGGATCGTTAGTGTTCATGACCTATGAGAATGCCTCGCAACTCAATTTTATCTTTTCCATGGGATGGTATTTTGCAAGCCACTTGAAATGTTGCTACCGAACCATTTGCATGAAACAAATTGCGAGAAATATTATTCATTTAATTTATTGTACAGATTGGTCTTGATGATGAATACAGCTAATACACCTATCCAACCTGCAAATCTTCGTAAAATACGCCGTATTGGGGTAGTAGAATTCACAGTATCAGATCTTGACACAAGTTGAAAAGATTGTTCAAAAAATGCATTTCCTCAAATTTCCCCATGCATATGTAGGTTAATCATCCGCACCCTACCCAGCACATGTCCACAACCACTACCTACGACAATCACAGACCTTTTCAAGTTACATCTAAAGCCACCCACCACCACATGCTAGTTAACCAGCAGTTGTCTCCCCCATGCGAGGTATGTATTGGAATGCAGCTGATTATCCGTGTTTATATCTGCCAGTGAACTAGCTTCCAAAAAAGAGCTTTAAGGTTGCCCAAAGTTATCTTTCTTGTACTTTTTTCCATTTTTTTTGTACTCCAAAGGTACATTTCATATTTGTTTTCACGGTTTATCAAGCAGATAGATGGACAATTTTTAACATTTGGTATGAGAACACTAGCTCTGGCTACATTATGCTGTTTATTGATGCAATAGTATTTGATGCCTCCAGGTGACCAGTAGTACTGATCGAAACCCTCAGGGTGTGCCACATGCTCCCATGATGGACAACATGAGTTCTGTATCAGCTGCAGACATGCAGAGCCAAGCTAGTCATCACTTTAGCTCTGTCAGTCAGATGCCACCAAACCACGGTTTGTACATTGACTTGTTTACCGATCAATAAGCACTCAGCTTTTTTTTGTAGAAAAGCAATATTCTGTCTGGTTTCAACCTGATCATCATGATTCCCCCCCCCCCTCCATGAGGAATATTTTTACTTAATTATAGTGTGGGAGAGATCTTGGCACGAATTCAATTTATTGAAAATCGTTCTGTTAGTGTTGTCCTATATTATTTTGAGGAAAGCAAGTACTAAAATAGCAGTCATGTCAGATGGTATAATCTTGCTGAATTAGTCACAAATTTGAATTGTTCATTAAAATTACAGGCAAAAGTTTCTTTTCATAGAGGTTAAAAATTCTTGCTTTGGGAGTGATGTATCGATCCCAGAAAAACAATAAACAATTATTTCTTGGCACTGGCAGGTGATGGTTCAAGTAATATGGTCATCAATAACATGAGCAATGTACTCTCACAATTCACTGAAGAGAACAAATATCTGAACAGCCAACACTAGATCTCGTCAGCAACTGAGTGCCATATACATGAAGTGTAGGATACCCTTACCCTAATCTGTGGTATAAATTTGTGTTAAAGAAGAGGGCTAGAGACACATATATATGTAATGTATTCTTACATACAGCTTCAAATATAAAGCTTTCTCTTAAATAGACGTAACATTTTATTACATTGTTTACTGTGTTGATATTTTACGACAATCACGTTGGTTCTATAGTTACAACCAAATTTTGTTTATTGATATTTTTTGTTATTCCATTGACAGACACATCATTTGATAAGACAGAAGCCATAGCCCTCTGCAAACATGTTGACAATTGTTTTATATTTTATTATGTCATTTTTTATAATTTTTTTTCTATTGTTACACCATGAGTTCAGGTGTTAGTATTATATTATACTGTGGCAATAAATACTAAATTATTTTTTGGCTGTTAAACTATAATCAGTAGAGTAATAAATGTTTAGTTGAGCATAGAATTGCTACTATTAAAACTAAGCGGAGCACATCAGCTCTTGTTAGTTAGATAATCAATCATATTAAACACTCATCTCATCTTCAGAGTCTACATAATCTCTAATTCTAATATCAGGAACTGGAAGTGAAAAGGCTACATTGCCATTTCCTGGGTTGGTTTTACTTCTCCGTCTTTTACCGCTGTCACTTTGTGGAGATCGCTCAAGTTTTTCGTTGCTCCTTGCTCGTGGAAGTGAAAATACATCAGAAATTATACCCATGGAATGTCTTTTGGGTGAGGTCACTTCAGGTGGGCTCGGTGGCGGACCGCTTTTTATAAATATAAGATCTTTAGCGCTTCGGCCTACAATACAAACATGATGGAGTTGAGAAAATGCTTCATTCTTTCTTCTTGCAGTTTCTGTAATGGTTATGTGCAATAAGGAGCTATCAGCTCATATACTGTCTTATAGAAATCAACTTGATTATCATAAGACAGTAAACTATCAGTTGCCCAATTGGTAATGGATACTGAAACCATCGATGGTACAAAATGATTATCAAATATTGGATAACTTTTTCATTACAACTCAAAATCATTATCCCTATCACTCATCGTGATCACTGTACCAATTTAAGAAAAAAAACAAAGGCAGGGCAAATAAAAGATTTAAATTGCAGTTCTGCTGATTTTACAAATTTTGATCAACTTAACATGAAAAAGAGCAAAATGTCACTCTTAGTAATGATAAGTGTAGTTTTAAATAATGTTTTACAGCTGGTCTTTAGAATTTTCTGATGCGGATATATTTTTGGAGCAAAATCGAACAGCTTAGTAACTCGAACACATTTAAAAAGAATGCCTAGTATTATTTTTTCAGTTTTAAATAATTTATGAGTGAACTAACCATTATTGTCCTCATTTATATCATCTGCTTCTGCAAGTGGTCTAAATGCTCTCATGTCAGGTGACACCTTATATTCTCCCCTCTCTGGTGATGGCTGTCTGTCCATGTGGGACAATTGTACAAGAGAGTCTTGCAATGGCTGTACTTTTCCAACGGATTTTTTTCTTATTCTCTCTGTTCGCTGTTTGAAAGCAGTTTTAGCATGTTGAAAGCTACTCTTTCGCGAAGGTTTGCGATTTTTATTTTCAGTTCCAGAGCTAGCAGTAGAATTTTTACTCGCGTGTACTTTCTTTGTGTGATTACTATTAAGATCCATGTCATGCTCAGGTGAATAAGTTATATTTTTTTCCCCAGTGGCTTCCTGTAACAGAATTCCAGCATCATTGACTGGATAATTTGTTTTTTACAACATAATGGATTAAAAACTTGATTTCATTGCTTTCAAGGCTCATCTCCATACATGTAGTGGAAGCTCGTACAATGTACTGTGAGCACCAGTAGTGTTCTGAGTTGCCCACGCTTATGATCGTAAACAATGATGTCAAAGCTAAACACTATGTATGTGTGACAATAAACAGCTTCTGATTACAAGCACAACTTTCTTGAAAAAAATGTCAGAAATGATAATAATTCTGACTTTTTTTGATAAAAGTATTGGGTTGCAAGAGGTAACAAATGACGATTCATCAAGTTATGCCGCAATATGCATTGTCATTGATACTAATTTTTTAATAAATTTTTTACTTCCCATAGAAAGAACGCAGTAGGAAACTCAAGAAACATTCAAATTGAATTGACTTTTCCTGGACAACATACGAGCACCAACAATCTTTAGGATATCCAACATCGACCGATATCCAAGATCGATAATCAATACCGAATGTTGTGGAAAATCATACGGCATTCTACGATACCCACAAACCCGCCAACATGTATGGAGAACAAACTTTACATTGATATTTTGAAATGACAATGAACCTTCCAAAGTTTCTTCTGTGCATAAAAAACAACTTTCTCAAAGTTTTCAAGTCCAAAACTTCCACATTGAGTGCTTAAAGAGTATAAAACGTAGATTCAGGCGATTTCGTAATGTAATCATGCAATCAGATACTTTTTTGAAACCAGTTTCTTCAAGAGCCAGTACAAATCTATGTTTAAAATAAGCTACAATAATGGGGTTGTGACTGGAGTTATCACCACCCCCCCCCCTCCCCCTCCCTCATAGAGGGCGCTGATGCACATTCACCCGGAAGTTATGATATTTCAACTAAAATAAACAGGCTATTACAATGTCATTGATATAACATGACAACCCACAGAGTCTATAGGGCTATAGCAGATTACACTTAGAGAAGTTTTTAATCACATCAGTAGGGCTATTAATAGAGGATAATTAAAAATTACCACAATGCTGTCAGTGATTATATATAATCGTTGACACAGGCCTCTCCACATGCAACAATTTTGTCACGGAAATGGGAAAACGGCTGTTTATTTTACCGGCAACAAACCAATTTTCCTCCGTTTGCCGCGCATGTTTGATTTTTGCGGGCCGGTCTCACGATTTGTTATTATTCCCTGACGCTGATTGGTCAATGCAGATAGCTCGTATGCATTTTTTTTATTTTAATTTTCTCAACCATGCGTTATTATAAACCGTTGATGAGTACCGTCATGTGCATAATCATTGTGTATGGAGTGCACCAACGAACTACGGAAGGAAAACCTCTCAAAGTCCCAAATTTGTGGCCGTAAAACGCTGTGTGTGGAGAGGCCGTAGTTAGTAAATACGATATGACACCAATGATAATTTAAAATAGAAATGATAAAGCTTTGGCTATACATGGCAATAATTCTCACATCAACGCAACGCTGATGTGCAAATGTATTGTTCGGTGTCTGTGGGGTAAAGAATACAAGTAATTATTAATTAAATAACTATACTATTATTATAAGTGACAATAAAAATTAGATGTTGTATTCGTTTATAATAATAATAATAAATTATAAGTAATCATAATAATTGGGGTTTGGAATGAACGTAGTTAGACAGGAATGAACTTCGACAGGGGTGAATGCAATCTAGCTGGAATGAATGTAGACACATCCTGGAATGAGCGTTGGCAGATCTGGAATAAATGTCGACTATTCTATAGAGAAAAAAAATTTGACTTTAATTATATATTATATACAATATCATGTCGATGCTCATTCCAGGAATCATCTACTTTGACCAAAAACAACGTATTTTGTTCCTGGAACGGATGTTGAAACGGCACTTTATATGTTATCAGGAATTAACGTCAAAATTCTCTTCTCTGTAGCATAGTTGATATTTATTCCAGGTCTGTATTCATTCCTGTAATGTAAACATTCATTCTTGTCAACGCTCAATCCAAATTTTCCAATAAATAACCATGAATGATTGTAATAACAATCATAAGCACTACAATCATAATTATAAATAATTATAATAACAGTGAAAAAATTATTATAACAATAGTAATAACTATAATAAAAAATAGTTATAATATAATACTGATGATAACTATAACAAATAATAATGATAAAAGAATGATAAAAAATATATACTCCTCTTTTTGTAGATAGATTTGATGCCCCTGTCCTTCAACATAGTCTCAAGTTGTTTTAGGGACATGCGATTATAGGATATGCTTGACATTGTGGCAGCTATCAGGAAAACACTTTGCATGAGTCCACTTAAATTAATTATGTTTTATACCACGACTGATAGTCACTTTCGGTTGGATGTAGAAAGTTTAAAGAGATATAATTCTCAATGCTACAACCCCATTGGTGCATGCAAATATATGTTCTACTGGACATGCCAGGTAAGCTTTCTCATGATTCTCATTGCAATTAATAGGGTTTCACAGAAGTAAGAATAGTAGAAATGTTTGTTAAAGTAGCCACAGGTAGCCTGGGGGGGCACATAAAATGAGATAAGGTTGTTGAACACATTTGCTTTAGTCCATGATGTACAAGGGATGCTCTCTCACTTGATAACTATAATTTGATTTGGGTAATAATATGACTAAAAATCTGGCCTGAAATGCTTATAAGTGTAATTTTTGATTCCACTCCATTACCTGGCGCGCAGATCCAGCGCTGCTGTTTCTATCGACAATGACATCACCAATACTTCTAATGCTGTCGGAGGTGTGGGGTTTGCCTAGCTCTGGGCTCAACATCCCATTCTTAGAGAGATCTGGCAAATCGAGTAGCAAGTATGCATTGCCTTCTGTGTAGCCCGACATATCACTACCTCTGCGAGGAGCATTAGATATGGAGTCGCTAGGTTCAACATCATCTATCTGTATCACTGTACTGCCCATAGCACTGTCACTGTAATAGTACATGTGATGACTGTTGCAGAAGCTCCAAACAGCAGCAAAACACGCAATAAACAACTCAATCAAATGTAGTTTAAAGAGCTGTCTCAATTTTTACAGACTGCAAACTTCCCACTCTACATGAAATAAAGTCAAACTAATCCAATGAGAGTCGTCCTCTATTTTATTTCATCATGAGGTGATAACTCTATTATCTAGATCAAATATTTATTGTTAAATAATACTACATTGAAAGTCTTATATTGCCCATGACTCTACTAGTGACCTTCAGAAAGGTATCACAAGTGGTCTGTGGTTTGGTATGACCCCACTGTTGCCAATCAAACACATCATAACAATTCTAGCTCACCCAGAATGTTCACTAAAACCATTAAAGATTCCACGCTAACCTGTTAGATTGACTGGAGGCCTTTCTTTTGTCACCACCACCAGCCTTGCCGAGGAGCCAGTAAGTAATTTGTTTACCTTTGCCTTTCACTTCAATCTCTCCTCTTTTCTGCATTATGAACTCCATTTCCTGTCTTAGAAGTTCACCGTTCATAGCAGAGCTGCACTGTATTTTCAATGCTGGCAAATTCAAGAGCACAAACTTAGTGAGAATTATGTAAAGATGTCAAAAAACCAAACGATCCAAAAGAATATGACACAAAAGCTATAACTAAAAATTGAGAAGAACCACAAATTTTATAGCAGAAAAATTGGGCCGTCAATATTTTTACTCTTCCCCACTCGGTAGATAGAAATGATCCGCTGCTACAAATAAAATTTTACTGCTTGCGTAAAGAAAGAGGAATAGGTGAGAAATAGAAGCATACCTTCACCAGTAGACTCCATACGACTTGCCATGTTTACTGTGTCACCAAACAAACAATATCTGGGCATGGCGATACCTACTACTCCAGCTACACATGGACCCGTGTGCAAACCTGCAGCGTATAGGATGGACAGGGTGTAGACAAGATATAGACAGGGTATAGATATGTTATAGACGGCGTATAGACAGGGTATAGACAGGGTATCAGTAAACAGGCTATATCCTACATATGTATAACCAGGTGTAAGCTCTATATAAGCTCTTTCATTTGATATCGAGAGAAACAAGTTAAAACAAACCAATTCTCAGTTTGAGTTGAGTGTCAGGCAAGTGATCGATGACAAAACCATTAATGGCACTGAGAAAGTCTAAGGCCATACAGGCTATCTCTGTAGCATGATAATCTATTCTTTCAGGTAGTCCACTGCACACCATGTATGCATCTCCAATCGTCTCCACCTGCAAATTACACAGCTCTAGTCAAGTTATGTATGCATAAAACTGTAGTTGAACACAAGTTTACAGACAAGAGAGAAGTATTGTATAGCAATAGCATAGCAGACATATCCTACTCCACAGATGCTGAACATCAAAATAAATAAAAACCAAGAGGAAACTAAGAGAATTGTGTATGAACAATAGGAAAGTAGGTAGAGATGGTTAGGGAGGTAGAGATAGGGAGGTAGGTGGAGATGGTTAGGGAGGTAGAGATAGGGAGGTAGGTAGAGATGGGGAGGGAGGGAAGTAGAGATGTGAAGGTAGAAATGGGGAGGTAGAGATATGTGAAGGCAGAGATGTGGAGGTAGAGATGAGGGGGAAGAGATGTGGAGGGAGAGATGTGGAGGTAGAGATGTGGAGGTAGAGATGAGGAGGAAAAGATGTGGAGGGAGAGATGTGGAGGTAGAGATGTGGAGGTAGAGATGTGGAGGTAGAGATGTAGAGGTGTAGATGTGAAGGGAGAGATGTGGAGGTAGAGATGTGGAGGGAGAGATGTGGAGGTAGAGATGTGGAGGGAGATATGTGAAGGCAGAGATGTGGAGGGAGAGATGTGAAGGGAGAGATGTGAAGGGAGAGATGTGGAGGGAGAGATGTGGAGGGAGAGATGTGGAGGGAGAGATGTGGAGGTAGAGATGTGGAGGTAGAGATGTGAAGGGAGAGATGTGGAGGTAGAGATGTGGAGGTAGAGATGAGGAGGTAGAGATGAGGAGGTAGAGATGTGGAGGTAGAGATGTGGAGGTAGAGATGAGGAGGTAGAGATGTGAAGGGAGAGATGTGGAGGTAGAGATGTGGAGGGAGAGATGTGGAGGTAGAGATGTGAAGGTAGAGATGTGGAGGTAGAGATGTGGAGGTAGAGATGAGGAGGTAGAGATGCGGAGGGAGAGATGTGGAGGTAGAGATGAGGAGGTAGAGATGTGGAGGTAGAGATGTAGAGGTGTAGATGTGAAGGGAGAGATGTGGAGGGAGAGATGAGGAGGGAGAGATGCGGAGGGAGAGATGTGGATGTAGAGATGTGGAGGTAGAGATGTAGAGGTGTAGATGTGAAGGGAGAGATGTGGAGGTAGAGATGGGGAGGGAGAGATGTGGAGGGAGAGATGTAGAGGTGTAGATGTGAAGGGAGAGATGTGGAGGGAGAGATGAGGAGGTAGAGATGTGGAAGGAGAGATGTGAAGGGAGAGATGTGGAGGTAGAGATGTGGAGGTAGAGATGTGGAGGGAGAGATGTGGAGGGAGAGATGTGGAGGTAGAGATGTGGAAGGAGAGATGTGAAGGGAGAGATGTGGAGGGAGAGATGTGAAGGGAGAGATGTGGAGGTAGAGATGTGGAGGTAGAGATGTGGAGGGAGAGATGTGGAGGGAGAGATGTGGAGGGAGAGATGTGGAGGTAGAGATGTGGAAGGAGAGATGTGAAGGGAGAGATGTGGAGGGAGAGATGTGAAGGGAGAGATGTGGAGGTAGAGATGTGGAGGTAGAGATGTGGAGGGAGAGATGTGGAGGTAGAGATGTGGAGGTAGAGATGTGAAGGGAGAGATGTGGAGGTAGAGATGTGGAGGTAGAGATGTGGAGGGAGAGATGTGGAGGTAGAGATGTGGAGGTAGAGATGTGGAGGGAGAGATGTGGAGGGAGAGATGTGGAGGTAGAGATGTGGAGGTAGAGATGTGGAAGGAGAGATGTGAAGGGAGAGATGTGGAGGGAGAGATGTGAAGGGAGAGATGTGGAGGTAGAGATGTGGAGGTAGAGATGTGGAGGGAGAGATGTGGAGGTAGAGATGTGGAGGTAGAGATGTGGAGGGAGAGATGTGGAAGGAGAGATGTGGAGGTAGAGATGTGGAGGGAGAGATGAGGAGGGAGAGATGTGGAAGGAGAGATGTGAAGGGAGAGATGTGGAGGTAGAGATGTGGAGGTAGAGATGTGGAGGGAGAGATGTGGAGGGAGAGATGTGGAGGGAGAGATGTGGAGGTAGAGATGTGGAAGGAGAGATGTGAAGGGAGAGATGTGAAGGGAGAGATGTGGAGGTAGAGATGTGGAGGTAGAGATGTGGAGGGAGAGATGTGGAGGGAGAGATGTGGAGGTAGAGATGTGGAAGGAGAGATGTGAAGGGAGAGATGTGGAGGGAGAGATGTGAAGGGAGAGATGTGGAGGTAGAGATGTGGAGGTAGAGATGTGGAGGGAGAGATGTGGAGGTAGAGATGTGGAGGTAGAGATGTGGAGGGAGAGATGTGAAGGGAGAGATGTGGAGGTAGAGATGTGGAGGTAGAGATGTGGAGGGAGAGATGTGAAGGGAGAGATGTGAAGGGAGAGATGTGGAGGGAGAGATGTGGAGGGAGAGATGTGGAGGGAGAGATGTGGAGGTAGAGATGTGGAGGTAGAGATGTGGAGGTAGAGATGTGGAGGTAGAGATGTGGAGGGAGAGATGTGGAGGGAGAGATGTGGAGGTAGAGATGTGGAGGGAGAGATGTGGAGGGAGAGATGTGGAGGTAGAGATGTGGAGGGAGAGATGTGGAGGGAGAGATGTGGAGGTAGAGATGTGGAAGGAGAGATGTGAAGGGAGAGATGTGGAGGGAGAGATGTGGAGGGAGAGATGTGGAGGTAGAGATGTGGAGGTAGAGATGTGGAGGTAGAGATGTGGAGGTAGAGATGTGGAGGGAGAGATGTGGAGGGAGAGATGTGGAGGTAGAGATGTGGAGGAGAGATGTGGAGGGAGAGATGTGGAGGTAGAGATGTGGAGGGAGAGATGTGGAGGGAGAGATGTGGAGGTAGAGATGTGGAGGGAGAGATGTGGAGGTAGAGATGTGGAGGGAGAGATGTGGAGGGAGAGATGTGGAGGTAGAGATGTGGAAGGAGAGATGTGAAGGGAGAGATGTGGAGGGAGAGATGTGGAGGGAGAGATGAGGAAGGAGAGATGAGGAGGGAGAGATGAGGAGGGAGAGATGTGGAGGGAGAGATGTGGAGGGAGAGATGTGGAGGGAGAGATGTGGAGGGAGAGATGTGGAGGTAGAGATGTGGAAGGAGAGATGTGAAGGGAGAGATGTGGAGGGAGAGATGTGGAGGGAGAGATGTGGAGGGAGAGATGTGGAGGTAGAGATGTGGAGGGAGAGATGTGAAGGGAGAGATGTGAAGGGAGAGATGAGGAGGTAGAGATGTGAAGGGAGAGATGTGGAGGTAGAGATGTGGAGGGAGAGATGTGGAGGGAGAGATGTGGAGGTAGATGTGGAGGGAGAGATGTGGAGGGAGAGATGTGGAGGTAGAGATGTGGAGGGAGAGATGTGGAGGGAGAGATGTGAAGGGAGAGATGTGGAGGTAGAGATGTGGAGGGAGAGATGAGGAAGGAGAGATGAGGAGGGAGAGATGAGGAGGGAGAGATGTGGAGGGAGAGATGTGGAGGGAGAGATGTGGAGGGAGAGATGTGGAGGTAGAGATGTGTAAGGAGAGATGTGAAGGGAGAGATGTGGAGGGAGAGATGTGGAGGGAGAGATGTGGAGGTAGAGATGTGGAGGGAGAGATGTGGAGGGGGAGAGATGAGGAAGGAGAGATGAGGAGGGAGAGATGTGGAGGGAGAGATGTGAAGGCAGAGGAGGGAGAGATGTGGAGGTAGAGATGTGGAGGGAGAGATGTGGAGGGAGAGATGTGGAGGTAGAGATGTGGAGGGGGAGAGATGAGGAAGGAGAGATGAGGAGGGAGAGATGTGGAGGAAGAGATATGGAGGGAGATTGTAGAGCGGGAGAGAGAGATAGAGAGGGAGGGATGTACAGATGGGGAGGGAGTATGAGGAGAAATTAGAGTCTGATATAGGCTTAAAGATGGGATACGGCCCCTAGCTTGAATACACTATCCAAATCAAATATAGAGTCATGTTAGTAAAAGACCTCCTGTGAGACTTTGAAAGCGTAGCTGGTTGAACAGCGGACTTGGCTATAGGGGGCTGTTCTCAGATACGAAAGGAATTGCTACTCACTGAAGTATATGAGAAACCTGCAAATGTTAAGGATGGAGAGAGAAAAAGGACTTACTTTATAAACCTCATATGACTCTATGATCTCATCAAACAGGGTGTAAAGCTTGTTCAATAAGGCCACTATCTATAACAGAACAAACTGCACATACAGAATATTATACATACTATAGATACAGTACATACAACACACAAATTATGTATCCACAACATTTAAACATGGCTGTGAAGTACCATGTGATTAAAAAAATCAAAACTGTCAAAAACTGTAATCTAGCCGGACACTCATCTCAGTGACACATGTCACTTAGGGAGCTGCTTACCCAGTACGCACAGATACACCAAACGTAAGTGTAGCCTTGATGCTGGTTGGTTGTTGATGTATGAACCAGTTCATAAAGGTGAGACAAGTTATGATTGCACTAAGCCGCTAAATGAAACTGTTAAACCAAGTTTAGTCTGTTGTAATGGTTGCTATGATTCATGTATTTACATCATAACACAAACCACTAAAAGCTGGGCAACTTGTATTATTTCAAACTTGAATAGTAACGAGTGTTGGTAAAGGTATTTCGTAATTTGTAATGAATCACTAACCAATGAATAGGATTAAATGAGGCTAAAAAACCCTTAAATTTGTAGCACACACACAAGTATAGTTGTAGCACACAAGTATAGTTGTAGTACACAAGTATAGTTGTAGTACACAAGTATAGTTGTAGTACACAAGTATAGTTGTAGTACACAAGTATAGTTGTAGTACACAAGTATAGTTGTAGTACACAAGTATAGTTGTAGCACACAAGTATAGTTGTAGCACACAAGTATAGTTGTAGTACACAAGTATAGTTGTAGTACACAAGTATAGTTGTAGCACACAAGTATAGTTGTAGTACACAAGTATAGTTGTAGCACACAAGTATAGTTGTAGTACACAAGTATAGTTGTAGTACACAAGTATAGTTGTAGTACACAAGTATAGTTGTAGCACACAAGTATAGTTGTAGCACACCAGTATAGTTGTAGTACACAAGTATAGTTGTAGTACACAAGTATAGCTGTAGTACACAAGTATAGTTGTAGCACACCAGTATAGTTGTAGTACACAAGTATAGTTGTTGTACACAAGTATAGTTGTAGCACACAAGTATAGTTGTTGTACACAAGTATAGTTGTAGTACACAAGTATAGCTGTAGTACACAAGTATAGTTGTAGCACACCAGTATAGTTGTAGTACACAAGTATAGTTGTAGCACACAAGTATAGTTGTTGTACACAAGTATAGTTGTAGTACACAAGTATAGTTGTAGCACACAAGTATAGTTGTAGCACACCAGTATAGTTGTAGTACACAAGTATAGTTGTAGTACACAAGTATAGCTGTAGTACACAAGTATAGTTGTAGCACACCAGTATAGTTGTAGTACACAAGTATAGTTGTTGTACACAAGTATAGTTGTAGCACACAAGTATAGTTGTTGTACACAAGTATAGTTGTAGCACACAAGTATAGTTGTAGTACACAAGTATAGTTGTAGTACACAAGTATAGTTGTAGTACACAAGTATAGCTGTAGTACACAAGTATAGTTGTAGCACACCAGTATAGTTGTAGTACACAAGTATAGTTGTAGCACACAAGTATAGTTGTTGTACACAAGTATAGTTGTAGTACACAAGTATAGTTGTAGCACACAAGTATAGTTGTAGCACACCAGTATAGTTGTAGTACACAAGTATAGTTGTAGTACACAAGTATAGCTGTAGTACACAAGTATAGTTGTAGCACACCAGTATAGTTGTAGTACACAAGTATAGTTGTAGCACACAAGTATAGTTGTTGTACACAAGTATAGTTGTAGTACACAAGTATAGTTGTAGCACACAAGTATAGTTGTAGCACACAAGTATAGTTGATGTACACAAGTAAAAATCTAGTAAAAAAGTCAGATAGGATGAGTTATACAGAGCTAGAAATAGACACATACCTGCAAGGGTTGGCTATTAGCTGCTATGGTCGTAAAACCCACGATGTCTGAGAAGAAAATGGAGACGGCATCAAAACTTTCAGGAGGCACAGAGAGCCCAATTTTCAGTTTGTTGGCTACTTGCCTACCATAGGAAAAGATCTGCTATATGAAAGTGAGAGACCGCAGATACTCTTTTAAACTTAATAGAAATGAGTTGTGACATCACCAACAGAGCAGAGATTCACAATAAGAGAGAAAACAAGGTGATATATTCAGATCAGTGGAATAACAAGCCATAGAATTCACCTTGGTAACATGCTGTTTAATAAATTGTCTGTCTTCTGTTTCTCCTGCTTAAGCTCCTCTGTTCTCTCCTCCACCAGCTCCTCCAGGTTGTCTGTATACTTCTCCATTAACTTTACCATGTGGTCCACAATCATAGTCTTTCTGCAGTGACAATCAGTGACATACGAGTTACATGATGTGTATTACATAGGTTGTAATAATCTCACAACCACCTGCTTTTACCTGCCACCGTTGATTATCTTCAGCTTCTGTTTAATCACAACAAAACTTAGTCTTGTGTCGGGATCTTCATCCCAGCAGACTCTCATCAGCTCTTCCAATCTGGGGTATTTTGTAGGCCAGACCTGACCTGCAGGAGGAAAGAACAGATGATTAAATACAGTTGGCAGATGGAATTCAGTTGACTGTTCTTTAGAAGGCTCACTTGGCCAAAGTTGTGTTAATTAACGAAAGAAATAAGATCTCTTCTGATGAAAACTGTACACATATCAAACATTGCACCTCAACGAGTCAGGTTGGTTAAATCGTCAAAACATATAATTAATAGTGTTATATCATATTGTTGTATAGTAATGTATTATATAATACAACATACAGTCATAGTAGATACAGGTAACATGCGGTTAGAGTAGATATATATAGCATATGTATGTATATAATATATCATACAGTTAGGGTAGGTATCCTGAGCATCTTTAAATACCAGGGGTCTGCACAGATGTCCATTGCTGGCTCCAGCCTGCACCATCTCCACCACATCTGTAAGTAGTGAACCAACTTACACTAGCTGTATACACAAGTAACACTTACATTAGTTGTACACACAAGTAACACTTACACTAGCTGTACACACAAGTAACACTTACACTAGCTGTACACACAAGTAACACTTACATTAGCTGTACACACAAGTAACATTTACATTAGCTGTACACACAAGTAACACTTACACTAGCTGTACACACAAGTAACATTTACATTAGCTGTACACACAAGTAACACTTACACTAGATGTACACACAAGTAACACTTACACTAGTTGTACACACAAGTAACACTTACACTAGTTGGACACACAAGTAACACTTACACTAGCTGTACACACAAGTAACATTTACATTAGCTGTACACACAAGTAACACTTACACTAGCTGTACACACAAGTAACACTTACACTAGCTGTACACACAAGTAACATTTACACTAGCTGTACACACAAGTAACACTTACATTAGTTGTACACACAAGTAACACTTACACTAGCTGTACACACAAGTAACACTTACATTAGCTGTACACACAAGTAACACTTACACTAGTTGTACACACAAGTAACACTTACACTAGCTGTACACACAAGTAACACTTACATTAGTTGTACACACAAGTAACACTTACACTAGTTGTACACACAAGTAACATTTACACTAGATGTACACACAAGTAACATTTACACTAGCTGTACACACAAGTAACACTTACATTAGTTGTACACACAAGTAACACTTACATTAGCTGTACACACAAGTAACACTTACACTAGCTGTACACACAAGTAACACTTACACTAGTTGTACACACAAGTAACATTTACACTAATTGTACACACAAGTAACATTTACACTAGCTGTACACACAAGTAACACTTACATTAGTTGTACACACAAGTAACACTTACATTAGTTGTACACACAAGTAACACTTACATTAGCTGTACACACAAGTAACACTTACACTAGCTGTACACACAAGTAACATTTACATTAGCTGTACACACAAGTAACACTTACACTAGCTGTACACACAAGTAACACTTACATTAGTTGTACACACAAGTAACACTTGCACTAGCTGTACACACAAGTAACAGTTACATTAGCTGTACACACAAGTAACATTTACATTAGTTGTACACACAAGTAACACTTACATTAGTTGTACACACAAGTAACACTTACACTAGTTGTACACACAAGTAACATTTACACTAGATGTACACACAAGTAACATTTACACTAGCTGTACACACAAGTAACACTTACATTAGTTGTACACACAAGTAACATTTACACTAGCTGTACACACAAGTAACACTTACACTAGCTGTACACACAAGTAACACTTACACTAGTTGTACACACAAGTAACACTTACACTAGTTGTACACACAAGTAACATTTACACTAGCTGTACACACAAGTAACACTTACATTAGTTGTACACACAAGTAACATTTACACTAGCTGTACACACAAGTAACATTTACACTAGCTGTACACACAAGTAACACTTACATTAGTTGTACACACAAGTAACACTTACATTAGTTGTACACACAAGTAACACTTACATTAGTTGTACACACAAGTAACACTTACACTAGTTGTACACACAAGTAACATTTACATTAGTTGTACACACAAGTAACACTTACACTAGTTGTACACACAAGTAACATTTACACTAGCTGTACACACAAGTAACATTTACACTAGCTGTACACACAAGTAACATTTACACTAGCTGTACACACAAGTAACACTTACATTAGTTGTACACACAAGTAACACTTACATTAGTTGTACACACAAGTAACACTTACATTAGTTGTACACACAAGTAACACTTACACTAGTTGTACACACAAGTAACATTTACATTAGTTGTACACACAAGTAACACTTACACTAGTTGTACACACAAGTAACATTTACACTAGCTGTACACACAAGTAACATTTACACTAGCTGTACACACAAGTAACATTTACACTAGCTGTACACACAAGTAACACTTACACTAGTTGTACACACAAGTAACATTTACACTAGCTGTACACACAAGTAACATTTACACTAGCTGTACACACAAGTAACATTTACACTAGCTGTACACACAAGTAACATTTACACTAGCTGTACACACAAGTAACACTTACACTAGCTGTACACACAAGTAACACTTACACTAGCTGTACACACAAGTAACATTTACATTAGCTGTACACACAAGTAACACTTACACTAGCTGTACACACAAGTAACACTTACATTAGTTGTACACACAAGTAACATTTACATTAGCTGTACACACAAGTAACACTTACACTAGTTGTACACACAAGTAACATTTACATTAGCTGTACACACAAGTAACACTTACACTAGCTGTACACACAGGTAACATTTACATTAGCTGTACACACAAGTAACACTTACATTAGCTGTACACACAAGTAACACTTGCACTAGCTGTACACACAAGTAACAGTTACATTAGCTGTACACACAAGTAACATTTACATTAGTTGTACACACAAGTAACACTTACATTAGTTGTACACACAAGTAACACTTACATTAGCTGTACACACAAGTAACACTTGCACTAGCTGTACACACAAGTAACAGTTACATTAGCTGTACACACAAGTAACATTTACATTAGTTGTACACACAAGTAACACTTACATTAGTTGTACACACAAGTAACACTTACATTAGCTGTACACACAAGTAACACTTGCACTAGCTGTACACACAAGTAACAGTTACATTAGCTGTACACACAAGTAACATTTACATTAGTTGTACACACAAGTAACACTTACATTAGTTGTACACACAAGTAACACTTACACTAGTTGTACACACAAGTAACATTTACATTAGCTGTATACACAAGTAACACTTACACTAGCTGTACACACAAGTAACACTTACACTAGTTGTACACACAAGTAACATTTACACTAGCTGTACACACAAGTAACATTTACACTAGCTGTACACACAAGTAACATTTACATTAGCTGTATACACAAGTAACACTTACACTAGCTGTACACACAAGTAACACTTACATTAGCTGTACACACAAGTAACACTTACACTAGTTGTACACACAAGTAACATTTACACTAGCTGTACACACAAGTAACACTTACACTAGTTGTACACACAAGTAACACTTACACTAGTTGTACACACAAGTAACATTTACACTAGCTGTACACACAAGTAACATTTACACTAGCTGTACACACAAGTAACACTTACACTAGTTGTACACACAAGTAACACTTACACTAGTTGTACACACAAGTAACACTTACATTAGTTGTACACACAAGTAACACTTACACTAGTTGTACACACAAGTAACACTTACATTAGTTGTACACACAAGTAACACTTACATTAGTTGTACACACAAGTAACACTTACACTAGTTGTACACACAAGTAACATTTACACTAGATGTACACACAAGTAACATTTACACTAGCTGTACACACAAGTAACACTTACATTAGTTGTACACACAAGTAACATTTACACTAGCTGTACACACAAGTAACACTTACACTAGCTGTACACACAAGTAACACTTACATTAGTTGTACACACAAGTAACATTTACACTAGCTGTACACACAAGTAACATTTACACTAGCTGTACACACAAGTAACACTTACATTAGTTGTACACACAAGTAACACTTACATTAGTTGTACACACAAGTAACACTTACATTAGTTGTACACACAAGTAACACTTACACTAGTTGTACACACAAGTAACATTTACATTAGTTGTACACACAAGTAACACTTACACTAGTTGTACACACAAGTAACATTTACACTAGCTGTACACACAAGTAACATTTACACTAGCTGTACACACAAGTAACATTTACACTAGCTGTACACACAAGTAACACTTACACTAGCTGTACACACAAGTAACACTTACACTAGCTGTACACACAAGTAACACTTACACTAGCTGTACACACAAGTAACACTTACATTAGTTGTACACACAAGTAACACTTACATTAGTTGTACACACAAGTAACACTTACACTAGTTGTACACACAAGTAACATTTACACTAGCTGTACACACAAGTAACACTTACACTAGCTGTACACACAAGTAACACTTACACTAGTTGTACACACAAGTAACACTTACATTAGTTGTACACACAAGTAACACTTACATTAGTTGTACACACAAGTAACACTTACACTAGTTGTACACACAAGTAACATTTACACTAGCTGTACACACAAGTAACACTTACACTAGCTGTACACACAAGTAACACTTACACTAGCTGTACACACAAGTAACATTTACACTAGCTGTACACACAAGTAACATTTACACTAGCTGTACACACAAGTAACACTTACACTAGCTGTACACACAAGTAACACTTACACTAGTTGTACACACAAGTAACATTTACACTAGCTGTACACACAAGTAACATTTACACTAGCTGTACACACAAGTAACACTTACACTAGTTGTACACACAAGTAACATTTACACTAGCTGTACACACAAGTAACACTTACACTAGCTGTACACACAAGTAACACTTACATTAGTTGTACACACAAGTAACATTTACACTAGCTGTACACACAAGTAACACTTACACTAGTTGGACACACAAGTAACACTTACACTAGCTGTACACACAAGTAACACTTACATTAGTTGTACACACAAGTAACACTTACACTAGCTGTACACACAAGTAACACTTACACTAGTTGGACACACAAGTAACACTTACACTAGCTGTACACACAAGTAACACTTACACTAGCTGTACACACAAGTAACACTTACATTAGTTGTACACACAAGTAACATTTACACTAGCTGTACACACAAGTAACACTTACATTAGCTGTACACACAGGTAACATTTACACTAGCTGTACACACAAGTAACATTTACACTAGCTGTACACACAAGTAACATTTACACTAGCTGTACACACAAGTAACACTTACACTAGTTGTACACACAAGTAACACTTACATTAGTTGTACACACAAGTAACACTTACACTAGTTGTACACACAAGTAACACTTACACTAGCTGTACACACAAGTAACATTTACATTAGTTGTACACACAAGTAACACTTACACTAGCTGTACACACAAGTAACACTTACACTAGCTGTACACACAAGTAACACTTACACTAGTTGTACACACAAGTAACACTTACACTAGCTGTACACACAAGTAATACTTACACTAGCTGTACACACAAGTAACATTTACACTAGTTGTACACACAAGTAACACTTACATTAGCTGTACACACAAGTAACACTTACACTAGCTGTACACACAAGTAACAATAGTTCATATAAGCACAGCTGTACACACAAGTAACAATAGTTCATATAAGCACAGCTGTACACACAGTTTAATGCAAACAATAGATGAAACCAGCCTTTGTAGCTGTTTCCATTGTAGCCAACGTTGTTATAGAATGGTTTACTTCTGGTGATTATCTCCTGCACAATGATAGCAAAACTATATATATCTCCCTCTTGTGAGCCTTTTGTCGGTATCCTGTGCATGCGCAATAACTCTGGTGCAGACCATAGCAGTCCTGCCAAACACGAGCAAAACCTTAATAACTCTGGCTATAGAATATATCATTGTTGTCACAACTCTATAAGTCATGGAAAACAGTGAAATGACAAGCAAATTTAACTGCTAGTGTCAGAATAAAAAGGACAACTCCCATCATGTACATTACCTTTGTAGTATTCCTCCTCTGATATATTGCCATCATTGTTGGTGTGAATCTTGCCACCATGACAGACCAAACCCAGATCTGTAATTTTAACAACCCAGCGACTGTCTATAAGACAATTGGTGGACTTGAGGTTGCCGTGAGAGACAATAGATGAGCTATGTAGGTAATGCATCCCCTGCAAAAGTAGCTAGATGAGAACTTTAAGAAAGAGGGTAACGGAGAACAGGAACCACATAAAGCGGAAATGCTATTACTGTAATGTATGCTTATACAAAAGTCAACAAGAAGCTGGCTTGGATACATAATAACATGTGTGGATCAACTCTCTTATCATCATGTTGAGGCATACACTTATTAATCAGTCACATAGTGGAGGTAATGCACACGCAATTACGCATTTGTTTAACATAACTTACCTGCAACCAAACTCATAGGGCAGAAAAATTGCATGGCAGAAAGGCGAGAAAATCATGAAGGTACCAAGCTATTTTATAATCAGTCTAAATTCTGAGTTTCCTAAGTAATCTTCATTACAAAACGTGCTTCCATTAATGAAAAGAATGTTTAATATCGAATTGATCCGATCTGGAAGCAAAAGCCCCATAACAAACGCATATCAAACTAAATGTAACACAAATTTGTAACATTATCGTAATAGATATGTATGAGCACCCTAGCCAAAGATCCCATGCAGCATTCACTCAACAGCGAGGCAGACCTATTTATTGATGAATAATTGGTAGAACTCACTCTGGCAATGTCAGAGAGAAATGATAAAATAAACATGGAGTCTAGTTTGATGTCTTCATCCTCCAACACATCCCATAGACTTCCCTTCTCACAATAACTCATCAGCACAGTTGGATTGGCCCCAATAGTAGCACCAATAAAACTATTTATGTGGGGGTCTTTGACTGTGTATAACTGTTGATGTACAAAATAATTTGTTGTTTCACAGAGGGAAAAGTCAATACAATGGTTTGAAATACAAGACCTCATAGAATAGCACAATTTGTTTTTAAATTGGATAAACCCACGTGGCCACTCAAAGCCAGACAGTTACGTAAGCTAGCTAGCTGCAAGTATGATATAAAGCTAGCTAGCTGCAAGTATGATATAAAGCTAGCTAGCTGCAAGTATGATATAAAGCTAGCTAGCTGTAAGTATGATATAAAGCTAGCTAGCTGCAAGTATGATATAAAGCTAGCTAGCTGCAAGTATGATATAAAGCTAGCTAGCTGCAAGTATGATATAAAGCTAGCTAGCTGCAAGTATGATATAAAGCTAGCTAGCTGCAAGTATGATATAAAGCTAGCTAGCTGCAAGTATGATATAAAGCTAGCTAGCTGCAAGTATGATATAAAGCTAGGTAGCTGCAAGTATGATATAAAGCTAGCTAGCTGCAAGTATGATATAAAGCTAGCTAGCTGCAAGTATGATATAAAGCTAGCTAGCTGCAAGTATGATATAAACCTCCATGTAAAAATAGACTGATCGCAGCTGCAACAGGCAGACCAAATAGAGAGCTTTAGATTGGTCGTTGCCTCACAAACAATGACACCAACTATTCAGTAGAAGCTCCGGACATTCATACAATTTTTCAACCAAGCAATAACGTGACCATGAACGCTTTCTTGTCACCATGAAAGATTATTCTTACAGTTTGTAGATCTTGCAGAGTCTCCCTGTCCATTTTAAATTGTCTATTCAGCCGTTTGATCACTACAACATCCGAATGGTATTGAGCGATGTCCGCATGTACCTGTCTGTTCTGGTCAAAGCTCCAAGTAGAACCCAAAGCAATGGAGTTAGAGAACCTAGTTGCCTACCATACAGTAAGCAAGTCAGATTGATGGGCAGTAGATACACACCATGGAAACAGTCACAGCAGCCAACTGCAATGCTTACCATTCTGTTGAGACGCTTACGAGGATGGCCTCCATGTTTATCGTTGATTGGAGATTGTCCATTGGATGTCTGTCTCAGGAGCTTTATAGCTGAGCTGTCCACCACCCAAGACTTCTTGAATATCTCTTTCTCTTGACGCTTGTGTTTGAAGTAGAAGTAGAAGCCAGCTGCAGCAACTCCCAGTACGAGCACAACGACTATTGGTATTACTGTAGCGTACACCACTGTAAGTACACATGGTCACACACACGTTACCTATGCACCAATCATCATACACGGTGGCAGCTGGTATCAGCATAAACCTATTGTAATGGTTGCTGGTAAAATTATAAGTCGAATAACCTCCAGACTCACGAGTGTTTCACACAAGTAGAGCGTGAAAAATAAGAAATTGTCAAAGACTGTTGCAGTAAAGACTTTTCAATTTGCTACTGTTTGAGGTGAAAATTTTTAAACTTAAAGTAACAACTCATCACAGTAATCACTCACAGTAAGTACAAAAGTGAAACAAATATTTTTTTTAAAAATAGCAGTACAATAACATGTCATAAAAACGAACAGCTTCATTAGAATTGCAATCTAACAAAGTTGAAAAAATTGAATTTCAATTAAACATCGATAGTGAAGACCAACATGCCTGTACATTTTGCTCCATCTAAGCCACAAAAAGGAATATCAGCAGGCCATTTGTCTTTGCCTGGCCACTTCAACGGTTGATGAAATCTGTACGATTGGTTGTTGTCTGAATCTATGCTCACCACTTCTTCCCAATGCCCATTCTGGAAGTGTTTAACAGCATACTCAGCCTCTCGATCTCCTCTATCATCAAATTTGAGATATCCGGTCTTGCCTACAAGCATCAGCTGTCGCAATATAACCATGATGTTGGTTGTGAAGCAAAGATTAATGAAACTTGGTCTTTATCACAAAATAATTTTGCCTGGACACAAATTTTGAGATGCACCTACATTATACACTCCGATGGTCGTTTAGGTCCATTCATTATTATGAAAAGATAGGAACTAGACTACACCTCCTCTACCTCACAAAAGGGCAGAAAATCCGCAAAAACTAACGAGATAAAAATAGAAAAATCATAATGATGAAAAAGAGCAGATGAAAAGGATTAATTTCTCTCACGGTTAAAGATCATTTGATTTTTTCTCAAATTAGGAAGTCCATTTAAATATCCTAACAGCTTCCAAAAATTGCTGGGCATATGACAACAAGCAGAAAAGTTGATGGAGCCTCTTAAGCGAACAAAAAAGTCATTCACTTCATAAAAGAAAATCTAAAAGATAGATATAGCTATCTTCCGATGCACATCATGCAAAATGTCAACAGATCTCCGTAATACCAGAATTGCACGGACATAATAGTCAATCACCTAGTCGGAAATTGAGGTGAAAAAAGAACACCAGTAAATATTTTATGGTTGCAATTTGGCAATAGGGATTAACAGTAAAATCCATGAAAAAAACTAATACACCAATAACAACATATTCTCATATCACACTATATGATAACAAAGATTGTCTACAACAAAAAACCATTGTTGAAGTTTCAAAAAACATTCAACATGAAAGAAGTTGCCACTCTACTGAGCACTTCAATCTATAGCTGCAGTAAAGCATGTATTATGTATTATATAGTCTGCTCCAAATTGTAATTGTGCCATTGATATAACATACTATCCATTGAAATACGACATGTGGGAGTCATCTACTCTCAATCTATGTCTTCGCTTGAATACGACTAAGCGCTCGCATGCCACGTCAAGCCCACTGCATCTATGAGTCCACATTGTATAATGTATTAGTATATTGACACACCATTATAACTACATGCATTACAGTAATCTATTATGTCTTATTGTACGTAGCCAGCGGTCATTGAACCATTTAGCGAAGCCAGTATTATCATATTGGGTTACTCGTAGTTATAGCTAGTTAGGTAGTAGTGCGCATTGCATTGAATGAAAGGGTGAGAGAGCAGCTGCTACCAATTGAAACCCGGCAAGTAGATAGGTACGTACTAACTGATTCAAACGACTTGTTTGATAAATTATTACTCAAAAGTTCGTTCAATCAGGGAGTTGATGTGACAGTTGTGTCTAGTTTTTAAGTAGCATTGCTCACCACCACAATCCAGGTAGAGACACGACAGGTATATATTTATATTGAAGTAAGGTGAATTGAATCCACTTTCCACTTATCAAACATCTGCGCACCATAATTAATACAATTTTTTCACTTCATGTTATGGTGGCTCATAACGTTAGATGCTTTTACTGCCAAAAGTCTATGAATGATTTGACAAAGCATTTAGAAGGTTTGCAAAAATTCTGACATTTCTCACAGCGTTCATACGTTTTAAAATTCAAAACACTAAGTTCAGAGCTACCATATCACACTTTTATATGTTTTTTGCATATACATATATAGTAATGTATACTGTTATGATGAACGATGTTGTCCAATAATGCATGCATGTGCACATGCATGCATTATTGCAGGTGTAAATGCACCAGCAAACACCAATGAGTAAACTACATTTCAATAATTCATTGTTGCCTTGCGTTTTTACAGGAACAGCTCACACGTACATGATGGCGAGAGTTGAACAGATTTGTCTGCTGCTCTCTGTAGCTGTTGCATTAACAGCAGCAGCAAGTGACTTAGCAAGGGGCTGGGGAGATTCTATCGAATGGATGGGTGAGTATTGGTATTGTAACCCTTTTTAGTATTCAAACAATACGGCTACAAGTAGTATAGGCTACAAGTAGTATAGGCTACAAGTAGTATAGGCTACAAGTAGTATAGGCTACAAGTAGTATAGGCTACAAGTAGTATAGGCTACAAGTAGTATAGGCTACAAGTAGTATAGGCTACAAGTAGTATAGATGGATTGAGAGCATACAGTGTGCCCAGGAAGGTTTAATTGAAAACAAAGCTTGCTATTCCATTTCCATCAAACTTATCTCTGATTAGTAGTTCATCTTGTAAGCTTTTAACTATAAGTTATTGCTATCAGTCGCTATGAAACAGAAATACCGGAGTTGCTTTCTCAATAGCAATGTAGTTGCATGAACTCAACTCATGCTGGCCAATTATTGCTCTTCTGTTTTTATATATAATTTCACATTGGTACTTCCGGTAGTTCAAATTTTCCGTATATGTTACGTTACAAAATGATACGAATTAAAAAATAATTTACTAACTCCGTCAACCCAATATTGTTGCAGACCTAGAGAGGGGATTGGAAGCTGCTAGGACTGAAGACAAACCTCTTATGCTCATCATACACAAGTCGTGGTGTGGAGCCTGCAAATCATTGAAGCCACAGTTTGCTGACTCCAAAGACATTGCAAAGCTTAGTGAACACTTTGTGATGGTAAATACATTGGATGATGAGGAACCGAAGGAAAGTAAATATGCTCCAGATGGAGGGTAAGATATGTATTAAAGTGAAGTCACATACGGCAGTCAGTTTCTTCTAGCAGGAATAATCAACAGTTAGTTAATGCTAATCAAGTTATCTGCCCATGATTTGGTCTGAAGAACAAAGCCACTTTGTATGTTGTTTGCTGAGCAGATTTATCCAAGATAAAAACCTTAATTATTTATATAATTTGATTATTTAAAGTAGTAAAACAAGCATTGGTACTAATGTTTGCTTTCAATCGCTGCAGTGGCTGACACTTTTCATAAAATTTCAATAATTTTTAATAACAATTATGGTATTATTGATAATATTTCTGAACATATAAGCACAGATTCAGTGAGTTATTGATTGCTACAAACACTATTGCGTGCCATTATGAGCACCTCATACTGTGTGGTACATTACAGGTATATACCCAGAATATTCTTCATGAACCCAAACGGTGATGTGATGTCAGAGGTGTACAATGAGTCTGGCAATGCTCAGTATAAATATTACTACCCAAACCCGCAGTCAATCGTAAACTCTATGAAGAAAGTCGCTGCAGACAGAGGAGCAAAGGAAGAGAAAAGGGAATTATAACTGGCCTCATATAAAGTCGATAACTCACAGCACAGGGTCGAGGATTGGGGAGGGAGAGAGGGGTGGGGGAGGGATAAAGGGGTGGGGGAGAGAGGGGTGGGGGGAGAGAGGGGTGGGGGAGAGGGGTGGGGGAGAGGGGTGGGGTAGGGGGAAAAGGGGGGGGGGGGGAGGATTTAAATGCAAACTGCAATGTAGTATGGGAACCTATCAAGCTGATACCCTAGTGAGCATTCCAATCCTGGGGCCAGTTTGATAAGTTTCCGAATTAGCAGTGAAATCAGCCAAAAGCCCTAGAGATAAATACAATAATTGTGAATAAGTTTTAAAGAAGAGCTTGGACTTGAACTTGGACCTAATAACTGTCTAATTCTTGGTGTGTAGCTGAACAAACACATTAATCGTTCCTATCTCATAGCTCATTATAGAATATATGTATTTACGTACTGTATGTATGAAATACCATTGGCGCCATTACACTTGTTAGTGCTAAGTCATGTTTTCTTTTTTTCTCCACAATTTCACAGCATTTAATTTTTAAGCTTCTGTTATCAAAAGCAATTATTATTAGTACTTAGCAAATTGATTTATGACACTTGTTTGCATATGAGTTCTGTTATGTTAACAAAGTCAACATTAGTTGGCACAGATGGCTATATCTTACTTAAATATGCATCCATTTATAGTCGAATTTTCTTCTCATTCTATTGTTGCCCAGCTTTTAAGTTTCTGACATTTTTCTGCCATTTGGGAATCTCTCTCCATCTATAGCACTTTAAATACTAAATACAATAACTAAGCACCTAAAATATTACTACGCGTGCTATTTTTATTGGAAGAAATATATGTGAGTAATACCAGACGTTGAGCTTTACACTCTTCTTCAATCAGTAAAAGCTAGCTAGAGTTTTGTATCACTACACATAAGCCTACCGATGAACATTGATTCACCAGAGATATACAATGCGGTACAGGCTACCAGCCACTAATACCCACAAGGAACCACCAGAAAGTGAGGATTATGCAAGCATTAGCTGGGTTCCAACCAACCTTTAAGTAAGTACTGATCGTTGAGATCACTTGTCCAGGACCTGAAGTCATTCCACTGTTTATTAAACTCTCTCATGTACTTCTTAGCCTGGGCATAGTAAACGAGTGTATCAAACATGTAGCCTGTGATCAGCAACGCCAAAGCATTGCTATCACTGGTACATTTGTTCTCGGTTCCTAGTGCCAATGAGTAGTTTGCGTTGGCCACTATCTACAACAACAATCAGCTGGTTGGCAGCAAACAATACAGAAATGCGGGACAGAAAATGCAATGCTGCCATAATAATGTTCAATTTTATAGCATAAGTCGTAATGACATACTAGGGATCGCTTGCTCATCATAGATGGCCATCCAATTAAAGTAAGTATCGTTTACAAGCAAACTGTAAAGTTTTAGTTCTAAAATTTTCACTCAAATTAATAAAAAATACATAAAATTACAAACCAGTTGAAACAGTGTATTTTTTTAAGCTAATCTACCAGCAATTTTGTTCTATGATGAATTATATCCAACTCCGGTAGTTTCAATACTTTATGAATCAGTAACAAAAACCAATAATTAATGAGCTTGAAGCGCATCGAAATGCAGAGGAAAAAAGAACATTTGCCCAAATGGCCAATTACAAAGTTTTGGATATCAGTTAACTACATGAAAGCCTTACTTCTGTAAAACAATTGTACAGCGTAAGAAGATGTTATCATGAGACACCTCCATAAGGCTATCTGATTGATTTATCAACTTATTGTCAGAGATTAAAGTTAATTGAAGATTAATTTATTATATCCACAAACAAGTGCAGTTCTTCTAACCAACAAGCGGGTGATGTATTAAATTCAATGGTTTCCTTTATATTCCCGGAATTGTGAGTATTTGTGGTATTTAACCTTGATTGAATGCATTGGTAAATCAAGAGCGGTATGTGTGGGATCACATGTTTCAGATGCAGCAGTAGTCTGTAAACTTATCAGATAATCATTGCAGATACAACCGCAGAGTTTGGCACCGTCACAATAAAAATGCAAGTTTTAGTAAAAAAATATTCGCAATTTTGATTATTCTAAATGCAACTACTTGCAGCATTGGAATGCTATTTTCCTTGCATGCGATCGTTTGATACAAAACATCAATAGCCTAAACTTGATAAGAGCAAAAAAAATTTACTATTCTACTGCAAATCAATTTTTCACCGACAAGGCTCAAATTCACACTAATGAATCCTCAACACTTTGTTACAGCGGCTGCCACTACCTTCTTTTGAATAAATGTGTGACACAGTTCTGTTTGTTGAATGTGTGACACAGTTCTGCTTGTTGAATGTGTGACACAGTTCTGTTTGTTAAATGTGTGACACAGTTCCATTTGTTGAATGTGTGACACAGTTCCGTTTGTTAAATGTGTGACACAGTTCTGTTTGTTAAATGTGTGACACAGCTCCGTTTGTTAAATGTGTGACACAGTTCAGTTTGTTAAATGTGTGACACAGTTCAGTTTGTTAAATGTGTGACACAGTTCCGTTTGTTGAATGTGTGACACAGTTCCGTTTGTTGAATGTGTGACACAGCTCCGTTTGTTGAATGCAACAACTTATGTATATATTAATGAATGACAGCGCATTTTTGCTTGGAGTTTGAAGTATACTATTGTGATCACTTGTACATGACCATTGGTAGCGATTAATTTGGTTATAATTACATATAGTTTCTCAAATGTGACATTTTCAACAAACATTGGGAGGGCATGGCTGAAAATTAAGAAGTAAAACGGATATGTCATATAGAATCATAGAAATAGACTCACAGCTTGTGTTACAAACTGCATGTATGAATCCATAGCTGGTAACTTGATGTTCATCAGCAGAAGATTCTCCCAATGTCCATCAGACGGACCGTCCCACAATTCATTTGCTGTCTTTAATCCAGACATCCAATAATAATGGAGGAAAACGTACTCATTGTCATAGCCTAATCGCTTAGCCTCATCCATATAAATTGATAGTTGGTCACTGGGTACCATCAACAGCAAAACTACAAAATTTTCCGATTATAGTCAGGTGTCCGCAATGCACAAGATTAATTGTACAAAACAGTGTAGTTATACAAAACAGTGTCCACAATGTACATGTTTAGTAACCCAACAGTGTCTGCAATGTGTAAATTTACTTGCACACAACAGTGCCTGCTATGGACCAAGTTTGTTTTTATCAGGTAGATTTCCAAACTCATCACTATGCAAAGCACAATCAATTTTTTTTCACAAACAACATTACTAATAACTTTATATTTCTGGGAGGCAAATCATTTGCTTCAGCATTCCAGCAGAATATTTCTAGGGCTGTCTCACCCAAAGCTTTATATAACCAAGTTACAGCACTATTAAACATACAAGTAGCGTAATAATTGTTCAATTCTAATTTTGCAACTAAAACTTTTTTGAAAATAATAATATAAACACTTGGATACAATTTAAAAGTTTAGTTTATTCACGTAAGTAATTAGAGGCAGCTAAAGTAGCATAAGCCACAATATAATATTTACTGTGCAGCAACCCTCATGTAAAGAACTTCTCTCAAGACTATACAAACCAAATGCTCTATTTCTTAAAGCCTATTGGATAATCGAGTGTTTTGCGCATACCATCACTTGTTCAACTATGATTTAACTATTCTCATGTACTTCTCCACACAATATAATATCAAAGATCTATTTGTCAGGTAGGAGGAAAGAACTCAACATACCTCTAGCGGTACTCTTCATTTCCTTGAGACAGGAGGTCACTCCACCATCTGTACAACTAACTTTGTGAAGCAGATTAATATTACTTCGCTGGTGTATCTCTTCCCTCACCAAGTACCATAAATTGAAGTCTGCGTCTTCTTCACCAATCACAACTCCTGTAACATACAATGTCCAATAAGCATTGAAGATGTTTTACACCGCAGAAATGTGTCACACTGAGTCCACCTACCAATATTATTCCAGTCATACAGAGACAGAAGTTTCATCATTGGTTTCACAGTTTTATGCAGTGGAGGAAATGTCCTGACCAGAGTTGGGTACTTTGTTTTGTCCATGAGTTCCACATCAGGTGCGTACCACGACAACACGGGTCGTTCCCAGCCAGCAGACAACTCTGCAGTGCTCCTAGCGGCTAAGATTGAAAAATAACTTTAATTTTATTATTAATTGATATTTTGACACATTATTTTTAACACACCATTAGTGATTAATTGACAAAAGCAAACAACATATTTATGCCGAAGCAAAGCGCAATAAAATTACGATAGAGTTATGTGCTTTTTGGTTAGACATTTTGTCTGAGGCAAACAATCCACCATGATGCAAGAATGCAAGAAAGGTGCTAACATCTAACACTAATGAATATTGAATCATTGGATGGAACTAGAGCTATCTACAGAAAAGCTAACTGAGTAGTTGAAATTTTTGAAGTCTCTTATGCATATTGGCTCCAATGTGCAGTACTGCATGAGCCTGAAGAAGACAAAATGAATATTGGTCTGGCCACACACACGACTTTTGATCGGATCCAGCGACACTCACAGCTCGACACGAAGCCTGAACTGATCGCCGGAAACGGTTTCTACAGGCCACACTGGCTGACGGCAATCGTGACTTCGGCACCTTGGGTGCAAAGAAAAACAAGTAATAATAAAACTAATAATTCACAATAATATTATGATAAATATAATCATAATGATCAGTAAATTATAATAATTCTTTTCAATAACCAAAATTTATGATTACTTATTTATTATTTGCTACTCAGTATTTAGTAAATATCAGTTATAATTAATTATTATCATAAATAAATTTTTCATGGGTAATAATAATAATTACTTTACTTACTTTGCTTATTAGCATATTCATTGCACCAATAACAAGTCACAATAAAAACAATCAATCGTGATAGTGATTATCGTCATGTTTTTTTCTTACCATTTATCTTAATAAGCAAGTTATATTTATGTCAACGATTTAGTACAAGTATTGTTGGCAGCAATGTTTTTTAAATTAACCTTGACCCAGTGCGGACAAAGATTAGCCAATAAAATTATAGCCGTGGAGTCGGAAAACTAAAAAACTTCAGCAGGTTCAACGGCGTGGTGCAGTGCCGCTCAGATTGGACGGCATCCGGAGTGACTTTGATAACCACGGCATTTCAGCGCCGCTGGCGCCGGATCCGATCAAAATTCGTGTGTGTGGCCAGGCCATATGTCCGTTTTCTAATAACTAAATAAAACCAAAATTTCAGGAAACTCACCGTTAATGTTGAAATAAATGTAATGCTGATTAGCATGACGAGGCTTGCAATGCAAGTACAATGTGATAACATAGTACTCTCACAATATTGTCTATCACTAAATGGAAAGAAAAACTAATTTTTTATGGGGTTATGTCACAATACTTGAATGCTCTGTTAGCCAATGGAAAGTTTTCTGATTAATTTGAATTGATTTCGCCGTTGCTTTGTGGATCACAAACAAAACTGCTGACATCTACAATATCCATTCTTGCATTCAACTTCTCTAAAACCTTCAGGCTTTACTCGGTTTTCAAAATATCAAAAATACGACATAACCATCTTTTTAAAACGAAACATTATGTAACTGTGTTCAAGTACCGCAAAGTGGACGACATTGGAATGGGCGACCTTACATGAAGTTAGAATTGGTAAAAGTTCTACAACACTAAAATATGTCAATTAATTAGATAGAAATAGGGAACAGAAAAGTATCATGTGTAAGCAATTATTATGAATATTTATTACCAAGTTGACTTTTGTGTATAATGATAGAAACTTCTCATACCCGGGAGAGAGACGATTTAAATTTTTAGTTACAACATAAAAAAATGATATATCTACATTTCCTAGAGCTAGATTAGATGTGTTACCCTAGTGTGAGAGACAAACACACCGTTTAAACTTTTATATTTCCCAGGTAATCAAACATTTACATAAGTAAATGTTTTGTTCTATATGTTAAGGAGTTTGCATTGACGGTAGCTTAGGTTTACAAATAAATAAAAATACATGGAGTGCAACCTATGTGAATTTATGTTTTAGAGAAATGGATTACTCTTTAGGAAAAAATGCATTAATGACATTGATATCGTATCATGAGTTAAATTGGAGATAGATTTTATATCTTGCACTTTTTTCATGTAAACACGAGTCAGTCAACTATTTACATTTCGCAGAAAAAGCCATTTCTTGTAGAGTGACAAAACATGATGCTTGGCATTGAGCTTGGCATAAATTTTAATTACTTGATTGAATAAGATTAGAGAAAATTCTGGCATACACAGTGTCTACATCCTCGACAACTTCAACAATTAAAATTTTGGTATGCAAGTTTCTTGTTTTGTCTACTCAGTTTATTCCTCTGTAAACACTCAAAAACCAAAATCTTTTATAGCCTTTCCCTTTTAAACTGAAACATCTCTCCACTGTTTATGCCATTGATTTTGAATATGCTTCTGAGGACTTGGAGCATTTTGACACTTATCAGTCAGACGATGAACTTTTTCTTCGAATGACTCTTTACTTACTTTTCTCACCAAGTCTATCAGCTAACAATAAACTCGAACTTGCGCAAAAAATTAGCAAAGACAAGCGCCAATAATTGTCTTTTAATGTTGTGCATCAGAGCAATATGGCAGCTTCACCATAGACCCTCTCAGAAAGTATTTGAACAAATAAAAATAATTCATAATATTTGATGTTTCTCAAAGATTAATTGCATCCATATGAGGCCTCTCAATAGCGCTGTGCATAGTGTATGTTGTTTTAATTCGTTAAATTGCATCTTGGAATATCTCTTAATTCATAAATGTATCTTGTTTACACCTGACTGGACAATTACATAAGTAATACATTGAGCGCATTAAATCTCTCAATTGCATCATTTGAAGAGCTAGGAAATCAAATTAGTTATTTCCTTAAAAGAAAACAATTCCGAATTTCGAACGCAATTATTACTAGTAGAAAAGACAACTCTGCTAAAAACAGTTGTTATCACAGTAATAGTAACATATACATGTTTTGTGTAAAATAAATTGGAAAGATTGGTGAGTACTTTCAGGAATGTAAAGGTATAAAGTTTCTTTGCGTTGCCATTCTACAGCAATTAGTTTAAAGGTTTTTTAAGTAAATTATAGAAGCGGTCGAAAGACAAATGCTGCTACTAACTGCAATAAAATCACATCAATAATTTATGTATCTTTAACAGCGCTCTTGTGATTCATGAGATGTTTTCAGGACCAGATCGCTTTCAAGAAAACTGGCAGCAGTTCACATTACATTAATGTGGTAGATTTTACCCTTTTTACAGGATAAATACATGGCATACCCTGGGGATTACTGGGAATATTTAGCATGAAATTGCTAGAAAATCATGAATAAAATAAATGATGATAAGGGAATATATTTATATGCAAAATGGCATAATTTAACATGACAAATAAGTCAGATCTGTCCATCAGGCAGAAAAAATTCTAAACATTTACTAGAAGTTCATGATTAAAATGTTCACAAATTGATTTTTATAAAGGTATAAACTATAGAGGACTCAGAAGATGATTAGATATGACGTAACACGCGCAGAACCAGTAAAACATTTACACTAGTAATATGCATCATTCATCTTTCTATGCAATGAACTTTGTTGATTGTCAGTACAACTGAGAGCGAGTAAAACAGAATATCGATCCCATGTAAATACTGTTTCTTGATTCACCTATAGCAAGCAGCCAACACTCAGAAAGAACTCAACTTGCCATCGAGACTTATAATTTGATATTGTTAGCTGTTCAAGCATACATATCACTATGGGATGTGTTGATTCAAAGTCTACGAAGGTCTATGAGCAGCAAATGTAAGTAACCATTTAACTTTATGTGCTTTTTGTAAAATACACCATTTTTGCAGTTATACATATATAACAAACAAAAATATGGTGATGAGGTGTAACTTTTATTCCATAGCAAACTAATTCAAAATACAGATTTATTATTTGTATATTAGAGTTTGCAGTCATATATTTGACCACTTTTTGCAATACTATGTATAAAAAGCTTTTTTTGGATAAAAAAACGTTACGTATATCTACTATGATAATGAAAATTGAATTTTTTAGAAATTCAACATCAAAATGACTTTATTTGGGAAAAAGTGACACTAACTACAGTGAAGATAAACTTTATATACTTATACATCTTTGAAGTAAGAAATAAAGCCCCAAGACTAGTTGGAGTTATGTTTCAAGTTCTAAAAACTCGACAGGGAAAGAAAGCATGTAGTTTAGTATGCTCAGTTTGTACATATCACACCATCGACCAAATGAGCTGTGCCACATAACAACAATCTGACATTTCCAATGCAAGTACAGCTTTGACAAGCTGGGTTTCCAAAATAAAATTTCCATTCCTAATATTTTTTCATCTTTTTGCATTCTACTTTTAACAAAACATGTTGATTCTGCAAAAAAAATTACTCACAGTCTCAATGCGCTGAATAAAATCCAGCAACAGCAATTTTCTTATTATTAACAGTAAACTATTACGTTTAGCGGACAATGAAAGCCTCGGCTAATTACACTATGAAATGAGTTCAACATTTTTATTTTTGATACGCCATTTTCCGTTACTTTTAGCATGATTACTTATTTGACAAGTCATGAAATAAAATATAATATTCTTGAGCAAGAAGCAAAAATTTGGAGCATTGGAATTGAATTGTTCTCTTACAGAAATGAAGGCGGTAACAGTGGTAAGGAAACAGTCAGAAACGGTTCAAACACATTGACAGAAGAATCAGAGGTATCCACAAGTAGTAAGAAATATGAGAATAATGCTGTGGAGGTGAACAATCAGCCAAAGGAAGCTTTTCAGGAAAGCAGCTGCTCAGAACCGAAAAGAGAGTTGAGACCAAGACAATCAGAAAGCCATATCTACCGGGTGGATTCTGTAGAGACAATAGAAGGAGATGAGTAGCGGCAATTTAACAAACTGTGAAAACTAACCAACGGAAAATGAGGAAAAATAATGAAGTTGCTTATCTAGCATGAATGGATTTGAGATAAGATATTGATAACTTTCAATTTATTTGAATTATAACCGATTAACCGATCCAATCGCCATCAAAATATGAGATTCATAAATGTCCAAATACGTAAACATGGCCATTAAAACATTTTCCTGTAAAAAATATTGCATTGTTCATAATTCATGGGTTGTTAGTTAATAAAAACGCTAGAAAAAAACAGCTGCATTTAATATAAATAATGGCTATCATTATCACAGTAAAATTATATTTATGATTTGAAAGTTAAAATGAATAGCTGACACAGTATAAATAATCGCATGTCGTCTATTATAGGAAGCCACCAATACTGAGTAATTAGTTATATGTATATGAATGTTATTCAGTAGCTCCTAATATCCATAATTCTAGTAGATATCAGCATCTGCTATGTCGCATGCCAGTTTATTTATTAGAAGCACAAGATTACGACTAATATGGTGATGTGTGTCTTTCACCTGCAGCAGTATGTTTGTTAACATTGGCAAGTAATTAATTTCCAAGTATGTAAAATATTGATTTTTTTCTGTCCAATCTACGAAACAATAATCGTGGTGCAGGGCTGTGTAATATACAATATGTAATGTACAGTTTGGTTTATGTAAGTCTTTGCAGTGTTGGTGTGTACTGCAATGACATTTATACTGAGTAAAGAACAGATGCGTGAAGCCAAGGAGCAACAGTCTGGGACAGTCTACATTCACCCGATGTAATTCTGGTGAATCAAACTATACAAAAATAAATTTTGACAGGGAAAATAAACCGGCAACATTATTTCCTATCAAAATACCCCTGCTCTTGGGAAAGAGACGTTCTTCGCAAATATTCCTGAAACAACAACCTTACCTTTTTGCTGATTTTAAATTTGATAAAATTCACATGCTTCAAATTTTGAGACTTTTAGGCCAACCACAATTGGCACAGCTAGATTACATCTATTGAGAGTAACAAACACAGAAACTAAACACAAAAAGCTTAGATGATCGGCAAACTTCATAATACTGTATACTGGTGAAGGCTTGAACAAATTGTGAGCTAGTTTTTGTATCCATGAGACAGGGTCAATACTAATAATTTCTTAGCCAACTCACATACGTCATGCATAGTACTGATCCTCATTTGATAAAACTGTAGCAATTACCTTATCACAAAAATTAGCCCACATTCAACAGAACATTTTATAAAAAATATTTTAGATAGATTAGCATTCAAATCTGGCCAAATATAGATAGAAGTTATTATTGTTGCCATCGATTCTCATACGGATATTGGCGTGGCACAGTATCCACACAAACAGTTGCTGGATCAAAATGCAAAGATCTGCAAGAGCTTGGACTCACCAGATGTACATGGTACACCAATAAACACATTGGCATTTTCATTGAGCCTCATGTTGGCATACTTTCCTACAGCAGTAGATCCCTTGCACTCTGAGTCTGCCACCAATAAACTGCTGTGGTTCAGCCACAAACCTTAACAACAGTAATCAAAATAATAACAATAACATTATCAATCAAAGCAGCTAGTTGATGCCAATGGGTGGACAATTGTAAATACTGCACAGAAAAACACTGCTTACCCTCTAACATGCCCTGCTGTACAATATAATCTATCGCATTCCGAAGTGAGCCATTAGCGCAACTGCCAAGTGGAGAATTGAATGGAGTGAGCACTCCAATCTACAAACAAGAACAGTGCTTAAGAGTTGACTCTTCCAATTTTAGATATGTACAGTCTGGGTTCAAAAACTGTGATCTCAGAAAAATGAAATCACTATCTTTTGAGAGGAATGACTATTGCTGCAGTCGAAAATACTCATTTAAGAGTCACTGCATTGCTAATCAGATCAAAACAGGTTAACTTTCAGGTTGAAGCTATTTTCTCTAATGCAAAATTTAAAATTCTTTTGTTTAGTTGGATATGAATAGGCCCATTATCAGGAGTGAAGCCAAGCGAATGGCTGAATACTTTAAAGAATATGCACACATAAATGGTTGGTCTCTTCTGTACCACCAGAGCAGATACACACCATCAGATTCAGCTTCTCCCTCCCACCACATATTCCTAAACTGGTTGGAACAATTTAGTTTCAGTCACTTTCAGCAATGTTACACGCATTTATATTGATAGAAATATCTAGTTTTGGTTTTTTTATAGATTGAGGAAAAGAAATGCACAAAAGGTGAAGCCTATCTAACTTGATACCTACAAAACTGTTAGTTACATGAGAGCTGGTTATTTTGAACTACTATCTATCAACAACAAAAATTAAACTGCTGCATATTTGCCTGTAATCATAAGCTGGTAAAACCTAATTAAATTATTTGAAAGTCAGTAAAATGGTAAGTAGATGTTTCCAATCATAGCCCACCTTTTCACAACGTTAGTAAAATCTCAAGTAGGTGCAAAGGTACATACTACTGAATTTTTTAGCTTTGATTGATAAAAATACCAATGATAGCTAGTTGATATAAAAACGATAGACGAAAGCAATAACTCATAAGGAAAATACAAAAATAACAGTTTTTAACATGGCGAGCTGTTATGTTATGTTAATATAGTGATAGATTTCAGTGTCCGACCCCTCCCTCCCTTCCACAGCACCAGTACCCCTTCCTTCTCCCTACGCCCTTGTTTTGCTTCTTTTTTCCTGCAGTATACTTGCTCCTTGTTGACTTTGCCTCATAAAATCCCATTTTCCAATCCTACTCGATTATGGTAGTAGATGTATCTCTATATTAACAACATGATACCCCTCCCTATCTACTGGACTCCCGGTCCTAATCTTCCTTGAGCCCCATAGTCTAAGACTTCATGCCCCCTTCCATTTTTCGGCAAGTTTCAGGCCTCTAGCTTATATAGATACCTTCCCAACTCCAATTGAATATTGACAAAAAGTGACTGATAGTTAGTAAGAGTTGGCTCCCCTTGGGGATACAAGTCTTTTGAATCTAGGTAACACCATGGAGCCGGAACTACCTGACGAGGCCAAGAGTACCTAAAGAAGCTTTGGAGACTGAATGGATAAGCTGGCATCCAAGAAAGGGTAAAAAATACAATTATAATGCTGTACTTCAAAAAAGCCAATAGGAAGTCCAGATTTCAACCATACCCTGACTCTACAACTAGAGAGCAAGTTATGTTCTAGTCAGTAGTTAGTTAGTTGTGACAGGTCAATGTTCTGTGTTGTATATTTGTATTGTAAGACGTTCAAAGTTTGGTAACTTGCACCATTGTATAGTGTGTCTGGCCAGTTACCATCATTACATCTTGTGTTGGTTGGCAGAAGACTTGGTGATTCGTTGAGGTTGAGCCTGAAGTCGAGTCTAGGTCGAGTCTAATTAAGGTGTTTAAAAAGGTCAGAAACTTCATTAGAAGTCATCACTAACTACTTGCGTTAAAAATAAACAACCCACAATTTTACAGTGCTTCATCTCCCTTCCTAATACAGTTGCATATAGCTAGAGAACAGGGCTGAAATTCTCTACAATATGATAAATTTAATACCAGGTCACAACAGGTGAAATGACTATCCTAAAAAGGATGGCTAAAAACTGTATGAAATCAGATGTCAATCCTGAATGCCGCAGGTACGTGATATGTATGACAGGTTACATATTTGTTAAATAATAAAACTGCTAAAACAAATGGCATAAAATCTGTAAAGAGCTAATCCTATGAAAATTTTTGAAGATTGACAATTTGTAGCTCAAGTATTGAAATTTACCTTACTGGTTTTTTAAGGACCAAAAGTCAACTGTTTCAATTATTTATAACATAACATATCAAATGTAAATTAAGCAAGGTAAAACAACTCCTACAAGCCACAATGAACCTAATTGATAAAAAAAATCTCAATGCTATGTAAAACTTCTCATCTACAAGAAATGATGCCAGCAAACTTATAAATGGTAGCAACTTAATATCAGTCATTTCTATGAGAAAAAACTGACTTACCATCAACAAAAATTCAGCCTCATCATTTGAACTGATATAATTTAGGCTAGAACATAACAAAAATATGAATCTAAAGGTAAAATACCTTGCCATGACTAGCATCTCTTTAACAATGCATCTCTCTAATAATGCAATCACAACAGATTATGCTCCTCTCTCTTATCGTTGTGTGGGCCAACCACATGGCCACTCTCAGGTATCTATGCAACAATAAATAGCATAAATCCATTGGCACCAGGTTGAAATAGATAAGCAATACAAACTACAAACCGGTTGTCATATATCAATTTTATAGTGAATCATTTATTGTTGATGATATCCAACAATTATCACATATGATATCCTATTTGTTTGGTGAACAAAACTCATGGTTTAACAATTTAGTTAGTGAGTCTGTACTACCAAGTTAGATTCTGGATAGATTAAATCACAACATCAATAATGATTCCTAATATGTAGTCCACAGAAATAATCTTCTACCTGCTCTGTAACTATCAAGGTATAGGTAGAAACGCCCCAAGTATTACAAGTATTTGTCATCTATTGGTGTAATCAGTGATTATTTGCTAGGAGAAGGAGTCTCAAAATAACACATTTAATTTTTATGGAAACCAAATAACAAAGGCATGTGTGTGAGAAACATAAGCAGAGAAAATAGAGTGAATGAATAGGTGAACATGTCGACCAGTGGGTATGCTACAATGAGTTGGAATGTTCAGGAGTAGCAAATCTTGGGAAGACAGCAGCAGAATTGCAAAGCTTGTAGTGAAATGTGGGTTATATAATAGAATTTTCAACTAATGAATTTAATCTCTGCTGGTCTTCACATCTATATTTGGACTTTTAAATGCGATAAAGTCGCAATGTTCTCAAATATTAGTGAGTTGCCATCTCTATGACCGTTTCAAATAACTTCATTTACATCAAATCATTTACCATCTATCAAAAGTACATCGATTGCGATAGCCAATACTAATGTATATGCAAATCGAACCTTTAGGGTTTAAGTTCTGCAGAAGTCAGAGGGCAAATCAATAGAACATAGTGTTTTATACATGAATGCGGGCAGTTAAATAACTATCGATAACGATAACAGCAATAAACTTTAACAGAAATGTCTGCAAACAGACCTGGAATAAACATAGACACCTATTAGAGTGAACGGCAACAAACCTGGAACAAACGTCAACTACACAATGACGAAAAAGGATATTTTAACGCTTGTTTCAGAAAGTGTCGACGTTTGTTCCCATCAACATAAAAGTTATTGTGATAAACATTTGAATGATATATTAATTGCTGCCGGAATATGTCAACACTTCTTACAATAACACCAAACTATTTTTCTTTATAGCGTACTCGACATTCATTCTAGGAGCTATCTACATGTAATCCAGATCTGTCTGTCATTTCTGCTCATGTATAGTTTCAACCCCAATAAAACTTAGAAAGTTTTAAAAACTATTCATCATTTGTTATTAGCACATTGATTGATTATTATGCAAAAAACACCTTTAATAACACTATATTTATTATTATGATGATGATTGATGATGATTAGTGTAACAACTATCACTGCTATTATTTATTATGGAAAGACGACCTGATGATGATAATTATTATCATCATCATATTATTGTGCAGGATTTCACTGTGGGGGTGTGAGTTGGTAGCTCGGCCTACCTGCACAACCTCCCGAACTGTGATGGCAACTGTGTCTAATGCTCTTAGCAATACAATCCTCCCACAGGTCGACTTAGTAGACTGAGGAGTGGTGATTAACCATCCCAGTTACTAGTGAGCTGCCGATTGCGTTAGCTATTATCAGTGTGTGAAGCAAGGTCGAACTTTGAAGGGCGAACTAGTCAAACTAGGTTCGGCCAGCAGAGGTTCGGTTGACTTGTTTCAGTGCAGTGCAGAGGTCGAACATTGAAGGCGAATTAGGCAAGCTAAGTTCGGCCAGCAGAGGTTCGGTTGACTTGTTTCAGTGCTGTGCAGAGGTCGAACATTGAAGGCGAAGTTAGTCAAAGCTAAGTTCGGCCAGCAGAGGTCCAGACTGATCTGCCTATATATTACTACTCGAGTAATGGTGCGCAGTGAAGTTATTTGTTAGAACAAAGAAACTTCTGAGAGTGTGCAAGCTGACTCTGATTTTATTAACTAGAACATTCACATTTATACAAACAATTACATAACTGATAAGACTGATAAGTATGTAGACAAAAGGTGGCCACACCTAGCACAAGCCATTGGCTAGTGTGTGCCAATAGAACAGGGTAGGAGGTACATAGGTAGCTGCATGATTGCACTCACATGGCATACATATAAGATTGCATGTTAAACGGTAAGATGGATAAATGTGCATAGATAAATTGTCTCTAGAGTGTAAACATAGAACTGGGATAAATAGTAAGTGAAAGTAATAGAATGTAAATAGAAAGTACATGGGGGGGTAACTGTCAGCGCCGTCCGTCACATTATTATTAGGAGGTACACGCATGGGTAACAAAAAATAAACTCAACCAAATATTAATATTAATTACAATTAATTAATTAATAACCACTATTAACTAATTATTAATATACAAGACACTGACTGATGTAACAATTATTATTATTATAATTATAAACTTAGATTTTTATATGTTTTTTGTTTAGTTATGTATTAATTATTATACAATACATTAGTAGTAGTCATGTATTGTTGTTATAAATAATAATAATTATTATTTTTTATCATTATTATAATTTTATAATAATAACTGTAATTAAATAGATAGTAATTTATTTATTATTTAGTTGTTAGAAGTTTTTGTGGTTGTTGTGGTAAAAGAAGAAGAGTTATTATTAGTAGTTGTTGTTCTGGTCTGTTCTGAAGAAGATAGTCACAGTGCTCAAGTTGCTGTTGTTTCCATCGTTTGTTGCTGTTGTCGTTTATCAATCATCGGTTTAAATAGATGAAAAAAGTTTGTAATTATTTTATTTCTTTATTTATTTAGTTCTACTTATTATTATTATGTTTGCAGGAGACCACAGTGATATAAATAATATATCACTGTGCAGCAGACGAGAACAATAATCACGTGATAAAGTGTGGTTTAGCAACACCATCTTTTGATTTTATATATTTTTAATTTCTCTGAAATAACTACACAGGATAATTTTTTTTAATTTACATATAAAAATTCAATGCATTAAGCAATCCAATTTAACATTTTTAAAGTTAACAAATAGTCTTGCTGTTGCGAATACTCATCCGGTAATTTCTTCCAAAAAATATTATCATCATCCTTCTGCAAAAACGGAGCATTTTATTGTTGTTGTCGAATGAATTATGTAACCTTCCCCTTGTGAAATAAATTGAAGTGAGTGTAAATTGGCTTCTTTTCTATTATGTCATAATAATTTTCTTGTCTCAAACCCTTCCATGCTATTGCTCTAAGTATTATTATTATTAATTAATTAATTATAATAATTAATAATTATTATTATTTATTGTTACTATTATTATTCATTTATTTATTATAATTATTATTGTTATTAGCCAAGTCCTGAGGTTCTCATCATCATCAGTTGTAAAGTAGTGAAAAAAGTAAACAGAAGTTTTTGATGCTGTGTGTTTTTTCTGCTGTTAATGATTGAGCGTCATCGGTAATTTAATTAATAAATAATAATTATTATTATTAAATAAATAGTAATAATAATAAAACGACAATTTAAATAATATAAAAAATATATAATAATAATAATATTTGACATTACATAAATAATAATATAAGTAATAAATAGTAGAAATAAAAGAGATTTCTGAAGTTATTGTTTGTTGCTAGGTAAAACCACAATGATATTATTCTTCTGTATATTATTATTATTATTATGATGATTATCAATAAATAATAATGACGGGAATTTTTTTATGAATAAATGTTGGTGGTTTTTGCTTTATAAAAATAAAATTTTTGTTATTTGTAAAATTTTAAGTATTTATTATTGAATATTATATGTTTGTTGTAATTATTATTATTATAATTATAAAAACATAAATAATAATATTATAATAATAATTATTATTATTAGTCATTATTATCAGTATTATGATATTCCTTACCAATAATTATAATATTTATTATTATTAATTCTAGTTAATAATAATAGTAGTAATAGTACATACATTTGTTTAAAAACTGATAACGAACATGCTTAGTAGTTATTTGTACTCATGATGAATCTGCTTTTGCTTGTTGTTACACCTATTATTAATATTTATTGTCATTATTATTGTTAGAGTAGTAATCATCGTATTATTACTGCTATCTTCTATTTATAAAGTTAGTTTATATTTGTTTATAGTATTGTGGCGGACGGCGCCATGACGGTTCTATGTAACGTTCTATGTTCACACTCTACAGTTAATCACTTTATGTACATTTATATATTCTTACCATTTGCTTACCATTCAATCTTATACTAGAAACATGTGCTACTCAACCATCCGTATCTACAAGCCAAACCTACTATTTTTCTATTTGTCCAGTTATTCATATCAGGCGTGGTTTACAGTCCATCTATTGTCTATTTGTCTTGTCTTTGTTTACCACTGTTATATAAGTCAATGTAATCCTAAATAAAGTCGGAGTTAAGCTTGCACACTCTCAGAAGTTCCTTGTATTACAAACAATAACTTCACTTGCGCTAGTACATGCACGTACAAACAAAGCACCATTACTACGAGTAGTAATTAATAAGCAGTTCACCGAACCTCTGCTGGACGAATATAGCTTTGGCTAATTCGCCCTTCAAAGTTCGGCCACTGGCTTGCGCTCAGTAACAGCTAACGCAACCGGCAGTTCGACAATAACCTGCAATGGTCGACCACTATTGCTAAGGGAACCTGTCGATCTGTGGGCGGGTTGTATCGCTGCTAGCTATCAACAGTTCGGGGAAGCTGTGCAGGTAGGCCAAGCTACCAAGTACACAACCCTACAGTGAAATCCTGCACAGTATTATATTTGATTTGCATTTTTACCATCGTAATATTTTAAATGCTAGTTCTTCATCAGTTTTGTAATTATTTGCTTATTAATAAAATAAAATTTTTCTTCATTACGATTATAACATAAGCATTGTATGGGTAATATAAAGCAGAATATTACAGTTTTTCAACTGTTTTGGAATCATTTTATGGTAAAGTTGCCTCTCACTCAAAGTGTGAATAAGTAATATTCGAGTAAACTTGGACAATGATAAACTAACTTGCAATAAGCATATGTACTTTCTAAAACATACTGCAACAAACTTAGATTGAATGTCCACTTAATGCGGTTTAGGAAAATATTCTGACTGTTATTCCTGGGAGTTTTGACATTCATCTCTGTTATATGGTGGCTCATGACATTGAAAGCTTTTGTTTTCAAAAGCGTATAAATGATTTTTAAATAGCCTAGATGATTTGTAAATCTTCTTTTCCATTGAAAATAATTGGGTAAATGTAGTAAAATAGCCCAAGAAATGGTATCTAAAAACGGGCTCAGTGATTATAATAAATAAAACTGTATTTCCTGTCTAACAACCATTAAAATTTACAAAGCGTATTGTTGTTTTGCAAATAATCCAGACGATTTAGAAAAATATAAAGCTTTAGATATGGTGGCTCATAACGTTAGACGCTTTCGCTTTCAATGCGTATGAATGGTTTTAAAATAGTGTAGACAGTTTACAAAACGTCTTTTACATGGAAAATAATTGGGTAGTTGTAGTAGAAATAGCATAAAAAACGATATTTAAAAACGGGCTTGTTGATTATAATAAATAAATTGTCAGCCTTAGCAGTTGCGGGAATTCATGCAATAAAACTGTATTTCCTGTCTAACAATTGGATATTTTGCAAAGCGTATAGTTGTTTTGCAAATGATTCAGATGGTTTAGAAATTATTCAGATGGTTTAGAAAATTACAAACCGTATGAACCAGATGGTTTGAAAAGGAACATAACGTATGAATGGGTTAGGAATAGTAATAACTATTTCAAAAATATGTGAGCTGTTTTGAAATAGTCTGAACTGTTTTAGATCTATCTAATCTATTTTGAAAAGGGCACTTTTCCCCAAAACTGAAAAACAGTTTACTCTTGTTTATAGTCTCTATGCAAAAAGTTTATCACAACTATAATGATTTATAGGAATAAAATAATGAAATTAAATGTAAATTAATAGTAATAAAAAAATTGAAAATACAGTTTTTATCGAGTTGATTTGAGTTTTTATGATGAGTGTTTAGGAAAAAATAATTCTAGATGTAAGTTGGCCAGCAAGTTGGCTTAGGTTCAATGCATGTGAATTATTTGACAAAGCATTCAGATGGTTTGAATAGCGTTCAGGTGGTTTGAGTATAAAACATGAAACATTCTGAGCAACCTCATGCTAGCCATACATGTAGCATGACAACAGAGTTGCTATCTTTTTTACTGTGGTAAAACTATACACCAACATCGAGATTACTGATTTGCTGATAATATATCTAAACTACGATACCATATTATAATGTATTTTGATGCTGTATGGCATCTTACAATAAGAGAGTTGTATATTTACAGAATCATAACCTACAGAGATGACAGCTGTTCAGCCAGATGAGTGGATGCCCACTGTAGAGGAGTTGACTATCCCAGAGCTGAACGTTTCCACTCCAGTCCTCAAGGCTGGTGCTCATCATTTTGGCAAGTTTTGCGACTTTCAAAGCAAGGCAAGTAATTTATCAACTTTGGTGATTTAATTAAAAATAAATGTACTATGAATGAAAAGCTATTAAACTCGTTGTAGGAGTTTATGCTGTGTATGACAGAAGAGCAAGATCCTAGGAAATGTATTAAAGAAGGTGCTGAGGTTACAAACTGCGCTTTTAAATACTTCAACCTGATTAGAGCAAACTGCATGAAGGAGTTCACAGAATACTGGAGCTGCTTGGACCACTGTGGACAGAGGCTTCAACTAGAGAAGTACGATTGGTGTAAAGATTATTGCTTGTGAACATTTCATGTTATGTGTAGTTCTCTTCCGCTCTATTCCAACCGTTCCCTCCGCTTCCCTACCTCCCCTCCTCTCCCCTTTTGTTTTTTGCCCCTTCCTCATCATTGCTTACAATTATATTCAGTCAACATGACTCTTAAATATATACTATGGCTTGTGCAGCTGCCGCAAAAAGCAAGCCCCATTTGACAAGTGTGTACTAGACAAGCTGGGATGGGTTAGGCCAGAGAAAGGTTACTTTGCCAAAATACGACTTCATGAATCAGGTTGGTTATTATCAGTAGTTCCGTTTAGCCAGATAAATTGTTAGCTAGTCAGGTAATATGTCCAATTTCAGGTTTACAATCGATAAAAATTTTTTGCGTATTTTTTCTCATAGAGAAGTTGTAAAATCTGTAACAAATAACTCAAAAGTAACATGTTTATATCTTATATCGTAACATAATACAGCACTAGCTCGCGTGTAATGATAAATTTTGGAGTTGTCTGTCATTTGGAATTTCTAAAAAATGAGTGCATAACTCTAAAAGTAATTGTAAAATTCTCAATATCGAAAGAGAGTCTTTTCCAAATTTGACAAGAGGTTTGAATTTACTTGAATTATTGATCTTTAGTGAGTGTTATATTAAAATGACTTGGATTTTGTTTCATTTAAATGTAATATAACATAGAGATTGTTGGTAAAGTGGTGTAACAGGTTCACTCAGGAGATATGAACTCTACCAATGGGGGTCAGTCTGGCAGTGCAATCTCTACTCACTTGTGGCCAAGATACAGATTTAGATTTAACAAGATTGGCTTTGACATTCATATGTTTTAGAGCTACTAACATAGGAAACAAAACATATAATTTGTCAATAAGAACTGCAATTGTAATTCTAAAATGCCATTTGGTCGTAAAACAGCTGGCAGACTGCAATCGCACCATCAAATATAATGCTGATTTTGTTTTATTATCATAAAATAGTATTTAACTTTAGACCTGATTGAAAAGCCTGAAAGAAGAATGTTTCAAAGTTGCAGCTCCAAACATGATGTCACTGGAAATCTATTTATTCTTTTGCAAATTTTGAAGTTTCTAGTTTCAATTTTTTACCAGGAACTGTTATCTGTTAGCAAATCATGATAACAACTTTATTTAGCTTGCAATTTCGTTACAAATTTGGAGTTGTTTTTTTTCTGGGGAAAGAACTCTTTTGTTTTATATATGTGGTCGCAGCTAATTGCTGTTGTATTCTTGTTTGATCACACTCCATTACTCATCATCATCATGTTAAGTGTTGATTGTGTCTGAGCTGCAAGTGATATTTTTTGCAGAACGGAAAAAACCCGAGTCACAAATTGATGTTCCTGAATGGACTCCCGGACCTAGAAAAGCTCTCAGGGAAGATAGACCTGGAGATGAAGATTGCGGCAAGTTTGAGCGACGAGATGCTCGAGACTTTGGAGTTGTCTGATTATGTTGACCTATATATTACAGTTTATAGTATGTGTCTGCGAGTGATCTACTGTTCTTTTCTTCTATATATATATATATATATATATATTATAGCACGTATGCTGTGTATGCAAAGATTGAAAATATAGCATTGTTCTATTACATCATTGTCTAAGTTTGTGCAATGGGGATAGCGCCAATAAGACAACATTCGCCAGGGGTAACATGATTTCCAGGTAATCGATTTTATTGGCTGAAAATATAAACATACTGAAAACTTTTTTGTTTTGGAGAAGGAAGGAAGCCCCAAACTAATACTTTCGATTTGAGTGCAAGAGTAATGATCTCCCAGCCCCTTGGCGACATTTATTTCAAAGACGACAGAGAGTGTAGTTTTTACACTCTACACTACCGCCTTTGGCATTGATGTTACAGTTATGAAAATTAATTTTCAAAGTTTATAGTCTATGGTCTTAGGAAATATACAACAATTATTGCAACTTCTGCTAGTCTAAGCTGCGAAATTAACTTTTTTATCAGGTTTTTTATAATTTCTGATTGTTAAATTAATATGTATTCTTTTTTTGAATGCAATTTAAAACAGACAAACACATATATCAGAACAAATTCAACAGTAAAAACTCAATCTGGCGATAAACTTTTTTCAGTAGTTGGAGCCGATTGAGGAAGACGATGGCTATCTTCGTTGGAGCGAGCCAACAATTTGATATTCTCTCGCATATAACTGTCAACTGAGTCGTGTGACAGAAGTTTTACATTGTAACATTTCTGTTGGTTATCTGAAGTCTGAAGGTGTCTCGGAAGAAATGATTGATATCAGCCAGTGGGGGTATGGATTGCCAATTTTCCAATTGTTTTAGATGTATATTAATAGTTGAAGGTCTCTGTTACCTGATTTTGCCAAAATAATTATTACACTATACTAAACAAGGAAGGCGATTATATAGAAATGACAATAAAGCTAACTTGATCTAAATCCCATGTGCAAGGAGCCCACCCTGTATAATATACAGAAACAAGATTTTATGACTGATTGTATGCCAAGCAAATTACTTTATATGGTGTTTCAACAATACTAAATTTCGCTTGACCTATGCGTCTACGGGTACCAGTTCTTTATACATGCAGCATACACACAGCGTTAAAGTGCTTCAATCCAGGACCTGTGAGCAAGGTATTTGGCTTCCTAATGCTCTACCTGGTCGGATATGGGCATAAAACAACGTGGTTCCTAGCTTGATTGCACTCTCCATAATAACTATGAAGTCATGCTAATAAAAGTTCCCCCTCTGTTCTCTTCAAAAGAGTAGCCGGTGTAACGACAGGCACAGATATAGGGTGCTGCTCGCACAAACTATAAACTTATGTAACCTGTCTTTAGGGTTGCCCTCAAGGCACAGCGAAACAAGCAAACAAAACAAACAAACATATCGTCTCTGCATGTATCTAGCCTCATGCAGATATTTGTTCAAAACAGACAGATATTTGGGTAGAGTAGAGCAGATTAATTGAATTGCATTGCAAAGAATAGGCAATTTGTTTGACTTGTTTCCTGCTGCCCCTTTCTCTGGCATCACAGACAGACTTGGGTATATTCTGTGATATACAATATGGCTTTAGCCGATTGTCTTGCTTCCATTTGTCTGTTTGAGCTATTACAAACAAGTTCTCATCCAAATTATAATTGTGCATACTAACTGTGCATGTCATGAAATAGTCTATCGATAAACCTCACTTGTAGTGCAAAATCGATGGTATCGAGCATTTTAAACAACATGTAGTAGTATAGTTATTTCATGAGAAACAAGGAAACCTGACTGGTTGTTAATGGATTGGTTCAATAGTGGCTTGTCATCAAAGAGCTCATACAACTATCAAGTTGCATTTTTGTGTACCTACCACAAATTTTTAAGACAACCCATTTACCACAAACCCTGTGGTAGCTTATTGTGTACATCGATGTTTGAAAGCTGGCTGAAAAACATTCATATCAGAGAAGTCTAATGAAGACTGCGACGGTCCTTCTCAAACGTCATTTGATTGGAAACAAATCAAAAAATTTGGTATAAAATGTTGACTAGGTTTTACTGTAGTAAATAGCAATAGTTGTCATTGAAACCATTGAACTATAATATGATAGTTCAATGGTTGAAACATCCAAAAGGAACATTCAAACTAAAGCTGAAACACTCATCTCAAGATGCTAACAGCTAATTTTTTTGTATTATAAAAATTATAGTTTTACAACCCTAGAAATGTTTCATGCTTTACAAATTTTTCACCGGAAACAACTATACATTATAATGACGACAGAAACAAATATTTTAGCAGAGTTGTCTTCTTTTGGTGGAGATGGATAAGTGTCATTTTGGCTTTGAAACATTAGTGACTCCTTACATTTGTATTGTACTCTTACCAGTGCAGGCTCCATTACCATCCTAATACTCAGTATTCAGCCAGCTTTCAAACATGGCTGTACAAACAAGCTGCCACGGTGCTTGAGGTGGGTAGATGGCAATGAAATTTGTGGCACGTACACAAAAGACACTGGAAAATTTGATGGTTGTATTAGCTTTTCCGCTACCAAACCAAACCTTAAAAAACCAGGTACAACTTTACTCGTTGAAGCTAACCTAAAAGCTTATTGGCTATCGAACCGGCAGTTCAGGCAGTTTGTTATATTGAAATAGACTATAGATAGATACTGCTGCCAATTGTATTAAGATGTCTCATGTGGATGTTAACAAAAGCTTACGTTTATTTAACTTCAACTTGCTCAAAAATCTTATGACTGCAACAAATGCCAGTCACTGGTTTGATTGCACTGTCCATTTAATAAAAGATCTCCCTCCACTTTTGGTTGTAGGTTCTGTTTTTGGACTTTTAGCTTTTTAATTCTATTAATGTGCTATTGTATTGTATTTCGATGATTTAGCTCACGAGTAACAACAACAAGTAATTGGACGAGTTATCTGGTCAACCCTAACAAAACCGAATCATGGAAACACAGAAATTGCGATGCCACCAAATCCTAGCGCGTGCAGCGAAAACCTCTTGAACTAATGATGATTATATAAATTGCCCAAGTTTTACTTTGACCACTTAGCCTAATGCACATATAGCAATTGCGCTAGCAATTTTACTTAGCGATCTTACTTAGCGATCTGAGAAATCCCTATAATAAATTGCGCAACTTTTCACTACTATCCATTCTTTAGCGATTCCGGTCAAACTCACTGTTACAAAGCATAGCATAGAACTTAATATATGAACGTTGATGGATCGGAGCGCTGCAGATAACGAGACACTACTGGAAACAAGGATAAAGCTTTTTTGCATTGTGATTGGTTGATTTTTGATCTGGATCAAAACCTGGCAATAACCTCAAATAAAATGCTAGCAATTGCTTAGCGATTTCGCTGAAAACAGAAGTTGCAAAATCAAGCAAAACTGTTAAGGAAATCGCTTAGTGATCGTTATATGTACATGCGGTTTAAAGCTATAAATCTAGAGTATGCAAAGTGTCCAGGATTCATCCATTATGGAGCTAATATGCAGGTCCAGAAAACACCACGTGAATATCTTTATCTATCAATATGGTTTTCATGGTTATCCCAGTTGATGTTGATGTCTATTCTCTTCCACAGATTTTCCTAGAAACTAGCCCCTTATTACAATTTGCTAGTTTTTTTCCACAAGAATTACGTTAAATGAACAAATAGCTAAGAACTTTGTTTTAAAATGTGGTGCTGGCTTTAAGATATCCATTTCCTGAAAATCCTCATTTGTGTTGTGATATAGTTTGCTGGTGTTTATTTTCTTAATTAACTAAAATCACGTTGTATGTATATATATATAAATCTTTATGTGGCTCATAAAAGTCACATCATTTTACATTAAAATTTTTGATAACTTATTTTGAAATAATTCTGTTTTATTGCATAGTTAGTTAGTGCTTAGTGTTGTATTTGTACCTGTCTTACTGGCACTTCCTCACTCGCTTCTATTATCACATTTTGCTAAACCTTTGAAAGCACTCAAGCATGACATATCATTCAATCGATAATGCTAGTGGTGGCGCTAAACATTTGCTTTGAAATTTCTCAATTAGTATTTACTACTACTAGTAGCTGGCTGGTAGTATAGTAGGAGTGTTTTCAATCTACTACTACTAGCATTGACATCACATCAGATATGCCTACCTCACCTGATTGCTCCGGACTCCGGACAAACTGATTAGTGGAGGAGCTTGAGTATTGTATACTCACACTCACAGGATTGTAACTGTTAGTTAGTTAGCTGTTGTTGTTGATTGCTAGCTGTAGCTGTTATTATCACTACTTACTTCTTACCAGTACTACTACTAACTTTTCGAACTATAAATAATAATATTAATAATAATAATAATCATCGTCGTTCTTCTTTATTATTATGATAACAGCAACAGCAGGTAATAATAATTCCTGGGTCTGTCTACCACTAAACTACCAGTCCACTCTCCACCACTGCTACCTTCACAGGCCTAGTACTACTATCATTTTATTCCATATGATAATAATAATAATACTTATTAGTCATTAATAATTACTATTAATTAATTAATTATTATTATTATTATTATGCTTAATTTATTTATCTATATTTTTTTTTGGATATATATACACAGTGATTATTATTTATTATTATTCATTGCTTGCTGTTCTTCTTTTGTTGTAGCATGTAGTATGCATCATCACGATCATCATTACAAATAATCATAATAATATTGTTAGGGACGCCATACGAACAATCGTCACTACGTACACTCTTGCCAATCTAAGTAGTTCTATGTTGACACTCTAACGCAAGTAATTCTATGTACTCATTATTATTTTTCAGTAAGCATGTAAACATATATATTTACCATGTGCGAGCACTCATGCGAACATCTTATTCCCACCCATGTTGTTTCATTGGCACACTCTGGCCAGTTATTTGTGCGAGGTGTGGCCTCCTTTATGTACCACTTTTTATTACATAATTATATGTATAAATATGGATGTAATCAGTAATAAAGTCAGAGCAACTGTGAGCCTCAAATGATTGTTTACTACTACACAGACTTTAGTCAGTAGCACAAACAATAAGCACAGGATACAGACTACAGCTTGCACTACCGACTATCAGTGTAGTAAGGAACTTGGTAGAAAGCAATCGATCAACTCGATCCTTGCTGCGTATTCCCGCTTGTCGGTGTACGGTGCCAAGCATTCCTACTCACCCGATATTTCGGCACAGACAAGTCGACCCTTGTTGCACCGACTGACTACAGAGAGGGCCGAACAGCCACTTCCAATTGCACTTGTGATTGTGGGGAGTTGTATAGGTGTGCGCAATACCGCAATAACTAAAATCCTGTACAATATCATCATAGTTTCTTTTATACATACACATAACTACTACTCCACTATTTATGCTGTAGTGTGTATGGCTACTTACTCTTTGTGTTCTCCAGTTACCTCCTTGCTCTGCGTTCACCTGCCTTTTCTACCTCCTCACTCTAGCTATGTAGTTCTCGCATTAATCCCTTCGCTTTTAGATGGGGAAGATGCTGCCATAGCCGGTTCATATCTACTGCACATTGTTCTAATGTTCTCAATGTCTACATCCTTATCAAGAAGGGTCTCATTTCTCAATTTATCTTTGCCCATTCCTTCAATTACAACCTGAACGATCATTTCATTTGTTGGACCTCCAAATCTACATGTCTTTCCTGCCCTGTCTACGTGATTTATAAACTGGTCCAATGGCTCCTCGCATTTTTGAACCATTTCTAAAAACCTGTGCCAAGTTGCAACTATATTTTTCCATGCTGCGAAGTGTTCTGCAAATGCACCCTGTAATCTATGATATTGCATGTAGTTAATGTCTATATCCCATGTCTCAAAAATCTGTATGCCAATCTCACCCATGCTGTCTAACAGAAGTGCAGCCTCTCTTTGCTCCACTTCGAATTGCCTTGCCTCATCTTCTTCGTTGCTTGCTTTGTCTTGCTTTCCGGTGACAGTCTCATAAGGCCTGAGCCTAACAACGCGATCTCAAATCAATGTTTCCATCCTTCCAGTTCAGCACCCTGTTCTAAATTGAGGGTTGGTGTCCGTAGTAACTTTCCAAATTTACTCTCCATCTCACAAGTATAATTAATTAATTACAACCTTTCAAAGCTGGATCAATAAACAGCACGTACTATCCTCTCTAGCACACTTCACTCCTGACACCATGTAATTGTGTGGCTGCTTGCTGTCTGTGTTCTCCACTTACCTCCTTGCTCTTCGTTCACTTCCCTTTTCTGCTTCCTCACTCTAGCTATGTAGTCCTCGCGTTAATCCCTTCGCTTACTCTCCAGGATGTCCTTGAGCTTCTTCTAACACTCGCCCATTTTGTCATCACGCCACACCACAATGCCATTAAGTGCCACTACTGTTACTTTTACGGCTCAACCAAGAAGACGGCATTTGTTGTTGTTATTTTTATTTGTTTTGTATCCTACTACTACTTTCTATAATAAGAAATAAGTCTGTTCATGATGTTGTTTCAGTATCAACCTCAGTTTTGAGTGTGTAACTAACTAATTGCATGCATCTAGCAAATATCATTGCATTTACTTTCAGAAACCACCAGCTATTTATTGGTACTAGTAGAAATATTTGCTGCTCAGTAAGTTACATAGATCACTGACAGATGAGGGACAATGGTGGAGAGCTTGTAGTACCAGTGAGAGATCAAGTTGCAGGTCATGCAGTAGAATTACCCCAAGAAGAAGCCATCAATGATGGCTCGAGTAATGACAATGTTGACATCGACGAGGTGACTACTCAGTCCGGTTCAGAAGATCAAACTGTGTCCATGAATGAAAGCGAAGACTCGGGGATTGAAACTCAAAAACCGGACACAGAGCATGTGTATAATTCACAGCTATTCAACTATGACATGATTGTTGATTTGATAGATGAGGTTTGGGAGGAGGTTTGGCAATGTGATCAACAACTTTTGCTTATTGAAAACAAACTTCGAGACTTGAACAATCGACACACTCGGCTTGTATCTCAAAAGGGTGAGCTCTCTGGCTACAAATTAAGACTGCAGATAGCAACGATTGAAGGAGTTAAAAGTATGTACGAGGAATATGGCGCCAGAAAACGACAGAAGTTGGAAAGACTCAGAGCATACTCACTGTAACGAGCCACACTTGTCTTCCAGGTGATGGTGTTACAAGCACTTCTGTGGGCCATCGAGTTAGCATACAGCAATAGCAATTAGACACGCAGATGCCAAAGACTAACTTACATTATATGTAAATCCATGTATATTAAACTAGTCCATCTTACATTTATCTGATATTATCAATGTTTTTTGATATATTATTTGTTATTGTTTTATAAAGTATGCAACATTTCCAGTATTTTTTGGCACAATCCAAATGTAAATAAATGAGTAGTCAATGATACTTTGTGGTGTTGCCAATGCTCAAGGACATAATATCAAATTATATAATCACCCAATGCAGGATATTATGTAAGTATTAGAGATGCTCTGATTCACAAAATTTTCTCCGACCCTATTCCATCCCAATTTTACCATTGAACTGATCCGATTCAGATCGACCCAACTTAGAGAAACAATTGTGGGTAAATTTGTAACAATCTTCCAGACTTAATCACCAAATACAGCTAAATCACAGGTCAACCATTTTATAGTTTTCTAAGATTAATAGCTAATTACATGGCAGTTTATGCTTTTCCTCATCATAATAGGGGTTGCAGGAGCATCCTAGCCATATTGGTACTAATTGGTGTTGCTATTGCAGAGGTATGGTGGCTCAGAATGTTTCGTGTTTTGCGTTTAAAAACGTCTAAACGCTTTCCAACTCATCTGAATGCTTTAGAAGTAGTCTGAAGTTTTGCAAATCTTCTGAACACTTTGTGAAATTATTTATATGCTTTGAAAATCCGAGCCGATTTGCTGAGTCGCTCTATTGATCATAGATTTTTAGTCCATTTACGATTGATGTTTTTACTAAACATCGAGCAGTTAAATTTCCTTTGAATAAACGAAAAATTGGTTTTATTTATTAAATATTATTTGTTTTATATTATTTCAAATGATATATACAACCTAATTATGTTTGGGAATAACTAATTTTAGGGATTATATTCAACAATAGTTTATGCAGTTAATTGATTTGCTTCATGTCTATTGATCTACGTCTTTGGTGGTAAAGTTGCATAGAGGCTATAAAGAAAATGGTGGCGATCAGTTTTGGTTCGAAAGCCGTGTGTTTTGCAAACCTTCCAAAATAGTTTAGATTGTTTTAAAGCAGTTCAGACTATTTCAAAGTAGTTTCTACAGTTTGTAATTTTATAAACTGTCTGAATTATTTGTGAAACAACTATAGGCAAAATTTGTTAGATAAGAAATAGTTTTATTGGATGAAATCCCTCAACTGGTAAGGCCGACAATTTATTAATATAATAAATACCAAGGCTGTTTTTAAATATAGTTTCTTAGGCTATTTTACTACAATTACCCAATTATTCTCAATGTAGAAGACGCTTTGCAAACTGTCTAGACTATTTTAACATGCTTTGAAAATGAAAGCGTCTAATGTTATGAGTCACCATACCGAGGCCAATTGGTATAGACATCGATAAAGACATGCTAATTGAAGCTAATCTACCTGCTATTTATTGTTGGTGCAAATATCTGTAAACAACAATCTGAATTGAGTTAATCGAATTAACCCCGAAAAATGGAATTCAAGCGATAAAAATCACTCACTAATATATATTCAGTTGGTCACCAGAGTCAAACCTCCCGCTCTTCGCCATATTGCTAGCACATGGCTGTCATACATGATCTTGTTTGTCTTCTGACTCAAAATATCAATGCCGCAAAGCGTGGAGTTGTGTAAACATTACAGTCAGGAACAAAAGGAGTTCTCAAACAACAAAGCGAATATGACGAGATAGTACAAAAGTTGCAAGAAGTTGTCTTACCTAACAAAGACAACTCCAAATTTATAAAGATCAGCGTTTCTGACAAATGTCTACAGCAGCCCTTGTGCTTTCAGCAGTTTGCAAACTATTAGTATTTTTATCGACACGTTTCTCTTGGTGTTGATGCCTTATCAAGCAGATAATATACCGACTTTTGTAATTTTTGATGGCTAAGATAATATTTAATAGTCTCATCTCATGTTTTTGAGATGAGACGAACACCTCTAATAAGATTCATTGAGCACTCGCAGCAACAGCTGTTACCATCTGCTTGCAAAAACTCAGCATTATATTAATAACTTGGCAGAAAAGGTTATCAGTAAATTGTAGCTAACAAGAAAGACAATTGCTATCCTCGTTATGAAGGATGCTCAGCCAGTCGATGCGTTGTAGCAGCTCTTACGAAATGCAACCTCGCCGATTCTGGTTTCGGCATGCACCCATTTATAAACTGGTTGTAGACAACTCTCTTTTTGAACATTCAGCTCTCACTGAGAGGGGCTTTCAATTCCATTCATGCTAGATTCACCAGGGAACATCGGTAACAGTTGCCACTATTTATCATATTCTAATAAAAATGCTTGCAACTAATTGCAACACATGTTACTAAGCCCGTTGCACCCGCTGTCAGCTACAGTATGTAGCATACAATAGCTACAGTACGTAGCGTATGTTAGCTACAGTACGTACGTAGCATACGTTAGCGACAGTACGCAGCATATGTTAGCTACAGTACGTAGCATACATTAGCTTCAGTACGTAGCGTACGTTAGCTACAGTACGTAGCATACATTAGCTACAGTACGTAGCGTACGTTAGCTACAATACATAGCATATGTTAGCTACAGTGCATAGCGTACGTTAGCTACAGCACGTAGCATACATTAGCTACAGCACGTAGTGTACGTTAGCCACAGTACGCAGCATACATTAGCTACAGAATATAGCGTACGTTAGCTACAATATGCAGCATACATTAGCTACAGCGTGTAGCAATCGCTAGCTACAGTACGTAGTGTAGCGTACTTTAGCTACAGCACGTAGCATACATTAGCTACAGTACGCAGCATACATTAGCTACAGAATGTAGCGTACGTTAGCTACAATACGCAGCATACATTAGCTACAGCATGTAGCAATCGCTAGCTACAGTACATAATGTAGCGTACGTTAGCTACACCACGTAGCGTACATTAGCTACAGTACGTAGTGTACGTTAGCTACAGTACGCAGCATACATTAGCTACAGAATGTAGCGTACGTTAGCTACAATACGCAGCATACATTAGCTACAGCATGTACCAATCGCTAGCTACAGTACGTAGTGTACGTTAGCTACAGTACGTAGTGTACGTTAGCTACAGTACGTAGTGTACGTTAGTTACAGTACGTAGCGAAACGTTAACTACAGTACGTAGCATATGCAGGGAGCATTATATACAGAACCAAACTAAAGGTAACCATGCCTCAATCTCACACTGCTGGTACAGCTACCAATATAGCTAGTGTGTACTGTTCTAGATTTGATTTCATTTAGCATACATATAACTATACACAATACATTGCTAATCTAAGCATCGATATAATATACAGATAGGTTTTCATAAAAATGATGCAGTAAAATAATGCACGAGCTCGTTCCATCGTCATTTGAAAAAAAACCAGCTCTGTTTTGTACAAACTTGACTGTTGCAGCTGTTTACTGAAAGTGCATATCAGAGTAAAGCACAGAATGTACTACAATTTCATAATTCATAGATAGCCGCTGCTGCCACTAGTACATGATACTTTTGACAATTGGCTCATTAACACAAATATATACATAGAAAGTGCAAGTGTTGATTTGCAATAGCCTAAGGCTTCTGTAAACGATACAGAACGTCAATGTGGGGTAGCACAGCCCCCCCACCGCAGGTCATTATAAAACCTGTATAGCCTAAGAGTAAAAATGAAATGCAATGCCCCAGCCTGAGAGTGTAAGAACTGTGTGGGACGGGAACAGTCAAATACTACATACTGGCGATGCACTAACAATATTGTCTGGTCACACGAGTGAATTGGTGGGCATGGCTACACTATCAGAGGCTTTTTTGATTCTGAAGTTTGAGTTACGAAAGGTTCGGTCCACATTCGAGTCAGATCACCCTTGAGGTATGCCATGATAAACAGCGGCAGTAGGGTGAATGGAACTAGATATAGGAGTGCAGGCTGCGCAGCCCTAAATACCTCTGATGATATTGTGGCAGCAGTCAGCCCTGCAATACATAAATTAGTAAGTTCACCAATACACAGGAGGCATGGCTCAATGGCTGAGAGGTCACTGCTCTAGAAGAATGAAGGTCAACAAGGGTCATGCATTTGCATGCAGCTCGCAAGTTAGCATTTCTTGGCAAATAATAAAAAATATTCTTACGCAGCTGGTGACATAAACTATATCCAAAACTTCATACATAGGAGTTGTGTTCTCATTTGGGAAACGACAAATAAGAAAAACTGACGTGCCACATTTAAATTAGATAATCGTGTATTTTTGGTCTGCAATCTTTAGGTCTCGCACACTGGTGTAAAGTGTTTTCAAAACATTACGCAGATGTATAAAACTCATGTCAAGTATTCAGAATTGTTCACAATTATGAGAGAATCAAACAGAAATTGTCCCTCAATCCCCATGGTCCAATGAAGCTATCTCACTCCTTGCATTGTCATTGCTCAGCAAGCTGACCTTTCAACAGTCAGCCTTAGTTACTAACTGCATATATTTTTTCATTATGTTTGGGATAAAAAGGAAACAACTAGCAACCAATCAAAGATATAGGTCATAGTTATTTATTAGTAGTAATTGTTGTTTTGACTCCATTATGATCGCTCCACAAACGATAGAAATGCGATGGCTACGAAGCCAACTGACGGAATGGTGTAACTCTTCATCTATTTTTTTCTACTTTGATTCCATCTAACCCAAGATCAATTAGAGTAACAAACTAAATTAATTCGCTGAAATAAAATCACAGACCAAAATCAGCCATGAAAACATTGAACGTGATGACTGCACTTTATAGAGTGCCCAAGTTCTGCCTGCGTATAGTGACTAAGGCTAAGAGCACTTACCGATGAAATAACCTAAGAGAGAGCAGTGAAAGTATGTAATTCGTTGTCTAAGTGTTGGATTGGGATTTACATTGTCCTCCAGTAAAGCTTGCTTTCTTTTGTACGAGTCATACCTGAGCACAAAACACAGCAGCAACCCTGGCATCACCTGTAAAAGAACACATACTTGCATGTACAATAGGCATTTTCGGATCGAGAACGTCCATGCCAAAACGGGCAAAAATTTCGTTTTTCGGCGAGTACAAAACCTGTTTTTTGGAACTCTATGCTGAACGGTGGTTTTACCGTTCAGGGGGTTGTCCACCCTATGCCGTTCTTGATCCGAATGCGTAGAGTTCTACTATAATAAATATTTTTGCAAATGATGAGCCCTTTTACGTTAACTACAATAACAAGACAAAAGTGATGAGGCCTCAAGTTTCATTTCTAACAATAATAATAATAACAATAAATAATAACAAGTCTTGAAGCATGTTGAAATTATTTTTGGACACCTTTACTGAGGATGGTGAATTGAAATAAAATTATAATAAATAACTATAATATAAGGAAAAGGCATGATAATCATTATTATTAATATTACTGTTATTCAAATGATATCATCATTAATATTATTATAATTTGTTAGTTTTTTAATTATTTTATTATACTTTGGTTAGTAAAAAAAACAATTATTCAATTGTTTAATAGCCAAACAGCATCAACTGACAATAAATATTGTTAAAAAATGAAAAATAGTAATTAGTAAAGCACATAGTAAATGGTAATAATTAAAAAAACGATTATTTACTTCTTTTTTTTAATAATAGATAACTGAAAAGTTGTCACCTCACCAGGATGCGTTTTTTACTATTCACTGCGACACTAGAAAAAAAGAAAGAAGATAATTCCGATAAAATAAGCGTTTAATTTTGAACGTTCATGCATAGAAATTATGCCAGGAACGAACGTCAAAATTGCATTCGGAAGCGCTTTCCCGTGCCAATACTTTCAAGGCATGAATGTTCTTGATCTGAAAATGCCTAATGTATGAAGGCAACGTCAGGGGAGATAATCATAAATGATAGCAATATCTAGTAGAAACAACAGAAGCAAGTGCACTGTAGTGTGTAAGAGATAGTGAGACACCCATAATAAAATGTAATATATCAATTGAGCACCAAACATCTGATAAAAGCATAAATCAAATCAAACACTATATTGAGCTGATTTCATCAAGATAGCTTGTGTAGAATACGACGGCTAGCCCACTGTGTCTCCTAGCAACTACTTAGCACCACCCACAGGTAGCGAACGCACACAACAGGTTATGACATACGTATTTGATACTTACAATATCGCCGAGTCCTAACATGGAGAAATGTGATGAATCAGAGACACTAGGAAATACTAGCTTGCCAGGCAGTGAAAGTTTGGGTGCATCTGCAGCCATTCCTGATATATGTAATTTCTTAGCAATAGCACCAACCTTTGAAATATACAGTGAGCAATTTATAAAGTAGTGTACATGAGGACATGACCAAGCAATACCAACTAGGTAGCTCTAAGCACACAGTCAGCTTTGGTTCACAAATATCTTCCGTTGCTGTCAGCAGGGAGAACAACTACACAGTCTCATAACAAAACATAAATGTTATAAAACAGTGGAGCTCATTGTCGCAGTGTAGAGGTAAGGATACGCTGCCAGGAAACAACAAGTAGGCGCATAACTTATCAATTTCCAATTATATTCAAAACTGTATACAACAATAATTATGTAACAACTTCAATTTTTCAGTGATTTTGCATTGCAACGTCTCCTAGATGATGTTCTTTACCTAAATAGTTCTCTAGAGCTGAACCAACCATCACATGGAATGCCAGCAAGTAACAACCAACAAACCAACCAACAAACAAACCAACAAACCAACTAACCAACCAACTAACAAACCAACAAAGCAAATAGCAAACTAACCAACAAACAAACTAACTAAAAAACCCAACATAACGCCATGTTGGGGGGTTGATTCCCACTACAAGAACTCAAGCATTCAAAAAAAACTTTACTCTCTTTCAATGAGACAATCAATTAGTGATAATAATTGACGGGTAATTAATTGATAATTCAAACTGTCTGCCGACGGGTGTAGGAGGTTTGTCCCTTGTGCATTTGCCTGGGCTTCCTGCAGGCTACGTAGGCTACTAGTACACAGGCAACACTATTAGTACAACAGACAACGCCACTAGTACAACAGACAACGCCACTAGTACAACAGACATCGCTACTAGTACAACAGACATCGCTACTAGTACAACAGAAAACGCTACTAGTACAACAGACAACGCTATTCATCGTGACCAAAACTTCAACAGAGAAAATAATTCAATAGATGAATGATTGAATTTTCTCTATCGAAATGTTTTCCATCACATCACAGAAATAAATATGTAAATGTTAATCGGTGCATAATTACGATTTCCACCCATTGACAAATTGCTGAGAACTTGGAATAGATGGTAACGCACAGACACCAGGGGGCGCTTCAACATATGTTCGCTAGGAGATTTATGAGTAAGATAGTGCAGTACTAGACAATACAATCTATCAGCTGACATACCATGAACTACCACAATCACACAGTACACATCTCACTGCATGGCCTTGTATCTATCTATGACATAGTATTTACTGTGATCACAGTCTAACAACCCATAGTGTGGTTTGTAGGGGGTTTGTATCAGTTTAGATTCAATAGGGAGCGGGTAAATAACCACCCAGTAAAAAGAAGTTAGTAAACCCAGAAACTTACTGGATTGTCTGCTTGTCTAGTGGCCACCTTGACCATCACATTGGCATTGAATATATATGAAGAGAAAAACACCTGAAAAATGAAATGTTTAGTATACATCAACACTATCATATAATACATCAACACTATTATATAATATACTATATAATATACTGTATATACTATACTATATAATATACTACACAATATACTACACTGTATACCATTTGTACAACGTATACAATACATTTTATACAACTAACTAATAACTAACAACTCACCCAAAACACGTCGTACAGTAGTAGACCAACAAGAAGCAATGTTGACACTTTGAGACTAGGAAGACGTACCAGGGCTATGAATGCTACACATAGACCCATACCCAGGGCTACAAATCACAAAGAGAAATACAGTAATGATATATGGAATATGCAGCAGCAAATGGACCCCATTGACTTATCTATGGTTCAGGTTGGAGAGAGACAAGTACAAACGCATACAATGTATATGTACTATATACAGTTGTATTATACACAGTACACACACATACAATGTATATGTACTATATACAGTTGTATTACACACAGTACACACACACATACAATGTATATGTACTATATACAGCTGTATTATACACAGTACACACACATACAATGTATATGTGTACTATATACAGTTGTATTACACACAGTACACACACACACACATACAATGTATATGTGTACTATATACAGTTGTATTACACACAGTACACACACATACAATGTATATGTACTATATACAGTTGTATTACACACAGTACACACACAGTACACACACACATACAATGTATATGTACTATATACAGTTGTATTACACACAGTACACACACATACAATGTATATGTACTATATACAGTTGTATTACACACAGTACACACACAGTACACACACACATACAATGTATATGTACTATATACAGTTGTATTACACACAGTACACACACACACACACACACATACAATGTATATGTACTATATACAGTTGTATTATACACAGTACACACACACATACAATGTATATGTACTATATACAGTTGTATTATACACAGTACACACACATACAATGTATATGTACTATATACAGTTGTATTATACACAGTACACACACATACAATGTATATGTACTATATACAGTTGTATTATACACAGTACACACACATACAATGTATATGTACTATATACAGTTGTATTACACACAGTACACACACACATACAATGTATATGTACTATATACAGTTGTATTACACACAGTACACACACACATACAATGTATATGTACTATATACAGTTGTATTATACACAGTACACACACACATACAATGTATACTTGTGATGTTATCAATCCTTCCAGGATCATTAGCAGCTAATTTTGGTCTTGAACAAACAATGATCACACAGCCGACAATTCAGATATCAAATTACACTGAGAGCAAAAGGGTGATGGGGCTACAGCCTTCTTAGCACTAGATGAAAGCAAAGTGCAGACAAGCTTACAGGAGCCCATCTCTGCTGTCCATAGCCTCATGTCTCTAACTGGGGTAGGGAGTACACGGTACTTACCATCCATAAGTAGCCAGTGCCCTGTAAGAACCCAAACCACCACTATACACAATGACACTGTAAATGACATTATTTCAGCCGCTGTGTATCGCCCACAATATCCAAATGAGATCCTACAAGGACATATAAGGTGGGATAACTCCAACAGCAAACAACTAGACACAACTAGAGTGCAATGTTATTGAATGGCTGGCGTTGTATGGTAGAGAGAAAGGCGTAAGTTGATACTGATGGACAAGGCAATCAATAAGTATATCAAACAAAGCCATCAAAGACTGCAAGCAATCAACTATGCCTGAGCAATGCTACAAGTGTGTCAGATTCCAGTTAAAACCCATCACCATTGTACAGATAGCGCATATTATCTGCACCAGCTTGCAAAGTAACAGAGAGGCACAAAGGCTGAGACAATTTAATGTTTTCCACTTCAAACTATCTCAAATTTCTTGGAGTCCTATTGTTTTGTATATTTGTAGAGTAGAGTTGACAAACAAAGCCAACCTAGAGATCTTTTGTGTAGGATACAATAGATGATAGTTCAACTGTTTTATATGGCTACTGCTTTTAATGCACACTTCAACAATTATCAAAACACATGTGGTCACACGTGGTGACATGTGGGTGGACAAAGAGAGAAAAAATAACAACAATAATGTGAACTTACTTGTTGCCTGTGGAGCAGCTCTTCAGGGTGTATTTACACATGGGCAGCAACAGAAAGGCGAATGCCACCGTAGCAAGAACTAAAACCAAAAAGCACCGTATCAGTCACACAGCAGCAATAACACACGTGGTCTATAGTAACAAAGGAGCGGGTGAAGGAAAGGGGAAGGAGAGAGGCACAAGATCAGGTAGTCAAGCTTACACCATCACAGGCATGGAATGCTTGGTTAATTATCTGACAGTGCTAGCTGATAGAGAGGCAATATATATTATATAAGTAATGTAGCTGGTTGCCATAGAAACAGGAAGCAATCTATCAAATAGCCACTAAATCCAGATTGAACCATTCAAGTAGATTGTGTTCCATGTTATGTATGGGACACGGACTGTCAACATGTTGTAAATCGTCTGCCGTAAAGTGAGCAGTTATTGAAGTTTACAAATTGGTTGTAGAGCAATAATTGGAGGCAACTTGTCAGTGAAGCACTCTGCCCACTCTTTGCATTATTCATAAGTCTAAATAATCCCTCTAATGAAGCTAACTAGTACTAAATAGCTAGTAGTGAGTCAGCTAGTAGGGTAGTTAGTCAGCTAGGAGGGTAGTTAGTCAGCTAGGAGGGTAGTTAGTCAGCTAGTACGGTAGTTAGTCAGCTAGGAGGGTAGTTAGTCAGCTAGGAGGGTAGTTAGTCAGCTAGGAGGGTAGTTAGTCAGCTAGTACGGTAGTTAGTCAGCTAGGAGGGTAGTTAGTCAGCTAGGAGGGTAGTTAGTCAGCTAGGAGGGTAGTTAGTCAGCTAGTATGGTAGTTAGTCAGCTAGTAGAGTAGTTAGTCAGCTAGGAGGGTAGTTAATCAGCTAGGAGGGTAGTTAGTCAGCTAGGAGGGTAGTTAGTCAGCTGGTAGGGTAGTTAGTCAGCTAGGAGGGTAGTTAGTCAGCTAGGAGGGTAGTTAGTCAGCTAGTAGGGTAGTTAGTCAGCTAGTAGGGTAGTTAGTCAGCTAGGAGGGTAGTTAGTCAGCTAGTAGGGTAGTGAGTCAGCTAGGAGGGTAGTTAGTCAGCTAGGAGGGTAGTTAGTCAGCTAGGAGGGTAGTTAGTCAGCTAGTAGGGTAGTGGGTCAGCTAGGAGGATAGTTAGTCAGCTAGGAGGGTAGTTAGTCAGCTAGTAGGGTAGTGAGTCAGCTAGGAGGATAGTTAGTCAGCTAGGAGGGTAGTTAGTCAGCTAGTAGGGTAGTGAGTCAGCTAGGAGGGTAGTTAGTCCACAAAAGATACCAAAAGTTTGTTGAACTGAAGAACACCCGTCTTTCCAGGAGTTCAACAAACCCAAACAACACATTTCATCTTCAACTGTCAGGGAATGAATGTAGAAGATTTGTTATTGTAATCAGAAGCCTTGTACAATGCATTGCTTTAAATATCATAGCAAAAACAGATTGAGCGTATGGTTTGCCCTATCAGTTGACCATGTTTGCAGTGTCTAAACTGCCATTACACCTGATCAATACGTAGATAAAAGCTGTACTATACGATAAAGTCTACTAGTAAAACTAGTCCTAAACCTAGCGCAACTGTGCAATACATACCTGCTGTGCACACTGCAAAGACTAGTTGCAGTGAATCAAAGAATAAAAACATGATGAGTAAGGATAGAGAAGCCCCCAGTGGGAGAAATATGGCTTGATAGGAGTCGAGGGTAGACACATCTACAATTAATGACATACTATTGGTTACATAACTTAAGTCAGCGCTTGCAGCTTGTAGAACAAGTAACTGCATGCCTTGACAGCGACAAAAGCTGTAGCTAGCATGCCAACTTGATCAAACAAGCACAACAATACAGCCTCTGTGAAACAAAGGCTTCGATGTATTCAACATTTGACTAAATAACTAGTTTGACTGTTGAGTGACCTTGATAACACAATAGCAATAGAGGCAGCAGGAGCTGGTGCAACAGCACCGAACTATCACTGAATAATTTGACACCAAATGGAGCATATAACGATAGCCTGTAGAAGTGATACAGATCTGGTACGACACAATATGTTACGAAAGAACAGTTGGCAATATTTATAGACAGACATCACAAGTACAAAAACAAGCACCAAATATGCTGTACAATACCACACTGTCTGCTCATGTACTTATCATCAAGTCACATACATGATGAAAGAACATAACGAGGAATGGAGATACTTGGTATGTATATGGTGGCAAGGTTACCTGCATTACCGCCTGAATTATCAGCATTTTTCTCCCCTTCTCTCATGGCTGCACTTTCATCATCTCCTACAGCTCTGCGACAAAACAAAAGTTGATGTATGAACAATCCAGGCAAGCAAAGCTGTTACAACTGGCGCTAGTTAACAAAGTGACTGTATTATATTGCCAGGTAGATCCACGTTGATCTACAAATATTGATCAACTAAAACAAAATTTAGGAAACAAAAACTGCCTAAAGTTATGAATAAGTTAAAAGCTGGAAGCAAGTCAACTATTTACAAACAAGTACTTATAACATATCTCTTTCAGACTTCACTCGGAGCGTACCTCTACTGATAAAACAAAGTATGTGGTAGGTATGTGGTAGACCACAACACTTACCTAAAACTGCCGTAGACTATGAGAAGTATAGATATAACGAATATTGATAGCTTTGATGTGTCAAATATACTAATACTTCTACAACAGATAACATCATGTGATATTATAATAATTACATACAGGAAACACTGCAGAGGAAATCTTGACACCTTCAGCACAAAGACGGGCAGAGAGGTGACTGGATAAACTATGGATAGGTAACAATAGACTTGTATATTGAACAATAATCCGCTTTAGAAAGCTTATGATATACACAAAGATTGATTGATGAAAACAAAGGAAACTTTAGCAAGCGCTGCAGCTATTAGAACAACTAGTACAAGTGCTGACAGCGTGTTAAGTAGTCTATTAAAATCCCAAACAACTTCATTGATTTTCTGATTATCAGTGGGTGACTTTTGTGTGGGGAAAAAATTGCATAAACGAATGAACTAAAAATGAGCAGCTAGAAATTACAGAAGTTATAAAAAGGATATTTACAACTAAAATATAAACTATGTAACAAACACACTCCACTCACTGTGATACAGTCTTAGCCCTGAGCCTGACATTTCGACCTAATTTGATGGTTCCTCCAGCTTTCAGCTCTTCATACTGAGATTTAGTTAACATGATATGCTCAACATCTCCATTGGGTTGAATTGCAGCGATTGATTCCGTTTCAGTCGCAGAAGATGCCAGCAATGATTGAGTCTTGCCTACTTGAGGTAGGTTTTTACTAACACTTATAGAAAATGCCTGCGTCTCTCTTTCTATAACGGCTACTTTCTCGACGGTGAGAAGCGTAGTTAAAAATAGCACCACAATCATAGTGATTGGATCAATAATATGTAACAAAAAAACTATTAACTAAAGCACTCCAGATTCAACAATGAGACGAGCCAATGTTTCACTAAATTTAATCCATTTGTTGAATAGGGCGGTAGTTATAACAAAAAGATTGTTAGTATGGCTATTACTTATTTGAGCTTGTACATTGACTAAAGCTGCATAGACGGAGTATTCTTTCCTCAAAAACAGCCACCACTCTCAGTTTTCTGCAAGTAGAAAAACAATACCAACAAAACAGGAAAATAACTTTGTTTGCTAACCACAGACAAAGTACTTTCTTGCATACATATTCTGTGTGATGACAACAATAGATAATGATCAAGGTTATGAATGAGTTCAATGAATACGTTACACCAGTGAATTTCAAATATCTTATAACAATATTAATAGTGGTAGACATGTTCTAATGAAACAATGAATAATAAAACATTACCGTGAGAATAACAGGTATAACAATTAATAATAAAAATATGGAGCAACTATTATAAAAGTCGTAATAATAAATAACATAATTGTAAGTAATAGAAGAGTGGCACTCGTTACCATTATTACTAATTAATAACAAAGCTAAATAATACTTACAAACGTTGTATTTACTCCCTTAGTTAGTAGTCGTTGTCGAATAATAATGGTGCCAAGAACGACTGTCACTGTCAGAGAGTCTGAGAAATGGGAAGTCACTGTGATGATTGTGTGCGTATTCTTCTTAGTGATGGCTACGATATGCTTTTATTACAATAGTAACGGTTATATCTCAACAACTGAACAACTTAATATTATTATTGACTTGCTTGAGTTGCGACTTCTTTTTTAGAAAATTTATATTATTATTAATTAATAATAATACTTGTCAAACAAAAATCGAGAAGTGTTTCCTTCAGAGCAGCAAAAGAAGGGTAGCGACGATCAGCATCAATACAATAGTTACAGTAGCAGTCAAGAGTTCGTAGATGGTTGCAGCGGGCAAGAACTTGAAGAAGTGGTAGGTAAGTTGTTAGGTAGTAGTAGCAGTACTACCTACTTATTACTGGTTAACAAGTAGTAGGTAGTACTTGTTGTTGTTGCTGCTGCAAGACCACGACCCCCCGAACGATTTGTTGAACACAAAAAGCTGCTATTCTGCTCACTTGGCTCTGAACGAAAAAAATGGTGCACTCAACAATTATATAATCCCATATATCATAAGTCAGCGCGAGCAACCACAATGCTAGTAGCAGCTTTTAGTCTTTGCTTGCGGCTGCGATTGATTCAATCCAAGTTTCAGCTGATCCCAGAAAAGTTTAGATCACGTGATGATAACATTGAGGCCGCGATCAACCAATAAAATAGGTAGCTTAAACATAGAAATATTTCTATACCATTATACGTGGTGCTACACTTTTTAGCCCATGGACCCAAAAAACCATGTCCATAGCAGACAACTCCAGCAATAAGCTTGTACTAGAATAGTGATTTGATGATTGATGTTCAGTTAATAATTTTTTTCATTTAATTGATTGTACTTTAATCTTTGTTCTTTTATATTTATTTACCAACAATATTTGATAATGTAAATCTATGTTCCATCCTTTTATGTTTCATATACACCTATGTTCGTTATTCATTTTATACATTGCTGTTGCATGTTATATTATAAAAACACACTTTCATAAGAAAATTTATTTTATAATTAATATATAGTTACATAAACTTTAAAAAAAAATGATAAAGCTTTCCACGGTGAGATACTCACAAATACATTAACATAGTTCATTACATAGTGTGTATATGTAATGTATGGTTTGTATTGAATTGACATGTACATTACCCCAGTAATATTCCTGCGATGAAGAATACAACCATTTCATGAGGGCATAACTCCTGTTTAGCAAGCATTATTCTATCCGTATACACGTGTGGATGGCTACCATTTTAATGATACATCTAGATAAATGATAACAATAATAAATATCACGATCAAGATACCGATGTTCCTTTTGTGTGAATTTATTCAACAGTATCAATATAAAAATATTCGGTCTCTACAACTAAATCTGACAATAATTTTTAGCTCTACCAAAATTTATAAAACTTGAAAAGAAAGCAGGGTAATTTTTTTTTGCCAAACATTTGATACAGAACGGATAAACAAAAAAACATGAGAAGAAAACACGGAGCTGATGCATTACAGGAGCTAGTGAGACACAAACTAGCTAGGGGTAAGTGAAGGAAAGTGGCTGCATATGTTGTCATCTGTGGTAGAGTTTGGTGCACAGCTGTTTATGGTAGACGTGGCTGTGAGAAACTTTTTGTGTCTAGCTCTGGCATTTTGGAACCACACCTGTATCACTCTCTTGCTAAGATCGGTGGCTTCAGAGAGTCGCTCTAGCTCAGCTGTATCAGGATTAGCTTCTAGACTGAATGTCTTATGTAAGACCTGAAAAAATGAAATTTGAAAAATTATAGCTGCCAGGTACAAACTAATCTGTTTGTTGAGTCATGTAACCTACCTCAATCTGCTGTTCACTGAATGTTGTTCGTATTCTCTTGTGTTTTCTCTTTTTACTTGCTGATGTGCCTGCAGGGAAAACCACAAAACTGCAAATCCAAAAAATGTAGCTCACTTTTATTGGTGCAGTAAACTATCAAAGAGAACAGGCATTTGCAAACAAACTTGCTTTTTGATACTGGCAAAAATATCAAATACTCTTCTGGTAATGGTTTCGGTGCTGGAAACAATGGAACTAGCTGACTGTGCAATATGAAATAAATTTTTTATCTAGAAACATTACCAAAACTGGTCAAAATATTTTCAATATATTGGATTATTTACTAAAAATAACTGGCCCTACACATGGGAATCTTTATGCTGAAAACATTTCCATGTGTTCACTCTATCGCTATATAACTCAATGAATGCACTACTCAATGTGTGACTCTATGAATGCGTAACTCTATGACTCACTTCTATCTTGTGGATCAGCTAAGAGTTCTTTATAATGAAGCAGACAGTAAACTGCTCCATGAAACAAACCAAACTCTTCACCGGTAGACAACTGCCTCTTACATCCAACGCAACAAAAACATGTCAGATGATACAATATGTCCGTCGATACCTGTCGCATCCAGTGACCAGGAAACACTGGCCTTGAGCATCCATTACACCTGCGGCAAGCGCTGTAGATTCTAAATAATTAAAATCGTCTCAGTAATCAGCTTTCTTTAACCAGTTGAGGTAATACACTCCATTTGCTACACAAAAATCTTTTACCAAAGCTGGTTGTACGAAAGATCTTGTACAGGCAGTCAACTCACTCGTAATAATGAGTCTTACAATAAATATTCTCTTGTGTTACATAACATTTCTCCTCCACATCCAGTTTACTCTTACATCTGTGACATCTAAGGCAGTCGACATGAAACCGTCTGCCATCCATCTCCAGAATCACATAGTCATGTATGTATGTAGAGCAAACGTCACATAGACACATCATCCTATATCTAAGATAAATAAAGCTACCTGTACGAGTACATTGGTTTATTAATAAAGAAATGGGCGGTAAAAAAATCTTTTCATCGCATTCACTCAATCCAAGTACAAACTCATAGCCAAACCGTTTCTTTAACAAAAAATTGACTATTGCATATAAAATATATTAGAATATTTTATTCATTCCTCAGGATTGCATAAAAAAATATTGAGTTTTGCTGGTTGATTTACATTTTTTTGTATTTACCACTATTGCTCTATGGAGAAAAATTAAAAAATAAATGAAGTTATTGACAAAATATTATAAAATACCTTCAACTTGAGCGAGATCAGACATGATATTTTACTGCACAAATCTCCATAAAATAACCTGGTCTTTTATCTTCTCAAAGATGTGAGAACAACGACCATTTTAGGAACTGTTACTGCGCACTTAAAATCACAAATAATTGGGAACTTTACAATCAAACATTCAAATTAATCAGCTAATGTTAACTGTGTACAACTTACCTGGTGAAGAACGCCTGCAAAGTCAGCAGAAAGAGTCAGCAGCAGGTGATATAGAAGAGACGCATAGCTACGGCATTGGCTAGACATAAATTTCATCTAATTACAGTGACATTGTCTCAATGATAGATAGTACACTATATAATATATAGTTAGAACACAACTGAATATAACTCAATGATAAATACCGGTATCGCAGGACCGAGCTGTTCAATCTTATTATAATCACTATTGTTCCTCATTGTTAAACACTTTACCATAATATTATATTAAAATCTTACAACATATAATAATAATCCATATAATTGATGTAATTAATAAAAGTGAGTTATATGGAAATAACGGCAAATTTGATTTGGATATAAAGGTATTTTATTGAGTTTTATGCTCAAGTGACGTGATACAATGAATGTACAAACAGCATATATAAAGTTAACTACATTCCTCTGGTATCGTATGCATTATGTGATGTTATGTTTTACGAATGCGAACCTGGCCTAGTATACAAAATAGTTAATACATGACAATGCGCTGCGTGCAATAACCAAAACTGTCAAGTTATGTTTTGGTTGGAATGACTCGAACCATTTCAGATTATACAAATTTTACACAAAACAGCGTATAAAACGATACAAGCACAAATAAATACAACGCTGACGCTGCAATCCATGTACAGAAATCTCTCAAAAGAAAAGAAGTCAGGAAGAGGCCACCAGATGATCAGTAAGGAGTTCTGCAGGAACCAGAGATGAACTACAATGAAATACAACCGACCGATTCAACTAACCGAATAATCTTTTTTTAAAACAAATACTATGAAATCATAAAAAGGGTTTTTTCAGAAAATCTGCAACTTTCAAACAAGCCAAAACATGGTGGATCGAGTGAGAATAATTTGGCTATGACACAGTTGCGAAATCGGCAAAAGAGATCACGAATGTTGAAGTGTATGAAACCATTAAATTAGAAAGAAAAATAAACAAATTATTTATTTAAGTAAAAACATTCATGACTTCAGCAACATTTTAATTTTTCTCCAAACAATCCAGTGAAAAATAAACTCTTGTAAATGAAATAAATATAATCAGTGGCACAATAAACTGTTTCCAGAAATAATAACAATTATTTAACAGTTTAAATTCGCCAAAACTATTGTTGTATAATCCATATGCCCACTTCCTAGTTAAGGTACTCTGATAATTCAAGATTAATTATGTAATAAAACCGGTCTGGGAGTCCACACAGCGATTTCAAATAAAAAAGCTGTGTGCATATTCATTAGTGCTGTAGTTTGTCAATAAAACTAACCAAAGCTAGTTAGTGATAAATCATGGGAGTTGTCTCCTCACAAGCATGGCTCAATTGATCACTCATTTAAAAAGCAAGAAATATTCCGACTGAAAACATTTCAAATTATTACTTTTTAAAGTTAGCAAAAGTTAGTTGATGCGCGTTACATAGCGCACTATTAATGTAGCGTTACGTACAGGTCTAGTACATTCTCTACATCCGGTAAAAAGAAGTCATCCCCTAGTACTGTGTGCAATGCCACCAAGTTTTTCACTAACTTTCCTCTCTGGTACACTAGAAGTGCGGGCACCCCGTCTTCAGACTATAAAACATAGATATCAAACCCTAGACTATGTATATACACATATATTGTATGAGTCAGCCAGGGCCAGTCAGCATCCTGTTTCCTCCAGATACAGATCACAGCTAGAGTCAGCAATAAATGGCCAAGATTTTTATCAGACAAAATTCCGAACAAGCTTCTCTAGACACAGTTTTCTTGAGCTAGTAAGAACAAAAGTCAAAGAGAGATGATTGCAGTAGGCAGCGCAACCAGTGAGTGAATACGGGCATATATCCTACAGCCGACTAAAACTCACAAATTTAGCACTGAGTGAAGCTTTGTGTGCCAGAATTCTACAGAACTTGATGGCGGGGTGTTGCTTGCACAGGCACTGAACACAACCGTTCATAGTATCACAGGCTAGACTGTTCTGTAAATACAACAGCTACCATTAGTTTGGGCTGAGCAAGTGTTTTATAATTAATAACCATACATAGAATTGCATAAGATTGCGTAAGATCAGTGATATATAGATATGTACATAGCAGTACCAACAATAGATATGTACATAGAAGTACCAACAATAGATATGTACATAGAAGTACCAACAATAGATATGTACATAGCAATACCAACAATAGATATATACATAGAAGTACCAACAATAGATATGTACATAGAAGTACCAACAATAGATATGTACATAGAAGTACCAACAATAGATATGTACATAGAAGTACCAACAATAGATATGTACATAGAAGTACCAACAATATAGGATAAAACAACAGAATATATAAAATATTTGTAAAATAGAAGTCTCAAAGCCAATATCGTGTGTATGATATATGTGATATATCAACCACTGGGCACATACCTCCTCATAGACAAATATAACAACAGTTGTAAGTGGGTGAGTATCTTCTGTAACATCATGAAACTCATCAGCAGTCTCTAGGTCTATGATTTTATCAAATCTAGGAACACCCTGTAAAACGTCAGCCAAACACATTATATGTCTGTGCATAGACTGCGCCATATGTATGTGTATATTCTACGCTGTGTATAATACACAGTATATAACACACAGCATATAACACACAGTATATAACACACAGTATATAACACACACAGTATATAACACACAGTATATAACACACAGTATATAACACGCAGTATATAACACACAGTATATAACACACAGTATATAATACACAGTATATAATACACAGTATATAACACACAGTATATAACACGCAGTATATAACACACAGTATATAACACACAGTATATAACACACAGTATATAACACACAGTATATAACACACAGTATATAACACACAGTACATAACACACAGTATATAACACGCAGTATATAACACACAGTATATAACACACAGTATATAATACGCAGTATATAACACGCAGTATATAACACACAGTATATAACACACAGTATATAACACAGTATATAACACACAGTATATAACACACAGTATATAACACGCAGTATATAACACACAGTATATAACACACAGTATATAACACACAGTATATAACACGCAGTATATAACACACAGTATATAACACACAGTATATAACACACAGTATATAACACACAGTATATAACACACAGTATATAACACACAGTACATAACACACAGTACATAACACACAGTATATAACACACACAGTATATAATACACAGTATATAACACACAGTATATAACACACAGTATATAACACACAGTATATAACACACAGTATATAACACACAGTATATAACACACAGTATATAACACACAGTATATAACACACAGTATATAACACACAGTATATAACACACAGTATATAGCACACAGTATATAACACACAGTATATAACACACAGTATATAACACACAGTATATAACACACAGTATATAACACACAGTATATAGCACACAGTATATAACACACAGTATATAACACACAGTATATAGCACACAGTATATAACACACAGTAAGCAATACAAAGTAAAACAACTAACAGTTAACAAACTCCGCATCTCCTCCCGACGCTTTCTCTGATATTCTTTCACAAACTCATCGTCGAGAGATTCTAATTGTTCCAACAACTCATCGTCTTCTTCCTCTTCTGCTTTTTTATCGTCTAACTAGTGACAGAGAGCAACAGGAAGTGAGCTTGCGGTGCTGCCAAAGGCTTATGCTATGCTGCATGTAAATTTACCGATTGCCTACCGACTCGCTTCTGCTAATTGAAGATGACGACAGGGCGTTTCCCTTATTTTATTCTCCTCTTTCATTCTCATGCGATTCCGGTTAAACTTACTGTATGTGATGTTACAGCTGGCTATAAAACACTTTACAACAATAAAGAGGGCGTCTGCAACTGGCCCTCTCTGCAGGAAGACTTGCATCCAATAAATAACTTTATTGGAAACAATGATACTACGAGGAGTAATATGGTTGGTTAAATTGCAAAACGCCTGTCAACTGTTTTATTCCGATCAAAACCTACCGATAACTTCATATGAAATGCTAGCGATTGTTTTATCAATTTTTACTAGAAACTGAAAATCATCAATCGATAAAACGAACTGGTAGGCAATAAGTAGATGTACATGAGGCGTTAGAGTATCAAACAAACTACAACATCACACCTAAACAGCAAAACGATAATACAAGAGAGAAGTTCATCAACAAACGAATTGTGTAGTTTAAAGTTTCAAAATAGTAGAGCCTGTGAATTGTTTCAAAAACTTTTAAATTTTGAACTTTTTTTACAATTATTTGTGTTAAACAACAAAAAATCTGTCAAAATAATCCGAGTTGTCAGATTTAAATAACTATCTAATATCCAATAAAATTGAGGGGAGAAAGTGACCTCTCTATGACGCACTCACATCAGATCTACAAGTCAAGGACAGTTTCTTCTGAAGGTCACGAAGCTCTTGTTCTTGCTCCAGCCTCTTTTCTGTCTCCAACTGTTTCATCCTTTGCCAATCAGAAATTACTCCCTTGGGACCAGTCTGAAAAAGTGAATTGAACAATGTGCCATTGATGTTTTATTTCTAAGGCAGTTCGCTCATTTATTAATCATACTGACATTTCGAGATGTTCCAGATATTGTGGTTGATTGTTGAATGGCTGATGGTCTTTCATATTCTTGGCTTTGCTCTTGTTCATCAGCCTCCGCCTCATCTTCACTACTACTACTGCAGTAGTAGTGCATCTTCTCTCCAAGTAACTGATCATCCGCGCTGAGTGCACCAGCCATCTTCTATTCACTGTTTGTCTAGTACTAAACTACTAAAATACTAGAATTGTAACAGCAACAACTTTCAAATATATCAATCGAAATAATAATTAATAATAAGTAGAGATTTTAATGATTACACAATTATCACAGTGAGCTATGTATAATTAATTGCAACTAAGCTTGAAATCAAAAAATGAAACATATATACATTAAATCCTTTGGAATAAATTATAACAGGAATGATGATGATGATATACCATAAAATATAATAATTAGCATTATTATTATACTACTAACTACTAACAATAAGATTATATATATATTATTGTAAAAAAATTCTGTGTTAGTTGTTAGTTAGTTCCTTTTTTTAATTGCATAGCTCACCCTGATAATTATTCTAATAATAATCATCATTAATAGCTTATTTATTTATTATAATAATAATAAATAACATTATTTATTAATTATTCTTATTACTATCATTTTCTATTATTAATTAATTATTAATAAAAAAAAAACAACTACAACAACAAGTTCAACATACATTATTATTATTATTATTATTTCATCACCATCATCGATCACCACCCATGTAGTATATGTAGTAGTTAGTTAGTATGTATTATTAATTATAACTTATCTTATTTATTCATTATTTATTATTATTATTATGTAGTCCAAGTAGTATTATGAATGATGATGGTGATGACTTGTTGTTGATCGATCTGATGAGATGATCCATGATGATGATGATGTTGTTGTTTTAGCAATCAACAAATTAATCACCACTATTATTATTACAACTTAACAAGTATCAAAATGGAAACATAATCACCAAAGTGTACCTTGTGATGAGCAGCAGGAAACGAATAAAAACTTTTTAACTTGGAGAGGCTCACTAGCACATGAATTGATTAATAATAAAAATAATTAATACAACAGCCTACTTGCTGAAAAGAAAACACTGAAACGTATTCGCTACTACGAGTCAATAATCCAAAAGTTGTAAGGATGTTGTAAGTTCCCCGCATTATTTTTGACTTTTGCCAACTATGTTTTAGTGAGTCAACTAAGATTTTTTTATTGACTTTTTCTTTCAGCTTTTTTTCAACTTTGAAACTGTTAGCGAAATAATAATTAATAAGCAAAGCAGTCCCGTTATCACGTGACAATAATGACTGGAATTCCACCAAAAAGCTGGCAGCCTCCTCGAGTTCTGATGCAGACCACGTGAGTTGGTATTTGCTTATAAAATATATATTATTTTTTGCTCTCACTGTAATAACCAACACAGTGAGCCATGTAGTATGATGATTGGTAACAAACAGGAATTGTATTAGAAATAATTAAAAAAAAATTATAATAATAATATATATAATAATATCAGTATTATTATATATATTATTATTATAATTTTTTTTTAATTATTTTTAATACAATTCCTGTTTGTTACCAATCATACATGGCTCACTGTGATAACCAACACCACCACTACTACTACTACTACTAACTAACTACTATTAATTATTATTATTATTATAATTATTATAATAATATAATTATGATTATAATTATTAGTATTTATTATTATTATGATTTATTTATTATTATAATTATTATTAATTTATTATATATTATTATTAACAATGAATTAGTAATTATTATTAGTTATAAAATAACACCTATAATTAATTAATTAATAATAATAAAGAGTAAGTAAATTTATAATAATGATTATTATTATTAATTATTATTATTTAATAATTTATTCATTTATTAAAATAATACGTAGTAATAATAATAATTACATAAAAATTAGTAATCATAATAATAATTATTATAATAATAATAATATTATTCTTGATTGTGCAGAATTTCGCAGCAATGTTGTTTACAGAGCTCAGGAGTCGAGCGAGGGGTAGCAGGCACATGCACCTCCCTCAATGTCAACCAAAGCCGGCAGTTTGCAATCCAATAACTCAGTCAGGCACTATTGGTCCGTAGTGTAGGTCGGCATAGCTGAACTGTATGCTGGACTAGGTCAGCTTGTCTACTGTTGGGTACCACTTAATGTAGGCTGGCCACTGGCAGGCGTCTTCTACTTGTGTATTATGTGCATGCAGTCTACTACAAGTCTTCTTTATTTAGTTTATAGTGTGAATTGCTATCTTCCAGTAAGCAATAAAGAAAGAGTGTGTGTGTGTAAGTTTATTCTTCTATCCTTCTGGCAGTGCACTAACTACTCTGATTTGTCAAGTAGGTAGCAGCAGCAGCCGATATTTATATGAAAAGTGACATTTTTTTGTGTAACATGTAGCCCTAATAACACATAGGGGAGGTAGGTGAGAGTTGGGCCAGCAGGAGAGTTGCGCCACCCTTTGTTTCTCATTAGATATTGATTGCAGCAATTGTAGGCGAAGTCATATAGCAAGCTTATGATGTCACTTCCTTTCTTTGTTCCATGCTGATCAATCGAAGATAAGGTAAAATTTTTCTTTCATAAAATGTTCACTTTAGCAATTTTTGAAATATTTTGCATGGTTTCTAATCTATTAATGTTTTAAGCAGCATGTGTTTTATTTGGATGTTCACTGATGAGAGAGGATGTCTATGCAATATCTGTTTCTAACTGTATTTAATAATTGTTGTTAAAAAGATCATGTGTGCTCACTTTGATAATTTTACAAAGATTGTGCATTGGTGAGAGTTGGGCCACCAAGATAAAGGAGAGTTGGACCGGTGGCCCAACTCTCACTACTTACTAATTCTCACTACTTGCTCTCTACTCACCACCTACTACTTACTAATTCACTACTCGCTATTGGCAAACACTGTCTATTTTCTTTATTTAGAATTCACAATAGGAAGAAAGTATGACAGGAAGAGTGAGCGAGGCAGCCATTGTGAAAGTCTGGAGAAAGCTGCTCAGACAGTAAGAAAAGGAGAGATGTCTGTCCGAAAAGCAGCACTAACTCACTGTGTTTCGCGAACAACTTTAACTAAGTCAGCTCAAGACAGTAAAATACTATGCCGGAATGATTGAAGAGGTGATGGAGGATGAAGAGCTACGTGTTCACTTTTTGAGAAAAAAGTAAGGGTCTGCAAAGCAGTATATATATCTAGAAAACGAGGATGTTGACATATTCCAATCACCTCAGTAGTGTTAAGTCTGGGTCAGCCCATTTCTGTTGGTGGAACTAGACAGAGTGTTATGTTCTCTGTCGACCTAAGTTCTTATATTAGGGAATGATGTCTAGACATTTTACAGATTTTAGACTTTTGAACATTTTATAAAACTGGTTAATGTGTACATGCCCATTGTGGAAATGTTATATATCTGTTAGAACTATATCATATAATATTCATAATAAAGTCTCGCTCATAAATGTAAATCAAAATACGATTCATTTCGGTGACCCAACTCTCCTTACACATGGCCCAACTCTCACCACATGAAGGAGAGTTGGGCCATTAATGATTTTCTTATAAAAGTTGTGATTTAAACTGAACTAATGTATATTGGATGTTCAAACTGCCAGATAACGTGTAAAATTAATCTAAGATCAAGTTCAGTTTTAGATCGCTTTTAACAAAGGGCAGTGATCATAGTAGTTAATGTTCATGCTTAGTTGCCCTCTAATAGATACGATCGCTCTATGACAGTTCAATAATAAAAATAGGCAGCGTACAAATGTTACTAAAGAAATAGCTAGAGTCATTTCCTGTACACGCTTTGCCCCATTGGTCCGACTGGGGACCAATTTACAAGACCGGAGGCAATGACTCCATAATAATAATAAATGTTGATTAGCTCAGTAATATGACTATAAAATTGGTAATTAGACTCTCTAGTCTGCAACAAGTACATCTTCCTGTCCTTTACTTACTATCTTTCTCTTTCAGTCTTCTTGCACCTGAATCCTGTTGCCTGGATGCCTATACCTTAGGTGGAGGGTTGTGTTCTCTCTGTAGTGCTGCTTGATGCTTCTTGAGCATCTCCCCTTTACTGGGTATTCAATTACTACAAACTGTTTGCCTTTGTTCTTAATCACTAACTACTTTTATCAAACTTTCACTCTGCTCAGCTAAGATGTCTTTGACCACTTTAGTATCTTCCTCTAATGATATCTCTGCCATTGCTTCCTTGGTCTGTACTATCTGTTCAGCCAATTTCTTTGTGAGGTTGACTAACTCTAGTGTAGTAGCTGCAGAGAGTACGTCCAGGGTAAGTTGACTTGAAACAGCAACTGGCGGCGCATCTGTCTCCTCTATGAGTGCAATTTGCCTGCTTTCCTCTGACACTCTACACGTTTGCACTGTTTTTGTGGTGATTTTTCTGATAACTGCTGGCTGGCATTTTTATTTTTGGTTTCATCGTTGCTGGCCATTATTTTTAAACCGTTGTTTTTTCCCCCAATGGGTTTTCTGTATCTTTTTTTTTGTTTTTCATTTGTGCCAGTTCTGGATCAATTTCCAGACAATTTTTCCACTGCTCCTGTTGAGTGCTGGCCAACCGCTCTATACTTGTCAGTGTGGCCTTCCTCCTGGGTGTTGTTGAATTAGCGTTCTTTCTGTTGTCTGGTAGCAGTGATAATCAGCCAGTCTTGATAGTGGCTTGGTGGTTCTCTAGGGCCTATGCATCGCGACATTTTCTCGATTACTTGCTACCTTATCGTCTTCTGTGACACCCGTGCCGTTTGACAGTACCTGTTGGCTTGTCTTACTAGGTAGTGCTGGCCATTCTTGGTCCAGGTCCCATTGCTCATGGCAACTTATTTGTGGCTCTGCTGTGGTTGGCTTTTTCCGGCAAGAGTAAGGTGGATCCAGGGGTTGTGGGTGGGTATCTTCTGGCATTTGTCGAGTTAACTCCCCTTGAGCTTGTGGAAGCGCTCTAGCCAGCTGCTCAGCCAATCCCTCTAGTTTCTCTTGACCCCTGTCTCTGGTTACCTGCCCTTCTGGCCGAGTTGTATTGTTCATGTGTGGGTGTACTAATGACTCCTTAATGGGTGGTGGGTCTACTTGTCTTTGTACCTGCCGTTGTTGTATGGGTCCTTCCATATTGGTTTGGAAGGCCGGCTCCCTTCTAGCTGGTGCTTGTCCTGCTGGCTCCTAGCATGGGCGGTATGCCTTCAATCTTCTTCCATTCTGTGTGGACACTTGTCTGCTCTTTTCAATTGTATATCTGTGGTTACTGTGGGCTTCTACCACTACATATGGCCCTACATAACTAGACCACCGCTTGGGATTGCTTCCCATGGCTTGCCGCTTGTTTTCGATGGCAACTAGGTCCCCCGGTGTGAAGAGCACCAGTTCCTCTGTGTCTTCCTGGCAGATGGTAGCTGTATTTCTCTGAGGAACTCGTGTGCCATGCGAAACTTCTCCTCCATGTCCAGGACACATTCTGTTACGTTCTGTTGTTAAATTGCAAAGGGTCTTCCATCCACTTGGTCTGGCAGTCAGACTTCTCGTTCCAACATCAGGAAATTGAGTGTCTCTCCTGTGGCTGAGTGGAGTGTTGTTTTGAATGGCCGCATGATCTGGGGTAGCAACAGATCCCACTTCTCTTGGCCCATTCTTAGCAGGAGGGCCCTCTGTGAGTCTCCAAGAGTGCTGTTCTGTTGTTCCATGACCCCATAGCCCTGTGGTGGATATGGTGTGGTGGGGATTTTATGCGCATTCCACAGGCTGCAAAGTTTAGCTAACAAAGTAGACTCAAATTATGCACCTTGATTCGTATGAATCTGCTCGGAGAGGCCCCAGTAGTAAAATACATGTTTGTTGAGGGTAGCAGGTACTGTAGAGGTGGCGGCATCCAGGATGGCTATGGTGTCTTGTCATCTGGTAAAATGGTCGGACAACACCAGAACTCACCGATTCTCTCTCTCTCTCTGTCATGGGTTAGGAGCGCACTAAATGTACTGCTACCTTCTGAAAGAGTCGTCCTGCATGCAAGCGCTGGTGTTCTAGGGTTAGGGTTCTAAGGCAGTACCAGCGGTCTGCGTTATGGTGCGGTCCTTCCTTTCTGGGCTAATTTGCATACCTCGCATGCCTTCACCACTAGTCTCACTTCACTGGTTATCCCTGGCCAAAACCAGTCTAGTCCAGTGTTCTCCTAGTACGATTTACCCTGACACGCGATAGACCTTGGGTCTCCAAATCACTTGTTGTATCCTAGGCGCTCAGAAAACTTTAGGAGCCACTTGTAAGACGAGGGTACCATCTGATAGGATCTACATGGCCCCTCTTTGCTTGTGTAGGACCCGCAACTCGGATACCTCGGCTGGTTGGCTGCTTTGTACGTCATGGTATATTAGTGCTACAGCCCAAAAATTTGTACTCTGTTGCTCTACTAACACTGGGCTAGTGATCACATACAAACGAGGAGATCCGTCACTGTCCCTTGCCCCACTGGAATCATCTCAATTGCCTTCCTTTTAAAAATAGCTGGCTTATCCAGTTGGAGTCATGGTCCAGATGGCCTGGCAAGTTCAGCATGGATTGACCCACCGTCATGCTGCTCTATGACACTACACTGCCTGCAGGCCGCACACAATTTTTGTTCTCACCCCACCCGCATTCCCATGCTGGTTGCCAGCTGGGTGCTCGAGTTTGTAAACAAACTACGCTAGGATGCCCAGCCACCTAGCTATGTGTTTGGAAGGCTCCTTTCTCCAACACAGCCACCACAGGGTTGTGCGATCGGTCCGGAGTTTAAATGTTCTCCCACATAGGTAGGGTCAAAAGTGTTGTATGGCCATGATAATCGGCACCAACTTTCGTCGTGTCATGTGCTTGTTCTATTCAGCGGGTGCCAGGGTCTTGCTGTAGTATACAATAACCAGTTCTTGTCATTCTTGGACTTGTGAGTGTACTCCGCTTATGAGACCCGTCTTTCGGGTTGCCCACTAGGCACATCTGAAACAAACAAACAAACAAACAAACCTGACTGCACTAGCATCTGTGTCCAGAACATGGGTCTGGGAGGAGTCAGGGTACTCTAAGACAGGTGCTATGCTCACCCCCCCCCCCTTCAGCTTGTCGAAGGCGAACTGCTCTTCGGAATCCCATCTACATGGGATGGCTTTGCTGGTCAGTACAGTGAGTGACAGCCGTCATGGCGTAGTTTGGTAGATACTGCCGGTAACGTCCAGTGGTCCCTAGAAGTTTCTGCAGTCCTTTCAAGTCCGTGTGTGGCTATGTCCTCTGCATTTACTATGTGCCCCAGGTACATGACCTGCTTCTGCAATAGCTTGCACTTAGACAGCTTGACTTTCAGATTCGTCTTCTGCAGCCTTCTCAGTGCTTCCCCCAGCATTTTCAGGTGGGTCTTGAAGAAGTCGGGGACAATAACTATAACATCGTTCAGGTAAGGCAACAGCGGTTTCCAGTGCGATTCTTGAAGCGCACACTCCATAGTCTGCTCCTTGTGATGAAGGCTGATTTCTCTTTGTCGTCTGCATCTAGGAGAACCTGTCAGTATTTGCTGATCAGGTCGAGCGTGCTGAAATATTATTTGCCAGCCAGGGCGTCCAAGAACACTTTTTACATGGGCTGAGATAGGCATCCTGCCTGGTCACGCCAATCAGCCTTCTGTAATTGAGGGAAGGTAGCTGGACAGGCTTGGTACCATCTGCAATGGTCGATGCAACTGTAGTGTTCCACTGATTCAGTGTGACCAACGTCTCCGCTGTGCCTACTAATTACAGCCTCATACCGGTTAAGCAACTCCCTCAGTTCTCCTTTTTGTTGTTGGCCTTTGCACCCAGCTCATGCCTGTTCGTACAGTTCCACCAGATGTTCTGGTACTGTAGCGTCTCGTGTTGGAAAAGGTCTCAGGTGTATTGTATTGTAATTTATTTTCATCAACATTTTAACAACATAAGAAAGTAATAATATTAGCAAATTAGCTAGTGATGAGGGCTGATGCGCACAATAGCAAGGCTAGTCGAGGTGCAGGCCCGTGACAGCAGTCAGTTGCCTCGCGATACGAAGGCTATATCAGTGAGCCTAGAAGATGCTGCCTCAAAAATGTTTTGAACTTGTTAAGGCCGTTAATCTCTCTAAGTTTAACTGGAAGAGAGTTCCTAGCAACAGACATCTGGTATGCAATGTGCCTCTGGCCGCAAGCAGTAAGAAAGTTAGGAGGTCTAATGTCAACAATGGATGTTCTAGTATTATATGAACTATTATTTGGAAAGCGTTGCACAGAGTGGGCCAGGATGCATAATCTGAAGATATATAATTTATCAGTAGGTAGTATTTTAGATTTTTGATATAATGGAGTTGAGTAGAAGGTGGGAGGTTTACAAAATATTATTCTTAAAGTTCGTTTTGGATAACTAAAACTTTATTCAAGTAAGTAGTTGGGAGCATTACCCCATACTTCAAAGCCATAAACAAGATTACTATTTATCAAAGAATTATACAATATAATTAAGGCGCTCCTCGGTAAAAACTTTGAAGCATGCAGAAGAACCCTAAGCTTTGTCTCTGCTGTTTACGTAAATTTTCAATATGAGAAGACTAGTTTAACTTATTGTCTAAGAATTTAATAGAGTCATTGGGAACTAGTTTAGATTTATTTCCATAATCTCACGAGTTAGTTTAAAATGGTTTTGAGTATTTTTTATCAGTTTTTTTCAAGTGTTCCAAGTAAGTTTGTTGGCAAAACACCAATTGCTTATACAATCAAGGCCTTTGTTAATTTTTGATATGTTGTCATTTAGATTTTTGCTCTGGAAGAAAAAATTCGTGTCATCAGCAAATAGGATCCGCTTGCTGGACCTCGTCAACTGTTATCCTCGTGAACCTGGCGATCACTTCACCCGCAGGCAGGTGGATCTGAGTCTTTTTCAGTGCTTGGACCTTGGAGAGAAGAGCTCGCCCGTAGCAGTCAGTGCACCCCAGTTCTTTGCCCTGCATTATCAGGGTGGGTTGGTCAAACCCCATGTGACACCTTCGGTTGGTCATAATGGCATCCCTAAAATGACATCTTCGCCGATTTGGGTCACTAAAAATATTTTGATGTATGCCACTGTCCTGACGAGCCGGGCTACCTTGAGGCTGTGGAACAGCAGTTTACTACTGTCTACCATAAGCCCGTGAGAGTCGCCCAGCTGTAGCTTGTCTTTACGACTGTCTGGTAGCGTGTCAAATATTTTTTTGAGAGAGGTTTGGTGTTACACCCGGCGTCCTTTCTGGGTAAGTAGTAGCTTGAATAATAGGGGCGCTCTTTCTGTTTTACGCAGGAGGCAAGAGGGAGAGTGACTTCTGTGTTCATGGCCTTAACAGAGAGAGTTCAATTTCTCACCTGTGCTGTCGTCTTTGGCCGAGTTTGCTGACTCTCTATTCGGGGTCTCTGTTGTGGTTTTGGTAGTTGAATGTCATTGTGGTCCATTTTTTTACCTCCGGTGGTAATTGTTGAAACGGTTGTGGGTTGGCAGTTGTACTGGCTGTGGTAATGGCTGGGGTGTGCAGGCTTCTGGACTTCTCGCCACCTGTCTTGTTTGGCTTCACAAGCTGACTTTCCTCCTTGTGCTTACTGTGGGCCCATCTGCAGCCAGTAGGTTGCCCTACTGCTGCGGGCTGTAGTCTTCCTCCTGGTTACCATTCCAGGGGTTCTTCTGACATTCCTTGTGGGTGTGGCTCGTCTGCTGACATCCCCAGCATCGTGGGTTTCTTCATGGTGATCAACTGGCAGTCCCAATGGCCTGGGCCGTCTTCAGAGCGGCTAGCTGCTGAGCCATCTCACTCATGGCTTTCGTCATGGCCCAGAGGGGTTCTTTGGGTGCTGTCTCGACTCCTTGATAGCCTTATTTTGCCTCTAATTTTACTGTGTGGACCTTAGGCTCAGGGGTGAATGTCAACCGAATCTGTCTACTGTCTATTACAAGTTCTCTTTGTTTGTAGTGTGAATTGCTATCTTCTATTGAGCAATAAAGAGAGTGTGTGTGTAAGAGTAGTTCGTTCTTCTAAACTTCTGGCTGTACTCCAACTGCTCTGACTTATCAGGTAGCAGCAGCCAGTATTTATATAAAAAGTTACTTAACATTTCTTTGTGTAACAGGTAGTTCTAGTAACACATACAAAAGAAAGGTGGGTTAGTATAAGACAATGTAAATGTGTATAAGAATAGCCTCAGTAATACATATTAGTGGTTACTAGAAGAAAGGGTACAATATGCATGTCATGAATGCAGTTTCAGATTGTTTGTAATAAAGGGCAGCGATGATAGTAGTTGATGTTCATGCTGAGTTGTCCTCTAGTAGATACAATCACTCTATGATAGTTTGATAATAGAAATGGCAGTGTATAGATGTTACTAAAGATAGCTGGAGTCATTTCCTGTACAATATGTATTATATTAGCTAAGTTTATTAGTTGTTATATAATAATGTTTAATTATAATGTTATTTATTGTTATTTAATTAACTTATTGTAGTAGTAATTTTTTATTATTATTAATTTATTTCGTAGCTACTATTACTGACAACCATAATAATTTATAAAAATATTTTAGCATATTTTTTTCATTTATTATTATATATAGTTTATTATAATATGTCTATATATACTCTTATTATGATTAATATAATTTATTAAATCCCATTTAATATTCAACTAAATGGCAGTCAGGCTTCAACCGTAAAAGAGGTGTAGTTGCTTATCTCAGAAGCTGTTAAAGTAAACTATGCCAACTTTTGAATGAACTAAAAGCAAGTACGGTGGAATATATCTGATTGCATTGAAAAAGGCCTGCTTGAATATCTGTGAGTAGATTGAAAACAGGCTCAGTTTAAATGTCTGTGAATGGACTGAGAACAGGCCTAGTTGACATCTCTGGGTGGATGAAAAACAGGCCAGTTAGTTTACAATAAACTATTATATTCAACTTGCCGTATAATTATTCACTACCTGTAGTAGTATTATTGTAGGGAAAGGTTCATTAAAAAACTCAGTAACTTGAAACTTGTATAATTAACAGACTTGCCTGACTAAACTAGTGTATGTGTAGTTACTTATATGAGACGTTGATTTTAAAACTAACACATAGTAAAGTGGATGCAGAGGCCTACATTTAAGTGTGAGTGATGTTCAATTCTTCGAAGTATAGTACAAAAATTTATTCTTGCTTAACTCGGCACATGTCATAGAAATTTATACCTAGATACCCTGATTGGACAATAAATAACAGGTCAACGACATTTAGTGGATGACGTGCAAGAGCTGATTATTAAATGTTATAACATTTTCTGAAATACACACGACAAATCCTTAGTCATCGATAATAATAATAAACTGAATAATACTATGCAATAGTGAATATGTAGGATAGAGTGTTATATAGTGATACAATATTTCTGTCAAGATGTTAGATAATTTTAACTGCGTCCGTCCGTCATATTTGAATTTACACAAAAGCGTCCACTTTAATGTTATATAGCAGCTGACTTTGTTGGGTAATATCAGTGTTAAATTACCACTACTGGCAGACAGCAACACGATCTATTACTACAAATGTGATTTTTGGCTTCGGAGGTCACTGCGAGCCGGCTAAGCATGAAAGGCTTTACAGGGAAAGATTTCCTTGCATAGACTGTTACATCTATTTCACATCAAAGGAAAAGGAGGCTGCACACAAATTGCATGTAAATTCCCGCACTATTTCCATGCAAGCAAAACATCTATTGAAGGATGTAAGACACTGGTACACAAATCATCCAGCTGGTCAAGTCCACATGGACAGGCGACCTGCTTTGGCTAGATGTATTGTCGGCGGCCCTTCTCTACCAAACAGTGAGTGCAATGCAACGTTCTTCCTAACATCCTGCCTCACAACATTCACGAGCAAGTTCAGCGCCAGCCGTCCCTCTAAGATCATCTCACGATTGACTTCAGATAATGAGATTAATTTAGGTTACACCTGTGACCTCTTCTTCTGAGACTTCTCACAACCCTCTCGGCCCTTTTTAGGGGATACTAACGGGTACCAAGTGTTCCTATTATTTGCCATATCCGGCATCCACATTCCATTTTAGATTTGCTTCACTTGTACATTTTATGGGATGCTAGTTAACAACTGTTAGTAATTGTTATCATGATTAAAAGCATTGTTGAAGCCCGTTCTTTTTCTGTTCAAATAGTTGGTATGCATTTTATGTAGCACCTGTTTTTAGACTCTTGGTATGAAATTTATATTTTACCCAACCTCACGGTGTTTTCTGTAGGAAAATTCAATATGTCCAAGTTGAGTGAGAACGGCGTGTCATAACTGTTAGTATTATTCTTTCGATAAACATGTTTTTTTGTTGTTTAATTAAATGATTTTGGTTGGTATTAATGATGCATGATTCACTGTGCTTTTTGGATCGAATAAATTCAAAAGAGTTTGCCGAACTTCTGTCCTATTCTAATAGTTTTTTTTGATTTTTATGAGGAAATGAAAATATATACAGATACGTCAAAAATATTACACGAGAACACTCTCCACGCTCGTTAAGTCTTATCATTGCTTGAAAACTAAATTATAGGCTGAACTCTTACTGATATAGGTGTACTTGCTTGTGTGGCATACCAAGTTAGTTTATATCTCCCCAGCAATTCTGCAAGTAAATTACACTGGAACAGATTCATATGGGCAGTTCAATTGTATCTTGCTAATCTCCTCATCAGCTGACATGGAGACAATAAAGTCTCTGTCTAAAACATCTTGTCATTTCGCTGCTTGCACTACATACTAATAGCACTTAATTTGTGACTTGTAGAATGGGTGATATAGAGATTGAACTATATTGGAAGCATTGTCCAAACACTTGTCGAAACTTTGCTGAGCTAGCTAAAAGAGGATATTATAATGGTGTGATATTCCACAGAATCATCACCGACTTCATGGTGCAGGGAGGAGACCCAACTGGCACCGGTATGGAAGCATTTTATTGATACATCTATTGAAGCTTGCTTTCAAACTATCACAACGTAGCCGTGGTTCTCGCTGTATTTTACTAGTGTAAATTCCAGTGGCAATAGAGAAAAACGTGCAGCCTGAGAAAGTTCTCAAACGGTGGGGAAACCCCAATTACTTACGGGGATTTCCAAATTTTGTTCATTGTTTTATATAAGCCCCAATAATTATTTTTTGGGTTTCCCCTGTAATAAAACTTTGCCCAGCAATGAATAATTTGCTCAGGTATTATATCACATTAGAGAAAAACGCGCAGCCTATGCAAAAGATTTATTACTGGGGAATCCCAAAAAATAATTATTGCGGGCTTATATAAAACAATGGACAAATTCTGAAAATCCCCGTAATAAAATGGGGGTTCCCCACTGTTTGAAAACTTTCACAGTCCGCGCGTTTTTCTCTATTGTATAAACTAAATTGAAAAATCAATTAAAATTCTGTTTTGTGTTGGCAAATGAACTTGTGTGTGTTATTACAAGTTTAATCTATGTTTTCATTCAACTTAGTACAAAAATGAGTTAATATTGCATTTTCTCTCAAGCCAGCCACTAGCATAAATGAGTTGGGTTTTTCATGTCCCCCATGGGCGAACATCATTGGCAACCTTTTGTAGAACTAGAAGTTTATCTAACCTAACTCTTCGATCAACTGCCTAAATTAACCAGAAAAATTATGGGTGGATGTTTATAATTATTGGATTAATTGGTGGACATAGGTGTGATTTTTACTTCCACTCATTTTTTTAGCCTTTTTAAAAATAATAAAATATTAATTTTATCATTGTCTTTTAGGGAGAGGCGGAGCTTCGATATATGGAAAAGAGTTTGATGACGAAATTCACGATGACTTGAAACACAGTGGTAGGTGCATTGTCAATGCCGATAACATGCTTTCATGTGTTCTTTGAATTTTACCGTCTGATGTGTATCCACTGATTACAGGTGCAGGTATATTGTCGATGGCAAATAGCGGGCCAAACTCGAATGGCAGTCAGTTCTTTATCACACTAGCCCCAACTCAGTGGTTGGATGGTAAACATGCCATATTTGGTAGAGTGTGCGCTGGAATGACAGTTGTGAAAATGATGGGAATGGTAGAAACAGACAAAGAGGATAGGCCAACTGTTGAAGTGAAAATAATAAAATGTCAGGTTATACCTTGAACTGCTTATATTGCTGTGCACATTCACCTTTCTGAATCGTCAGCCAACCTGTACATTTGTTCAGTGATTTTTGCAATGAGTTACTACTAGATGGGCTACATGTTATTTTGGTTTGGTCGGTCCATCGTAAATGGGCATTGCTGAGATGATGGCTCAGAGCTATTGTATATATAGATATTGTACATAGTATTGCGCGAATATCAACTTTTACAATTTTGTCTATGAAGTATAAAGCATGTTGTTTGGCTTTAGGTGGAAATAATTCCTTTATTTGTTCAACAAAAATCTAAATTGCATTGCACTGGTGACAAAAGTACTTAACTGGTGCAAGCTTTATACACAGGCATTAGTAAAGCCTACCTACTAGGTAAAAAGACAAAAAGGTTTAAAAGAAAAGTAACACTAGGAAATAAATGTTATATCGCTAAAGTAGCTAATTCAAGGGGGAACACAAGTGACAGAAAAGGGAAACTGGTTAGGTTGTTCAGCAAATGAAAAAAAAACAACATTGAAAACATCTACACAGAGTCGACACCTACTGCAAACACAATTACTGGTCAGTATTTAGAGTCTAACAGAACCCTACATCATATATAATATATTTGTTACTGCGCAAGTGTTATACCTGCTGATATATAGGCTTAAGAAATTCGAGCAAGCTTGGTTAGAACGTGTTAATGAAACAGATCTACGAGGCTTTGAGAGCACACCTGAGAGTGAGCGGCGGTTTTAGCCCATGATTGTCTTGCTGAACAGCAATTCTGTGAAGTGACTGGGGAGCACATAGATCTATGTGGCAATGAGGGGCGCGCGGGGGTGGTTATACCATAACAGCTAAGCAACCAGTTAGATATACCAGTGTCTAGTGCTTTAACCTAATAACAAAGTCAACAACGTTTCAATAATTTAAAGGTACAAAAAGTACACTGCGCATAACAAAATGGGCAAGTCTCATGACATGCTCGCACCAAATATAAAAATACAAGATGTATACAGACTATATACGCATAGTTTAAATGGTGTCGTATTTGCTATCCCGCGCTTGTAAAGTATGATACAAAAGTCAGATAGCTGATGAACACCAAATGTATGTATATGTTAGGGGCGTGGTTGGCACCAGTTGGTGTATATCATATGTGTGCTGGTATGGAGAATGGGGGTTCAGCAGACTAGATCCAAAACAATTGATAATAGCGAGCAAGTCAAGTGACCTTTGAACAACCTCTCGTGGGCAGACCAATGCGATTGGTCGCTAATTATGCACGATACAACTTGCAAGCAACAGGAGTAGAATATCACGCATGTCAGGAGAATACAGATGATAGTGAACACGACTAAAGATAAGTAATAATAATTATGACAGTCAAGTGGTCGGCCGACGTGTGGGTGGTAACTGCCATCACATTCGTCGCCTGTCTCTTATGCCATATCGGAGGCGTGACCATCCAAGCCATTCATCTGTCTGGCAACTCCAAGTGGAACCATCTACAACATACAAAATGTGCGAGCTAGTACACCACTAATAACTTGCACAATATACTATATTACCAATGCTCCACGGACTGAACAAGCACACCAAGTAAAGGTGTGGCTACACTGCACCGATGTGCCTATGCGATGGTTCGTGGCTATGTGCAGTTGGCTACACAGGCCGAATAATCATCACAATAAAAACAATAATTAAAGAACAATTCCAATGTGATGCATGGCTGTCTTGGTTCACCATGAAAACATTGTCTTCAATATTTTTTTCGGTTCTGTTTATTATTAAATCTTCCAGATATTGTTATTATTCAGTATTTATAATTAATAAATAATGATGTAATAATAAATTTTTGTTGTTGTACTTGTTATTAATTTTATTAATTATCATATTTATACTCAGTGATGTTGAAATTATCAATTACCACTGTTCTATGAGCCATGTAAAATTAATTCACTGTTCAAACTTTATTATAAAATAACAATTCCTTCGGAGTTTGCAGTGGATGCTCGTTGTTGACAAAAGTTCTAACGGAAATGCGCTGTAAATGGTTAAACTTGATGAGCTTGGGAAAATATTTTGTTTCAACCAATCAGAGAACGCCGATGTTTCTTCGGCATCGGGCATAGCCCAACATGTTGGTTATGCTCACGAACAGGCCCCACGATGTCCCGAAGTGGACACGCCCATCGGGAACGCCCATCGCATGGCTTCCCGATGCAAAACATCGGCCTGTGTAGCCACTCCTTAACTCAAGTGCACAACTGTAAATGCGCCTGTTTGCTACAAGCAAGTAAAGTATTAAATTAATCACACATCGACCACTTACCAACTCTTCTGGCTCAGTTTGCTTGGTGACAATCACATCAGTTGTTTCCTCATCGCCCTCGTCTTTTGTTACTATGACAACAGACTTAGGTGAATTCAGCTTGTCCGCTTTGTTCAGAGAGTTGTTCTGGTTCTTGTTTCTGTGCTCAGACTGGACAAAAGGTAAAGATTCAATGTGCAGACCAGTACACACCTGCCACATACACAGCACACACGTACCACATACACAGCACACACGTACAACATATAAATATACCTACCACTTACACCACACACGCCCACCAAATACATCACACATACGTACAACATATACCACACATACCTACAACATGCACAACACATACCTACAACATGCACCACACATACCTACAACATACACCACACATACCTACAACATACACCACACACATACCTACAACATACACCACACATACCTACAACATACACCACACATACCTACAACATACACCACACATACCTACAACATATACCACACATACCTACAACATACACCACACATACTTACAACATATACCACACATACCTACAACATACACCACACATACCTACAACATACATCACACATACCTACAACATACACCAAACATACCAAAACATACACCAAACATACAACATACATACCTACAACATATACCAAACATACACCACACATACTTACAACATATACCACACATACCTACAACATACACCACACATACCTACAACATACACCACACATACCTACAACATACACCACACATACCTACAACATACACCACACATACTTACAACATATACCACACATACCTACAACATACACCACACATACCTACAACATACATCACACATACCTACAACATACACCAAACATACCAAAACATACACCAAACATACAACACATTCCACAACATACACCAAACATACAACACATACCACAGCATACACCAAACATACAACAAACACATGTAAGAATACAGCTGCACTAAATGGCTGAGCATTATACAGAAGGTAATATACTAACAGGGCGGTTTTGTTGGTAGCCTTGTCTCCGTCTATGAGATCTTGGCTGATTGCCATGATATTGAGGGCCACCAAAGCCGTTCACACGAGAACTGATTTCCGCAGACCGAACACCATCTCGGTTACCAGCAGGCCTCGGTCCCCAGGTAGCCACCACCTGACCAGCGACCTTCATTATATAAATACAAAGCACACTTACAATATCGTAATGCATACAAGCTCCGAGTCATACTTGTGTTTATCTCTAAAGCTGCGTTTACACTATGCAGACGCATGTTGCATTTACACTACTGCGACATCCTATTTTTTTGACTTCCGCGACTTCGGAGTTGCCCAACCATCTTAGCTTAAATAATTTATTGCGTTCCTGCGCTCAAGTAGTTGGATTGATGAGTTGTGATTTAATTATTACCAGTTTTCTACCAGGCAGTAGCTCTCTATGCATCTTGTGAATTTTTTATTTACCTATAAAATGAGATCTTTACTTATATATAAATAATAATACCACTTACCGAAATTAAATGATAATTTGAAAAAAGTCTAACGTTCTTCTTATGTTTGCATCCAAAATAATAATGATAGCTACTCCGAATATGAATTGTCTATTATTGTTGAACATACATAGTTTGATTCTTTTGATAAGAAAAATAATAAACACACATGTCAATGTCAACAATGCTGGTAATAATTAATTATTTAATAATAACCTTACGATCTTACAACAGTCATTGTTTACATTATATCTAGGCCAAAATAAACCAAATATTGGAACCGCTATATAGAGCAACTCAATTGGTTAAGCTGTGTCACGTGGCTATGAAAAAGCTGCGACTTGTCGCTCAAACCCGACACTGCTGGGTTGCTGCGTCTCCGACTCCGACAACTCCACAGGAAGATGCGCCAGTCTGATGCGCCAAGTCGCAGGCGGCAAACTTCAAAGGAACGGAGTCGGAGACGCATAGTGTAAACGCAGCTTAACTGTATATTTATCGATCGTGGGGGTACAGAAAAAACTGCTGCCTATGTCAGCTGACGTGTGTAGGAGTTTTCAATAAAATGCAACACAATACACGTACCAATACAATACACGTACCAATACAATACACATACCATACCAATACACATACCAATACAATACACATACCAATACAATACATGCACCATACCAATACACTCACCTGTAGTTTTCCGCCCCTGCCGTCAAGTCGAGCATTGACAGGTGCAAATTCACCCATCAGACTTCCTTTGCCTAAAATACAAGTCAATAGAAAAGGAATGACATGCACAACCAACACACTGTATTACATCATGGTAAAGTGACAGACAACCACTACAATGTGGTATAACACGGTATAGCGAGGCAATTCCTACCTCTACTTGCTGACACAAAAGGTCTCAAGACGGCAGCAGGAGCAGCAAACATACGGCCTGCTGGTAAAGCACTGGCTAGACTCAAGGGAAATCTACCAGCCCGATCACCAAGCTTGCCTTCCATTCCATAAACGACAGCCTGACGCAACCACTCCATCAGCATCAGCTGCTCCATCTACAAGCCAGCCACTACCTTAGCAACAGGTTGAAGCATTGCAAGTCTAGAGACAGAGTTATACCCTACTAAACCCTGCATAAACCAATCATTACCACGTTGGAGTTGTGCCTCTTGGCACAGTTAGATTTGGCATTTCGTTTACACGAGAGTGCTTGAAGCAAAATTTCATAGTGCGATGGGAAGACAAACACTATGCCACCATATTGAGTGTACAAATGCAGAAAACAAGCCATCAGTTTCAATTACATCAATACCAAGTACTTCTAATTAACAAATGATATGAAATTTATTATAAGATTGTTTATCTCCTGTTAGCTACGGGATCTAGCACAGTATAAAAAACAAACGGAATTGTAGCGATAGCAATAACAACCCAATAGCTATTAGTGAATGTAAATGGTATCATTAGCAATAATTCCCATTCACTCAATCAACATTATCATCATCAATAAAATAAAATAGAACAGTTGGTTTATAACAGTTTGTATAATAACGAACTTTTGATATAAAACATCTGAGACATTTGATAACCCAAACGAAAACTGTCAATACATTTATGACGATCATACATGGCATGGCAATTGATGCAGATATCCATATTTTGTCATAAAACAATCAAGAGTTAAAGGTGCTATGTCACCGATCTTGGGCTGAATTTAGGCCCTATTTACACCGGTGAGGCACCATAGCATAAATACGCACTCCGTACAAATGGGAACGCTGAAGTTCGCAGCGAAAACGCCAGCTGTTCAAATAGGTTCGCACCAATACCGGTTCCGCATCGTCTCAATACTGAAACGGGGCCCAAGGTGGTTTAATACAGATACGAAATTTATAAGCCATGGAAACAATTGACTAAACAGGTACTTTGGTGCGGTACTAGTGTAAATTGAGCCTAAACCATACAAATGCATACAATACCAATACGATACATACCATAAAAATAAATATGTTGTTTTAATTATCAAAAAAATAACATTTAATAATTATTATTTGAGAAAAAGATTATTTAACAAGGTTTAAACAATTATCAATCACTGCTAGTTTTACAAGAAGTAATTTATTAATTATCCAGCCAGCCTTTAGTGTAAATGAGTCCAGCACACTGAGTAGGCTTGTGAATATTCAATGATAATAATCGGTAGAAAGTTCTACGCGATATTTTGTGGCATCAAGTACATCGCATGTTTTATCTGGTTTGATAGTAGCAAAAAGACGTCGCATTTTAGCGTTTCTAGGCTGTGTAGAAGTGGAAATGCACCGAGCCTTGCGAATTGTCACCCATTTCTATATGTGCATTGCCCGTAAATTCGCTTATAATTCGCGTATGGAAACCTAGTGTAAAAGGCTTTACAACATGCAACTTAATTTAACAATATTAATTTTTCTCACGAATCGAGTTTCAATATTGAAAATTTGCGAATGAAAGTAAATAAATTTTGATATCAAAGAATAGATTAGAAAGTTGGTGAAAAGCTTAGCAGGACGAAGTTTACTTAAAGGTTGTATAGAACGATTTTTTAAAAACAAAAATGGTGGTCATATTTGAAATGTGCAAGTGTTTTTACCCCAGCAAACCAACTTTTGTGTGAAAAAGTGAATTTAAACACCAGAAAATCTTAGAGGTTCATTCCTATATTTATTGCCAATGGAAAAAAACATCCCAGTAGAACAAGCCAGATTGATGACGTATTCCAGATGCTAGCCGCTGAATGGCCAATGGCAGTCAACTGTAACATATAGAAAATAGCCTTACTTTCAGAGATGGAATTAGCCTATAACAAGTTCTCAAAAGGGTTATTGCTGATGCCCACATTAAAATGAGAGTCTGAACTTTGTTCTCTCAGGTTATTTTGAGAAATTTTTCAATTTTCTTACAGCTTTTAGGGTCGATATCATTGAGCTTTTGTGTTTCCGATTTAGTTTAAAAAATTTCCCCGCGTAATGTGAAGATCGTTTTTCAGCCTGATTTGTTGTCGCCAACGATCTCGACCATAATATAATGCCAAGTAAATTAATGATTACTTCACTTCCATATAATGTATAGAGTCTAATTTTTGTGTTACTTTTTATTTTAAAAAAAAGCTCAAACATTTTTGTACAAAAACAATTATAATAAAAATATTTTTTGAATAACAATAAATAATAATAATTAGTATTTATTGCCATTCAAAATAAATATTTATATAAATATTGAAAATCATAGTTATTATTATTTATTGCTATTCATAATAATAATAATAATAAAAAATAACATAAATTATATGAATATTGATATTAATAACTATCATTATCAATGATAAATATATAAAGTGAAAATGATTGTTATTACATAAACATAATTAATACATCTACTAGGGACTTTAGCTTCATGTTCAAACCTGAATGGTTGCACCTCATTCTGACCAAATTACCACTGCCAGCACAGAGTCTGCGATGTACGACGATGACACAAATTATTACCTTATATCAGCGATCAAATATATAGTCTAAATTATCTTTGGCTAGGCCAATGAAGATGTGGTAGCGCCAATTCCTTTTGTACGAAGTGAACATTATAACGGCTAATTAAGGTAGCCAACTGCTTTTGACTGTGGGCTATTGAAGAAACACTCACCTAATATCTTAGTGTACAGCCGGGGAAACAACAGGCTCACCTGCTTTAAATAAAGTTTTTTGGTTAACCAACTAACCCCAGAACTTTAGCATCTCATGTACGTCACAAATCAGTACCTAGTTTTCCAAGAGTTTTTCTAAAGGAACCCAACTTTGCCCCACAATTTAACCTACTGCTAATGAATGCATCTGGGGTAAAAAAGGATGCAGATTTTAAATATGACAAGAACATTTGTTTTTGAAAGATCATACTTTACAAGCTTCAAGTGAGCTCATAATTCTACAGCAGTATTGCGGGAGGACAAGCAGTGTAAGGCAGGGAAGCAGGAAATGACATAGAATAACGTAGGAATACACATCTGTGCCACCAACTGTGCCAACAACTCACATTGCCGTCACACAAGTCTAGTCTCTGCATAGGAGAGGAGCCATTCTTGAGCAGCTTGTATTGCAGTAGTTTGCCATCAAAGCACATCCAGGGGAAAGTGCTTTGCTTACGGATTGGAGCACCACAAGTATCGTTGACTAAGATAGCGTGTTGTATACCAGCCATGACCACACTGGCTACATGAGCACCTCTGGGAGTGATCACTTGCAGCTATAACACGTAACAAACTCGATGATGTCTACACCAGTTGTAGCGGCAGATGTATGTTAGACATGAGAGAGATATCAATAATACCTGCAAGTCCTGCATAGTTTGTACATCATAGACTATCGGGGAGGTAGCCATGGACAAGACAGCATCAACTTCATCTATGGACAATGGCATGGGTTCACACTTGAGCAAGTACCTAAATAGACCAATCATATGCCCTGAAAGTCAGAGTGTGTTTGGGTGATGCTGGTAGTAGAGCCAATCAGTGACCAAGGTAACTCAAGGTACAAATTTATAACAGAATCATCAAACTGACCTGAGCACGCAGCAGATGAGCAAATAATGTTCTTGAATCTCCGTGATGTGTGGATTGGCTCCTACATTCATGCAGCTGATGAAAGCCTTCATACGGCGCTGTTTGTTTTCTGGTTTAACTCCGAGCCACAAGCTTTCAATTGAAGGCACTGGCCACGGCACGGGTTTGACCTTCATCTTATGGTTGACCTCTACACCAAGTGGTCCCAGGTAGTTCTCCACAACAGTTATCGAAATATCATCTGCAATGATGCGTTACCCCAGAATTTAATAAACCAATTGATGTGGTCCCCACAAGGTAAGATGTTACTAAATGCAAGACTTGTAACCAGAGATGGGACAAACACAAACCAGCAACAACAGTATTTCCTTCTTCCTCAGCGATCTTACGAGCGTCATATAGGTGTTTGTTGAGATTATGCAAAATGGCGTAGACAGATTGGCGAATTGGCCTGTAGATTTCAATAATGGAAGGAGTACTTTTGTTACATTCTTCTATGTAACACGGCAACCTAACTTCTCGCTGTAACAACATATAACAGCTATGACCCGACCAAGCCCCATGGCGCTATGTAAAGGTGCTATATATAACATAGAGAGATGAGACAACCGACCTGAATAAGTGATTGGACAATGGGAGGTGCCATCAGTCCTTTACTGTGTCTCTCCACTGCTAGTTTGAGTATAGCCTCACCAGGTGTCACTGTTATATGTAGCTTCTCAATATTGGTCTGCGACACAACGGCCCAAGCTTACACAAGAGCGCACAACTGCCAATACAATTACTATTTCAACAAGCTAGCACATACCTGAGTGTTACCGTTGATTGACAGGTTTAGCGTGTCCACTGCCAGGCCATCGATACCATTCTCTTTCACTGGCTCCGTTGGCAAGCTACTGTCACCCTTTGACTGTAATAAAGAGCATTAGAAGTGCTCTACTGAATTTTTTTACTAATCAATTTTTACTGATCAATTTCAGACGAAATTGTATTAAAGACACAGTTGTGGAGTTGTGCTCTCCCTAGCTCCATCTATAATATAAGCATAATAAATGATGAGTTTTTTTTTATACACGACAACTTGTATAACACCATAACGCGGAGCAATAAAATTTTGGTTTATTTATACAGAAAGAGGACTGCTGAAGGATTATTGTGCAGGGACCTTCAAAAGCAAATGATTAAAGATCTTGGGAGGTGTTTCGGCGAGTCGGCATTTTATTCATCGCTGGTAAATCTGGTGCTATGTACACACAGGTATCTATTCATCGTTGATAAATCTGGTGCTATGTACACACAGGTATCCACCTGATGTGTTACATGGTAAATTTACTGTTTAAAAATTACTTTCAAGCCTAAAATGATCAAAAGATTTCAATTAACATATTTTAAAAGTAACTTGTGAAGAAAAGTAATTGCCAGATTTGCGTTTCCGTGCCATTGCTGTAATCAACAACAACAATAACTAATTATCATGTTTAAATTATAAATTATTTGAATAAAAAAACTAAAATGACACAGAATAAAAATAAATAATAGTTTTCCAATGTAAAAAGAAAATAAATACTGGATAAATCGAAATTAATTTTAGTAACTTGGTATTGACTATATAGCACTCTTTGACACTTGAAGAGAAGACAACTCTAATGAGCAAATTGCATAAACGATCAAAGACGGACCAACATTTAAGAAACTACGTACACAAATTTTGTGTGATGTTTAATTAATGAAAAGTTCGAAGGGTGCGGCTTATTATGCTTAGGCAGAGTTGCCCTCTCTTTGTTGAGATGAATACTATAGACACATTAATAGTGAATTCAACAAGTTATATAGTGATTTCTAACACGTGCTACAAAGCGCAACCATGATCCTATACAATGCACAAACCCACTCACAGGTGGATGGGATTCTTTCATACGAACAAATAACATAGGCTGTATAACGTAGGCTATATAACGTAGGCTATATAACGTAGGCTATATAACGTAGGCTATCTAACGTAGGCTATATAACGTAGGCTATAAAACGTAGGCTATATAACGTAGGCTATATAACGTAGGCTATCTAACGTAGGCTATATAACGTAGGCTATATAACGTAGGCTATATAACGTAGGCTGTATAACGTAGGCTATATAACGTAGGCTATATAACGTAGGCTATATAACGTAGGCTGTATAACGTAGGCTATATAACGTAGGCTATATAACGTAGGCTATATAACGTAGGCTATATAACGTAGGCTGTATAACGTAGGCTATATAACGTAGGCTATATAACGTAGGCTATATAACGTAGGCTGTATAACGTAGGCTATATAACGTAGGATATATAACGTAGGCTATATAACGTAGGCTGTATAACGTAGGCTGTATAACGTAGGCTATATAACGTAGGCTATATAACGTAGACTGTATAACGTAGGCTGTAAAACATAGGCTGTATAACTTAGGCTATATAACGTAGGCTATATAACGTAGGCTATATAACGTAGGATGTATAACGTAGGCTATATAACATAGGCTGTATAACGTAGGCTGTATAACGTAGGCTATATAACGTAGGCTGTATAACGTAGGCTGTATAACGTAGGCTATATAACGTAGGCTGTATAACGTAGGCTATATAACGTAGGCAGCATAACGTAGGCTATATAACGTAGGCTATATAACGTAGGCTGTATAACGTAGGCTGTATAACGTAGGCTGTATAACGTAGGCTATATAACGTAGGCTGTATAACCTAGGCTATATAACGAAGCTATATAACGTAGGCTATATAACGTAGGCTATATAACGTAAGCTGTATAACGTAGGCTGTATAACGTAGGCTGTATAACGTAGGCTGTATAACGTAGGCTATATAACGTAGGCTGTATAACGTAGGCTATATAACGTAGGCTGTATAACCTAGGCTATATAACGAAGCTATATAACGTAGGCTATATAACGTAGGCTATATAACGTAAGCTGTATAACGTAGGCTATATAACGTAGGCTATATAACATAGGCTATAAAACGTAGGCTACATAACGTAGGCTATATAACAAATGCATCTCAAAAAACAATAGCCTAGTCACTGTACAACTCACCATTTTTATATTGTTAGTCGAGAAAAACTTACTTATGGTAATTCAAACATGAATGGTTGCATGTCTACTGGGAAAGCAGCCTCGGTTTGAACCTGAGGCTTCACCATAACATCATCTAGCTCAAAAGCCAACTACACCAACCAACCAATGAACCAAACATTCGCGACAACATTTTTTTCATTACAGCAATAAAACCATATTATGATCAAACAGAGCTCGCCGACTAGAATATGATTATTTAAATCAGCATTTGCACCTGAATGAATGATTTCCCAGAGTCCTCAGCATCATCACTTCCCTTGCTGATCACACCATCCACCTCACCATCGTTGTCTACAACAGCATTCCTCTTGCGCTGTTTGCCATCACTTTTCACTGGTTGAATGTCTAGTTGAGTTGTTACCACTAATAAAAACATAGTAAAAAAATGGTTTTGACAGGATAAATAAAAATGTTACAATAAATTTTTATCATATTTGATACATGCATTTCACAAAAGTAACTTACCGGGTGGAGGGACTGACTTATGTGTAGCAGTGAATGTCTTGTAGTAGTCTATACTACTTGTGAGGTTAGCAGCCCCTTCTTCTACACAAATAGTGCTGTTAGCAAACACTGTACTGGCTACATTGGAGATGTCTATGGGGTCAGGGAGAGACGACACATACGAAATAATCTTAGCTATTACTGCATTTTCTGTACCCTATAAATGTATGCAAATAGGTCTGATGAAAAAAGTAAAACAATATGCTAAATTAACGAACATTTTGCTGTTTGTATCAGTATCAATGGCAAGAAACGATCATGGAAATTTAATACTACAGATGCTTTCCAGAACAAACCTCCTCTGTGGATTTGGAAGCGCTGTCACCGCTGTCAACATCTGACAAGTCGGCATAAAAGCCTTTGAGAGAGTCTGGTCTGACTATATGATTGCCTACAAACCAACCTAATGTGTGACAATGCATCAATCGGAAGCTTCCCTGAAAGTCTCGTTAAAATTAAACATTAAATTAAACAGATGATTTAAGATTACAAAGCGTGCCGTTGGAGTATAATAACAAAAATATAAGCTTACCTAAAAGTGAAGCAAAAAGAGGAAGGCGTTGAAGCAATACTGGGTTGGACAAGAAATACTGATCTAAAAGATATTCTTTGGTTTCCAAGCTTCCCTTGTATGTCAGTTTGAAATCGTGTGCACCAAAAAGGCGAGGTGGATTAAATACAGCAAAGGCTGGATCATCCGTGAGTATTCCATCCACGTTGTGGGTGTGCACGTAGCTCATCACATCGGTATAATAATCTCCATCAGAGAAGAACACTGGTATTCCTTCAAACATCACATAGAATGTTTTCCAATCGAAAAACAAAAACCACAGGATATTGGAATGAATGTAGATTGGAATGAGTCTCGACAGAAACGAATGCAGACAAAATGCAGTAAATGTAAACACCACCTAGAAAAAAGGTCGACAAATCTGGAAAATAATATCTACGATGTGGTAAAGAAGAGTATTTTGGAGTTCATTGTTACTAACGTGTAAAACAATAGTTTGACATTTGCTACAGCAAGTGTCGACATCTATTACGTCATTAATGTAATCGACTCCCAAAACAATTGCAAAAGCAATATTTTTACATGTGACCAACATGGATAAAATGTAACAGGATTGCCAGAAACTTGAACGGGGTGTAGCCAAGCTTAGCCGATAGGACAGATGAAAAGTGTCATTCACGGCGCCCATATTGGATGGAAATTTCTGGAGCAGAACATATGTTAACATAGACTACTATAGTGATCCTACAAGATCAATAGACTAAAATAACACTTCACAAATTAATTGTGGCCGCTTATCGTAATAATAACACGATATTTCAACTTTTGCAACATAACCAACGATAATACAGACATATATGATCGTTAGCAAGACCATTTGTAATACAGTCATGGCCGATGACCCTTCAAGATCACTACTTATGGCTGCTACTATAAACCGCCATATATGGTACGGCGGCTTATACCCGCCATATTATTCCAATTGTGAGAAAAGTTATATTATGTAACAGCGGTTGGCAATCCTGTTATATTTCATTCATGGTCACCAAGACTGAATGTAAACCTTTCCTAGAGCGTCTAAATAAATTTTTCTTTTACAGGTTTGTTGATGCTTGTTACATGAAGTTTCTATGCTTCCTCTAGGTTTTCTAGCATTCATTTCTGTTGACTTCCATTTCTGTCTATGCTAACTTATAAAATAACAACAGTTGTTTTCAAAGTTGACTTTTACGCCTGAAAGTTCGTTGGCCCAGAATGTTCTCTGTTTTTAAGCATCAGAATGCTTTCGAAAACATCTAAATCTTTGGTCAGCTTGCGGCAAGTATTTTTTTTTCTAAACACTGAAAATAGAAATTTTGATTCGTTAAGCGGAAAAACTATTTTTATCATATATTATTTATTATTAACACATAATCAAAACAATATTTGTATATATATAAAACTTAGTTTTCAAGCACATATTTGTCCACATTTAACAATTATCCAGATAGTTGAATGATTTACTTTACATTTGTTGACCATTACATCTACAATAGACATTTTACATCAAGGTTATAAATAAATTGAAAGAGTGTTGTTGGTTTAAAAAATACTGTAGTGAAGCTATTCACACCTTTTAAAAATAGTTTAGATAATTTCAAAGCAACTTCAAAATAGTTACAGCCATTTTTTGCTTTTCCCTAATGGTACTTTTGCACTTTTCCTTAATGTTACATCAATTCAGACACTTGGATGAACTACAAAACATTTAAAAGATCCATTGCTGTCTATGTTGTTTATTTTTTTCAGCACAAAAAGAGCTGAATCGTTGTCTTCCATTCCACACTTGGTAGAACAAACGCCTTGTAAATAGGTATCATTATGTGTTTAAACTGGCCTAGTAGTATTATTACTAACCATACACGTGGAAAGCAAGGCACAAAACCTCTCGTAGCCCTGTAGGTGTAACCCACCAAACTTTGGGAGGTGGTGTTCCTCTATTCTGGAGATGCAACATCACCCTGTTGAGACGCTCCTTAAAATCTTGATTACATTTCAAGGTGTTGTCTTTGAATTCTTTTTCCAACCCTCCTCGAAAAGCAATAGTTAGTTGAATTTTATTTGTTCGACATGCCTTTGCCAAGTTAGCAACATAACTGAGCATTCTATTCCATTGCCCACCACTTGCCCAATCAGAATAGTAGCCCCCATAGAGTCGGTCTAAGCAACATTCGCTATCAACGACTACAGAACAACGAGTTGATGATTGTTTGATGGAAGTCAGATCTGGGTTTGATCGGGGTGAATTTGTTCTTGGCGTTCCGTCATTGCCTTCAACATCATCATCCTGTCTTGGTGTTCCGCAACAGGTAAACAAATTGACAGGTAAGCAGCTGCTGCCACCATCACCGTTTTTTTGTTGCTGTTCTCTCAGGAAGCTAATTAGCGAGAGCTGGGACATGACTATAATAATAAGTGATTCACTCAGACTCTACCATAACACCTACATAAACTGGTGCGGTATAATTATTAAATTACAGCACAGTCTGGTACATTTTCAAGATACAAAACGAGAGTACATATCAGAAGTATGTGTAAATGAAATCAATGAAATCCAGATGATAGGAAACAAGATTTATCGCATGCGCACACAGATTTTTGCCCCGGGGTTAGGAAAGTTTGCCGGGTGGCTTGTGCATGTCGATGTAAATACTAATTGGGCTAGGTGAGAACCAGGGTTTCTCTCTGCTCTGAATCCAAAAATTTGGAGTCATGTGCTCTTATAAAAATCTTTTCATAACAACATAGAGAGAGCAACTCCCTCACATCCAGCAAAAAATCATAGTGCTTCTCCTCAGCAGCTGTCAACCAATATTCGCACGATGGTCCTAAACTTAAGAGCTGCTATGAAATATTCTTTCAGTTAGATATGTAACTTTTTTCTCATTCATTTACAGAACAAGCAAAAAGTAACACCATCCAAAAAATGGGGAAATGGTTGAAAATATTACAGCTTACATTCGTAAACCAAACAGGTTGTAGATAAATTTTTATTGAACTGTCCAAATACGTACTCAAAAATTACAACAAATACGGAAACTGGCAAAAAGAAGAAAAGATGTAATGATAATCATTTTAATGTTTTACCCAAACTGAATAAACTTGTAGTACTATAAAAAAAAGCACCAATGTAAAAATAATAAAAAAAAATTGCGAAAACAGTTGGCTGGATCCTTATTATCAGCTTTCCTTCATTGCCAACTGTTAATACACAGCCCTAAGCCACAGCTCACAGCAGATATGCACATCAATGTCACTGTATTCTCATCAGTTACAGCTAAAACAGAGAGAAACTTTCAGTAACTGAATTCATTCATTTGTTAGTACAAAAGAGTACAAACAACTACATAAACAGCTAGCAAACAAGTACAACAGTACTCACCTCTCATAGCTATAAAACACGTGGCAGCATTATATGTCTTTAATAAGTAGTAACCATAAAATGCAGATTGAGGACTCCAGATATGTATTACTAGCAGGTAGAGCACACTGTAGTTAGTTAATGCTACAGTCTGTGCTCTTAGTCTATGTATGTCATACCCTCTGCAAGCGTAAGTGAATGTAGATGGCTACTAAGTGATAAAACGTTTTACAAGAGTGAAATTGCGTAAAGCACTCACTTCTTTGCAGTTGAAGTCGAGCATTGCAACAACAACAGAGCTACCATAACTTGCACGCCAATACCTACAAGTGAGAAATGGGCTCATCATTTTGTCAGTCAATGCTAATATTATCTCCAGCAGTCAGTTGCATGATTATTAAAACCAACCAATGGTAGCAGTAGCCAACTTCAGGTAAAAACTGAATTCAATAGCAGCAGTAATTGCTTGTTGATTGACATGCTCTAACGCCCAGTGATGGTAAGCCTCTGACAAACAGCAAAATGCAACCAATCTTAGGGTCCAAAATCTTCGAAAATCTAAAACAAAAGTCGTAGAGATTAACAGATTGAATTCTATTTTATTGTATCGCAACGCGACAATGAAATAGTTACCTTCGTTGAAGAGGATGTGTCGAAATGCTTCAATTCTTAACAGAATGATGTCAATTAAAATGATTATATAATCACATTCTATGTAGGCGTCAGCTATTTTTCCACAAGAAATCTTCAAATAAAAATCATCGGAGCATAAAACCAGTACTGCTTACTGTAAAATAATAGAATAAATGCTGTTATTCAAAGTCACCAGGACACAGCGTGCAGTGTGCGTATAAACAACTATTATTATTATAAACCCATTCCCAGTACCACACTAGCAAACCAGACAATTAAATCAGCACCTTCTACCATTCACCACATAAAGTCGTGTATGAAACACAGATATTTGGGTAATTGTATGTAGTTTGGAATGAATGCAGACAGTCTTGGTATGAATGTAGACATACCCTAGAATGAACGTCGACGAATGTGAAATTAATGTCTAATATGCGATAAAACAGAATACTTGGAAATTTATTCCACAAAATGTCCACATTAATTTCCAGGGACATGTATATATTACTGTTTTGACACTCATTCCAGGTATGTCAGCATTTTCCAATTTCATCAAATTAATCAACCCCTGGTAAGAACGCTGAAATGATATTGTATGCGTTACAGGCAATGAACGTTGACATTTCCTAGAATAAAGACTAATCACAACATAGTTGACATTCATTCCAAGTCAGTCAATATTCACTCGAGGAGCTGTCTGTATTCATTCCAGCTACTATGTCCGCGCCATGGATAAAATATAACAGGATTGTCAAATAATAGATTCGGGAGGATCCAGAGTAAGCGATTTTGAATTGCATGGTAGGGACTGGAAACCATGTGACTCTTAATAATGGCGGGGTTCCCAACCACTCGGATTTGATCCGAGTTAACTCGGATTTCAGACTGATTTAGTCAGTAGGGAGGAATTGGGAAAAACTGCCTCCAAAGCTCGGATTTTCTGAATTTTATCCCAGCCAGTTTGGTTCTTTGTTTATTTTGGTTGAAAACTACCAATTACATGTAATGCAATCTAAGTTACAATACAGACCGATGTTTCACCTGTTTTTAGGCATTTCTCAGACTACTTAACATTGATATCACCAAGTCATTGGTTTTGTTTTATGGTGGCACTAAACTAAAAACCGAAGAGATCAATGAACCCCAGAATGTAGCATTAGTTTTAACATATTGCTGCAGGCAATACGTGCTTTGAATTGTCTCAAAAACTTTATTCTCACAACGAGTGGCTGTTTGTGGGCTACACTCTCAGCAGACGCATGATCAATCAATATTAACTTTATTATTAAAAACATTTTTAATATTATTATTAAAATTATTACTATACCTTTAATATCATCACTGTTATTAATAATATTATTACTATGTATCATTTTCATTATTATTATTAATACTATTAAGATGATTATTAATTAATAATAAATAACATAAATATATATCAATAACCATATATTGTTATTAATCAATAATATTGTTGTTATTATTTATATTATTCACAATATTATTATTTAGATCATTATTAATAATATTAATATTATTAGTTATATTATTAGTAGAATTGTTATTAAATTTATTAATAATAATAATTACAGGCGGCTCCAATAATCTACTGGCCTCAGCCTGGTGATGGGTGAGTGAGTGGATTTGAGTGTATAGAGAGATACTGCCATCCCTGCTTGACAAAAACACCCGAGTAGTTCCATTTGCATTGAGGTCAAAAGTGGAGCAGGAAATTAAAAGTCTGCTAGAGGAAGGGGTTATCTCACCAGTAGAACACAGAGAATGAGCCACCTCTGTAGTACCAGTCATAAAACCAAATGGATCAATTGGACTGTGAGGTGATTTCAAAGTTACCCTCAACCCACAGCTAGTTGTAGACTCTTATCCTATGCCTTCCATAAATGATCTCCAAAAAAGAATGAGCGGAAGAAAATTATTTTCCAAGTTGGACCTGTACAAAGCATTTGCACAAATCAAGCTTGATGCTGCTTCTAAGCCATTGGTCACCATCACCACTCACAAGGGCTTGTATCAATACAATTGATTACCATACGGTATTGCCTCGGCCCTGGCAATCCACCAGAGAGCCATGGATGAGATACTAGGCATTCTGTCCAATGTATTGTGCTACCAGGACGACATTTTTATCACAGGTCGTGACTATGAATCTCACTTGACTACTTTGCATACCGTACTGGGACGTCTACAGACCTACGGTTTGAAGGTCAACAAAGACAAATGCTGTCTTATGCAGCCATCCATCATCTATCTTGGGCACCGAATAGATCAAAACGGTTTGCATCCAACTGAGAGCAAGGTCAAGGCCATCAAAGAAGCTCCCACTCCCACAAATGTAGGTGAGCTTCAATTGTTCATAGGTCTTGTAAACTACTATCAGAAATTTTTGCCAAACCTATCAACAATCATGCAACCCTTGAACCAGAAGCTACGCAAGAATGTTCCATGGAGCTGATCGGAAAATTGCCAAGAAGCATTTGTGAAGCTGAAACAGATGCTATCAACAGACTGCGTGTTGACACCCTACAACATAAACTGTCCCCTCATACTAGCGTGTGATGCTTCGGCCTATGAAGTCGGCGCCGTATTGTCTCACAAACTGCTCAATGGTCAAGAAAAACCTATTGCCTTCGCCTCACAAACTCTGAGCTCCAGCGAGCAAAACTATGCTCAAATTGAGCGTGAGGCACTGTCAATCATATTTGGAGTCATCAAATTCCACATATACTTGTATGGTCGTTCATTCACTCTGCTCACGGACCATAAACCTTTAGTGACCATTTTTGGACCGAAGACAGGAGTTCCACCAATAGCAGAGATGAGAATGCAAAAATGGGCTGCGATACTGACAGCATATGTGTACAATGTGGCGTACAAGTCATCGCTAGAACATGCAAATGCTGATGCTATGTCACGCCTTTCTCAGCAATGCAAAAGACTTCATTGTGAACAAACAAGATTGTTTCATCTGGAACAATATGCACAAGTACCTGTTACGTTTGAAGCAGTGGCTAAAGAGACCAGTGAGGACCCCACCCTCAGTAAAGTGTACAGGTCAACTGTGCAGGGATGGCCAAAGCACAGTACGGTATACGTTGATCCTTATTTCAGATGTAATCAAGAGTTATCAACCCTGGAAGGATGCTTGATGAGAGGTATACGTCTGGTTATACCTGCCACCTTACGGCCCATTATATTTGCTGAACTCAATCAGAGTCATTTGGGTATAGTAGGAATGAAGGCAACAGCACGCAACTATGTCTGGTGTCCACATATAAATGAAGATATTGAAGCCATTGCTAGGTCATGCCCTCAGTGTAATGCGGTCAAACATAATCCACCTTCGGATCCTCATCACTGGGCACCTGCTGAAGGGCCATGGCAAAGGATACATCTAGATTACGCTGGACCTATAGATAATATGATGTTCCTCATTGCAGTAGACTCATTCTCCAAGTGGCTTGAAGTATTTTCTGTAAAAACGTCTACTTCAGCTGCTACAATCTCAACACTGCGAAGTATGTTTGCCACTCATTTTTACCCCGTTCAGTGGTCACTGACAATAGGCCACAATTCACATCTGGTGAGTTCAAACTCTTCAAGAACACCAACGGTATTCAATATCTGACAACAGCGCCATATCACCCACAGAGTAATGGGCAGGCTGAGAGGTTTGTACAAACCTTCAAACACGCATACAAGGCTTCAACGGGCACCACCAACATAAGGGTCGATCAATTTCTCCTCAAATCCCGTACAACCATAAACACTGTAATCGGGAAAACCCCTGCCGAGTTGTTGATGGGCCGCTGTCTGAGGACGAGGCTAGACCTGTTGAGACCACCAGCTCATTCCTCTCCACAAGTGAACAAACAGCCAAAGCGCCACTTCACGGAAGGTGAACTTGTATGGTACAGAAGGTTTCATACTATTATACTTTTATATTATTATAAATTGCATATTTTTCAATTAGTTTACATCTCATCATCATTATTTTATTATTATTATTATTTTATTATAATTATTATCAATCATCATCATCATATATTCATTTGCTACACAATTTCTTTGCACTTATTAGTATTAACTAACTACTACTGTAAACAACTAAGTCATTGATTGATTATTATTATTTAAATTAATAATAATCATAAATCAACTCATAAATAATAATCAAATTAAATAATATAAATTATTATTTTATTTATTAATAATAATAATTTTTTCTTTCTTCCACTTACTACTTACACATTTAGAGACTTCAATTAGCTCAGGAGAGTACCGTTTATATAAACTATCTGACCTGGCTCCACAACATACGCAAACAAAAGTCTGATAATCGTTTTTAGACATAATTCTGTTAACCAATTATTGACAGCAGAAGAATAACAATACTTCTAATAAGAATAATAATTCATCTCCCAATAGCAATGGGATTTTTCTATATAAAGAGTTTTTCGCGCACACGGTGATTGGTTCAAAAGTTTTTGGCTTGTGATTGGTTGTTGGCTCATTCTAAATGGAATTGGTTGGAAGCTGAAAAAATTACTAGAAAATTAAAAATTATTAATAACAATTGACTAATATAATACAAAAACCATTTTATAAAAATTATATAAAATTATTCTAAATGAACATATTGACCAATCAACAGGCGTTCTGATTTCAATCAATGAAAATCCTTAAATGCAGCACCGTATACGGCGATTTTTGTGTAATGTCATATGATTGGATAAAATTAGGTGTTCGTGATTAGCCAGTTGTTTCAAGTAGCATTTGCATTCTTATAAAATGTTTTAAAATTAGAGTGAAATTGGCTCATAACTATCTTCAAACAGCATCATAGTCTTCACTTTTCCAGAATTATTAAATTTTCAGTTTTATAAGTCAAGTGCAGTGTTCTATGAATAATTTTGTTGTTATTGGCTATGATGATATGATATGGTGTTGTCAACCAGTGTAGTGCCACTAGGTATTTTTCATTATTTGAGCCAATGATATTTCTAGAAATGTTTTAGACCAATGAAAAGCTCTTTTGCAAATCGCCCTATACGGTGCTGCATTTAAGGATTTTCTCAATCAATCATCGCGCGCACAAAACACTATTTATATAAAAAAAAGTCCATAGCAATGAAGCTGATGCTGTTTGGTTATTACCTCTATGAGCAAAACATAAATAGACCAAAGAAATGCTTGATGAGTTTCATCAAAATCATAGATGGAAATAAGCAGAGTCTATTAACCTAGTTGAGAAACATAAAAACTTATTCTATGGAAACTGGTTTACTCCTTGTGCTAAGTCCCAGCGTTTCCACGTCGATACATTTATTTACCCATGATATATCCCAAAAGGTTACCCCATGGGTGAAGTATAACGAAGTATAAATAAATGAAGATAAGTTATACTCCTTGGGGTACCCTCTTTGATATTGTTTTGTAAAAAATTGTGATTTCTGTTACAATAATTATTGTCTCACACCACCTTCATGTATTATCAATCAATAATCATTTTAAATGATAATTGTTACGCAAGAAAAGTAGTATAATAATAATTAATAAATTTAATAATAATAAATAATTATTATAAGTTATTATTATAATTAATTATTATTATTATCCTTTATTATTATGGTATTATTGTGCAGAATTTTTTGGTGACAGTTACAAGTCACCTACACTACCTCGTAGGCAAATAATAAGGAGGTAGGTGCAGATCTGCCTATTTTGCGGCGTAGCCCATGTTATTTTCCTATCTAACTAACAAAAATCGTCTACCTTTTGTAGCCAAAGCAAAAAAACTTTTGAAAATTTTTTTAAGCTTCTGAAAATAGCACCAGAGTGTACCATGGTGTCTTGTCACCAGAATGCTACCAAAATTTTTAGTGTAGCATTATTTTAAACCATATAAAAATTAATTTCAAAAAGACCTTACAGCACTAAATTTTTTTATAACTCCACGCAAACACTTAAGTAATCACGGCAGGCGGATCAGTCGAGCGTGAAGCTGTATAAAAAAAACCTACGGGCCTAGTTGTTTAGCTGTTGTGTAGCAATAATAATACTTTAAAATATCTGTCACAATAATATTATTCATCATTACACTTCTTTATTATGTTACAGAGACCACAAGAAAAAGAAGAGAACCATCACAGATGAAGACATTTTTTATAGTGCTAAATATATATTGTTTCTACTGGAACTGTTGTTATTATCATATATAATAATAATAATAAAATTATTATTATTAATTAGTGTTGTAGTTTTGATGATTGAGAAAAGTGTGTCAACATGATATTTGTTAATCATATTTGCCACAATTAATTCGTGCTATAGGATTTTTATACACCGACCAAGAACCAAACTGTTCGTTATTTTTATCAATTGTTGTTATTATGCGTTGAAAATATACTAAATATTATAAATAGTAAGTACTATTTGATGTTTTATTATAGCCTCATGCATTAAACATTCACCAAACGCAGAACACTGGGCGCACAAACCGCCCGTATTGTTTTATGGTCACGTGGTGTACGTTTTTCGGCCTATATTTTGTCAACAGAAAAATTACAGCAAAAATTCTTTTTCAAAAAGCTCCAAAATATTATATCAAATAATGAAACACAAATAAAAAATACACCAACGGATTTATGGTGAAATTACAAAGAACTTTGTTGGCTCAAAACATTGTGAAAAGTTTCTGAGTGCTGGGAAATTTGCGATTTTGAGAGATCATTTTAAATAATACCTACCGAAACCATGCTGCTTTTCAAAGGACAGTTGAAGGTGAGTTTTGAGCGCTCTAGTGTTCTGTATCTAATGAACTTTGAACTTTTGTTCTGTGAGCCTTAGTTCCTGACTTATTAAAAAAATGGGTCAACCTACTCAGAGCCAAAACCGCAAATAAACCGTTGGCATTCTATCAACCGGAGAGATTGGTTAATTCTCACGCAACGCATGCGGCCCACTTGCACTAGCTACCTTTTGTCCCCAAGAGTATTACCGCAATAAATCGCCAGTTCTGCACCTAAATGGAGCTTGCTGACAGCTTGGTCGTGTCACTGCCTAACTATCAACATCGTCCAGCAGATAGTCGGCCAGGATGGCAAGGCTAGTCAGGCAAGTCTGTCTTTTGGCTGTGATTATCGTGTTCGGGGTAGGGTTGAGACAGCTGACCAGCACCCTTCCTTGTTTGTCTGGCAAGTTTACGCTTGTAGCTAATGGTAGGCTACCCGGCAAACTCTGGATCACTCCCTGTGGACAGTAGCTTTGCGCCGCGAGGTGGCATGGTATGGTAGCCTCTGTCTGTGGGGGAATTTCTGTCTTCCGAAGCACCTGGACTTTAGAGATCTGTGCCCTACCATAACGGTCAGTGCACACCAGCTCTCTGTTCTGCATGATCAGTACTGGTTGATCAAAGCCCAAATGGCACTTCTGGTTGGCCAAGGAAGACATCCCGGGGATGACATCCTCACTAATCTGGGTGCGACAAACATCTCTGTATATGCCACAGTCCGTACTCGTCCCAAGATACTGAGCAGGCGATAAAATGGCAGTTTAGTGCCGTTTGCCATTAATCCGTGGGAGTCGTACTCTTGCAGTGTGGCTTTCCGATGGTCTGGTAGCTTGTCGTACACGTTTTTGGATAGCAGATTGGTATTGCAACCAGTGTCTATCAGGTATGTCACTGTCTTCCCTTCTACCTTGCATGGCAGGTAAAATCTGGACTTGTATGGCCGCTCCATCTGGTTTACACAAGATGCAAGAGGGGTAGTTTCGACTGGCAGTCCAGGCAGCATTCGGGGCTCTCTCCTGTGGGAACCAGGAGTCTGCACCTTTCTGCGCCTTTGCCTCTTCAGCCTCTCTTCTTGGCTTGTGTTCCAGTAGACACCGGCTGTAGTTCTTCCTCGTCTGACGAGTCTTCATCCAGAGCAGATAGGTTGGTGAACCTGTTTTGCGTCAGAACCGACACTGGCTGGGGGTATGGCTGGGGTGTAGGCTGGACGCCTAACCTCTCACCATCCATCCCGGGTCTGTCCCTCAAACCTGGTTTGCTGGTTGGTTCCGTTTGCCCTTCTTCCGCCAGTAGAGTTCCCTACTGCTGCGGGCTGCTGGTGTTTCCCTGGTTGGTAGACCAGGGACCCTCTTGACACTCCCTTTGGGTGTGTCCAAACTTCTGGCACTTCCAGCACTTGACAACCCTTTTTGGTCGTCGTGCGGGCATGCTGTCTGGTTGTGTAGCCTTGAGGGTGGCCACTTGCTTGGCTAATTCGCTAAGTGTCTTGGCTAGAACCTCCAGGTGGGCTTATATTCCGGGGTCGTCCTTGTGGCCTCTACTTGGCAGCATTCTTCTTTCTCATCTGCCTCCACGCTTCGGCCCTTAGGCCCCGTGTAGGCCGGCTGTGTTTGCATAAATTCATTCCCTGCCTTTACAGCTGCCTCCAAGGAGGTCGGCTGTATGGCTAGGAGGTGCCTCTGTAGATAGGCATTTCCCAGAGTATTCTGGAAATGCTCCAGGGCGTATTCATTCCTCTGTGCTCTGTGCGAGTCTTCGTGTGCGGCCTCCACGAGTGTCTCTATGGCCAGTGCATGCTCTCTTAGGAAGTGTCTTGGGTCTTTTCGATACCCTGACAGTATGGCCCTAGCTTCTCGGCAGGTGAACCCAAAGCTCGCTTTCAAGAAATCCATGATTGCCTAAAGCGTGTCTCCTCGTCCGCATTGCTGTGCCTTCCCGTGTAAGGATTGCCTTAGATGGATAATAGTTGTGGCCGGCGCCCAATTGTTGGCTTCCGACACCTCCTGAAAACGCTGGAGGAAGTATTGGACGTCACCAGTACCATCATATGTCGGGCCTTTAAAGGGAGTTGCTTGTAGGGTGGTGTCCGTCATTTTGTCTAGTAGGTTGGTCGGCTGACCCATGATCCTGGTGGTAGGATTCCTGTCCATGCTCATGGCTTGTCTGCTTGGTCTCTCTTGCTCTGCCCTTGGTCCTAGAGGTTCTTCTCAGGGGATTCGCAGATTTCACTGCTGCCACCAGTGTGCAGGATTTTGTGGTGACGGTTACAAGTCACCTTTGGTAGCCACCTACACTACCTCGTAGGCAAATAAGGCAAGAGCCGTCTGTATCATCAGACAGGCTTGCTGAAAGCTTGGCCGTGTCACTGCCTAACTATCAACATCATCCAGCTGGTAGTAGGCCAGGATGGCAAGGCTAATCAGACAAGTCTGTCTTTTGGCTACTACTCGTTCGGACAACACAAGGCTGTTTCGACCAGCAGGTCGTATAGCTGTTGTCCTTCGGAGTAGTAGGGCTGTCGGTATTGTCAGTAAATGTGTGAGAGATCAAGTGTGAACTTGAGTAAGTGTAAGGCTTTATTCAAGAGATACAATCAGCTGCGCCTCGATGATAACACTGATTTAAGAGAGGCCTCGCAGCTATATTTATGTAAGCAGTTATGTAACACTTTCTTTGTTTACAGTAGTAACCTCAAAGTGATAGCAGTATATAATAGAAATAAGGTTTAGAGGGTGTAAATAATTAAACATGAGTATTTCCTTAGTAACACACAAATATAATGGTACTTGCTATAATGTTATACAGAGGTTCGCCATTTTCCTGTACATTATTATTGTTACTCATTACGGTTATTATTATTGTTTAAGTAATTGTCCCCTCTGGCCTGACAGGGTAGCACAGCTCTGTTTATCTAACCCCTCTTGACAGCAAGGGACACAACTATTAACACTTCTGTGATTGCACATCCCTGAGCACGTATAAAAACGCAGTGCATAAACTGGTGTGCCTCGGTTGTACTTGTGCCACTTGTACGGGAAGAAATCGATCTGTCGATCTGCCACCTCCTGGGAGGTGGGTACAGACTAGTTTCCAGTCATGCATGTAACCAGGAAAGACGGCTACGACTCATGTCTATCATCCTCCTATTCAGGCACCTGGCTAACATGACTCTCACTGCAGAGCTTGGCACAGATACACCTAGTTGCCTAGGCTATCAAGAAGTGTCTACGGCCTACAGGCTTATCAATCCTCAGTGCAAGTGCCTGGCTAACAGAACTCTTTCTCCTGAGAGCTAGTCACAGACATTTTAGTTGGCCATACAACTAGCAGAGAGACAATTATGGCCTAAAGATTTATCCGTCTCAACGCAACCAAATCTGGCCAACAGACTCTCCCTAGAGCCGGGCACAGATTTTACCAGCTGCCCATGCAACCAGTTGGGGCGGCTATGGCTATAAGGCCCAACTGCCTCAGAGCACTATTTGGCTAGCAGAACTCTTTACAGAGCTAAACACATATAGACTAGTTGCTCATGTAACTAGGGAGGCGACTATGGCTTGTACAACCTATCAATCTCAGCGAAGAACACTAGGCTAGCTGACTCTTCCCAAGAGCCAGGCACAAGTATTCAAATAGCTACGAGGTGGCTATTTGTGGTGATTGACTCTGCTCCTACTGAATAGACAAGTCTACAATTCCGAGCATCAAGATCAACTAATTTATTTAATAAAACATAGCTGCTTATACACAACAAAAAGCGGAAGCATTAGTACCAGTACAAGAAAAACTGGCAGCTTACTAACCACTTAGCTACGAGCGCATAAGTTCATAGTTGACTAATCACTGTGCAGCACAATACATCTAGAACTGTAAATTGTATAATAGGTAAAGGTATATGCTACGAATTGTCTGCCTGTCGTATTGTCTCTGTTTGTGAATAAGTTATTGTTATTCACTTCAGTGTTTTATTAATAATAAAGTGTTTATTATTGTTCTCAAGTTTTTTTTATTAGTCATCATTATTATTGTTATTGTTTATTATAATTCTTATTTATCGTATTAAAAATGATAATTTTGTTAAAAGATAATGATATATTAATGAATGAAATAACGATAATAATTTATAATAACAATCATTATCATCATCATTATTTTCAAAATTAAAATAATTACATTAATTATTTTTATAAAACAAATTGATAACTGTCGTTGTAAGTAATGATGTTAATAATAATTATGGTTTTTGTATTCATCTAGGATGATCAATTTACTGTTTATTGTTATAATTGCGCATATATATTTTTCACCATTATAAAGAGATGGCAGTTTTAGATTTGGAAAGTTTTAAATATTATTATTATCATTAATGTTAATGTAAAAATATAAAATATTGCTGTTTTCATATTAGTATGTAGTGGTTAATATTATTACTCAAACAACCCAATCCAATGTATATAATTTTATTATCATAATGATATGATCATTGTTATATTCATCAAGTCCTCGTAATAGTTGTTTCAAATAGTAGTTCAATATTCACAACGGTTCAAAGAAGCTGTTTTTTACCAATCTTTGTGTAGGCTCACTTGAGATAACATTCTTGTTTGATACTTAGTTGCTGCAAGTTTATTAGTTGAGATATCTTTTATGATGGCGAATGTTGGAATGAACGTAGACAAGAATGAATATCGGCAGGAATAAATTCTGGGAAACCAGGAAGGGGTGTAGGACCTCCTAGAATGAACGACGACAATCCTGAAATATATGCTAGGAAGAGTCAACCTTCATTCTCCGCTACACAAAAAATACCCCTTGGATATTGGTTTCAGAATTTCCGAATTTATTTTTTTCATCAAAGTAGAGAACTTTTGAAAAAAAATATTAGCACTTCCTTAAATGGGCGTTGACAAATTCCTTTTTTTAGCGTAGTCGAATGAAATATTCTTCTTTATAGTTTCGTTGATATTCATTTTAGGAGATGTTTGCATTCATTCCCTGCCTATCCGTACTCATTCCTGCTGACTTTCATTCCTCTCTATGTTCTTTCCAATCTCCATAGTGACCCAAAACATGAAACCATTTGCTTTCAAAATATCGAAACGTTTTATGAACTAGTCTAGTTGCTTTTTGAAGGGTCCCTTTAGTTTAAACTTCATTCAAAGGCTACAGTAAATAACCTAGGGGGCTGTATCACAACACAGGCTCATAGGTTTTTGTAACTTGTTGTTATAGCTAGAAATTGAGTTTTATTCACTGAAACTCCAAGTGTTTAACGTAGCCAGGATATTGGAATGAGCCTAGACAGGATTTGATGCTGACAGATATCACTACATTTCAACATGGAATAAATGTAAAAACATTGGAGAATGAATTGCGACACACCTGAATCAATGCCAACTATGCAGTAAAGAATTATTCATTCTACCAAGTGTCGACATTCATTTCTGGCAACATATGAAATATCGTTTCGATGTTGGTTCCAATAGTTCTCCATTTTCATCGAGAGAAATGGAAGTCTTAGTGATGCTTTACATGTTGCCTTCACTTCTTAGAATAAATCTTAAAATATTTTACCAGTGGTGGGCATTCGTTACTGTTGTGTCGTCATTCATTAAAGGATTTTTCAACGTTCATTTCAGACCTGTCTGCGTTTGTTCCTGCCAAAATTTAGTGCAATTTTCAATTTTTTGTTACCAAACGATAGACCCTTGAAATCATTGTAATTGCTCTGCAAATCATTTGGACGCTTTTAAAAATAATCAACTGGTTTTAAACAGTTTAAATCATATGAAGGATTTATATGTAGTACAAGCCATAAACTTTTCATAAAACACAGTAGGATTTTATCATACCAGTGATGAATAACATAAACGAGTTTGTAATAAATTTGACTGGCAGACAGATTAGGCCCCAGCATCAACCTACTATTTCATTCCATTAATAAGAAGTCGTTTAATTATCTGTATGATAAGAGAAAATCATCAGCGGCTATGATTTTATTTGAATGACAACAAATAGTAGTACTAGCTGAATTATGCATGAACTATGTCCTGAGCTATTTATACTCCCTAGTATTGTTACCTGATTAAACTATTTCAGAAGATATTTGCAATCTAGCGGTTAAAGTGTTAACAGTTAGAGCTTGCATTAGCTAACATCTCATGAGGCCTTCGTTACACCTTATCTGAGTTACAGCAGCACAAAACAAGACTTAACCAAAATTGAATACTTGTTGAAGTTTGTTTCTCTTGCCTGTGGTTGGATATTACAGTAAACATAAACCTGTCACCGCTTGTGTGGGCTGCCAGAGAATAAAAGCAGTTGCAAGCAACATTTTGCACATTACAAATTTATTAAACAAGTAAAATAGTGACATAACCTCGTTTGTTGATGCTTTGTTTTGCACCCTAGCTGTTCGAATGAGAAAAATGATTCAAGATGGAGATTTTATAATATTGAAAAAAGAATCGTCAATAAGAATTGTACAAGCCAAGAAAAATGGGTGAGTACATCATTGTAATACATGTGAAAAGTTGTCTTCCCTTTTTAATTGTAAGGAGGTAATTCCTAGCTTTATGGTATTTTGTGATTTTTCACTTGTAGACGACCATTTATATTTGACAAAGTAAAGTTTTATTTAAACAATATATTTGATAAACCATATGGAACTCAGTTTGAAGTAGAGAAGAAGACCAATCAGCTGGTGCCGCGAACTGAAGACTTCTCTGTAGAAGGTTTGTATGGCATATATACTATAAGTAGTTAGTAGTAGTATATACCTCTATGGGTTACATTCGTTATATAAGTATGGGGGCCATTGTAGACTCACAGGCTATTTCTTGTAGGTGCGCTTCCTGAGGCTAGTAGTGGACTAGACAATCGTAATCTGCTCTGTTCTAATGACGACAACCAGAACCTTGGCAAGGAAGAGATACAAGCCCTGCGTAAAGATGGACTAACTGGTGATGTACGTGTCACTCATTGCTCTACATTGTGTAACTCCATTGATTCTCCGATAGATTTGTGCTCTATTTAGCACTATATTCTTTGTTTCACTTTTAAAACGTCAGGCGTGTATCGTAGGCTATAATATGAAGTTGTCTGCTCAAGGAGAAGACAACTGCTGATATTTTTGTGCCTAATTTTCAATGGGTACCAGTGATAATCTAACAGAAATAATTAAGGATTGTTGGATACAGATATGTTGTGTAATTGTTGTAGGAGGTGGTAACAGAGCTTATTAAAAACAGTGCCACCTTCACTCAGAAAACTAAATTCTCCCAGGAAAAGTGGATTAAGAAGAAGAAAAAAAAGTATGTTTTAACATTTGGACTGTTTATGCATACCACATGTACATATTACACACCACATGTACATATTACACACCACATGTACATATTACACACCACATGTACATGTTACACACCACATGTACATATTACACACCACGTGTACATATTACACACCACATGCACATATTACACACCACATGTACATATTACACACCACATGTACATATTACACACCACATGTACATGTTACACACCACATGTACATATTACACACCACGTGTACATATTACACACCACATGCACATATTACACACCACATGCACATATTACACACCACATGTACATATTACACACCACATGTACATGTTACACACCACATGTACATATTATATGCTACATGTTGTAGGCATATGAATGTATACACGGTGTTGAGACCATGTATAAGATATATAGCTGATATGTATTACCAGAGAGACCCAGCTAAAATATGGTATGTACATGTATTGTATACTATGTACTTGTAACCGTACTATATACTAGTAACTGTACTATATACTAGTAACTGTACTATATACTAGTAACTGTACTATATACTAGTAACTGTACTATATACTAGTAACTGTACTATATACTAGTAACTGTACTATATACTGGTAACTGTACTATATACTAGTAACTGTACTATATACTAGTAACTGTACTGTATACTAGTAACTGTACTGTATACTAGTGCTGTACTGTATACTAGTAACTGTACTATATACTAGTAACTGTACTATATACTAGTAACTGTACTATATACTAGTAACTGTACTATATACTAGTAACTGTACTATATACTGGTAACTGTACTGTATACTAGTAACTGTACTATATACTGGTAACTGTACTATATACTAGTAACTGTACTATATACTAGTAACTGTACTATATACTAGTAACTGTACTATATACTAGTAACTGTACTATATACTAGTAACTGTACTATATACTAGTAACTGTACTATATACTAGTAACTGTACTATATACTAGTACTGGTACTATATACTAGTAACTGTACTATATACTAGTACTGGTACTGTATACTGGTAACTGTACTATATACTAGTACTGGTACTGTATACTAGTAACTGTACTATATACTAGTACTGGTACTGTATACTGGTAACTGTACTATATACTAGTACTGGTACTGTATACTAGTAACTGTACTATATACTAGTACTGGTACTATATACTAGTAACTGTACTATATACTGGTAACTGTACTGTATACTAGTAACTGTACTGTATACTAGTAACTGTACTATATACTGGTAACTGTACTATATACTAGTAACTGTACTATATACTAGTAACTGTACTATATACTAGTAACTGTACTATATACTAGTAACTGTACTATATACTAGTAACTGTACTATATACTAGTAACTGTACTATATACTAGTAACTGTACTATATACTAGTACTGGTACTATATACTAGTAACTGTACTATATACTAGTACTGGTACTGTATACTAGTAACTGTACTATATACTAGTAACTGTACTATATACTAGTAACTGTACTATATACTAGTAACTGTACTGTATACTAGTAACTGTACTGTATACTAGTACCTGTACTATATACTAGTACTGGTACTGTATACTAGTAACTGTACTATATACTAGTAACTGTACTGTATACTAGTACCTGTACTGTATACTAGTAACTGTACTATATACTAGTAACTGTACTGTATACTAGTACCTGTACTATATACTAGTACTGGTACTGTATACTAGTAACTGTACTGTATACTAGTACCTGTACTATATACTAGTACTGGTACTATATACTAGTACTGGTACTGTATACTAGTAACTGTACTGTATACTAGTACCTGTACTATATACTAGTACTGGTACTATATACTAGTACTGGTACTGTATACTATGTAATGTAATTATTTTTTCTTAGGTGAGGTTTCTTATACATGAAATTATGTTTCTGTTTTCAGTTTACCGCAATATAATGTGTTGTATTATTATTTATTTATTTTGGATGTTAGCAATTTTTTTTTATTCAGGCTTCACAAGCGTCTGACGTAGCCTTTGGTCCAGTTTGGTTTCTGTTTAATCCAAAAATTTCCAACTTCCAAGGTAATTTGTTTACACTTCAGTTATTTGCGCATGGACTCACTGGCCCAGATGCTCACCATGGCTAACATACAAGCCAGCTCCAAAGTCCTCCTAGTTGAGTCATGTCAAGGTCTTCTCGCAGCAGCTATACTTGACAGGCTTGGTGGTAAGTTCTTGAGCTACATTCTCTCTCTTTTCTAGTTGTAAAGACTTTGACACGTTCTAATCACAATATTGTATTAGCTGTAACATTTCATTCCAACTGATTGAGCAGACTATGTTTCAGTTGTTCACACGGCAGGGCTTTTCATATTTGTTATAGAGGTATTTATAACTTGTGCTACGAGAACAATCCAATACTGTACAAAATTAGCCCTCAGTATATTAATTTCTTTGATTATATAAGCGCCACTGGTACATGTTATCAGGTAGAGAGTGCATTAGTACAGGTTTCATATCGAGTATTCCTGTGGGCTTTGAGATTGTTAACTACATATTTGTTATGTACAACCTTCACCTCTTTCTAATACAAGATCTATAGATGTTCAATGACATCTCATTTGACCTTCAACTCCGCGCAAGCCCACCGATGGGGTACTTGATTATGGCTGCATACTTGTTACGTATTCAAGAGAATAACTACGTTACAGCAAGACCCTAGCGCCCCGTCTCATTACACGCTGGTATCGTGTGCGGATATGAGCTCGCTGCCGTTCAAACGTTCAACACTTGCTTCATGCCGGTCTCACTCTCTCCAAATCTACTTACACAGTTATTGAGTTGATTAACTGCTGAGAGATGTGGGTGTCTGACAGCCCTAAGCTCTTAGTGCCGAGGTGCTACATTGATGTGTTTTGTACGCTGTTCTCGCCCACTTTCTCTGTGTCTAACTGGAAAGGCTCCTCATTCTAATCATTACTTGACTGATAAATTTGGTTCCTTGACAGCATTATTGGTCACCCATCTACTTCGTCTATGTCTAAATCTCTTTATTTCACTCCTAATATAGTATTTTCGCATTTTCTATCAGAGCTATAAAATTACTTGGAGTTGTCTTTTTGAAAAGACAACTTCCCATTTAACAATACATATTGAAGCAATACCGCATGTATGCTTATTATTTCTGACTTTTGTTCAACTTTTTGTTTACCAGTTTTCACCATTGAAATGTTTGGCATGTGGTTGTCACCTATGGCAGCATGCTGCCGACTGATCAGTGCTAAGCACTCTGCTAATCAACTCGCTAATTGCTAGTATAATTGAGTTCAACTCTTGTAGCAGAGTGAAGCCCTCTTTCACAGCCGAATGTAATTATTTGTTTAAGGAAATGAATTGCTAAAAGTGCTTGCTGTCTATTAAGTTTTATGACTAGTTATGATTGTCTGTGAGTTACTGCAGTCATGCGTATTGATGTAGTCATTTTTTTTAATATAATAACATTTGGTTATCGCTGTTTGTTTTAACCCGATTATTTAAGAAAGGCTTCTCAAGTCTGGTCAACCAGTCGCTAGCTAACACAATTATGTACCCACTCTATAGTTTTTTTAATCGCTCCATTTTATCTTCGTGATGTTGGTGTGCTGTCACTAGGTGTTGGTTTACTACTAAAAATACACAACTTGTTTTTAATTCCTTAAGTTGGCGTTTTCTGTTTTGTGGCCCAGGCTACATTGTTTGAGTTGTGTTTGCTTGTAGACGATGGATGTTTGACCCAACTGTTTACTGGCCCCAATCCAATGAAAGGGCGCGGTGCCTTCGATGATTGTGGCTTTCCCAAGGAGCTGAGCAAGGCTAGAATGAAGCTGTTTCCTCTAAATCGTATGCACGAGCTCGCCATGTTCACTAAAACCAAAGTAAGTTACAGATGTCTATCTAGAGAAGGATCTTTCTCAGCATGCGATAAAAAGCTGTGAACAACTACTGAGAATGTTGTTATAAACTGTTATAGTGTAGCAAAGAGATCCTGCGGGAATAACTAACAATAATTATATTGATAAAAAACCTCAGCATAATGAGAAAATATGTATTGAACGTGTTGTTGTTCCGGTATAGAATGTAGGGTGTACATGCAGTAGGCAGCAGGCAGCGGAGTGGTTGTGTGGTATACATTACACAACTCAAGCACGGTGCAGTATATGGACTTTTATGCTTTTTTCACACCTTTATCAGCGCACTAGCTGATGACATCGCGGCGAATGTTAAATATAGCATTTTGAGATTTTCTGACGGCGCTATACATTCTCTCTCTCTGCATACTGTGATTACTTTGACGTATGCTTGTGCCGTTGGACATAATATGATGGTGAGGCGCTGACCCTTGGGATAACGCTGCCATTCATTCGCGAAGCAGACATATTTTCTAACCCTTTATATGTTATATAACCACCCAGCAGTGCCTCGATTTGATATAAAATATGGAACGAGCTTTTAGCAGCGTCACAGAAATGTCAATGTTTGTAAAGGAAAATAGACATGCCATCGCTGTAAGCGGCTTTTCTTATCACCTGTACGTGACCGCGGATGTGTTAACATGTTTTCTATCATGAATTTTTTTAAATTTTTCATGTAGAAGAAAAATTTAACTCGTTGCCTTGGTAACTTCTGAATATTTATTATTTGCATTCTTTAGCGTAATTTTACTGGTCAATAAAATTATTCGATTTCGCGTTTAAATTTTTAAAAAAAATTGCAAAGTTTGTTTGTTGAAACTGGAGTCTCTTTGAATAGGTGCACTTGGCATGAAAGGTTTTTATTTGTTTGCAGCCTTTCATACAAAGCGCACGTTTTTTTTCACGTGACCAATTTTGATAATATTTTGCTTATAAAACTAAATGATGTGTCTCGGTTATTGCAGCCGGAGCTCCATGCTGCAGTTCCGCTCGGCAAAAAGCAAAAGTTGGATGAAACAGAGGCTTGCTTGCCATCACATGATGTGGATAGCCACTCCCATTCACCTGTTGAACTTGATCCCGCACAACAGCAAACTGTCATTTCTTGTCAAAGTGTGGCTGATCAGGAGCCAGCTGATGCAAAAGGCGAGGTTTTATCTGATGATCAGAACTCAAAAGATGAAGTGAAAGAAGGCAATGAAATAGCTCATGGGCAGAAAAGAAAAATGAGTTCTGAAGTAAAACAAGCCCCCCATTTGATGGAAAGACTTGCAGCTAAGGATTTCATAGAAAAAAATAAGTTTGACACGTACGTAAGGGCTCATATCCCCTGATTACATAATTTGTTATATTTCTAGACTAATTATTTTTAAGAACAAAGCCTTGCGTAATAATTAGTGACGATTATTGCCAATGTTGATGATGCAAATGCAAAATGAAGTTGCACACACGTTAGATATCGGTCTACATGCTTATCAATGATCTCTAATAACTTTATATTTGCAGATTGATTATTGCAATGAAGGTGCAGCCGACGCAGCTTGTTCTTCGTCTCATAAATCTTGTTAAAATGTCTCGTCCATTCGTTGTGTTTCACCCTCACAGAGAGGCACTCATGGAAGTGTTTGTGCAACTGAAGGAAAGAGGGGGCGTGGTCAACTTGAGACTATCAGAGAGTTGGTACAGGTCTATACAGGTGCGCTGCCTTGTTTATTTGCTGGCTGATTCACTCGGTATATTGATTCAGTCATCACCTTGTCCCTAACCTCTTGAACTGTTGACCCATGCGGCAGCTTTTGCTAAATATTTTTTTGCAGTCCACTATTAATCAATATGTGATTGTAACTACAGTCCATGTAGTCAGCGGTGAATTGATTTGCACGTAAACTAACAAATCAACAGTATAACAAACATTGACCTTCGTTCTCCCTTGAGATTCTCTGCATACTCATACTCATCGATGTGTTTGTCTCTTCTACCTATTTACCTGCGTTGTTTGTTGTAACTTGGTCTAATTGATGCCTTTGATACATTTGATACCTGGAATACGCGGTGGCGTAGCGCATTGCAAAATTTCTTTCCCTCCGTCGAAATTTGTCATTTCTTCTAAACGTATTGGAGCATTAACATTCTTATTACGCGCCACAAAGGGTTTACAAGCATTGCCTGTGGCACTACAATCGTGCCTTTCTGACATTTTACTTACGCGTTCTACATTTTTTATGTCTGTCATGTAATTGGTCAATGAACCTCACTTGCGCCGCGTTATTGCTTGGCCCACTAGGCTAAATCGTTTCACTTCATTGTCTGGCAGATCCCAGAATGTTGCCAACTTTCTATAATACTGTCCTCATCGGCATTTGGGACAAAAGTATTTAAACCAATGTAACTTGGGAGTTGTGTTTCCACTTGTATCAACTTACTTTTTTTTACTTTTTGTCAACTGGCTAGAAATTTTGCGTTGGTCTTAGTTATTTCCATAGACCAAAATAATTAATGAAATTGTTAGTTTTTATTAATAAAATATTATAACTGCTTTATTAAGTTGGTAATGTGGCTGGGGAAGTGTCGGTGATGTGCTGTTTGTTTGTGGCAGGTTTTGCCCCAGAGGACGCACCCAATGGTGAACATGAGTGGTTCGAGTGGATACATTCTGACTGGCATTACAGTGGACACATCATAGGACACAGCATAGGACACAGCATAGGACACAGCATAGGACACAGCATAGGACACAGCATAGGACACAGCATAGAGCCACCTTAGCCATACATACTATTGTATTTAGTTGTATTTAGTAAATGTAGTAAATGTAAAGCATTGTGTTCCCACATGTCAAGTATTTGTCACTTTGTACATACATAGGTTTGTACTTGTGATGTTATGGTATGTCCAGGGTACCCTCTTACCCTCACCAATACTATGTGCTTAGCTCATGTATATCTGCTCAAGTACTCTTCGCTAAAAATCTACTCTTGTACTCTCTCTTTGCATTCTTTAATCTTCTAAAAGGCTGTTGAGAAATATAGAATTATTGAAATTTATGTGGAAGATTAATGTTTTATTACACTGAGTTGGTACAAGCGGATTAAAGCGTTTGTTGTCGTCATTCATGCGCGAATTGTTTTTGAGATTGATCGTAATATATTCATTGCTATTATGTTACATTGTTAACAAGTCATCTGTGAATGCTCGCTTTGACAAGGTGACAGCTGATTTTATAATTAATTGTTCATTTTTTATTCAAATTTTTTGTTATTGTAAAAGTAATTTGTTGTAATTTTGCAAACCCGATAATCTCACATATTTCAACAATACTTGAGGCCAACTTTGGTCATTTGTTGGTACAGCCTAAAATACCTCGCATGATTAGTGTAAAAATTAACAATTATGATTTCACCTCAAACACTGGCTGCATTGTCTGTGTGTAACAAACATGATGCAAGATTTTTAGGTAGATTTGTGGCCGCCAAATGTAAATGAGCGAAGCGAGATGGAGATAATTCACGTGAAAAGAGCATGGAATAGTTTGTAAGCTTGTGTCACACTTTTATAATAAATTTGAAATAAAATATCTTTTTGTCATTGCAGTTAAAAAATAATGCCAAGGTGGTGTTTGAAATGCTGGGTATAATTTTTTTTGACAAATTTGCTTTTCAGTATTATTCTTACTTTCATCTCATCAGTTTTCAGTTCATACAATTTTTTTTATTGATGACTTCGAGTTTTTACAATCAATTTTTTAAATATATTTTTTGTCTCAATTTCATATTTTGCAGTATTTTAATGCTTTGCTGATGATTTACTGAAATTTCTTCGGTTTGCTCTAGATAAAACACATTTTGGTCAAATAAAATACTCATTTTTTACTGCAATTCTTACAGCTGATGAAGCTCTATGGAAGACACAGCAAGCTCCCATTCAGTATTTGAGAACACTAACATTAGTATTTTGTTATTCGGTATTGTATTGTTTGTTTGCCCAAACTAAATATGTGACTGTTATTTACATTATTGGTGATTAATTTTACGAAAAGTCAATTATATTATTTTTTGCTACTGTTTATGACTACCACATATACTAATGGGCAACTATGGTAATCTGCCCGTTGCTCATTTAAGTATTTGGACTTGTGCCAAGGATTATCAGAAATGAAAGTAAAATAAACAGCCCAACCCAGAAAACATGTTTTGATATTTTTTTGCCGAAGTATATGCGTCATCAATATAATGGTGCACACCTACGCATTTTTTTGGACAAAAAGACTATTTTCGATCCGATATTTTGATGTTTTATAGCGCTTTGTTTAGCTGTTTGCCAAGAAAACGCGTGTGGAGAAACGGTAAATTGGAGATTACTTGTGTGGTGGCAGGATATCCTGAAAGCTTTTTGCAACTCTATAGAGATGCAATAACGTGTGAAGACTCAAAGACAACGTAGATTTTGATATAAACATCGTTTCAAAAGTTGATGAAGTCATATTATGAGTATTTAATTTACTTTCGTGTGTGGCTCTTGACGACTACCAACAGTCACCAATGTTAATGCCAACACGATTGGGCAAAAATCAAATAGCCAAAAGAGGTTAAACAATGAAGAGTTTTACACTTTTATTTTATAATATTAATTATAAACATTTATTTATGTATAATTATATATATTTTTTTATTATAAAGAAACGCCTGATAATGAGGTATGCGTGAATTACTTTTGCTTTCGCTAACCATCTTTCTTTTGCAATGGGCACATGTTGTCAATTGTGAGTTAACAACTCGAGTTGTGTTGTTGTTAAAGGTAGCGTTCTTATGATATCACCACTGAGGTCGTGGCTGGCTACATCTATAACATTACTTCACTTAACTTATGTTTGTTTGTTAGATGTTGATATTGTGCATTCAGTGAAGTCATACTAGTAGAATAGAATATTGACTGAACGCAATCTGAGATGTATGAGGCAGTCGATAATGGCCATCAAGTTGTTATTCATCAAGAATTCAATAACACAATGTAATGTATACGCTAGATACTTCAGTAATGTATGTATTTATCGATGGGGTTCTGAGGCACGTGTTGACCATACTAGCCTGCTGTCGCTGCCCACAGTGTTACGCAATAATTACCCGTAGTAAATGTCAGCTAACTTTTCATCTCCTGTGTAAATATACAGTGTTTACTGCAGATCGGTAGATGATGCACGTGCCATTACAGTTCATGTGGATGACTGCGCTTTCTAATTTGCATGATTGCTCTCTTTTATTATAACATCAGCTCTTGAAAATTATGTGGCACCTTGCCAATTTCATGGAGGGCTGCGGAAAGTGGAATATCATAGTCGTTGATGCACCCTTTCTGGTTTTGCAACTTTTGTGCAATTTGGTGGGAAATAGAAGATTCCGTAAATGATGTAATCAAACCTTTTCTGTAACCAAATTAACTTGGGATTACTTTGTAAAAACAAAAAAGCACCGGGTAAGTCCTTTCTCATTCATTACAGCACTATAGTTCACTAGGTCACTTATAATTCCTCTGCACCGCATCTAGCAGGAGTTAAAACTGTTGATCAACCTGACATTTCTGAAATATGGGCAATTTTTTTCTATTTCATGACACATTTCTGTGTCATTCATAAATCTAACTTACGACAGACTGGTCTCAGCTTGAGAAATGTTACATAATGCAAATAGCTACTTGGTTAGTCACTTTTTGTAGTTCTCGCTTACTGATTAAAAGTTGTGGTAACGACAGGCAATCACGGGTCTATTTTCTTACAAATAATAATTAAATATCACATTATTGGTGTGACTAACAAACAAACTTAGTGCATTGCTATTAGTGTTCCATAGTAATTGTACTACTCAATCAAAATGATACATCGTGACAGAAAAAATGTATTTTTCCTAATGGCGAGCCAATACTAACAATCAGTAAGTTAAAATGGATAAATTAAATCACCGATTTTCAAGTGATTATTAGTCGACTGGAGGATGTACTTCGTTCTTTGTCATAACTTGTTTACTTTCAAGTCGAGATAATCAATTACCAATTTGAATAGGATGCGATGAAGAGCAAGCCAGGGTATGAATAAGATACACACATCCTGCTGCAGCAAAAATATAGTGGATTACGCTTTGTCATGAAAGCTCACAGCTCACTGTTTCTCACAGCCATCACTTGCTTTGTCGGTTACATCATCTCCCTACCTAACACTGGTAGACCAGCCGGAAAATGTCAAATTTTCCAAATAAGTGGAATTATTGTTTACTCCTCATGAGAATTCTAGTTCTAAGTCTATTCTAGTTCTGCGAGAACTTTATCATCAGCAATCAAGCATTTTAGAAAAATAGAATTGTTATTTTCAAGAAATAATTATCAACAAATTGAAGGACACATGATCGGTATACAGAGGCTATTCACATGCTATAAAATTGTGACTACACCTAACAATGTAGAGATTTTTTAAAATAATTTTGGCAAACATTTCCATCATTAAAATTACATTAGCATTGAAATCTAAGGAATGTTTGTGAAGCGCAGAATTGAAAACTTCAAATAAAAGCTCTTATGACAGTGAACTCGGCCAACGGGCCGTTAAAAGCTAAAAAATGTTATAATATTTACAATATTCAGCGGCACTGGCTGTAACGAAGATAAATAATTGATAAAAAACTAAATCACTTAGACATAAGCTCCTTAGAAAGATGGTAGCTCGTGATTTTGCTTGTCTCTATGCTTGGGCTGAGTGTGGAGAGACGAGGCTTGGACAAGAGATTGTCTAAATGGACAGCGTGACCAGCGGCAGATGGCAAATCTCTGCCAACTTCAGTGAGTCTTTGCACCAGCTGGTCGTAGGACAGAGCTGGGTAAAGGTTTGTATGAGGTAGACAAGTGGTCCGATTGTCTTGTAATCGAGGGAAGCTTTCTCTCCTTGCATATGCTTCTCTAGCAATGTGCTGGGAGACGTGTGTTACAGGTAGGCTTGGTCGCCTGTCTCTTAGCTTGGCATCTGTCCAATCCATCCGCTCCTTCACCAGCACTATGTTTGTGTGTACATCATTAATGTCTGTTACTGGCTCATCCAGCTCACTCTGTGTGCTGCCCGAGGTGGCACTGACCTCTAGAGGTACGTTAGTCTCGCTGTCACTAGCAGAGTCACTAACATCATCATATTGTGATGCTACAGTATCATGGTTATGATTAATATCGACATCTATTGAAATCTGTTCCTCTTCAGATAGTTCGTTCCATACTTCCATGTTGGTTTGCATGTTATTGATTTGATTTGTCATCAAGTCGGATGGTAAGAATTTGCTAAACTCCACAAACAGCGGTTCGACAACGTGCTTGATGAATCCTAAAAAATACATACAACAGTGATATACTAGATATAACAGAAATATACTAGATATAACAGCGATATACTAGATATAACAGTGATATACTAGATATAACGGCGATATACTAGATATAACAGAAATATACTAGATACAACAGAAATATACTAGATATAACAGTGATATACTAGATATGACGACGATATACTAGATATAACAGTGATATACTAGATATAACGGCGATATACTAGATATAACAGAAATATACTAGATATAACAGAAATATACTAGATACAACAGAAATATACTAGATATAACAGTGATATACTAGATATAACAGTGATATACTAGATATAACAGTGATGTACTAGATATAACAGAAATATACTAGATACAACAAAAATATACTAGATATAACAGTGATATACTAGATATAACGGCGATATACTAGATATAACAGTGATATACTAGATATAACAGTGATATACTAGATATAACGGCGATATACTAGATATAACAGAAATATACTAGATACAACAGAAATATACTAGATATAACAGTGATATACTAGATATAACAGTGATATACTAGATATAACAGCGATATACTAGATATAACAGCGATATACTAGACATAACAGCGATATACTAGATATAACAGCGATATACTAGATATAACAGTGATATACTAGACATAACAGCGATATACTAGATATAACAGTGATATACCACATATAACCCCCAGTACAAGCCAAGAAAATAATGATTTACTCTATGCACTTTTACTCTTATGGGCGGGAACAGAAAGTAACACACCATTGTACATACTTGTGAAACATTACACCATGCCTTAAACTCACGTTATATACATAAATTTGAATTGCCAAGTTGAGATCAAAGGAATGCAGCCAAGTGCAGTAAAATAATTACCTCTCTGTATAGCTGAGATCTTATCCTTATATCTGTTACACAGACTCGTCACTGGCATACCTAATCGGCTCTCGTAGTCGCCTGCAAATATCACAAAATTATACTTATTGATTACAAAATTATACTTATTGATCACAAAATTATACTTATTGATCACAAAAATATACTTATTGATCACAAAAAACACAATTTTACAATAATATATGAAAAAAACAACCAAGCAATGCCATGAAATTTTGAGAGAAGACAAACTAACCTTGCTGAAAGAATTCGTCACACACTCTGTTACCCCACTTGTAACAAGTTCTCCACTCCCTAGTAGGATTACTAATATCGGCACATTTTAGAGCTATCTGCAAAATAAAATGTCTGTCTTCTGCTTTAGCCATATCTAGGCTGTCCTCCGATACTCGTTTCTACAAGACAACAGCTAGAAATACAAGTCAGCCGTTGCAAACAGAAGAATACGTCCCAATGTTGCACAACACGAGTTTACCACCAATCAAAATCACGCAGATGATCGGAGGGGGTGAATTTGATATGTTGATACAATGTTGCAAGTACAAACTAACACACTTGACTGAACCATGGAACATATCAAGCAAGAAATGAAAGAAGAAGTTGACACTGATTTCTTCACTCAGGAAGTCAATTGGTTGAATGTTTAAGGATGAATCCAGGGAGTAAAAGCAATTGACATCACTTAAAGAAGCGATGGCTGTGTAGTCACACCCATTAAAGCTCTCAACCCTAGTTACTGTCCATTATCATCTCAAAGTAAACCGATAAACGCGTTTGGCTCAGGTGATCATCACAATTATAGTCAGGTAACTGTCATTGCAGTAACAACAACAACTCTACCCCCTGCAGAGCTGCTGTGAACTGCCTTGAACTGATGTTAACCACCAATTAACTTACTTTAAGTCTCTCAAAGAACTCTTGTTGCCTTCCCATATCTGTTGCTAGTATCAACGACTTCATTTGTTTGACAATGTTCTTCCTACAAAAGTCAAAAGTAGCTTATATTATGCAATAAGAGAAGCCAAACCACCTTGTCCTACTTCTTTTAAATACTTGAGCAAATAAATTGAAGTGAAAGCGGAAAAAGAACAAAAGAAAGAGTTGGCACTAGAGCCATCGACAGTATTACATTCCGACTAGTTACACACCTGACTGGAGTAGGCAGGTGCTCTAACAGCGCAGATTCGTGTAGGATGCCAACAGCAGTACGCCAATGATGATTCTCCAACACAGAACAGTTCTACAAACATAACAACAATTCACACATGACCAGTACACAAAGTATGCATGCGAAACAGACACGTTGGAATACATTAGTTGGAATACATTAGCTGTTCTAGCTGTCAATGGTCTACACATGTGCTTAGATAATCCTAATTATGTGTATAATTATGTATGAGCTGCGAGACACAGTGCAAAGCTCATCTGATGAATATGCATGGGACTGGCTTCTCGCCTCTACAGTCTAATTGACTAACTTCAACTTACGACAGGCACATCCTACGTCGTATTAATATTTAAAGGTTTTCATGCAAATGCATTTGGTGTGGACCAACGCACACTATATAGTCAACAAAAACCACAACTTTAAGCAAGAATTATTCAGTGTGCAAGCGTTACGTAAGCTGCGTCCATTGTAGCGCAAGAAAGCGTTAGGAATTCGAAAGAAACTAAAAAATTTATCGTGTCTACACGTTGGTTGCGGCACAGTGCAGGTTTGAACATCTAGCAGGGATAGCAGGAGAAAACATACCTTGTAGAGAGAGGCCAGGTGATTGGATGTAGCAATAAGAAATTTTTGATTAACACCTGGATGATCCAAGTCATGTGTTATAGCGGAGATAAGGGCGACCATTGTCTCCAGGGGACTCAAGTGCCTAGCTATCTACAATCGGAGCAGACATACTCATAAACCAAATGGCTACCACTTTATAAGCAAATACAATTGTCACAGCAGTTAGGAAACAAGCGGTATATCGATAAAGTTGCCATTAGTTATCATTTGTTGCCACAAGGGAAAGGTTCAATGCCCTCGGAGTTCAACAGCAGCTCACAAATGCACTGAGAATTGTGCATAGCTATCATAGACATATAGGTTAAACCAATAACAATATCTTGTTAGAAAAAAGAGCGTATCAATCATCTATGAGGGAGGTTTAATACACGCAGACTATATCCAGCTACGTCAGTCAGCTATACTCTAGTTATTATATTGATGAATGAAAGAGAGAAGACAGCGGGGCTGTTTAGGGAGCTGCCAGCCACGGCTTGCCATTTAACGAATCCAGACATGTACGTAAAATGCTAGACCGCTCTAATGCAAACATGGAATGTGACTTTTATCTACTCCTAACAGACAATCAACCATCATAATAGCATATGAGTAATTACCTTCTCCTGCATTATGTAGCAATGCATAGCCTGAGTAACATCAGCAGCGTGTACAGCATTGTGGTAGGGGTTGCTGTGGTAGCCTTCCTCAACGAGGCCTATCAAGTAAAAAGAGCCGTGATATGAGCGGAAGGAAGGAAAGGGTGGAGGTGATGTCAGTGGTGGGCTCAAGTAGACTTGTGGTGGACAATCTCAAGTTGACAAGTAAATCAACAATCGGATGCAGAGACACTGTGACATACTTACTGGCAAACTTCATCAATTTGACAATGTCAAGGTTAAAGTGGTCCATTAAGTTGTGTTCCTGGAACAGCTTGAGTATCATGTAGAACAATGGTCGACCTTCTGACGAGTCATTCAAACGAAACACGTCAAAAGACCAATCAGAAGCTTTGTCCAAAAGACACTACAAGTGAAATAAATACAAAACATTTAAATACAACGTTTCTTTCATCTCAAACTAGTCTCACCAACAGTGCCAAAGGAAACTCAGACATTTCCCATGAGCAAACAGTTGGCAATGCGGTCACCAGCAACAGATATGAGCAATAAGCCAGCAAACCACCCAACTGTGCTGCGTGTGTAATATTCCGCTTTCAACAGAGGGTGCTAGAAAATGCGTCACATGTGTGACATGAAAAACTTCAACAATGTCAGTGATTGATGGAGAGAATGACTACGCTACTGGCAATAGTCATGGACACAAATGAATATGATACTCAGCTCAGCGACCAACTGTATCAAAAAAACATACAAAGACAGCTGAAAATGAAACGAAGACATTGTTGTTTGCTCCGAGAGTTGAATACTTGACTTACTTTGGTAGCAGAGTCACAGAAACCATCCACTATGTCAGATGCATTCTTCAGGTGACTTCTCCTTCGTCGTCTGATACCGCTGACAGTAAGAAACTTACTAGTGAAGCGAGCTTTATGAGAAGGAATACCTAAAGAGGGAGAAATGTACGTCAATATTATAAACAATAGAAGACAACTGCACCTTTCGTTCGTTACAGTTCTCAACCCTACTAGACCAAAAATCCATAATGAATAGAAAATGGTTTACAATACAAACATAAGGTATATCTGACTTTATCCTACACAGCTGCATCGGCCATAGAGGTTAGTCATTCTCATCAAAACATATTGTCAAAGAGCATCCATACTGGTAAATATTAGATTTCAAAGCAAACAGATTTACGAGTGAGTGATTTTAAAAGAATCATATGATATCTATTGAGTAAGGTAAACCATTTATCAAAAACTGCAGAATTCAGTTTCGATTCATTAGTAACGTTGCTTTAGCACAATCGTAGGGCAGACCAATTATATATATCGGAGCCGTCATCAGGGAAACACCTGAGAACTAAACGGCCAGTGCCAGGGTAATGAGACGAAATCTCTAGAACTTGGCTACAATCCAACCCAGAGGAAAAGAAAAAACAACATTGAGTCATAAAAACAACAAGATAAACTGTTATCACCAGTTGGTTTCCTATAACAAGAGTGATATAACAAGATATGTATCAAGTTGGCTTACTCACCCTGCAGCAGATCTCTCTCCTCTGCTATCAGATTGTTTAGAATATACTGATGTAGCCTGTCTTGTTGAGACTGTAGCTTCACATCTCCTACATACCACAAATACTCCATCTCACTCAGTGCAAACTTTAATTTTTTTCGAGACAATGTTAAAAAGACTTGAACTTTTTTTGTATAATTTAAAGCGACCCAACTTCAGTCTAACAAGACGAAAATAACAAAAATCTTATAGGTTGTTGTGGCACAACAAAGTTACAAACAGACCTTTAAAAATAGATAAAACAGGCAGGTTTTGTTGACAAAGAAGTTATTTAAGGAAAGTATAAGGTAGTGTTTATACCAAACAGTTACTATTATTATTATTCATATAAAACATTAATGGATTAATATACACAATCGTATCTATTTAGTTGTTTATCCATTCTCATTTACGTAATATATACTCAGGGTAAATGTTTACCTAGTTGCCTGACGTAGACAGCAGTTTTATCCTTGCTATCAAACGATACACCAGCTCTTCTCTGTAACATTAACAACAACTCGTAAGGCACTGGCACCATGTTGTATAACGGTTAGTGCAGGCGCGTGGTGCACTGCGTACTATACAGTAGTTAAGCAAAAGCTTGTCCAGCTCCCCAGTAATAATTTATATAATCCAGCGAAGAGAAAGACGGCTTTACTGAACGGTGGAGAGAGAGCGAATGACTAGCTAGTGAATTGTTCAAGATCAGCTCCAGTAATGAATCAATACACATAATCAAATGGCATTATAGTATAGCAATGACGTAGGTAGAATGCATTCATGCATGGCAGACCTACCTTAATTGCTTTAGTTTGCAAAGCGTAGTATGTGATATTATAAAAAATGCGATCTACGAAGTTTAATTACTGTAAAATATGATCTCTAGTATATGATTCAAAGGGGCAAAGGTCATCACTGCAACCTACGTAGCGATCAGTGTTTTCAAATATTTGAATTTTGTTTGTAAATTAATAGATACGAACAACAGCTGATTGTGAGAATTGACAAATTTTAAGCGATGTTTCATTTCAGTGGAAGTCTGTAAAAGCAGTTCATCTGCTGCGCACATTGGATAATTTGTATCTGTGTGTGATAAACAGTTCAAACAAGCTATCGATTGACGTCATACAGATAGTTGGGCCTAAATCACACAGAGCTAGCTGAGACTGTGAGAGTGTGAGCTTATCAAACACAAATACTAGCCTATGTAACACTAGACATCTCACAGCGCGTATGTGTGCATTGTGTACACAAGGCTCTCAAAGGCGTAACAAAAATAAGACACTGGTATAAACTGTTGATGAGCAGCTATCTCAACGTGCAGGTGGATATTTATGAGCCTGCGTTGAGAATGCAGGTGCTTATTAGAATCTAGCAATTGATGTTTTTTGGGTAAAGCTGACCCAAAGACCGATAAAAACAAAATAAATTGTGGCGCTATATCTTTAACTAGCATCCAAGTCCTCGATGTTCATTGACCTCAACATGACTGACTTGATTCAATTTCACAAACATATTTTGGGTAATGCTATTTCAACAAGTTAGGGTAGCGTAAAGGCATACCTGTGTAAAATGTCACGCACTTGCAATAGAAATCAATTATATTTGATAGTTACAAGAGCAGTTCACATTTAAAACTAACTACACATGTTTTAGGGAGTAGGTTTGATTATTCAATCTTTTAAAATGATCCAATTTCAATTTTCGATCATCAGCCAGAGGGGAGAAGTAAAACTGCGGTAGAGAAGATAAGCCAGTAGATTAGATTGGAGGGATGAGCCAGTGAGACATAAATACTGCCTAACAAGCGCACAAATGTGGGCTAATTAATTTTCTCTGACCTTTAAAATCCAATCAGTGCAGCATTATCGTTTGAAAAAAAGGAAATAGCACAACCATCACTAATGGTAGCAGCGGACTATGGAATAGCAACTGCACAATTCAGTTACACGATATTAAGATTTGGAATTGTGAATGAAGTTTTGGCGGATTTGTATATTGTAAATTTTTTTAAATTATTATACCGCAGCTGCGGGGGGGGGGGGGGGGGGGGGAACCAATAGTGCATGTCGTTGGGTGTACGATAAATAAAAAGTGGTAAGTGCATATCACTAGAACTAAAAAGGATATTCAAACAGGAAATGTGATGTGACAGGGAAGACATAATGAGATGCTGGTACGCAGTACACCCAAGCAGCATTGTTTGAAGAGATAGAGCTGATTATACAATTTGAAAACTAAAAGCCGAACACGGTTTGCATAAAAAAGAAAAAAATATAACTTTGTAAAGTGGAGGCACAGATTTTTGGCAAAGAGATGATAGTTGAATGTATATGTATGCACAAGGCAGACTCGGCAGTCATGAGCAAGGATGTGAAACAACAGATGAATGTTATCAGCGAATGAGGTGCTGGCAGTCTATCATATCTTAAGCTTTGATCATCAAGCATATCTTGACCAACAAAAAATTGATTCCAAGTGTATTGCATTGTGCTCTAGTACGGCCTGTCGCCAAAGTGAAGAACAAATATTAATGCAAAGGTAGATTCCCTTAACTTATCTATCTCAATTTAATTTCAAATATTGACCCCTTCAATCATTTTGTTTAAAACAACACATTTTATGTTGGTCCTGAGGCTGCCTGCTAAGACATAGGCTCATTACATGCCATACTTTATAAACATTGATTAAAATGATACATCCAAACAACATCAGTCAAAACCCATTCCAGTAAAGCGGTCTTTTTAAACATAATATCAAAAACTCTTTCAGCGCCATTTCAAATATTGCACAATATTAAATATAGGTCTTTGATGGACACGATTTCCGGATTATCTTATCAGAATGTCTACAGCATAATTTGGGGAAAACAGAAGGTCAGCATTACAAACAGCTTATAATTCTTTGACGTGATGAATGTAATATCTTCAACTAAGTTTTGCGCAGCTTCAACCTTGATGGTTAAAGTTCAGCAGGTATAAACTGTACAAGGACACGTGCCGGAATGCATTTATCCTATTTAGATTAGAACAAGTGAGCAATAGAGATGCATTAAGGGCCATTTTTTGTCACATGAGTGCAAACACTGACTAGCTGATCAACTGTTATCAGACGTACACTCCAAAACCGATGAGCAAAACGGAATAATAGTATCTGTGAAGGAAAAAAGAGATCCATTTTGTGTTGAGTGATTCAAAAGATTATGAATTTTTCATGTTGATAGAATCGGAAAAAAATTGACCCATTAAACAGCTATGACTTTTGTCTTAAAGTTTAGATACAGGTGCAATTAATAAAGCTATTAAGACTCCCAAGTAGATCGTATTGCTTTGTACATAATTTGAGAATACTAAACTCAACTTAAAGTAGGAGAAACTAAAACCTTTTATCAAGTAATGTTAAAAACATTAAACTAAAATAAATGATGCAATATGTTTATAATAGCTAGTAAACTGTAGATGCTTTTCTCAATGAGCAAAAATTGAATATTAAGATTTCGCTCTCAGGGGTACATCATGGTTATTGATTCATAAAAGAGGTTCAAGAATGTGAAGTGTCTTTCCGGAGAGGGAACGCATCAAGTGGAGAGAATTCGATAAAATACAAAGAACAATGACAATGAATCTACAAGCAACTTCCTTATCGTTCCAAATAACCAACAACAATCATCAAGTGAACAAAAATGAAGAAGGATCTAACCAACATAAGATGACTGATAACACCGATGCTGTGAAGTTTAACGGCTAGTGTTTTCATCATGAATGATTACGCCATTATGCGTTCAAGCACTAACGAAGACTTTGTTAAGAAAAAAATGGCTGTTTGAAAAACAATTTTTTAAAACCTGCTGAAATGTAAATATTTTAGCTATTTTTGTTATTGAGATATTTGTCCCAATAACTTGTCCGTGACAACTATAGCATCAAAAATAAATATTATGCTTTCACTCAAGATAATCTTTGTAATCTCGCTTTTCCATAGTGATAACAATACTACAATAACAAAAACCTTTTATGATGTCAAACAGCGATTAGTAATGGAAAGGATCACATTATTGGCAATTTAGCTTCACAACCAAACAATACTCACAAAAGATAATGACCATAAAATGTGTAAAAACCTGATAATGCTTAGAAAATGGCTATTGAGAGCTATATTTACATCAAGAGAACATATTTCATGGTTTAAAATAACAAGAAACTTTTAGGTATTCTGTTAACGAATTAACTAACAAATTCAACATAGAGTAAACGTTATATAATACGTAACTGGTTTATACTTTTGTAGGTGAGTAAATATGGTATTTCAACTGCTTCTTTCACAATATCATTCAAACTTGTGCAATGATTCGAGTATGAGAAAAGACTGCAAGTGATTAAACTATTTTAAAGTTCAGCGTGTTGATTGTTCACTTTTGTCAAACCTACTTATTGTCACTTTTCATGCAGTGAATCAGTTCGAGTTTGCAAACAGTCTTATTTCAAACTAAAACGCTCTCACTTAACAAATCTTGTCATGCGAGCTCTCCAGCTACGACTTTCTTTTTTGACATTTTTCGCTTTCCTTAGACTGTACACTTTATGCCCTCAGTTTTTACACCATAGTCTAGTACCTTTTTTGAAAAACTAAACATAACTTACGACAACAAGAGGATTTTCGCAGATAGATTTATGATCAGCACTACAATATAAAAATTATATCAGAAGAGGCTATGAGAAAACTTTATTATATATGCTGGCGGAATTGTTACTTGATATTATAAGCTAAATGCAAAATGACAACTTTCAATAATCACATCAATGTTTTATAAAACAAATGCAAATGACACAAAACTGCTATAACATTATACCGTAAAAACATTTTCGCGAAAGTCCTTGTATTTACATAAATAGAAAATTCAATTACGTTGTATGTATTTCGTATCTAAACATAACTATTACTCCTGTTTGCAATATTATTATTCAATAAACTTCTCATCGGTAGTAACTGGAGTTAATTAGCAGTGATATAGCATACGATACGATTTTAAATCTGTATATACATATAACTATCAGCTAAATTAGAAACTACGGACTACTACTAACTACTAAAGCTAGTAGTTGCACTACCACTAATAAGTGCAACTAGACTATAAGATCATATCACAGACAACAACAAAGAAACAAATTACAATTTAAAGCATTTTATGAGAAGCTCAAACCACTTTTTTATTACCACCATAGTTAATAGAGATAAATCATTATTATTACTATAATAAATAACGTGCGAAAAATTACTATGACATCGTGACTATTACCTTAATTGCTATTATTATTACCTACTACTACACTATTAAATTCACAATTAACGCCTTCAATTTTCTACAAAAATACAATCAGAACGTCAAAAAATCTCAACCCTATAAAAGCCATTAAAACCTTTCACCTTCAACATTAAGATTAGACCACCAATACCTTGTTTAATTCACTTATATTATCATCAACACACACTTTTATAAAGTTTCTCTCCATAAATTTCTGTTGTATATCTACTCCAATAATCATTTTTTTGCGAGAATTCATTGGCTAACAGATATGTACATATCGGTAAAGAATTTTCTGTATATATCATTGTATGCATAACAACATTATATTATATCATATTATCAATTTTTTTCTCTTCAGCTTTATTCAAATTGTATTGTAAAAGTTTCTCTTGATCTCTTTTCAATATTTTTTTCTATTTGACTGGAAAACATGACATCTGTAAGAAGACATGATAATTTAACTACATTAAGAAAATAAAGTTAATAATAATAATTGTTATAAATAATAAACCTATGACTTAGCAGTAATAACAAATAAATAATAATCAAACAGAATACAGATTCATGCATATATAATAATAATAGTAATATATAACTAATATTATTACACTATAGTGAAACCTTATTATTACAATTGTACTTGTATTATTATTATTATTCATTTATAATAGCAACTAACGCAATGATAATGATAGCAACATCAATAAATAATAGTATAATAATAATTGTTATAGCCATTTACTTGACAACATTATTCGTTTATCTATATTATTGCTTAATAATAATAATGAATTTAATAAATAAATAAGAATGATCATTATTACAATTGATTATTATTATCATTTAAATGATAATAACAGTAATAATAATAATAATTGATAATAATAATAATCACCATCAAGTTCAACATAATATTATTAGGTAGTAGTTGCTGGTAGTACTAGTAGTAGTAGTAATTTTTTTAATCAATCAACAAAAGATAAATAAATAATTTTAATAATAAATAATTACTACTACTAACAATAATTTTAATAATAACAAAATAATAATAATAATAAATTATTTATTATTATTCTGTTATTATTAAAAATAATAAAAAATAAAAAACAAACAAATAATAATAATTATTATTATTAATAACAAAAAATACAATAGTATTATTATGGTGTATATATTACATACAACAACAACTATTACTGCATTTCTTCACACACTTCACTTAAGGCAATGGTCATCACTCCTACTAACAAACTAACTGACTACTAGCTATCAATCATTACTACTTACTTATTACTACAACAACGAACAACAGTTACAATAATAATGTCGTAAATTAAAACAACAACAACGAACCACAACAACCTACCCCTAATCGAGGACGAGAACAGCGTGATAATGAAGATGGTGTTGCAAACGAAATTCCACCTCTTCTTTCCCACAACAAGCTGTTGCTGGCAGCACCAGGTAAATCAATTGACATGTTGTTGCTGTTTTTAGAACTGTACCCGCCGCAGCAGTGAGGTACTATCTCCATAATAAAAATAATAAATTATTATTAATTAATAATAATAATAATACTATTTCTTCTTTTCCTTCTTCTTAGACTTAATTTAATAATTTTATCAGTCAGTAGTGATAATAACATCAGTAGTTAAGCGGTGAAACGTGAATGAATCGATTTTTACGTTCCAAGCTCTCTGTGATCGACAAACTACGTGCAGAGTTTCAACATTGGCAGATAAAATAATTAGTTGCATCGCTGTGGAAATTAGAAAAATCCCAACCGAGCACATGTACCGAATTGATATCTTTATGAAATCTTAACAAGCATTAAGGGAAATTCCCTGAAGATGTTGATGACCGGACCTATAACGCACTAATATAGTTGTAGAAGTAGCGACAAAAAGGCGCTTTAAAAAGTCTGTAATTAGCCGATGCAATCTATGCCTGTTATAAAAATTAAAAAAAACGGCAACTTCGATCTTCGGTAGTCCAGATTATATTAATACTATACATAATTATATATTATTGAGGTACCTAAAGGAACTGAAGTTCAAATTAGATCGATGTAATAACTATTATATCAATATCTTTCCATCAGAAAACTTATTTTTCATCTCAGCAAAACTAATACCACAGACTTTGGTTCTATAACAACTAATTTTTAGATCTCAAGTTATTGCTATAATAATGGGGCTATGATGCCACAAAAAAATTAGGCTCTAAGTCGTTGCCTACCTCATAACTTCAGGTTGCTGGGCAGCTAATTAATATTACACAAAAAAAATTATAACTTGCTCGCTCGAGTTTGTGAGTTGTTCAACAGATTTTCAGTTTTAGTAGAAGGAGTTTTGCTAGGTATCATTATCGATCCATATACATCTAGAAAAATTTGCAGCATTAAAATTTACTCTGTAAAACAGAAACATGGTAAACATAGATATACAGAGAAATGCATAAAATTGCAGCTCATATGGCCTGTCATGTTTCCTGGTTTGTCAGAAACCCTTCCGGGAATTTAGTACAAATTTACTGGCCTCCTGAACTCCCTAAAAGTTCATAGAAATTCAATTTTTTCCTTAAAAATTAAAATCCCTTGCAAACTAACCGTTGTATCTTTTTAAGCAAAAAAAAACTGTGACATGGCTCAGCAAGAACATTGTTTTCACATTATCCTTCCATACATAGTGTTAGCTTGCTCTCTGCAGTGATATTCTTACCCGTTCTCATCTTCACCATTCATTTACCTCAGCAGGTGGTTCTTAGAACTTCCAACCCTATTATTGTCTGACTTTTGGTCCAAAACATCTCCTTTTTTTGTTTCCCAACATGAAAAATATGTTGCAGCTAGCAATATTGAAATAGCTCACTGCATCCAAAATATTCTACTTGAAACACAAGATATGAAAAATACGTGGTAAGCATTTACTGGCATGTAGCCCATCAAATAACTCGATGATTATTGGTTAATAAATAATTTTAATAATAGTGATATTTAAAAGTAATTGACCGCACTGCTGCAAACTCTAAAGACATTTTTCAAAAGAAAATTTGCTACAAGTTAGTTTAGCTGATGTTGCAGACAATTTACACGTGTCTACTCCGCTCATTTCTGGTATGATATATGTTTTAGCTCCACTATCCTCACTAAAAATTTTCGTCAGATTATTGTACTTCTTATTTTTATATATTCTTGATCTCTTGCAAATTTTTGGCTTTTGTATTTAAGGTTTTTGCTTAGAGTTGATAACGATCTGTTTTTATTAAAACACTAAATGTGTTTCCATAAGTTGATTTACCCAAATGGCAATTTTGATTTTCCATTTCATGAAAAGGTATTGCTCTTTTGCGTCGCATTTAATTTAAATGTTTAATTATACATTTAACTTACAAAGACTGAATACAATTTTTTTATGATTCAGGGTAACGTAAACTGCCATGTTTATATTTTGATCAATGAGTAAACATTATTTTTCAGTCATATTCAAATAGGGTGGACACTTTTGACATAAATGATTTGGTATTACAGTAAAAAATATTTGGTATTAGTTCAAAACCGAGTGGTTCAAAAGTGAAATGATAGATTGCTGAGCTCATGCCATTTGTATAGATAACTGAAGACGATCTGCAATTTCAAATCGCAAAATACTCAGGTCAGCGCAACAAATTACATGTAACATTTGCTCATCTTTTTTGGCAGCATACTACAGCTGCAATCACTATTGATGTAAGTACAAGCAATGGTGTAGCACAGGTGTTCAGTTACAAACATACCCAGACAAAATCAACAATAATAAATGAACAACAAGACAAAAAAATTACAAATGACAACAATTTAATTCTTACCACCAGCTGTTGCATAAACAATAATGCCTAGCGCTGTCTGCGAACTGGCAGCATACGCTGAAGAGGTTGTGGCAACAACTCACAGCTGGTTTAGTTGAGGGAAATCAGCGTAATTGGGAAGAAAACAATGAGTTGCTATGTAATATATATTTATTATACATAGGAAATGATAAGAGATAAAAATGACAATATACAAGCTAAATCGTGTAGAAGCCTAAAATTTACACAAATTGTGACACTACAAATGAATATATGGAAATAGGATAGCCTTGAGAATGCTCTATATACAATACAAAAAATACCAAATATCAATGAGCCCTTTCCGAAAGAGAGCTATAAAATAATTAGACATATCCCATTAAAAGCGATTGTATTCACCAATACATCGCGCAATGACGTAAACAATGGGTTTATGGCAGACATTATTATCACATTTATGACTGCTATCAAGTAAAAGTCGCCCACAAAAAAGAGCTGAATTAAACTCTCGGGTTGCTGTATACGATCAATTGGTAACTGCAGGTCATTGGCCGTGTTATTCGATAACTTGAAACATCCTCGTGAAGCATGGCAGTCAATCTCTTTAAAAGATACACAAAACGCATCAACAGAAGCACAGCCACATAGAAAACAGAGAACACATTCCCATAGTATACAATTCACACGCAAGTGATAGTCGCTGATCCTAAATCAAAGTAGTCATCATTCCACATAAAATTATATTTTTCACTAATCTATCTGATAAAAGGTTACGTATTTTCAATTTGGAAATGTAAATTGATTTTTCAATTATATACAAACTGTTTACCCCAGAGTATGCGGTACGGAGATGTATTGGTTAATCTACTACTTCTAGACAAGCTCCACATGGTCATGGACTAACGTGACTCGTAAATGTATGTCACAGAGTGAGTAGTAGAACGCTTCAAATTGACTTCTCTAGTATGCACAGATTAGGTTTGGCCATTAAAGACAATCTACTATCTACTAATATGATAGCGAAACATCATGAATTGAGCGAAAAGAATTTTATTAACTTTCATGCCAATCCTGTCCTCTATTAACATAATGAAACATGATAGTTGGCCGCGAACTGTGTGAAACACAACGTGAGATTATGAGCTAGCTGCAGGCGTCACAAGTTGACGTAAATTTTTTTAAGAAAGGGATCAAGCAGGAGCAGGCCAGTAAAATCACAATTTTTTCCTGTCTTTCATCAAATTAATTAATCCATTACATCGAAAATGGGGATGTTTTTTTTTTCAATAATCCTATTTAGGTAAAAACATCTATTTTTTTCAGTGGAAATGATGTAGCAATTTAGTTTTATCCTTCGTATCGTAGAGTAAAATGTAAGAGCAAATCTAATTCCTACTAATTCTGGGTGAAGCAAGTTTGACTGTCCAAAAACGGTTAAAATTCCAAGAAAAATTGCTTATTAAACTGATGTAGAGTCGTACTTATTCAGTTGGTAGGTGTGGGAGCAATGGCTGATCCATCTATGGTCGTATGGTGGGCAATGAACCTTAATCTCAGCTGCAAGCTGGTCCTCAAATTCTTGATCACTTTCTCTACTTCCAGTTTAGGCTCGTCGCCGACATACATATATTTTAAATGGTAGCTGCAGCGGGGTTAAGTATTTAACAGGAAACTGTCTAGACTGGCAAACGCAGAGGAGAGAGCCAACCAAGTCTGGAAATGCAAATGTCCCACTCGTCAAAAAGTAGCAAAGACCAATAACATAGGAAGACACTTGTCAGAAGGTAAGTTACGAAAGGGGCAGACATTGTTTACCAATGCATATATTAGCGCAGCACACCTACAAAGTATCCAAGCGGGAAGGGCAAGTGAGTACAAAAGTGAGCGCCATTGAGGCTAGCAAGAAGTTTCCATGTAAGCATTCTGTGGTTGGAGATGGCACCAGTCTGTTCATAAGCATTGTATTGAGAGATTTAGTTAAATGAACCAACACGATTCACCCAAAACATACACAAATACTAGAGCTGTAAACGTACAGCCACACACCAGAAGAGATTAACCGCTGGATCAGAATGCACCCACTGGCCAATGAGTAATAGATTGAAAACTACAGCACTCAATTGACAATAGTGAGCGCGTGCCTGTCACCTGATTAAATGTACGCCACCACCAGACCTCTGGCACGTCTCCACCCATATGCCAGAACCTGTCACCAGTACAAACAATTAGTGTTCGCACTGGAGGGTCTACGTTCACACAGGAGGGTCTGCGTTCACAGAGAAGTGTACGCCGGACATGTAAAAGGATACAAAAAGTCACAGATGGTGTCCATGTATCGAAGCTCAGCGCCTGCCTTGTCCACCATCTCCAAGATTTCATAGAGATCAATGGTGAGCTAACAAAGAGCAATGACATCAAGCTTTGACCGACATACACACAAAAATCAACAATTTATGCACTACATATGATACCAATACAATGATCAATACGTTCTATTACACACATAATATTGATTTATGCTATATGACGCTCACAACTAAACAGTTTTCATTAGCAGCAATCATTAGTACAAACAAGAAGAGCTGGATGAGCAAATAGCAAACAAACATTCAACAAACTGGCACATTTCGGTTTCCAGGAACCTTCTAATGCGCTCGCAATATAAAACCTTGGCACCAATTCAAAAATTTCCTACTCACTGCTTAGTCGATTATTCACAAAAACTTTTTATTCCGCTTTCTAGCTATCAATGCTTCATTCGCTTGAAATATAAGTTAGCCTATTCGCTAAAAGTGAGTGGATGGGGTTCAATGAAATAGTCAAATACCTCATTAAAACAATAAAAAAGGAATTCTATAAATAATATGGCCAGTCGGCGGATGCTTCAGATAAACGCAATTGTTTCACCACGCACTCGCCAACAATAAGATGAGTAACAAAAGTATCCATTAGGAGTTTCACTGTTTAAAAAATTTAGCATTTTTTTTGTCTAAACGGCGCCGGAGTGAAATCTATAGCAAAAAACTAACAATGACGAGACGTTGCGAGTAAGATTAAGCTGCGAGCTAACCTCAATGCATGAGTAGGCCCGTTCCTGCTGAAACCGAGGAAGAAACGGACCTAACAAGTGGCAGACAAACAAGAACTGTTGTTCTGTCTTCACCACAGGTTTGACTTGCTCCTTGATGAACCTGTAAAACAGTGTTTAGATAAAACCAACATTATTGAAGGTGAGGCTCCAAACATTTATTGTCTCTCATAACATAAGTAAAAACAAAACTATGCTTTTTTACTATTAATCACAAAATATAGTCACTGTCAAAAACTGGCCCAGAATAAAGTCTAGCATATGGAGACAAGGTACAGTCTAATAGCTCTATCAAAAAATTAGCTGTCGTAATAAAATAATTTTATTACTCGTTATAAAATGTTGTACCACCTCCCGCACCCACCCACACGACTATTACGAGAGACGCCCTCGATGTGATCGGACAAACATGGTGGATGGCCATTTGCCCTGTCTGATGGGCACGATTTCATCACAGCAGGCAAAAAAGTGACTATTAAATATAGTTTCAATTTATTTGATCACAAAACTTGATGGCAATTGTAACAGATTTACAACAATAAGCTATGACTAACAGCAATTCATATTCACTCATTTGCATACGTTAATGCGTAAATACTATTTATTATAAAAATAGGCTAAAGATAACAGTGTATTGCAAACCAGTAAGCTATTGTGAGAACAATATCAATGAAGTGAAGCAACTTTGAAACTTTTTTTACAAAAAACAAGTTTTATTGTATTTCGTTTACAATGAGATAATGAATAATGTAACAAAATGAGAAATCCATAAAGCAGCCAATAAACGCGCAGAAGCAATTTTTAGCTAGAGATCACCGCATAACATTTATCGTTGATTCTTTATTCAACTGAAATATCAACGGAGCGATCGCAAAAAACTTTTTGAGCAATAATAAAGTTTAACAACCCAGCGAATATAAAAAACATCATTATCTCATACAACTTCGCTGAACACATTTGCCTGTGAGGAGATCAATGCGTTTGCTAGTAAACTTTCGAATCACTCATCTTTTTAGTAATAAAAACTAGCTAGATATGAGTTCATGCTGCTATAGTTTTGATTCTCTTCACAACGACAGGCATTCAATTAAACACTAAACATTTTACTTTTTGACGAAAAGGCGCAGTCTATTATATTATAACCTCAATTGGAATGTGTGACGTAGAAAACAATGCAAGTAACAAAATGGTAGGCTGCACAGTAGCTATGCCAATAATGTGACATTTCCTTACGAAATATTTGTTGGTAAGTTACATTGTCTAAGGAAACGGATTACCACCATTTAATGATGAGTTTAACTAATGCTATTTCTCTAAACAATGCTCTAATCTGTAGCTTTTGGTGTTTTTGCTCATGAAGATTGGATGTTTCCTTGTGTTTAGGTGGTAGAGAGCAGGGTACCACCAGCGGCGCCTATATATCATCAGACAATCAACTGATTTTAAGAAAGCTGACGAGAAACAGTTTACAGGAAATTAATGGCAGTAATAGCAATCTTTTTATATAAGATTATCAATTTCCACATTACGTTAGTAAACGTCATTTTTAAATTCATGCGTAAGATGTAAAGATGTAAAAAACGCATTAATTTTTTTTCATTATATTATGTAATAAACGTACTTGGGTATAGTGCTCAGCTGTCCAATGCTGGCATGGTGCCAGACGACATGCGTGAGGGCGAGCACATAACTACATCGATACTCTCTCAGAGACTGGCCGCTCTTCGCTACATCAAACACCTTGAAAAAAAATGAAAAGGACAAAAACCTGAAGTGAACCTTACCAATCAATCATCTCAAACCACACAGATCTCAAATATATCAAAAATCGGCGGAAGTGAAACCAAAGAGTGCCGTAAAACAAAGCATTTATATTTTATCATTTCTGAACGTTGGTTTGTTCTGGCCTACAAAGTAAAACTTCAAGTAGATGATTTTTTTATGGCCATCTTTAATTGCAGTTACAATGAAAGCAAACTCAGTCAGCTTTCTGCATCTTAAAGATTATGATCAAAACTCAGGTCAACAATTTATTATTACCCGATAAGTAGTATATTATTTTGTACAAAAACCGGAACTTAAACAAACGTCACTTCATCACTGACCTTTATAGTTGACAGTAGCACTTTTTCTCAACAATTCATTTTCAAAAATCTATCAGCAAAAAATTTCCGACATGCATAATGCAAACTAAAATCAATGATATATGTACAAAGTTCGATGACAAAATTTTGAATACACTTTTAAAATAGGACAAACATAAATTTTACAGAGTTTTATGCATGAAAGGAGACATATTTCTTTTCTTGATGATGGAAGAAAGCTATGAGAATAGACAAGTTTAAGAAACGTCAATGTTTCAAAAGTAGAGATTTTTTAATACTCACAATATTTCTGCAAACTAAACGCATGTATATGATTATATAATAACAATGTATTAAAGTATACTTTGTTCTAGAAATTGTTTTTATAGAAATGTCACAACCAAAACATTTCTAGGCTCAATATGGATAAGGAATATCAAATTACACGAACAAAATCTCTACAATAAACCAGAAAATTTATTCAGTAGGCCACGACTCCTCTAACAAGTACAACACGATCTCTAGTACTGTATCATATAGTATTTAGTTACTGGTGGGTGACTAGCTATACAATCGCCCATATTCCACCATAGTGACAACTTAAAGTTCGACTGGCTAAGTCTTTGAACAACACCAGACAAGCAAGTGGACGTGTCTTTTACACTCATTATCAATGATTATTCAATTGGAGATATCCCATTTCCCCACTCTGTCACACAAATTCCTATTTTGCACGAAGACAATAAGTTTCATGTATTGCGTAGGGTGCAAACTCATATAATCTCTCCTGTGAACATGACAGTCTAGAGAGATTTACACAATAAAGTAAAATCTTGGTTAGCTAGCTCCTGTTGACGAAGTATCAATTTACTGAGTCTCAACATCAGTGCAGAGGTGTATCTGCGTCACAAGACAGTTCTCACCAATTATTAACATCATATTAGTAATAACATGTGACAGACTATTATTATTTATATGTTGAAGTTATGTTCGTGTTTATACAGGAAGTGGTCATAAGCCTTTGAGTTTGCATGAAGCAGGAACAGAAATGACAGTTGTGTAAGTATTAATTTTAAGAGCGCACGTACACACTGGGAGAATCATACTTGGTTGATGTTGCGATATGATATGGGAAAAAAAAACAACAGGTGCGTGTTGTTTTTGATCCCATAGTGAAACATACCTCAAATGGATTACATGAACCGATATCGGTGGATTTGAGAAAAGAACTGTCTGTGAATTCATCAATGATACAAGTGAAGATGACTTTCCAGTAAGGTTCAGGGAGGGTAGTCAACAGCAGTGCCACAGCATTCATCCAACTGGTTATTGCCTTCTTCGGTATCAGGTACCGCCTTCAATAAACCCAAAAAGAATTCATCAAGTGTTACACAATATCAAGTGTCTGCCACGGCAGTAGACGTGTATTTAGGTGAGCAGACAGCGAGCTCAGCGAGAGATCCTTCATCGCAAGGCCTAGACAGGAGACTACATACACCTGGCTCCTACATTGTAAAGCAATAACAAGGAAACGAGTCACACCCATTTAACATTCTCACGTAACACACAGTATAAATAATATGACGAACTGGCAACTGAGTATTTTATTGGTATCCAGGCAGCATTGTGTAGGAGGAATATGCAGGTAAATGCCTTGACATCCGCAATAATCACAAATATTGATTGAAAATTAATTAGTTAATCAAAAAGCAAGAGTTTGTAAAGAAGTGCTAACACTTTTTCAACGCGTGGGAGATCTTTTGAAAAAAAAGTAGTAATATATCTGCACAAACGCGAGCACCACCCAAGACGGACATGCGCTCCTACGCAATGCCCTTTACCACAGCAACATGTTATAGCTACAGAAACAAAGGATAAGAAAGCTGATTAGATTAAATCCATTTACTGCATCTCACCATAGGCTTATGCTAAACCCCCCACAAGAAATAAAGAATAGATTTAACCTCCTCTATATAATACACATTATTTTATATCCCTTTCATCTGTCTTTTGGCACAAAATGATTTTGTTTGCAATAAAAATCTGCGACAACTTTTCAAGTTTTTGAACAAAGATAACAATCATACCAACGAAATATTGTGTCGATGAGCTGTGCACCCAACTCTTCACCACTGATTGGCAGTGCAAGGAACTCGGCACAAGTAGAGTACAAGACATGAGACGGAGCGCTTGTGAACTCGGCAAATCTCCAGTCTATGTCCTTCAGCTCCTCCAGGCCCTCATCGGACATCAGTGCAGTAATTGGTCAAGGAACAATCAATATTCTCATAAGAAAACTGAACAAGTTTTGCCAAAAACAACATCTCAATTGTGAATGGTAACCTGGAGCACAAGAAAAACAACTTTTTCTAATCAAAATGACACAAAAGGTTGGCACCACATGGAACTGGCAGGTGGGACCGCAAGGCCAACATTCATGTGGATAAGTAGATTAAAGGTGTTTCTATAAAGATATAATTGTTTTTAATGAAAGCAAACATGACTCAGCGTGGGAGATTTTGTGACACGATGATGCGCATAGTTTGCTTTGGGGACATCTTTGAATTGCGACGCACAAATTGTCAGGCACAAATTGTCAGGAAACTGGTGAGAACTGGCAAACTTTAGGCGACCACAGCTAATCTACATAACAATCCCAGCCCAGCACATTCCACCGAGCATCGACTGACTCGGGCTGGCAAAACAAACCATTAACATTACAATATTGATATGCAAATGGATTATTTTTTGGTGCATCTCTGCTGAGAAAAATAAAAATACATAGTTCAGTGAATGCAATTTGGACGAGTGCCAGCAAGAGACTACGCACGAACGCAGTTAGTTTATAACACATGTCTGTAGATAAAAATGTAAACAAGTTGCATCTGGTACGATCGCGGTAAACAATATCACAGCCATGCGCCATTGAACTATCTACACGAGAGTGGCAAATGGGGTTGATGAACTTCATACAAAACTGATTGAAGAGATACAGATAGGTAGATAGTAGAAGTGGCGGGCCAGGGGAGCAGGTGATAGTCAAGGAGACGGGTGGTTAGACAGGTAAAGAAAAAGGAATAGGTGGTGAGATGCAATACACAAATCTACGTTTAAAAAGGATATCATCAACCAGCCTCCTGACTCTTTGGTAATAATAATCCTGGGTGGGTGCCCAACTCTGGTTTGACGTTATGTAACCTCTCATGTCTGCTGAGATCACCAAATCTAAAGGCAACCTCTCACCACATCCTACAAAAAAGAGACAACCGAAAATGACTAAATATCAGATCGTACAAGCAGGATTAATCAGTTTCATGAGCCAACTGACATTTGTAATACCCTTGCTCTTTACCATAGATTACCATTTAAAACAATAGCGTCAAACCAACAAGCCAGTAATCCAATTATCAAAACCAAAAACATGAGCCACACATTTCATTGCTCACGTGAGGGTAGAAAGGCTATCGCGTGCCAAATATCTATCTATTACTGTGTTTCCATATCATGACTTTCCTTTTATCACCAGCAGTATCACCAATTTGTCATGATATGGAAACCTAGTATATGTCAATATTCTAGCGTAACAGCTAAAACAATACACTAGCATCATATTTTTTGTCCAGCTTATTTTGATTGCAGTTAGTTAGAAAACTTTGCAAAAACATTTTTGTGAACTCGACACTTCAGGAAGTATCTCAGTTGAGACCCAGAATTGGAGACATATGATGAGAGCCAACAAGAATAACGGGATGCACACTAGAGGACAAGGTAAGAATAAAAAATGAAGCAAACATTCCTGCCTTGGAAACAATTGCGCTGGAATTAGAATTGAACACAAGTTGAAACACAAAAGTGACATCTGGTGGAGATGGAGTTGCACTCATCCTACGTGGAGCTGGCAGCGCGGGCAGCTGTGTATACATTGGGACTGCATCATACCATTCATCTCATATTATCATGTTACCTTATATACACTCGAATGAAAAATGTTCCTGGCAAAGACAGTTTCTGAATGTTGCATTCACATTTATCAAATACTTATAAATATTACTGCTCTCAGTCACCTTTAATAGCCTGTCAATCAAATGAAAGAGAAATTATTGTTATTCGGAAGTTATTTACTTATTTATAGGGCAGGGGCGTGTTGAATGAAAAATTGTACTCGGGCACAAAAAAGAATTTTCGCGCGCAGCGCGAAAAATTTTTGTGCCCAAGTTGGGCAATGATGTGCCCAAGTAAAATGTGCCCAAGTACAGCAAAAATGTGCCCAAGTAAAACTATAGTAAATAATTTTTTTTATGTATAATAAGTTACCATTACATGTATTTAAGCTAGGATATTAAGCACTTTGTCTTTTGTGGTTTTTAGTTAATTATTAATTAATGGTGTTGAAGCTGAGAATTACAACAATTATTCAATGATGATGTAGGTAGTAGTAGTAGCACATGTTGTTGTATATCATTGTATTAGTTAAGTAACTGTTAGACAAGTTGGTTTTATCACTTCTAACCACCTATAACAACAAATGTAACAACTACTACTACCTGTTACTTAATATTATTTAATTTATTTCATATTTATGACATTATTTAGTCTTGTTTATTATAATTATTATGTTGTCATTGTTTGTTATTATTATTAATAATTATAATCAAATCATCCTGTTGTTATAACAATAATAAATAATGCTTCTCAAGAAAATAATTATATGTAACAAAATGAACAACATTAATAGGATAATAAATAATAAATTTTTAAGAAGTAAGTAAGTAGTAGTAGTATTATTAATTATATATTATAATATCATTGAAAATAATTAATTATTACTATTTGTTTTAGTTAGGTTAGTAGTCTTGTTAAAATTAGTAGCAGTAGTAAGTGTACTGCTTCTTGAACTTGAAGCTTTCCTGGCTCCTTCTTTGATTATTGCTCTCAATTCACACAGGGACAATAGTAATATATATAGATAGATGATAGATATGTCTCTGCCCACATTTTAAAATAAGACAACAACAACATGTGCAGACTGAATAAGGGTAGCCTGGACGTGATCTCTAGCTACAATAAGGACCAATTATTGTCAGTATCACAACAATAATAATATGGGTTCGACCTACCGGAACTGTACCACCTAGACGTTTAATTGGAACGATAGACCTTGACATTCATATTCCAAGATGGCAGTCCCCATGGAAACCATTCTCACAGTGCAATTTTATTTTCTACTATCGCATGCTTTGGTCGAACTAAGGCACTTTTTACTTGGGCACATGCCAGATTAAGATTTTTTACTTGGGCATGTGCCCATGTGCGACACCTTTCTGCACGCCCCTGTTATAGGGGGCCACTACCTTTTGTCCTTGCAGTGCCACCAGGATCCACTGATGATTGAGAGGACCACATTTGTTTGTTTGTTTGTGTGGGTCGTACCCTATACACACATGCCATAACATAAGTCAGCTACACACCCATAAGGAGCAAACAGGGGTAGTTTACTAGCATGACTGCATATTTGTATTATAAAACGCAATCACGCCAGGGACCAATTTATTTTGTGTCCATATCTGACCAGGAGCGTACATTAAGAAGACAAACACCCAGCTCAGGGGTAGTCGCTCCGGATATCCACCCCAAATAGGACAAAAGATAAACGCTAGATCGCAGTCGACTCCTACACCCTGCGCTCTCTTCAATTCAAACCCAACTCTTTATACCAAAAGTCAAAATAAGGCACCGAAAACAAAATTTACCAAGAATGCCGTGTACAAGCTTCTTCTTGATCTCGGTCCGGTCCCTGAGCTGCCTGTAGTAGTAGTGCAATGTGTTGTACAGGTACGTCACTGGCTGGTCTACAAAGGTTTGTCACATGTTCAGTTTCAATTATCCAACAGAAGCAATGACCAGAGGTGGCCAGAATACTAACGATGACATCCCTGACTTGGTATACAATAAAGCAACACGTGTGATATGGTGGAAGGGCACGTTATACATAACAACAGCCTCACCTACACAATCTTAAAAACACTAAATATAAACAAGGTTTGTCATATTTTAATAAAAAGCGTTAAAAAGAAATAAAAACAAAAAAAATTAAACAGCAAAGTTCATTTTTAAACCTCACAGACAGACAGACAGACAGACAGACAGACAGACAGAATCCTACCATGATACTTGAAGAGTATGGAGAGATCATTTAAAATACTGATCAGTGCCTTTTCTAGCGTTGGTCCAAGGTTCAAAGCTTCAATTAGCCTGTGAATAATAACATCGAGCACCTACAATTTACAGACAGTGACGATGTAATTATATAAGATAAACATAAACCTTTTCTTACATAAAAGTCTTTTGTTAAATAAATATTTTTGATTGCGTTGCTGACAATCGACATTCTGCAGAGAATGCTAATTTCTTGCTTTCCACTCACTTTTCACGGTTTCAAATAAACACAGTTTAGCGATTTGAAGCTAAAAACCAGCCAATAATCAAAGAAAATTTAAAAATACTGAGAATTAAACAAATTGAAATCTTGGAAATGACAAATTTTACATTTTCTGATTTACAGCAGGCAATAACATGGCTATAAAATCATACAAGTAGCAAGTTCACTAAACATCGGTTTTTTGTATTTTTACTAAAAATGTATAGAAGTTTCATTCCGGCAAAACTTTTGGATTTTCTTTTAATGCTGGAAGCCATCGATTTGACCAGGGTGCCTCCCGCCCTCTTTAAAATGATTCATTGGAGGGCTTACCCTCCAACTAACTTTCTCCCCAGAAAAAACCGAACATTGGAGAAAACAAAGTCAGTCTCAAAACCAATGATGATGACTGATTATGACAGACGTTGGGCCCTTGATTCCACTTCATTGTACGAAAATTGCCAAGATATAAAATAAACATTATGTAACAAGTGAGATTAGTGTCAGCTAAATTATGCTGAGCCATTTTGGTGAAGCCCAGCACAACCATTAAAAAGACATTAGTTGACGAATACAATGAGGGAGGGTGCAGTCTTTCTCCACAGAGACTTACGCAATCTTTATTGATTATTTGAGTTGCAAGATTAGATATGCACAGCCTCAACCGATGGCACATCTGTACAGACCACCCACCGATGGCACATCTGTACAGACCACCCACCGATGATCTCATGAACGGTGACATCTGAATGCAATCTGAACAACACCTTGCTTCAGTTCATCTCCATGGCAGCAAAATATTTTGTGGTGAAAACAACGATGTCCAACGGCAAATACTCCGAGAGAAGTATAACAATTTTTGCAATATTTTTATTAGTATATCTTAATTATATATTTCTATTTCTAACGATGTTTGCCAACCGCGAGTCAGCTTTTATCTATTTTTCAACACGATCCAACTACAACTGTAGCCAAATGTGTAGGCCTTCATGTTTAATTTTGCATTTTTGTTTTGCCTCTTTGCAGGAAATCAACCACAACGCAATCAACCCAGACAGACGACATTCATATGTTACAACAATACAAGCTCATTTCAAAGAAAATCCACATATAAAGTACGATTTTAAAGAATGACGTTTTGTGTGTTTGAAAAACAAACAAACAAACAAACAAACAAATAAACATAAAAAACACATGGTTACACCAGTTTGTGTTGTCTGGGACCACAGCAATATTGAACAACAGACACATAATCAGTGAATACGTTATGGTTAGAGAATGTGTGGCGCGAAAGAGCAAAGATGCAGCACATTTTGGTATTTATTTCAACCCGCTGTCTATATTACTTCCTTTCATGAATAACTTGTTGCCACTTGCATTATACGTCAACATGGCACCTCACCCATCAATAACACGACAATAGCAGAATTCAAAAACATTGCAATACAATTAGGCGCGTGACCCAACGATGTCTAATTTATGCAAGTTTAATGAAGTTGCAATGCAACTCGGTTCAGCACACCACCTCTGGATTAGCAATAGTAGATTATCTACATAAATGTTTGTCTGCTGGCAAACATCCAACATCCCAGGGGTTAATAATTGGCAATAAGCCTAGTTTGGTGACAACCAAACCCCAGAATGTGACAAGCTATCACATGTGCTTTAAATTGATTGACTAACAGTAAATTATGAAAAAATTCCATAGCTAAGTAAATGGAAAAGGGTTTCAGTCATGTTCGAGGTTGACTAGGGAGAAAATTTGAGTTTTTTTCTCTACCGTTCATATTTTTATATTTAAAATCATTTTTATGATGAACTAATTGAAGAGTTAGCCTTTCCTACATACATATACCCTGAGACACGTCCGCTAAGGTACGACAATAAGTAATGGGGAAGAATTGTATGTCAGAGATTTAACAGTATTACAAATTTTAGTTTTATAAATTGGGAGGCGTTGACTCTAGAAGTAGCATTCTCATAAAAATGAGGATGCAATTATGAACCGATTGTTCACGGGGCTTCGACTGTACAACCAAAGTGTACTTTGTTGAAAGCTAGCACAACTGTACAAAAGTAGATTTCTACATAGCGAAGGCATCTGCTAGCAAATAAATACAAACAGAAGTACATTGTTGGCAACAAAAGGATCGCTGACAGAACAGACTTACAGGCAGCATCCTGAGGCAGACATTATCAAAATATGTGGGTAGATAGTGTGAGTTGGCAGCAGTAGCAGCTGATGCGGAGATGCCGCTAGCTTCCATCGAGCCTTCATACATGAACGACTCAGGATTGCTCTACAAGAGTTTAAAATGGAATAGCCATAAGGTGGAGTGTTATCGTAGATCTAATAAGGCTTTAGCAAGAAAAGAAGACGTATAGACAAACTCAAGCTGCCAGATACATATAATGACAGCTAAGGACATGTTGCACCACACCCAAAACAGCGAGCTTAATATCATTCTAATAGTTTAATCCTAAATTTATACAGAAACATCGCCAGATAATATTATTGTGTGATCAAAAGAGGAGACATAACGGCAAGATTAAGGCAAGAGAAATAGTGAGGATAGGAAAGTGAGAGAGTGACGCCCAGTATAAGTGGTGGTAGCTATTGCAGCGTGGACAGGCATTAATAATACAGGTTGCAGTGGCACAGCAACGCTGTACATATCTATGATTGATGTCTGCCATTGTCATGGTAAGTTTGACAACTTAGCACGACCCGGCATAGAAAATTTATTCAAAGACAATCTTTTTGCATATCGAATAGAGAATTGACGCAATGAACACGCATTTCGTTACACAAATGAGCTGAAGGCATTCATATATTCATGCAGAGATCAACGTGTCTACCAGTTGTGCCAGAACAGCTACATAGCAGGTCATAAACTGTCGCACCAAAATTTAGCGCACTGACAGCGAATGACATTAATGCTGCATTGTATCCACAAGTACATATTAGATCTGGCGATCTCAAATAAGCTCCACACCCAGAATCCGCTTTCACTGGAATTCAGACTCGAAAGAGGATATTGGTACACATACTGTCCATATTAGCATGACCAATAATAATAAACAAAAATATGATTTGATGATATGAGATCAATAAAATATTGCCAGTCATTCATACTGTTGCAGCTTACGCCAGTGCTTAGTCACTTTTCATAAACAGAACAGAATTTGATGAGCACTTTGACTGTCTGCAACGAAACAAGACATCGTAATCTAAACATGGTGAATCAGATGAATTCTTCCATTCGCTTAATTTGGTTCATGGCAAAAAAATTTCTTTGGGCAATTTGAGGCCGTAAACAAAAAAACTGTAACGAAAATAATAAACAGACATTCACTGGCAATGAGACATCAAATCTATTCATCCAAATGCACCATTGATTATATTGTTGATTGAGTTAGAAGTATTTCTTATATATAATATATCATATAGGTTCTTTTTTATTTCTTATGTATTATATGCTCACTTCTTTCAATTTCAATTCACTGCACTCAACAAATAATCAACATGTGATTATTTCAGGGTATCGTGTATAATGAGCACCATCAACTTCTGATAACAAATTATATCACCATTACACATATAATATATATCGTATTTGTAGGGCTTTAAGAATGGGGCGCACAGAGTTCAAGGACACAGTGCTATGTAATACACTGACACATCGAGTGTTTTCATAGCAGTAGCGACCAGGTGGAGGCTTCATCACGGTTGCAGAGTCTTGCCGACTTGCACAAAATTTTATGCTCAATTATTATTTCAGCATTAAAAAAACTGTAAGCCCAGTGCACAACGAATACAATTGACTTGATGAAAAATTTTTTTTACTAGCAGCTAAATTTTTCGTAGCTTGGTGCACATTTGAGCTTTATTGCTGGATTTTTCAAAAGAGTATGGCGTGCACAGGCTCGCAGTATGTTATTGTAAGTAAACACAGCTTTCTTACAAGAAATTTACTTTTATCAGAAATGATAATAAATAACGCAGCAATAAATTAATAAACAACAACAAACTAAAATTAATAAATTAATAATTAAGACCGGCATCTCGGTTTATAATAATAAATAATAATAAGGCCATAGGTGAAGCGGAGAAGGGAAAAAGGATGTTGCAAGAGAGTAGTGAGGGGAGATAAGACTAGAAAGTGTAGATATAGTGAGACAACACAAGGTGATTCAGCCAGCAGAGGTTGTGTGGTCACATAATCAGGGGAGATAACACCAGATAGCACAAATCAACAGGAAGATAACATGAATAAGCGGAGAGATAACACAACGCAACAGGAAGGCAGTAAATGTGATACCATGTGATAGGCCATGTGCTGATCATATGACTTGGAAGACTTCCAGTGCTGAGCAGGCGCTAGCTGTGAGAAGCTCTTTACCATCTCCATGAACTGTCCAGCGATTAACAACTTCTGAATGGCGAATAAGCACACCTGGGCGTCCTTAGGGTTGAACGTTCTGAGGCTCTGCGTAAAAAATTGGAAAAAAACTTAAATCACAAATATTCAAGCAATTTGCGTATCCCAAACACTTACCTAAAAACATTGTCTCTAATCTTATAGTCCAGATTAATCCGAATTTCACAATTCCATTTGGCAAAAAAATTACTAAAAATTGGAAACCTTATATCGTTCCTAAAATTCTTGCAGTGGTGGTACCACAAGGGTGGGCTATTACAACACATGCAGCGCATACATAGTTACAGATGAGCTCAGACTTGTAACTACTTGTCTTAATAGTGTCAAGAATGTGAATTAAGACTGTTGCATAATTAATGGAACAGTTTCAAGGGTTTACTGACAATTTCAGAGTGAAAATAAGTTATGCTAAAGGCAATTAGCAGTTGTAGGTGTAATATCTGCATAACTGAAGATTGCTGATGGGAAACGCTAACGACTTTCCTACAATCACCGCATGATCAGGAAATCAAAGATACCAAAAATGAGGAAAACTACAAAAAATCACAATTGAGATTTGAGGCTACATGCCTTACAGTTTTTCGCATGCGCCGGAAACCGTATTACTTGGCCAAATAGCAATCTCAGGGTTCAACGTTAAGCATAACCTTTTAAAGCTCATCTAGAGGAACCCTAAGCAATATTTAAGTTAATCTACCTCATTATTGCAAAGTGCCATGATATCATGAATTTATTCGATTTCATATCAGAAAAAAAATGTATGTGGTTTGATAATCATAAGACTTATGGTAATCAAAAATTGGAAGCACATATCTTCATACGTATGGGAAAATGAAAGAATAAACAGGAAGCCCCGTGCATTCAACTGGCAGATTATCAGTTACCAAAAGAGCGGAATGCCGAATGTTTAGCGGAGGAAGGCTGTTCAATGGTTGGTAATAACGCAGAGATTAATACGTTCTGGAACTAATTACAGTAACTATCAATATAATAATTAATATAATGAAAAAATGAATTGTTTGACCACAATGGTGGCACAGCCTTAACCATTTAGCCGTAATAAATTGCAATTAAAGTAATCCCACTAAAGTATAACACAAAATGTGATGTAAGTTTCATCTGGTAACTAGCAGAGCCAACATTACGTCATAATACTTAGTTTATATTACAACACAGGGAAAGCTACTGTATTGTACGTTTTTGACAGAAAAAAACTCTGTTAAGTGTGAATGTTTTTGAATAAGGAACTTGCTGAAATTTTTCTATGTCATTAAACAGTTTTTAATAAAGAAATGCTAAAAAATTATTTAAAACTGCAGTCATTGTTTGTTATTCTGTATTTAATGTGTTATATAGATGTATGACAATGTGACACTAAGAACAAAATAAATTTCTACATCTTTTTCTATTACACACAGCAAAATCACTTCTACACACTCGCCCAACAATACTAGTTATCAAGTTAGTTATTTGTTTTTTTACTTGCCAACTGTTGGATTTCTAAAAAAAATTATAAACTCGTTGCTAATGCCAAACTTTAATAATAAATTCCTGGTTTTTCAGATGCCAACCTTATCATGCGATACCCACTATCAGAGATAGAAAGAGAGAACCCACTATCAGAGATAGAAAGAGAGTTACTAAGCCAAACAGGGTGTCGAAAATGTGAGAAAGATAATTTACAGTATCCCTGCCTCTCCCCTATAAAACATTGTAACTGAACGAAATAAAAATAATGGTTGTTTCGCTAGGAATGTTGCCTTCCTGTGAGGGTAACAGAACACAAGGATGAGATAAGAAAGTGATTTATTCTACAATTTAAGAAGCTCATGTGGTAAAGCTGATGCTATCAACCTGTGCAAGGCATTCTATAGCTCCCGCCGATGACAAGAACAACAAGATTATATTCTTTGACCCGAACTGTTGGTCGGTCACTAGCTGAGCACAGCTGCATCTGCCGCAACAGAGCAATCATGGCAGCTGCTTATGAGTCACAATAAATATATCCGGCACATTTCATTGCCGACATCGGCATGTAATGACATTCAACTGATAAATTTAGACATCTTACTCAGCTTGTAGAAATGTAACGCTGACTGCGTTAAGATGAGAAACATACAACCCAGACGATGCGCTGAAAGCAATTTTAATCAAAGTTCTTCACTATTTCAACAAAATATCAAATATTTCCTTTTTGCTAATTCTATGATTCCCTTGATTAGAAAAATCCAACATGCAGTTCATGCTACAAACCCATATTCTAACAAATAGTGCATTCACATCACACGACATAAACAAAGTTGAGAATAATTTATCGATCTACTTTTTAGAATATTTCACAATGAATTTATTCATTTTAACAAAAACATTAGATAAAAAACAACTTCAGTGCCAAGAAACCACCAAACAATAAATGACAACCAAGTTGGCATAAAAACTTTTCACCCAGCTAAAATTCACTCCACCCAACATAGCTAATTGATTTTAGTCCCACAAAAGCTTCAAACAAACTGCATGATAAATGATAGTGAAAGGATGTGAAGAAAGATATAGCGATGTTTTTGTAATTGTTTTGAGACATTGCAAAGAGGATCAAATGGTCAACAACAAAGACCAGTGGAGAGGTGATGACTCTTATATCAGCGCTAAAGGTCAAGGCCATATTTGTTGACTGATCTCAGCCCTGAGCTAAACTCCTAGTCATTTTACTTCAAAGATTTAACAACGGATTATTTTCTAGAAAAAGATTTCAGCGTATTAAGGATTTAATTTAAACTCACTAATTTCAAAACTTCCACAGCCACAATTTTAAATAGAGCGTCAATATTGGAAGATGACATTGAGAGGTGACATCTAGTCTGCAATGTCAGTGGTAACTGGCTAATGTAAGCCAACGTACCCAACATAGGAGAAACCTGTCAATTGTAAAGAGATGATGGGTCCAAATCATGTTGCTGACGGCAGCGGTCGACAGCATGTACTCCTCCTTGTTCTGACAATTCTGTAACTGGCTGGCCAGATAATCGCAAAATGTTCGTAAATGAAGACTCAGACTTTTGGGTCCGATAGTCTCCAGGATTCTGCAACAATTTAAGCAGTAAACACATGGAACGCCAGTGCACTAGACGTAGAAGGTCAGTGCACTAGATGTAGAAAGCCAGTGCACTAGACATAGAAAGCCAGTGCATTAGACATACAGTCAACAGAATTTGATAATCAATCAGTATGTAAAATGTACTATACTCTGTGTATTACAAGCTTTACTTTAATCTTCCATTTCCCAAAAAATTCTAGTGTGAAAATCACAAGTTTAACGGCAAAACTTCATTAAATGAAGTGAAATAAATAGCGCAAGATCAAAGACTTTGTCACCACAAACATTTTTCGTTAACATGTTTTCATTAGGAAATTGAAGAAAAAAGGATAGTGATTATAGCTCTTTAGCAATCAATCAATAACTTTCATTAAGCGCAGCAGGTGCGAGAGACATTGTCTTGCTGTGAATGTAGACCATTCTCTATTCATTGTTTGAATCACCAATTAGTAAATTAATGCATGTGTGGAAAACAACTGATTTATCGATTTTAAAAAGTGTGTTTTTTTTGTAATCCACAAAAAATGATTGATTTTATTTTTCTCTACAATCTGAAAAAAATTATTTTCAAAACCGTTTACGTGACTTCCATTTAAGAAAAGTTTATGAAGAAATGACATGAACACAATTTTTAGGTACCATTCGCGTGCATACAGCTGTGTGCTATGTAGAAATCGCATGCGACCACATCAAGAAGTGCAATACGATTGGTGTCATGTGTCATATACTTGGAAAGGTATCCAGGTGAACAATGTACTGGTTGTTAAATGTCAAACTAAAAATTGCATGCATAAAAGATTTAATTAGTCATACGTGAATTTGACAGATATTAAAACAATATTAATAAATACATAATCGCCATACTTGTAAGCGGGTAGACGTAGTGGAGCTTTGGTCATGAGGCACTTCCAAAAGACGCTACAACAAAAGACAGAGAAAACAGCTGATTGACGTAAGATGATTGTCAGCCATTGTTAATCCACTATAAGGAAGTTAAACAAGAGAATAATCCGACTTATCTCCAGGGAAAACAATGGGATTAACACAACCCTGCTTAGCCCCATTGAGCACAACTTTTTATCTATCACACGAGTCTACAGATTTGTGACTGAACTTTCTATACCGCCTTCTAATAATCTGGTACAAGTCACGGCCAAACATTAATCGTCAGCGATGCCTAACCACTAACACTTTCAGGATTAGTGACCATGAGACCAGCAATCAATCGGCCATAATCAGCACAATATCGACTAAAATCGAATACAATATACGCTACAAAAATAAAACATATATTCTAATACTACATAGAGCCTAGCACAGCTTCCGCGTAATCCAGCCTCCTGAAAACACAACAGGATGTAATGAGAGAGCTTTAGCGCATTCCTAGAGACTTACCACAGAAATAGAGGTCTTTCTGTCGGTCTAGAAAATCGATTCACAAGTGCCTCATTGTCAGTCATCGCTGCAAGAAATGGCAATAACAGAAAATAGGTAGTACGGGAAATGCAACTCCATGCTGCCATGTCATATTATCATTAACCAAGGAATGCGAAACACTGCTGCATAATTCTTCTAAAAAAACACGGAAGATTCCATGAATATCATGCAGATGGTCAACTGTGTGTATATGTTGCTCAACCTCCACAATTTAAAGCACAATTTACCTTATAAATGAAAGAATAATGTAAAGGATTTTACCGATAACATCGTTGACTTTTTAAGAATTTTCACGCATTCAATTACCATTGATAGCCGACACAATCAACGCCTATGCTTTTTTAGTAAAAATTACTGTAGATGAGATGTACCATTTAAATACTATGAAATTTTTTTTCGCATATCGGTATAAAATATGTAAATTGTACATTCCATGCACGGCAGTGAAAGACAACGGCGTGGTGCGGTATACTAGTCAAATAATATATTATTTGACTAACCACTAATTATTATTAAATATGCCATTTCCTGTGTTCTGGAACTGAACACAATGACAAGCATTGAAGAAAACACAATAGGTTGGGCCGTGATTATCGATTAATGAAACCAAAAAATGCATTTAAGGAGGGACAAACTATGTGGAGCTGTGATTCGAAGTTAGTGGGTACTAGCGGTACGTGAGTCAGGCTAGGAAATGCCTCCATGCAAATTTACCAACCTATCAGCATGTTTAAGATTTAGGGTGTTCCCGGGGAGCATTGCTCAAGCTATTGTGTAGCGTGTGACCAAACACATGTGCCAACAGGATTTTTTGTCATACCTTTTGCTGTTACTTCGCAATTGCAAAAAACGTTGCAGTGCCTGGTTATCTGTGTGAAAATGTGAGCTGATAAAACAGCATAATATTGGCCTTAATTTACAAGAAGTAGCGCTGTTACGATTCTCTTAAGAAGATAAAAAAAAAGTGTAGTTTGATTGATATCGTTGCAGATGAAGGAATATTAGTCTGTTGGGTGTATAACAAAACAACTGTAAATTATAGTTCTATAGCAGTTCTGAGATACGCACGGATGTTTCCTGCACATTTCAGTCTTTTTCGCTCGAGATAATGCGGTGATACTAAAATGCAGTTTATCAGAGGTGGTCAATCGAGCAGATGTTTTTGTGTGTAGATTTTCTTTCAGTTTTTTTTTTAAAATTATTCAACCCAAATAATTGGTAATCGAATAAGAATGTTAGTACATCCAGGGAGTTACCATAGGTTGTTTTTGCTAAACACGTGGGAGGTTTAATGTTCAACTCTAGCTGAAGGAAACAAGTTTTCATTGTCTTCTTACCCGCAACAAAAAATACTTCGTTTCAAAACAATGATATTTCAGCCAAACTAGAAACTTTTAATACATCAAAACACCCAAAAGCAATGATAAAGAAATCGGAATACGTTGTCTTCATTCAGAGTGCATACTGGCCGATACACAAATGCAACTTGCAGGGCAGTTGACTGTTTCTCATTCTCACCACTTCGAGAAGAATTATTGTTGATAAATAACCTTCATAATTATAAACCGACGATGACCTGTGTCAAATGCTACGTCACAGTTAATGCGTCATACATATTTCCATTGACAAAAGTACTTTTTAAGTAACATTGCACCACTTTTTCCGGCTACAATAAAACATAATGCATAAATAATTATCAGCATTATCAACGATTGCTCGGATGCGAGAGGGTTTTACTGAGCCTTGAGTCTTTAGGCATTATTTGGGTTAAATGAATATTGATACTAATCAATCGGGTACACCTGATGTAGATTAAGGTGACAGTATACAGCATGAGTTAGATGCATGTGGTACGGTGTATAAAACAGCCAGTGACAGCTGTGAAATGCATTTTACATTGTCAGTCACCTATTGGCCAAATTAGCGATAGGGGACAGCCAATCTGAGTCAAGTAATTGGACAGCTAGCTAGCTATTCCGAGTGATTAGAGCTCAGATAAACTGTAATACCCATTTATGTGTTTATAATACGACTAAATCTGCAGGTTTTTGCTTCTATATAGAAAATCTGTATGAATAATCAACAAAAATACGAGTTTCATCAATTCCAAAATATATCAAATGTTCAAACATGAAGTGCACCAGTCTTTCGAACCACAAGCTCCAGTAATTCATCAAGTTCATTGTGCAATGTGAGAGTCAAAATTTAGGTTTTTATTTGATAGGAAGGGTAGAAAGTAACTATTTTCGCTTAATTAAGGGTTCAAAACTGAATGTATATGAACTTTCTAGATCGAAAAATGTAGATCAACGCTCATACAAACTCAAGAAATTTGTGTGCGAAATCCATTATTTGACATTCTATGATGAATGAAGGTTGGAGAGTTCGCCAGGTTGAGATCAAGTAAATCTAACGTTGTATTGCTGATATTAGAAGCTGTTTTACAGCATTGTCATATATACATGTAATTAATTTGTTTCAGCAAAATGTTTTTTTTAATGTTGTTGTCATGTGTGCATTACTCAACGGCAGCATTACTCAACGGCAGCATTACTCAACGGCAGCATTACTCAACGGCAGCACTAACCTATGACACATTTCTGTTGACTGGGATTGTTTTTGTATGTAAGTAAGAGCATCATTGCTAATATTTATTATTATTTTCATTTTGCTTTACATTGTTATTAGATTATTGATCAAATATCATAAACCGGCCTTCCTGAAATAACTAAAAGGTGTTTTGAGTATACTATATGTACATAGTTAGATATTAGACAATATAGAGAGTATACTACATGTATATAGTTAGATATTAGACAATATAGAGAGTATACTATATGTATATAGTTAGATATTAGACAATATAGAGAGTATACTATATGTATATAGTTAGATATTAAACAATATAAGGAGTACTTAGTGCATAGAGTCGACAGTAAATAGTAGAAGGTTAAACACCAACACTTACTCGACATCTGCTGAAATTCAACGTCGACATTGCGCTGCAGTTGCTGCCTATCATCATTGACAGCATGCTTGAGTGAGTAGAAGTCTTTGATGATGGTTGGGAAGGTGTCCAGTGTGTGCGCTGACCAGTTGTGGGGGGTATGCTCAAAGACCTTCTTTAGCAGGCTCAAACACCAGTTGGCTGCCTGACCAGAGTCAGCTGTAAGTAATAATAGAGTGACTTGTGAGCAGCTCACTTGTATTACAATGTATAATGTACAAACGTCAGATAATAATTAATCACTACAATTAACATGTCTTCTCACAAAATATTCATTGCTCACAGCCTGTGATGAAAATCTTATTCATAAAAAAAAACAAAAAATTAATAAATAACTATTGAACTATACAGAGCATGTAATAAGTTACAAAAATCAATAATTTCATAAAAAATAAATAGTGGCAACACATAATTTATTTTTTGTTGCATTACTTTTTGGTTATTTTTCAATAGACCTGATAGTGAGATACTTTTTAGCATTTGTAATGGAATGGAAGGGCAGACACGGAGTAACCAGCATCCAAGTCATCGAAATTAATGGTAGAAAATAAATTGAAAAAAAAACCTGAGTATCGAGCCGCTTCCATGCATTGTAAATGAAGTGGGGCAGACAACTCAAAATTAGACATCATTCCAAACAAAACCTAATAGAATTTATAATAGAATAAACACAGATAATTAGAATGAAATTTTACCCGTGCAGAAAGTTAAAAAATTTAGGCATTATTTACTGAGTCAAAGTGTGAAAAGCTAATAGGTAATTTAACAAAACAATACAGGCTGTCAACAATAAATCTAATGGAGATAAATAGGGTAACTTTCTTACAAATAAGTCTTTTCTTGAACCTTTACAATAATATGAGATCAGTAAAAAAAAAATGACTGGCAAATAAAGTATTGAAAGAGGTGTAGATCAACCAAGGCTAATGATATATAACTTGTACTTTTAAACTGTTTGTTTGTGGCTGTTCGACTTGATGCATTTAAAATTAAGACAGATCAACCAATAAAAAGAACATTTATTATAAATGACTAAAACTATAACCTGGCTGTGAAAAACTTGTGTCAAACGAACCACAACTCCGCCACAACCACTTGACATTGTGTGTGAGTGTCATCAACAGACCACACAAACATTAATAATGAACAAAAAATACTTTTCTTAATGGCGATTTACCGTAGTTGTCTGTGACACCCACAGTTGTTACCTTGATGAACATTAAAAAACTGTAGAGTCAAATTATAGCAGCTTACGGCAGAAAATGACCAGAGAATGTACAGGATGATTGACCATAAATTTGTAGCACCAAAAAATTAAAACGTGATGAAATCATCGAAGGTTTCTGGGTGTGACAGAGTAGCGTCATTTACTGTGGGATGGTGATAGAAATCTCTAACTATGTTTTGTGAATAACAACTGTCTGTTAGAATTTGAGAAAACATCAACAATATTTAATTCACAATAAACTTAGGAAAAAAATCGTAACAATAAATAACTTTGCTTAATTAGATACAAAACTGAACGCGAATGTTATTCAGCACCAATCACGTCACCTCCACATTATCAAAAAAAATAACCCAACAACGCGCAATCCAAATCAACCGCAGACATTTTACCAAAATAGTTTTGATGCACCAAACTTTCAAAAACTGACCACATCACAATGCAGAGGTTAAATAAAGCAGGATAAACCATTTAGCATTAGCAATTTATCTTTGTCATCACATCCTTGCTATGCACAGCCAAGCAATATTAGGACAGAAATTATGCATTTGTTAATGACATTACTTGAACATAACGAAGAGAGATTGATCTATGCCAATTTATATAAATTAAATGCATTGATGGCACTGGAGTTTATTACTCAACTCGACGGCGGCATGTGAATGAGTGGAGTGAATCGGTCAGAGGCAGGATAGATTGATAAATTCTTATTGGTATTCCATTGCAGACAATTAACGGTAATTAAAGCCACCAAAATCAAGCAATACTGCCGGTCAACTAACTGTTGTGGTGTTCACATGATTGTGATTAATGTCTGTAATATGGTTAGAAATGTATCTAGAGATGAGTGGTCACTCATCTATGTGTGATGTTCCCACAGGCCAACTACTTGTTGTATGACCACATCAACTGTATGTCTACTCAGTATTATTTTATGCATTATAAGTGAAAATATCCATTTTTTTCTGGCAGCGAAATTTATTTCTCAACGCAAGATCTGACAATCATTGTTCATATCATGAAAAAAATAAGGATTCAAAAATTTAGGTAAAAGTTGTTTGTATTGGTCTGTTATTGTGTGCTTAATGTTGTACTCTACTCGGATAATTTTTCATGTTGTTTGAAAGTATTGCTATTGCACTAGAAGATACTTACCGTGTTATTACATAACATGTACAAATGTTTAGATTGTTTTATTTATATAGTTTTTGTAAGGTATTCAACACATTCAAGGTAGAAAATTACCTCCAAATCCTCACAACACCAAGTAACTGCTACAAACTAGCTTCTCACAGTGGTTATACCATCTATTAGCTTACATCAAGAAAGCGGGGAAACCAATCCTATGAACCCAACTTTGTCACAGTTACAAGTGATTCAAAAAGCACTCCTATTACTGTTGCGTTGGTTGGTGCAATCTAAAGAGCATCTGTACGAAGACATCCAACTTGTACACTCTACGTATCGTGCACAAATTTTCGCTTCATCATCATGTTATACCATTAATTTCCTCGTATTCAAATATCACTAATATTATTTAGAGATGTGTCAGCACGAAGTACAACAAACATCTGCGGTAAGTCACAAAAAACTATCAATTCACGGCTACTCATCAGATTGCACAACCTAAAAGTATTTCACAAAGTGGTGAACATTGAACGGGAGCACACAAACAGAACAAAGTACTTTTTGCATTTCATAGTCTGGCAGGGAGGAGACAAAGCCTGTCTTTAGTACAAAGCCAGCAGACAGATCTCTGTTTCATAGCTTTTGTTTTCAGGATGTCTAGACAATTTCTATGCGCTACTGACCCCATCTCGCAGCTAATCTCGCTGTGATCCCACCATGTTTTGGTCATCACAGAACCAGGCCCGTTGCTTTTTGCTACTAATCTGTTTCCATAACCCAGACCAAACGAATCAACAGACCCAGTTTCTTGATCAGGTTAAAAATCTGAAACATTTAATACCCCACTAATAATCTTTCAGTTGAATAACCACCCAGTCAGTGCAAAAAATTTAATCTTTACAAAATAAATACACATTTTTGCGTTTAACCGTCATAATTTCAAAGTTCAGCGACGAGAGAGATTATTTTGTATTAAATAAGTGCAATCAGCGAAGTCTACGAAATCTTAAGTCAAAACGCATGGCCTGAGCCACACAATTTTGTAAAAGCTAGATTCCCAGTTAAAACCTTGGCTACACAAACGGATGACTCGTTGGTATGTGGAAACCGACGGTTGATAAAACATTTAATTTTTCACCGGTGCGTAGATACACTTCGCAGCCGTTAAAATAAGCTTTTATGATTGGCTAATTTATTTTGTAAATAAGGTATTATTTGACCAGAGTATTTTAGCGAGTCAATATTTATAAATGCATTTCTACTGCTTTATAGCGTGTAACAGCGTCCCAAACGACGTGCCAATAACTCATTGGTGTGTGTGGCCAGGGATTTATTGTTTTATTTGTTAGTCGCGGGCAACGATTTACTCAAGTCATCTAAGCAAAAGTAAGAGAGAAAAATAAAATACAATTTCAAAGTCTTTGAGTTTGACACTTACAAACAGCACTGACAGCGCGTGCCAGAGTCAATATGAGTATTCTGTTCAGCTCCTCCGAGTCATGGAAAACAAGAGAGAACTTATTTTCTATGATGCTTCTGTGCACTTGCTGCTGCACTTCTCCATTTCCAAGAGACAACAAAAGACAGGCCGCAGAGTTCTCGTATCTAATAAAACAACCAGAATAACCTCATGGTAAGTCATCACATTATCAACATCTATTCATTCACGTTTTTTATTAATATTTATTTAACATAAACCCTTCAATATATTAGTACAAAATAAAAACAATAAATAGCAAAAAACACGCAACAGCAATCTATTAATAAGTAATAGAGAAAAACGCGCAGACTGCGAAAGTTTTCAAACACTGGGGAAACCCCAATTTATTACGGGGATTTCCAGAGTTTGTCCATTGTTTTACATAAGCCCGCAATAATTATTTTTTGGGATTCCCACTAATAAATTTTTCGCACAAGTTGCGCGTTTTTCTCTAGTACATTAATAAAATTGACATTATTAAAAAAATATATTTTAGTATAATACTAAATTATATAATACTTCACTATTATAATACTAAAACGTACACTAAGCTGACATATGATAAATTTGCTGCGCAGAAAAAGAAAACAAAACACAACATTTTTATTATGCAAATAAACCATTTTAATACTAAATTTATTTAATTATTAATTTATATACGTAGTTTTATATTAAATGCCACAATTTAACTACAACCTGCTAGACTGTTCACACGATATGGCACGAGGTTTATTAATAGTTGAATGGAAAGACTAGAAGTAGCAACTTAAAAATATCAACCAGAAAAACTTAATTCTCCGAGTACCTTTAGAAAAATATAAATTTATAAAATCACAGTAAATACAATTAAACTAATATAAATAATATGAAATAGAAATTAGAAGTCAATTGGTTTCGTAAAGTATGATATAAATGTATAAAATAGCTTAAAACGCTGAAGAACTATTGGATACAGTCGCCGTACTAATCCTATCACTTTCGTAATTCAACTACAAGACAAGGAAAATAACATTTCTCGCCGCATATTTTTACAACATTTCACCTGCCAGAAAATCAAAAAACATAAAAAAACAGGTGTAAACAAGTACATACCGCATTTAAACAGAGGTTTAGCATTATTTTGTGAATAATTTACAGCTAATTACGTAATTGAGGCCCTCGACGTAAGCCAAGCTGTTGAATGACTGAGAGTGTCAGATAATCTCATCGTAACAATAGTTACATCTCATTAGAGCATAAAACAATAGGCATTAGCATAACATGTGGCAAGTGACTTAATTACATTTAAGCTTATTAATTTCATGTATTAATCTCTTTAACTTTGCTCATCATGTACAAACTTTACCATACATTCAGTGGGTGCACATTCCACAAGCGTATTCCATTAATCAGATGCTACGCACACCCTTTAGCCAATATTTTAATCATAAAATTCTTTTGTGAAGAATATTGAGCAAGCTATTATTACTGAGACTTAATCAGACTAATCCCGTCTCTTTTTGCCCAGGTCCTTTTTCAAACAAAAATGCAAACGATTGGATGGTACAGATAATATTGCGACAAACGATTTAAAAATGCTTCAAAAATTGCGTTCCCACAATTTGTTCACCTACAACCAGGTAGACACGACAATGCGACAAGATACATAAGTGTGTGGTTAAACAAGCGTATTAAATTATTGATATTCAATAGCCATAATACGTCTGTGACCCCAACGCCTGGTGTCATGAATGTGGCCAACATTTGCCATGGTCATCCAGAGATAATGTACGACGTATTAATGAGAGTTTAAATAACATTTTAGTTTCCTTGAGAAAAGAATGTTGGGTAAAAGACGTGGAGGCTGGGTAATTTATAAAGCTATTATAAATTGATGGTAGAGTTAGATATATAAATCTATGGATAAGCGAGTCAAATAGCCTATGAATTGAAGTGTATTGTGTGGAATGAGCGTGACCAGACGCTAGCCTGTTGCAATACAGTTATATTTTAAACCAAACTATCTAATGTACGTCAATTAGCCTCATCAAAAAAAGCTTTCTCTGTGCCGACACGAGTTTAAGTCTCCATATCGTTTGTTCACGGCACTCTATATTCATAAATGACACTTTCCACACAAACACCCTTCTAGATGCACACAGCATGACGTGAGCAACATGACTATTGCAAAAAATGACTCCGCTATTTTCTCATATTGCTTCACAACCATGAAATGTCAAAAAATTATCAAAGAACATGATAAATTGAAAGTGCCACAAAAGATGCTTTTATCGCTAAGACAATTTTTTCACATAGCAAACGGAATAAATGAAATACGTTAAGACAATAAAAAGTAAGCATTTAATGAGAAGGTAACTCTAAACTTTAATGAAAGGCACATTTTGTAATGAGGAATTACAGTAGAGCTATGAGTGTAGCTTGCCATCGCTAGCCTTTGGCCTAATTGTTAATATAACCCGAGTGTCAGGGTAAAAAATAATGTAATAATGTCACAGTAACACAAAGAGAAACAGAAAGAGAGTGCAAAGGTGTGCCTAGGACAACATTGAGTGAAAGGACGGCACAGTCAGTGTGTTCTACTTAATAATCATTCCTCTAAGTCGGTTCACTTCAGCTTCTATACAACTATGAAACTAAAAAGAGAATGATTTCAAGAAGTACACGTATGATAAACGAGGAAATAAAAAGATAAAATAATATAATAGCTTATTATATATTGATCAATAATAATTAATGACGTGAGCAGATTTTTGTGACAGTGATTTCTCTGCCTCAACCCACAATATGTAGAGTACAATCAGTATTAGTAACAATTTAGTGACACTCGCGAGCGAGTCACAAATTCCTTAGCTGACGATACTAAGCCGTGGTATATTGATAATATGGGGCAGTAATAGTACTGGTTGAGCTTTAGTCGAGTTGCTGTAAAACACTTTCGATAAACTAACCTCAGCTGGTAGCAATGGACCAGTCGTTTAGTCGGTAACTTGGCGCACACTTTAAACATTCAAGCGCAATACAAGTAATTTCGCTCCATCATGTGATCGGCAAGTCAGATCTTAGCCCCAGCATCTTATCTTTCACAGATGACCCAATGTTCAGCACCCCTTCCTCTTACCAACCTGATGAAGAGCTGGTTGTGATGGACAGAGTTGAGCTCCTCTAGGATTGTACTCAGTATCTTCATTCTGTAGTGGGGCTGCATATGGGTGAGTCGATAGGTGGACATCTCCAGCAGACCATTCACCACCACAGAGTACTTGCCATTCATCAGCGTCGGCAGCAGGTTGGCTGGCAGGTAAAGTAATACCAATGAGTGACATCATCAGAACTATTCATATTTCTGGTGCACATGAGCTCTTCAGTTATCAATCATATAGAAAATCACACAATTTAGAAAGCGCAAGGTTTAGCTAATCAAACTAAATTTAAAGGTATAAAATTGACAATCATTACATTGAGTGGTCGATGAGATAATACATTACATGACTGCTGGCTGAGTGTAAAAAACTATCACTTATTTATTAATGTTTTTGCAATTCTGAAATTAAAAAAACATAAAATTTTCGTGTAATTACCATAATATCATATCTATCACCATTATTAAAGAATAAACTTCATTTCTCCACCAACCTGTATGATACAGAAAAAAACTTTATCATAAGTTTTTTACGTCTTTTTTTTATAATAACAAAACGGAAAAAACTTTTTATGTTCATACAATAAAAGATCATTCCAAACAACATTTGCAGAGAATGCAATAAATATAAATTAATTGTAATATTTAGCTGTTCTACCACCAATTACTTTTGTAAACTATACACAAACATAACACATATAAAATATTCCAGGTGATCAGCAAGAACTTGGAGAAAAACTGGATGAAAACTTACAAGTAATTTCCTTAGCGTTTGATAGACAACAGAGAAACAAAAAAAATGGTAATATATTGTTTGTTTTATCTACAAAGCGGCCACTTATGACAGACACATGCCGATGACATACAAACAATAACGCACACTCACATCAATCAACAATTGAACTCCATCATTAGTTGTCTGAGCAACAATGTACAAAACCTTCATCAATGGATCAAACATTAGAACAAAAATTATGTATTGAGAACAAAGAACTAGTTACAACATTGAAACAGTTGATTTCAGTCACATCGGAGTGATTCATTCATCAATAGGGATTATCTATGAATAATGAATATCTTCAAATTGATAAAGAACTATATAATTGAAATTCCATTTCCATCAGCAGGGCAAGAAAGCAGATCAAGACATCAATTAAATTCCTTTACGGAAAGTCCTTTTAGGAAAGTCCTCATGTCTGGGGTCAACATATAGGGGTATTGACTAGAGAGTGAAAAGGGCGCACCAAGGCCTGTTCAAGAGCATCTACCATACACATTAAAAAAAAGTCCTTCAAGAAAAGCCCTCATGTCTGGGGTCAACATATAAGGCTATTGGCTAGAGAGTGAAAAGGGCGTGCCAAGGCCTGTTCAAGAGCATCTACCATACAAGAGCATCTACCATACACATTAAAAAAAACATTCATGTAAAACAATTAGAAGTGACGGATCATTTTATCATATAATAAGCACTTGAAGCACAATTCTAGTTACAAACCCGAGCATTTAATCCCATCTCAAGCACGCCGCCCCCCCCCTCCCCCATATTCAATTAGCTACAAATCACAGCTATTTGTTATGAGGGAGACTCACTGACAAAACTCTTTATTCCACAGGTTTGTTCTATCTCCGTGTACACAAGCAGCCTGGAGCAGGTTTCTAACAGGGCAGGGGACAGACCAACGGGCACCCTGCTCTTTGCATGGGCATCAATCTTACTAAAGATGTGCTTTATCAGCCTGTAAAACGGAGCAAAGGATCATTTCAGTATTGTCTATGGTATACACACTGATATTATTGTCTATGGTACACGCTGATATTGCTGTCTATGGCATACAGTGATATTACTGTCTATGGTATACACACTGAGATTATTGTCTATGGTATACACACTGATATTACTGTCTATGGTATACACACAAATATTATTGTCTATGGTATACACACTGATATTACTGTCTATGGTATACACACTGATATTATTGTCTATGGTATACACACTGATATTACTGTCTATGGTATACACTGATATTACTGTCTATGGTATACACACTGATATTATTGTCTATGGTACACACTGATATTATTGTCTATGGTACACACACTGATATTACTGTCTATGGTATACACACTGATGGTACACTATGGTACGCACTGATATTATTGTCTATGGTATACACACTGATATTACTGTCTATGGTATACACACTGATATTACTGAATGGCATACACACTGATTTTATAATAAATTAAATATCAGTATTAATATTTAATGCCATGAAATGTAGCTTGACAACTTGACAAAAAATCTCTGGCAAACTAATAACAAAGTCAATTTTTGGTAAAAAAAAATTAAATCAACTGAAATATAGCATTACAAGGCAAAGCTAAGGAACTGTAAAAACCGCAAGGCGCAAAATCAAAAAAAGTTATGAGAGAAACCGTGGATAGTAAAAACTGTCCAATGGAATTCACAAGAATCACATATCAGCAGGTTGATGAAAGCAGCTGAAGGTTAACTGTTCAAAGTACGTGTGACCAAACTGAGGGTCATTCGTAAGATTATTAAACAGTACCTCGAGATGGAACATTGTAAATTGTCTTCTCATGAAAGTGATAAATGTAAAATAGACCAGTGTACATATCATGAGAAGACAACTGGCAATGCTTCACTCAGCTTGTAAAAGGGTGAACTGGAGTTTAAAAATATTTTAATTTCGTAAACACAAAAAGCCGAGTGGGAGCTTCAGGTACCGTTGAATAACACCAAGAACAATTAGCCAGTAACCTATTCTTTGCTATTTATCAAGTTTTCCAATTTGAATAAAAGAATTCATCCAGGATGTAGATATGGTTAAGAATAGCTGTTGGTTTTCTCACATTACCAATTTGCATTGTTAAACAATTCGCAATATCTTTTGACATTTGCAAGCTGATTGATAGTAAAATGACAGATAAATGGTCTTTGACACCGATTACTACAGCTCTGAATCTTGACCCGATATCGTAATCCTGATGCAACACGGAGGAACACATGCAACGCTCGACGTAACACGAGTTATTTTTTGAGCTACGTTTAAACACATTGCGAGTGGAACTGTTATAATTTGTATGAACCAAGATTTTAGATAGGACATTGTATACAAGAATCATATCAACAATGTGAAATGCTGATCAAAGAGCTTACAGCATTTTAGAATGCACCGACAACGAGTCCAACATCTCCATTGTTAGGGGCTCTGTGTTCATATAGCAAGGCACGTTGTGGGGGAGAGTTGTCTGCACGCTGACATCCATAATACTATCAGTGATATAGTTAAGTAGTGGCGAGATCACTTTCTCTGTTGTGCTGTCTATCACATCGAAAACAAATTATCAATAGATATATTAGGACAGAAATAGATGAGATTTGAGGAAACTGTTCTGATTTGTTATTACAATGATGCAAGCACACATCCAGAGGCTTAAAATTTATTTATATCTATCGGTAAAAGAGTAAAACCTTTTACCAAGACAATGAAAAAGTTCTCATGGTGGAAAGACAAAATGGCATGGTAATATTTCTATCTTGACTAAAAACAAATATTCATCAGTCAACCTAAATTTAAACCTGGTGTCGAAAGCTAAAAAAAAATTCCAAGTGCAAAGAAGATTGGTTTTCAGTTGCAGTAAATTACCCCACACACCATTGAAACAGGCGAGAAACAAAAACTACTAAACGTCGCTTTTAAAGGCGATTTCGTCAGAGTAAATTTCCCTCTTCAAATAAAATTCGACCAGTCAAAGGTCATGTTATATGAGAACTTGCGGATGGACAACGACTTGAAAAGTATATTTTAATTTTGCTTGCATAAGCTGAAAGTGACACAGCTAATGTTAAACCACAAGATCAGATGCATCACAAGATCAGTTGCATCACTTCCCAAAACACCGAATTAAACAAACAGAGTTGAAAAGTGTCACCCATTCTTAGAGATCAGCACTTGCAAAACCCCCATAGCAATCAGCTTAGTTGTAAAACAAATTTTCCTCTTTGAAACCAAAGAAATGCATAAGACAATAATTCTTAGAGAATTACCACTATAAACTATATAATATATCATTAGCAGTGAAATGCCAGTATTTCCTTTTTTCTAAAAAAACAGCATTGACCTCAGACATTTATGAAATCTTCTCAATAAAAAACAGATTAAATAATGAAGCAATTTAACGTAAATACTAAATTAGCGGGCCGTCTACTTATACTGGCACCCTGGACTGAAATCAAGACTGGTTCACTAAGTCGTTCCAGTTTAATGGACAATAAATTGTTTTCAGTACAAAATGCCAGCAAAAAACCTCTCATACAAACACGATCCATGATTGAAAGTATATTCTATGACAGCGCTACTAGACTCACAGGCGTTGCATAGAGTTGAGAGCTTGAAGTCCGTGGTAAAAGATGAGGGTGAACCTTGTAGTTGTAAATAGGCTGGCAACGAGCTCTTCAGAAACCTACAAAATAGCCAACCAAAGCTCAATAGCAGATAAAACTGTTCAATAAACACATTCTTTCATTGGAAACATTTAATATCCATCAAATAAATTGTTTGAAAAACACAAAAAAAAAATTTTGTGGTTGTTTTTTAGAATATGAAAATTTAAAAAAGAAATACAGTTTCGATCAAACACAATTCCATCATCTTAGTATGATGGAACAAGTATATTTTATTCTGCGTGAAACTTGTTATTTACATATCAAATTACAATCCAAACAAAACAATTCAAACCATAAAAATGCTATACTTATCACAAGACTAGAAAAACAAAATACATGATAAATAAATAAATAATTTTGTGAATAAAAAAATATGCTCCCGTAACGAAATAACAATGCTTCCACATTTTGTAATTGTATAGCTTATATTGTAAACACAATCAAAGACTTCATTAAAAGTTAATACAGCCGATGTTTATTTTATTCTAGATTGAATTAGTATAAACCAATTGTTATTCTCTGGATAAACGATAGTCCAAAAAGAAATCATAAATATTTTAACACAATGCTGTACCATGTAATCTCAATTACAGCCAAATCTATCCTATATATATATTATGCATGAGTTTCTTTGCGATTATATATCGATTTCCAGTTCTTACATCGCGTTGGCATCTGCTTTTTACGCCTAAGCCGACTGACCACAACAATTGCTTTGTATCATTTCAACTCGTTCTATGACAGTGAATGGTACAAATGCGATCCGCATTCTCATAAAGCTATTTACATAAAAGTATATACGAGGGAAAATCGCTTGGAATTTAGCTCTGAATCCTGTTCAGAGTTCAACACTAATTCCTTTCATTTAGAGTCAAACTGGAATGAATTATATGTGGACTCATTCTTGAATTGACCTGTGTGTGTGCACATGTATATTTTCCATACAAAGTGTCCATGCGCATACGTACATTTTCTATGCCAAGTGTCCATGCACATACGTATATTTTTCATACAAAGTGTCCATGCATATATAACAGTTAAAAAGCACGGCGCAAAGTTGATTAAAGCAAATCTTGACAGGGATATGACACAGCAAAAAAGAAGAAGCCCATTTCTCCTTAGGTACATTGTGCCGCAATATGGATCGTTCAACATTTATGATATTCAAATACATATATCGTTTTTTTACGATCGTTTCTCGAGAGTATTAGTGAAATTTCTGTAGCATTCAATTCCACTTCGGTCAGACCAATTGTGCAACAAAGTACGTCCGTATGCGTGACTATGCATATTTCTCTATTCACCGTAGTAAGAAATTCAGCCAATCACGGCTGTTCAACTCAAACGTATCTATAGTAAGAATACATACTCAAGTTGAGGTCGGAGTATATTAGGTATAGGTCGAGGCTTTGCTTTCTGATCGCTGATCTGAGCATTCTTTCTCTGCATGTGGACCCAAATACAGGTGACTGCGTTGCTGACCACTGAGTGGGCGCTATTGCAGTCAGGCACAGGCAGTGGGTCAAGGTCATCATAGAGGTGGTCGTATACTTTGCTGAATGCTATAAACTCATAGGCGCTGGGCATCTTACCAATTCCAAACACACACTGCACCATAAGCCACATTATATGGTCTCTGGCGCAACCTTTGTCAAACTTTCTCATCTCCAACTGCAAGATCAAACGAGCTCAACCAGGATACACACTAATAGTTCAGCCAACAATAAAACATATATTTTCACACGCCAGGGTCAGACACTGAATAAATTTAGAGGATTGCTTCACCAATTTATTAATGGGAAATAAAGAATAATGAGCAGCTATAATAAATGTATAATTATAGACGATACTGCGCATTTGTCACTGACAGGTCAGTACCAACTTTTTGACTTTTCCCAGATACCAAACAGCTTCACAGCAAATCATAGAATAGAATCTTCACATACGTTATATATGGAAATCGTATATGAATATAGAACAATATATATTAGGCAGAGAAATTTCGCAACTATGTAACATAATGGCGCAGCGGAATATGAAATGGATGTGCCAGTGAGATACAAGCAATAAAATGTCTATGAATACAGACTCAATGCTTGGGCCATCCAGTGATGGGTGTGCAGACAACTCCATTATTTCAGTAAATCAAATAATTCCTTCACAAGGACATAAGAAGGTGAGCAACGAATTATTCAACAACATATTTGCCAATTTTTTGCTTTAATAGCCAGAAACTTTGCCATCCAGATGTGTTGAGTGGCTATAATATATTTGGATGCAGTTTTTGTTAATCCGATGAGCGCATGATGAACGAAAAATAATGATAATTAAACAGGATTCAAAACGCTAATTTGAGCCATTTCGGCGCTCGAATACTTACAGCCGCAGTGTCAGAGGGTCTGTTGACGTTGCAAAAAAATCAACGAAGTATAGTTATAACCGCAGCGTCACCTGAGCTCAGAATGATCGTATGAAGAGCGTGGGAATGATTCACAAGAATAAAAAGTTTCATTGACTTAAATATTGCCAAATCATCCATAAATGATAATGAAATTATTTCACTATTGAAATTTCACCCCATATGAAGAAAGAAATGCAGAAAAGTGTTTTACAAGTTGTTGCAATTCCTTGGATTGCAGAAAGCAATGATATCTACATACCACAAGATAAATTGAGATTTACAAACTTTTTAGTTTAACTTTTCATCTTCTGAAATTCACAACACACACACTATGTGGTAATAGAGGAGTGATGATACAGAACATTAGCGTGTTCAATTTGATGGACTTTCTCGTAACAGTAAATATTACATAACACATCCAGCCCCTATGGAAGCTTCTGGTAACAAATAAAAATTTCATAACTTGGACATGTTTGCATTATCAGCAAGAGCTGGATGCAAATTTTTAGCTAATACGCGGGTTGACATTCAAGTGTATTATTAATTTGACAAAATATACATATTGGTGAAGTATCCATAAACAGCAGGATGCCTAAATCTGGCAGTACCGGAAACGCGACACAAGCTACAGTGCAGACATTGATATATATATACAACATACACAATAGGCATTTTCGGATCGAGAACGTTCATGCCGAAACAGGCAAATTTTTTGTTTTGCGGCGAGTACAAAACCTGATTTTTGGAACTCTATGCTGAAAAGTGGTTTTACCGTTCAGGGAGTTGTTCACTGTACGACGTTCTTACTACGAATACATACAGTTCTGCTATAATAAATATTTTTGCATAATACGAGCCCTTTTACGGCAGCTACCATTTTTGCTTAGATGTAACATATATATATATTAGTTATTATTTTTATTATTATGGATGGTAATAATTATTTTTTTTTATTGAAGTATTATTATTGTTATTGTTTTTTATTATAATAATTATTTATCACTGTTATCTTCTGTTGCTAGTTAGTAAATAGATAGAAAACGATGATGATTTTTAAATAATTAAAACTTCTCGTCCTCTGGGGGCGGCCATCTTTTCATTTGTTTCCGGATTTTTGCGACTAGTTGACAACAAAAAAACACAACTCCTGATATAGACATTTGCGTTTTTGAACGTTCAACTCACAGAAATTATGCCAGGAATGAACGTCAAAATTGCGTTCGGAAGCACTTTCCCGTACCAATTTTTTCAAGGCATGGACGTTCTTGATCCGAAAATGCCTAATATATCGTATGCTCTACATACACTATAATTAGTCAAGTGACCAGAAGATTCAGGCAGCACACAAACCTTTTTGAAAAGCTGCATGAACATGTGGGGTAGGTTGACCATAGCCACGAGCACAAAGAGGATGATATGTGCTGTGATATTGTGCCAGCGGAGGTTGGCCAGGGTGGCCAGACACATGGGGAGTTTGCTCTGGCACTCAGTAATGTGTATTATATGGTCACATAGCTGATCCTCCAGCTCCGCATATCGGTGTTTCGCCTCATCCGTCCCCTACAACCAACCATTGTTTCTCAGGCTAACGTAGAGCAACCATCATTGCAATTACTATATTTAACTGCTATCATGCAAATGTGGCGATAATTGCCTTGCATAAGCCATTGACTATCTGAATGAGAGGCTGACAAATCACGGGAATTAAAGCCAGCAGGGAAGATAGTTTTAGTGGTTCTCATGAGAATTCCCTCAGAGCAACGTGTAAAATAATTTTTGGCAATTTCATAAAAAACAAACTAAATTTATTTCTATATTGATATAGTAAGTACAAATAAGTTGGTATATAGTATATATTATACACCGCTATTGAAAAGTCCCAAATACAAACCACAAACAGGCTGATTATACAAGGATTGTCACAACACAGAAAGCAACATCAAGAAATACAACAATATATGAGACACACGCAATATGCCTTATTTCATACGCTTAATTTGCCTTATTATATGTATAGACAATGTACATATCCTTTGCATATCCTGTTTCAGAGATATAGGCCATTAATCACCGAATGACTGCGTGCAAGTTTCATTTAATGTCTGTTGCAGCTAAAAAAAGTTCAATTAAAAGATAGTGCTATTCCAGCAGGAATTTTATAATTGAAAGTTAAACCCAATTTCGTATTTCGTATTATTCATGGATCATAATACCTCCAACTGCTTTTTATTTTAGTTTACTTGATCATAACGCAGAGTTGTCCTACCACTGTGACAATAACTTGTTTTAAAAAATAAATAAACGATTTCGCCAAAATATTGAACAGAAATTTTCTACTTTAAACTGCAGACTTTACTATTAATTACACAATGTATCATCATTAAACAGATTGCATACCAATATATTTATGAATTGGATAAAAAACAATCAGATAAATAATTTTTGTTGCTTGTATCAATTTCAACAAACTTTTGCTTGCAAGACAACATTCAGAGGAACCATAATCTTTTTTTGGGCAGAAAAATGATTGAGCTGCATGAAAAAAAAACACAATGCTAGAAAAATGTTTTGTTCGTGCTTATCACAGAAATAAAAACGACTAGTTACAAGTTTAGACTTATAAGTTGGTAACAACGGTGGTGGCTAGTTTTGCTTGGTAAAATTGTTGATTAATAGGTGATTTCCCACGCTGTCACAGGTGAAAACCTCTGTGATAAAAAAACCTCAACATCCGCTGCATGCAGACAATTTCCGAGCAGGATTGTGGCCCCAGTTCCTTCCCTCTCACTAACATACTACCATCGAGAACCAATTACACAGGATGACAGATGATCGCACCAAATTATTAATTCGTTGTGTCAGTTAGCGACACACAATACAAAAATATACAATTTAATGCTTTGTGCCATAATTCAAGGTTACCTTTCGGTTGGCTATCAATATGCTTGTCATGAAGTCCACAGAATAGGCGTGTGAGAGGACATAGCGAATGAGACCCGTCGGAGATCTGTCCTGCAAATAATACAAATAAGTTTACGGACCGGGGCTTCACCAGTCGTAGCACAAATAATGGAGAACTCTCAACGGGCAGTCAGTTACAGCTTCGAGTACATTGCGGATTACAATGCAATATTAACTCAGATAAATTTGTCTTGAATAATCCAAAAATAATTTTGTTACTTAATAGGGACTGAAGAGGGAAACTTATATGTATATGATTACCTGGATATCCTTACCAAAATGAACAGCATGAGCAAAACAAAAGTTGAAATATTATTAATAAGACATTAATATATTACGTGAAAGTACAGACAAAGCTTTTACGCTTATACAAATTTACAAGTTTCAACTGTTTATTAGCAGTTTCACCTGAAATGTCAGTGATGCCCTCCGAATGACCCCCAGACATTGGTTCATAGCGCAAAGGTAGAAAAATGTCCAAACAACCCAATATAAGACATGGCTAATAACATTTGAGTACCCTAGATGTCTGTGACACTATGTGCGACTTCAGGTATAATATGGCATCTGCCGTCAATAATTTAAATAAAAAAGACAAAAGTTATCAATTTAAAAAACTTTGTTAGGAATAATATACTCAACAGCAAAACTTGGGAGCATGTGATAAAAGTGTACAATGGACGACAAAAATCTCAGCATACATTATCAATACTAAAAATAGTACGTTGACTGTAACAGAAATTGTCGAATTGCGTTAACGTTTTTGGCTCATTTTATTGTTACTACGAGGGCAAAAACTTTGAATTAGCAAAACAGAATTGCGATAAACGAAAGCCACTAAAAATAAAACCAGTGATGAAGTAATGGATAAGATGTGTGTACTATTGCATATTCTGATGTGACGTTATTGATAAGCATAGACTTATTAATAGTATCTCTATAAGATATATATGCCAATAATTGAGACATGCACACATCAGAAGCTAATTAAAAGAATAATGCACAATGTTATATCAGTTGAAAAGAAGACAAATCCAAAATATGCGAAAGAATAGGTGGGTGATTTTCTCTAGAATATTTAAAAAAAGTAAGTGAATGCATGGATTATCTGTGCAGACGATAGGGCTTTTTCAAATCCTCCGTATTTCTATTGTATAATTCACAAGAGCTTGGATAATCTCACTGGGTGGTAGACTGCTCCCGAGCGTCATTTAACCACTTTTTGCTTAATAAGGTAAAATAAAAGCCCGGCTCAATAAAAAACTGAGTCGGGCTTTTGAAGTTAAACATGATCATCTGTCTATATATTGTATATCTATATATCAACTATGACATAACTGTCATTCTCAATACCAAGACACTAAATGTAATGCATCGGGTTTTAATAATAAATAAAAAATAATAATGTAGGTAATTTGTGTATTATGCAGCTGTCAACAGTGTTCACTGGCACTCTGTACAATGGATAATAGGTGGAAGCAGAAACTTGAGATTATGACAGTCGTACATAACATACGAGATTACTATTCATAATAGTTTATACTGCGACTAGGTCACCGACCCCACCCTATCTAAATCACTTATACACTTCTATTAGCAGATAAGTTTCTATGATCAAGCATTATACGCAGATTATTAAATGACTACATTTATGTATCCTGTTTCTGGATATTTCTGGAGTATTATTTAAAGGATCAAGTCTCATTCAAAGGAACTGCCACTCCTTTTTCAAGGCAAAAGGTCAACTGCTTGCAAGCTCTTGTTATTGTGGTCGCAAAAAGAAAACTAAGCTTTGGATTTGTCTTACATTGAGAAAAAAAATGATGCATACAGGGAATTTGATAATTATGGGAGTTGTGCGTCCTCTGTCCTCACCGGATAACTAATGTTTTTCGCATAAATTTTTTAAAACTTTAACATAAACAAACAATAAAACCGATTAAATGTTGTTAAGATATTTGTGTGCATCGAATGTCAGAACTTTGACTTCTCACCTGCGAGTTTCATTTACCATGAATCATCAAAGCATGATTGATATAAATATACAACCAAAAATATTTCAATATCTAAACGCAGTCAACGTAAACAGACTGTGAATTGGCTGCTCTCACAATCATAGATAGCTTCTTTCAGTACCAAAAGATTTTATTTCACAAACTAAAAAATGAATAAATATTAATACAAGCTGGGAACAACCTGGCAATCAAATTATTAGATCAAAACATCAAATGAAATATTAACATTTATCAAAATTGACTGGATAATAGTGAAATTGTGGAAGTTAACTTTTGGGAAAGCTTTCCTGAAATATTCAAACATCGTAAATTAATAAACCCAATTAAAAAAATTTATTTAGGTATGAGATTAATTCTATGGCAGATCATTTGGCAAGTGATAAATTGAAGAACAAAACAAGACTAACCAGGGCAAACACATGTTACCTTGTTAACTAGTCGTTGAGTGCCAACCACATAACGGGTTAAAAACATTCACTGCAAAACACTTCTTCCTAATCTAATGAAACCAAACAACCTCTGCATATAAAAAAGCTTCAAAGCTTGCTTTTCACAAAAAAAGCTTGGACATCAGCCAAGAAATGACATGCCTGAAGTTCATGCACATTTATTACTGATGCTAGTTTATTAAGCCTGGTTCACATAGATATCGCAGATGTTCGTACGAGGGATCCGCGATCACTTGCGAACATCTACGATATGTATGTGAACCAGGCTTTAAACATAACAATTAGTATAACTGTACAATTATATTAACTTTGAGAAACTTTGGCCCGGTGAAACTGAGCGAATCCAATAGGTTTGAGGGAGCTACTTGCTGTGTTATCATAAAATGAAACAGCCGAATCTACCAGCAATAAACAGATACGTGCATGAACAAAACTGTTGAAAAAAGCATTTGCAAAAAAATATTGCTTTGAACTTTACATGGTACCGTAGGAAGTATTAAAATAGCATTCCAATTAAGAAACAGTTAGTTTCAAAAGTTGATGATTAATATCCATAGAAACTGATTTTGAAACAAGCTACAAAGCCAAATTTATCCTTGTACCTGACAAATTTTTCAGCTTTGGGTATAAAACTGATTGGCAGTTAGTTAATAGTTTGGTAATCTTCAGTTGATTTAACCAATGACATCAGAGAGAGAACATAAAATAGTGCAATAAAGGATATAGACAATAGTAATAGCCAGTTGCAACACCTAATAGTGACAGATGGGTTGTGCAATGGGCCAATGTTTGACTCACTATACCAGCTCCATTACACTCAAAAACAAAAAAACTCTGACCACAGCCGAACCTTTCATATATATTTCAAAGATTGCCGTGTGAGTCGTCTCTTGACCAGTTGGAGATATCAATTATGACATCATACATATAATTCCAACGCTGAGATCTAACGTACGTTAAATATCAGTGCATCCAAAATAAATTGACAAATCTGAGAGCCATAGTATAGGCTCATATAAGTGGATAGAAAGATTTGTTGTATTGGTTTTTACTCTGGCAGCCAGTGAAAAACAACAAAACCAGCCAATGCAATCTCATGGATAAATGCATATAGATCAGGTGTAAGTTAAATGCTGAGGCGTGTAGGGTAAGTGGAGGGTAAGGGGGGGGTAAGTGGAGGGTAAGTGGAGGGTGAGTGTAGGGTAAGTGGAGGGTAAGTGGAGGGTAAGTGTAGGGTAAGTGTAGGGTAAGTGGGGGGTAAGTGTAGGGTAAGTGTAGGGTAAGTGGAGGGTAAGTGGAGGGTAAGAGGAGGGTAAGTGTAGACTAAGTGAAGGATACAGATATATGTATGTGTGGGATAAAAGTAATTTTAGCACAAATTTTTTTTCTACTATCGAATATAACAAACAGATATCTTTACATGTAACTACCAAACCATTACAAACTCAACTGAGAAAGTAGTAGTAGTTGTCTACCCATACACCGATACAAACAACACATTGGAAAGACGACTTCTAATATCTTACTCTGTCATAAGGAAGAGGTCCACTGTTGGGAAATCTTAGGTTACGTAGCTCCAGTCTCCACACGTAAGCATTTATGTTGGAATGACCGATGACAGGACGGAGGTTGGACAGCCCGGATATAGTCACTATTTGTACTGTCGGTCGAAATGTCTGAGTGAACTCGGCCAGTATCTTGCCAAATGCCTGCAAAAATGGGAACAGTAGTTATATGTACTAGTAGTAGTAGTTACATGCACTAGTAGGTAGTAGTTACATGCACTAGTAGGTAGTAGTTACATGCACTAGTAGGTAGTAGTTACATGCACTAGTAGTAGTAGTTACATGCACTAGTAGGCCATAGTTACATGCACTAGTAGGTAGTAGTTACATGCACTAGTAGGCAGTAGTTACATGCACTAGTAGGCCATAGTTACATGCACTAGTAGGTAGTAGTTACATGCACTAGTAGGCAGTAGTTACATGCACTAGTAGGTAGTAGTTACATGCACTAGTAGGTAGTAGTTACATGCACTAGTAGGTAGTAGTTACATGCACTAGTAGGTAGTAGTTACATGCACTAGTAGGTAGTAGTTACATGCACTAGTAGTAGTAGTTACATGCACTAGTAGGCCATAGTTACATGCACTAGTAGGTAGTAGTTACATGCACTAGTAGGCAGTAGTTACATGCACTAGTAGGTAGTAGTTACATGCACTAGTAGGTAGTAGTTACATGCACTAGTAGGTAGTAGTTACATGCACTAGTAGGTAGTAGTTACATGCACTAGTAGGCAATAGTTACATGCACCAGTAGGTAGTAGTTACATACACTAGTGGGTAGTAGTTACATGCACTAGTAGGTAGTAGTTACATGCACTAGTAAGTAGTAGTTACATGCACTAGTAGTTAGTAGTTACATACACTAGTGGGTAGTAGTTACATACACTAGTAGGTAGTAGTTACATGCACTAGTAGGTAGTAGTTACATGCACTAGTAGGTAGTAGTTACATGCACTAGTAGGTAGTAGTTATATATACTAGTAGGTAGTAGTTACATACACTAGTAAATAGTAGTTACATGCACTAGTAGGTAGTAGTTACATACACTAGTGGGTAGTAGTTACATGCACTAGTAGGTAGTAGTTACATGCACTAGTAGGTAGTAGTTACATGCACTAGTAGGTAGTAGTTACATGCACTAGTAGGTAGTAGTTACATGCACTAGTAGGTAGTAGTTACATACACTAGTGGGTAGTAGTTACATGCACTAGTAGGTAGTAGTTACATACACTAGTAGGTAGTAGTTACATGCACTAGTAGGTAGTAGTTACATACACTAGTAGCTAGTAGTTACAGGCACTAGTAGGTAGTAGTTACATGCACTAGTAGGTAGTAGTTACATGCACTAGTAGGCAGTAGTTACATGCACTAGTAGGTAGTAGTTACATGCACTAGTAGGTAGCAGTTACATACACTAGTAGGTAGTAGTTACATGCACTAGTAGTAGTAGTTACATGCACTAGTAGGTAGTAGTTACATACACTAGTAGGTAGTAGTTACATGCACTAGTAGGTAGTAGTTACATGCACTAGTAAGTAGTAGTTACATGCACTAGTAGGTAGTAGTTACATGCACTAGTAGGTAGTAGTTACATACACTAGTAGGTAGTAGTTACATGCACTAGTAGGTAGTAGTTACATGCACTAGTAGGTAGTAGTTACATGCACTAGTAGGTAGTAGTTACATGCACTAGTAGGCAGTAGTTACATGCACTAGTAGGTAGTAGTTACATGCACTAGTAGGTAGTAGTTACATGCACTAGTAGGTAGTAGTTACATGCACTAGTAGGTAGTAGTTACATGCACTAGTAGGCAGTAGTTACATGCACTAGTAGGTAGTAGTTACATGCACTAGTAGGTAGTAGTTACATGCACTAGTAGGTAGTAATTACATGCACTAGTAGTAGTAGTTACATGCACTAGTAGGCAATAGTTACATGCACTAGTAGGCAGTAGTTACATGCACTAGTAGGTAGTAGTTACATGCACTAGTAGGTAGTAGTTACACGCACTAGTAGGCAATAGTTACATACACTAGTAGGCAGTAGCAGTGGTTATGTATACAAGTAACTCACCCAGTGAAGTGGTTGCTTGTCATCATGTTGGGGCAGTTTGATGATCTCATTGATGGCAAAGTAACTCGGCAACAAACAGGCATTTCTATTGAGGATATATGCAAACACCTGCGACAGATATATATACTAGTGTGTATACAACAGATATATATACTACTATACACAAACTTATATGTACAACAGATATATATAGTACTATATACAAACTTATATATACATCAGACACAAATTACTATACACTAATTTTATATACAACAAAACATCAAATTACTATAATACTAACTTAAATATTCGTTGAAAGTCAATTTCGCGTTTACGTGAGTTCTAAATTTGCAAAATATTATTTCCATTAAAAATTAATGCCATTTTTACATTAATTTTTAGTTTTACTCAATTTTTGGTACGGATTCATAAAAAAATATGTGAAGCTGTCTTCTCCTACCGCAAAGGTTTCCCGAATCGCGAAAAATGATATCAGTTAAATCATCAGAGGGAAGACAACTCGGGAAATTGACTTAAGTTAATAATTTCATCCTGTAGGGTATACACTATACAAACATAACACAACGTATGAATGTACACACAATCAGAGTTATAAAAAAACAAATGAAAACTCCCATGCAGTCTGCACTGGTAAGAGTACAAACGCAAGGAGTTGCATGACTGGAGCAGCATAGTTACTTTCCCAACAAAACAGAAAACTCAAAATTACTAACAGAGTTATCTTCTATAGCAAAGACAACTGCTAAAACAGTTATTACGGCGGTAATGGGAATGCGACGGTCTTTCTAAAACATCATTTGATCCTAGAAACAGTGACCAGACCAGATAGCGCGATTAAATATATATAAAAAGTTGATTTTGGTCTATTAAAATAAACAGCAATATTTGTCAATAAACAAGTTTGATAAATTATTCAAACTGAACTTAAATTATTTATCCCAAAATGCCAACAGCAAAAACTTTTTTCAGAAAAAAAAAATTATACTTTCATTAGCTAACTAGTTAATATTTTTATCGGAAACAGCTACACATTATGGTTACAGCTTTAATGATTATTTTGATCGACATTTCTGTTTTTAAGGAGACACTCCACAAGTTTGGTCATTTGGCCCTGGAAACACTAGCAACTCCTGGCGTATGAACACTTATGAGAGCAGACCACATTATGATGCATAGCTGTTTTCGGCGAGAAAATGAACCAAATTAGCAAGAATTTCTAGGGCTGCAAAAATAACATAATTTTTTCCTGGAACAAAGCTTTGGTGTTGGCATTTTGAGACGTGTTTCAACTTCGGTATAAATAATTTATCAATGTGGTTCAGTAGCAAATTTTGCTATTTATTACATTAAAACCAAATCACCATTTTATATATATTTAATAGTGGTGTTTGCAAGCTGTTCCCAGGACCAAGTAACTCTTGAGAAGTCTGGTCACAGTCCCATTACAATAACACGACAACCAGTTTAAACTGTACAGAAGGAGTTGTCTTACTTATAAAGAAATGACAAAGCCCACAATGGGGATCTGTTACCTCCCAACAATTGATGCGTTAGGATATTCAAACTTTATTGCATCCAGCAATCATTTATCATTTAATTATTGTGTATTGCTAGCGTTTAGAGTTCACTATTTATATCATTTAATTGTTGTATCATTTTTATCTATGCCCAAGTCTGAAAATACCTGTAATTATTATGAATCACATATTTTAGTCAATAAACATTAAACAATAATAATAATAATGAAATCAAAAATAAGGCCGAGAACAACTTTTATAAATAGATTAATAACAATAATAATCAATAGCCCCGAAAAATGCAGAAAAATTAAGCAATGGGGATAGTGACAATAAGAGTACATATGCCAGGGGTCACGTGATTTCTAGGTAAATGATTCTATTGGCTAAAAATATAAGTAGTGAGAGCTTTTCTCATTTTAGAAAAAGCCCGCTCCAAACAAAACCTATCAAATTAGGTGCAAGAAATATTATTTCCGAGCCCACTGGTGACGTTTATTTTAAAGATGACAGAGACAGTAGTTTATATAAACTACCATCTTTGGGGTTCATGTTACAATAAACAATTCTGTAACATACCCTTGTATATAATTCCACCTAGCGATAAACTGTTTCCGGCAATTTTAACCGATTAAGAAAAACTGTCACTATCCCCATTGCCATTTATTAGTCATAAACCGCATGTTTCGTCCACTTGGTGTCGGCCATAATTAGTTATTGCTATTTTAGATTGAGTACGCAATAAAACAATCACAAGCATTAGATGTGAATGGGATGTATCTATTGTGCATCTAATTTATCTAGATCATCCAACTACATCGTGACTGTAGAAGCAGGACACAGTAATTCACAAAACGGACACCTCCTCAATAATTTATGTGGGCAAACTAATTTGTGTTCGTAATACAAAACTACAGCTTTGCCACATAGTATTTATGAGCATATTTAATTCAACACATTGTTAAACAAATATATCAAAACCATTATGCTAAAAGTTTCGACGGCTACACAAGTTGTATACAAACACATGTAATGTATAGAGAGTATACCTCTAGCACACATTCAATCTGAGGAGAGGTTGAATCTGTAGGAGGTATGCTTCTACACTTGTATAGTATAGCCCTAAATATGTCTCTGCACCCCTACAATAGCATGCTCTCGGAGGTAAATAACAAATGTAACAATAGATCTACTAACAACACAATATTTATTATTTTAAAACAATATCATATTTAACCACAAGAGCCGCATTGGTTGAGGACAAAATCATAAATGCTTTACGAATATAGCAGCTAAAAGTGCCAACCACAAAGCATTCATATGGATCCACGCCAGGCGTAGCTGCCTGTATCTTATCTTATAGTCCACTTCACCAGCAACTCTCACCTTATGCTTCACTCCACCAATAACATCTTGCCTTATAATTCACTCCACCAATAAGATCTGACCTTACAATTCATTCCACCAATAAAATCTCACCTTATAATCCACTCCACCAATAATATCTCACCAGACAATTTACTCCACCAATAATATCCGACCTTATAATCCACTCCACCAATAACATCTTACCTTATAATCCACTCCACCAATAATATCTCACCTTACAATTCACTCAACCAATAATGTCTCACCTTATAATCCACTCCACCAATAATATCTCACCTTACAATTCACTCAACCAATAATGTCTCACCTTATAATCCACTCTACCAATAATATCTCACCAGACAATTTACTCCACCAATAATATCCGACCTTATAATCCACTCCACCAATAAAATCTCACCTTATAATCCACTCCACCAATAATCCTCCTGACAAGCATAAACACTGCACACCAGATGTCTCTGTTAAAGTAGCTAAGGTTGGGGGTGTTCAGAAGGGCCTCACACAGCGGTCTAAAGTGTCATACAAACATCAATTAAATCTTATAGGACTACCTTATCAAGTATAATGTTATGTATATATACAACAAGTGATATATGCAAGCATACTTGGAAGGGATGTTGTTGTTTGCTACCAGGTACTCTAAATGGCTGAGCAGAGACAGTGCCTTGAGAGTGTTCTCTTCTTTGAAGATAGTGGAGGCGAATAGTTTACATGCCATAGACACAGCACTCTATAGATTCATAAAGTATAAAACGTAGAAGTGGCTATTGGTAAGTTTAGCAGTGTCATCATTGCAAGTTATATCGTTTTTAATGAAACGTAAAAGCAATATATAAATTTACCAATGACATTTGTTACCAAACAAACAAACAAACAAGCGATAATCTGAAGAATCAGTTTTTGGGAATAGATATTGTTCTAAATAAAAGTTAGCATTGGAATGTTGGTGTATCAATCTGCATTTTACCATAAATTAACACTCCAAACCTCATTAAAACTGGAAAAGAGCTGAACAACCGCTTCTCGTTCTTGTTTATTTCTGCTTGCTTCTTCCTCCTTGGTTTCATAGATAAACCCAGCAAATGCATTCTCAATGGAGCAGTTGTTCTAAAGTACCAACATAAACGATATAATATATATAATACATCCCCATCAGATACGTCATTAGTGAAATCACTATGTACAAAAATTTGGATTAAAAAGTGCCAAAAATTTGATAGTTATTAGCAACCATCCTAAACTTTAATTTTCAATGCACTAGACTAGACAATAAATGTTACCGAATCTTCTTACCAATGAACGTAACAGACGGAGACATTCAAACATGAAATAAACTTGTTTCCTTCAGATAAACAGATATGGTTGATCGTAACACCTAATTGTTAGGATCACAGATAAATAACAACTTCATAATAATGGATAAACAGGCGTATTGATGATATATCACCGCAGAAAAAAAATATCATCATTATTTTTAATGTAATAAAATGGAAAGACATAATTATTTAGTCTGGTAATAAGGTATGCAAACCTTTTTTTAGCACTAACACAGTGGAAATGAATATAGACATACGCTATAATAATAATGAATGCCACATGCCTGAGGCTGTAATCAATGAAAACAGTTGATGAGCATATGTTAATTCTTTCTTCAAGAAGGGTCAACAAATACTTTTATTTAGTAAATTTTTGAAATTTTCATTTGAGTTACTATAATTATTATCACAATATTATATCAATTATTGTCATCAATTATTATCTAGTTAGAAAAGAAATTATTATTATTATAATAATTATTTGAAAATAATAACTTTTATTAAAATTTTCTGATTGATAATAAAAAATAATATTTTTAATAAGTAGTAACAACAAGCAAGTGGTGGTGGTGGGGGTGGTAGCAGTAGTGTAATAATAATAATATTATATTATTATACTACTACTGCTACTACTACCATATAATATTTATTTATTATTAAATAATAATAAATAATAATAATAATATATATATATATAATAATATATTTATTACGTTGTAGTTGATTTACATACATTAAAACGCTTCATAAAATTTTCAATAATTCCCTCCAGTTGAATATCCGCCATGTTCAATGGTTGACAATAATTTTCTAAGTTGATATCTCCATGATTATTTTCTGCACAGCTCTTTTAGGTCTCCAATAAATATGAATTTCTCTCGAACACTGCCAGAGTCCGAGTTGGAAAAAAGGTTTTAAAAATAGCAAATAGCCAATCGCTAGTCAAGCTAATGTTATTGGGTTTAATGCACGCAGGTAGGGTCTGAAATCGTCACGCACTTGCAATAATGAGAAAAATTAAAACCCGAGCAATTTGAGAGCAAACAACTCCTGTCAACTTTTTGCAGCGATGCTTGCAATCGATTCGTTCAGATCATGAATGAAATATATATAGATGTTTCATCCGTGGTTCAGAATTTCAGATAGGTGCAGAAACTATCCCACTAGCTATGGGACTTGTGCATTCAACTATTGGAGTTAGTTGAGCCAACGAACATATGCAATGATATGTCATTCCATAATTTGAGAGAAACAAATTTTCTAGAGTAGGTTATGCCCACTTTTTCGTGTCAGCAAAATAATTCTCAATTTAGTTCATCATCCATATCCATCATATTATAAATAAACAAAACTGAGAGATAAAAATATTTTTCTGGCAGGAATAAACATAGCTGTCAATGAAAAAATGAAATGATTATCTAAATTGGACATATTTTTTTCAATTTATACTTTCCGGTTTCCATCGTACTATATATACTCTTTGTTTGAGCTGATGGCTGTATTATTCATTAACAGAGAGGAATGATCTAGTATTATGGTTGTTACCAAACATTGATAGCAAGCACTTTGACCAGTTAACTTCAGTCATATAAAATGTGTGTAATACAAGATTCCCAAATTGTCAAAAATGATTAGATAGATGTCAAAACTCAACACACTTGACAGCAAAAAGATGAGTAAATTACATAAATATGCCTTTAGATGAATCAAACTCCTTGGACAAATGGGATAGCAATTTTAGAAAAACAAAGTAAAAAGACATGCGATAGATTGTTTACATAGTTACTACATAAATGCATGAAATCAAATGTTAGTCCTATGGATAATACAGGGGACGGGGGCCGGGCTTGACTAAAGATAATGCAAATCTCCCACAATACATCACTGTTGGAGTGGTATTGTCATGAAAAATGGTAAAAAGAATATGGATATATGAAGCATGTAAAGTAATTTATGTAGATAGCTAACACACTGATACTGACCTGATAGAACCAAAATATATGACTCTGCTGTCACGCTGTTCAGTAGCTTGATTGCTGATTATTGAACTGATGAGGACTGTGACTGTCCTTCCCAACAGTAATTTGATCCTGGAAACAGTGAGCAAACCACAATAGTGCTATTAAATACATATAGTTGATTTAGTTTTATTATGAAAAATATTAATATTTGTTAATGAAACAGCAAGTTAGATTTTTTAAACTAAAGTTAAAACATCCATCTCCAAAGGCCTACAGCACCAGTTTTAATTTTGGAAAACAATTACACTTTCATAGTCCTAGAAGTCTGTATTAAATTATTAATATTTTTACCGGAAACAGCTGTATGCTGTAATTAAGGCCTAAATAAATGTTTTCACAGAGTTGTCTTTTCTATAGGAGGTAACTCTAATGTAAATTTGGAGATGTCTTTTTAAGGAAATGTCTTCGCAAATAAAGCTATTTGGTCGTCGGAAGTACAAGCGACTCTTGGGGTATGTACTCTTTACTGTTAGGGTGCTTTCAGATACTCTACACGTAGGGATTAAAAAACCCCTTCGTTGAATGCCAAAAAACATGGGAGCAACATACAACTTGGGTTCGACGATACGAAGGAGGTGGGAAGTGTCATCGGCATCATATATAAACAAAACAACGAGCGATAATATCATTGTAATTAATTTCTAAAAGAAAGAAAAAACAGCCAATTGCGCTCCCTATAGCTATGAAATTTTCATAGACATTGTGAGAAATCAATATGTCTATGGTTTAAAGCACAAAAGAACTTCTATTCTACTTCTATTCAACGACACTCATCGAAGAGGCCTCAACGACTGTTTAGCAGATACCCTACGTGTAGGGTATCCAGAAGTACCATTATCGGTGCTATCATATTAGCTAAAAATATACTTTGACAGTTCAACTGCCACCCAATGACAACACAGGATTAGAAGACTCTCTCAGACAGAGCATGAAAATGGGGACTGCGACGGTCTTTCTCAAATGTCATTTGGTCCTGGAAACAGTTCATGAAATTGGTAGCGCAATTGAAATATGTATAAAAAGTTGATTTTGTTTGTTGTTATAAATAAAAATATTTGTCTCTGAAGCATATAAAGAAACTGTTTAAGTTGAAACACTTATCTCAAAATGGAGATAGCAAATTTTTTGTCACATAAAAAAAAATACGCTTTTACAACCATAAAAGTTCTTGATAATTTACAAATTTTTTACCGGTGGCAATTATATATGCTATAATTACGACAGAAAAGTATTTGGCAGAGTTGTCTTTTTTCCAGGAGATAACTCCAGTATAAGTTTGTTATGGTCTTGGTTTGGGGAAATAACTATGAAAACTCTAGCAACTCCTGGCATAAGTACCCTTACGAGTGCAGTCCCCATTCCCACACATTGAGAACGCCGTTATAGACTGTTGCACAATCTAAAAACAACCAAAAATATGATCTGCTTTTCTTCTCAGGAGAGCAAAAGTCTCAAAAAGGTTGTGTTTAGCAATAGACACGTTATCATCTCAGTTTTGTTCAACTAATGTACATGTATATTATAATATATACAGTATATCACAGGTAATTATTGAGGTAAATCCTATAATGCAGAGAAAATAAATGCATGCACAACTGCAATGCAAATATGAACACTTGATAAAGGTAACCAAGAGGATTGTCCACCAGAAATAAATTAGCAAACTCAAAAATGACGTGGAGATTTTATTTCAAATTGTCGAATCGACTATTCATCTTGTTGATCATACTGTACGGATAAGGGATCTCAGGCTGAGATACTGTATCTAGAATATTCATCTCTTGTTCTGACAACTCCCAACCATCACTGGCACCCATATTATCTTCTAACTGTTTCATTGTTGTACATCCAATAGTAACGGATGTTACAGATCTCTTCTGGAGCAGCCATCTCAGAGATACCTGGACATATAAATTGTATATAATCTATGGAGGTTGGTAAAATATGTATATCAAGTCTTACTATCAACAATTTCTAGCGCAAGAAATGTTTTAAAAAAAATATAAAGCACAATTAACCACTTTCTGCAATCAGTCATGTTGTTTCAGCATATTGTAGTTGATATAATAAATGTGCATTTAAATAGAAAAGAGCTGTCTCTGCATTTAGTTCTCAGCAGAACTGGTGCTTTGCAGCATGAAATATTTAGAAGTCCATCTGAGCTGGTTCCAAGGTATCATTTTTTTTAGAAGAAGGCAGAGTGAGCACACGGTGGGCCTTGTTAGAACGTTTTGCTCTTATTTTTCATTCCCTTCATAACTAGAGCAAGATTGGTAATTGGATTAATGAATGACCATACCAACTCTTTACACCCTGCTGATAGTTGATTGCAGTGGCAGAAGTGCCCTCACCTGCCAGCAATTGCTGAATTTAATAAAACCAATCTTGTTTCTGAATTTTGGCGCGTATTTACACCCAATAAAAACTATATACCACATCGTTTTAATGTAGTTAGATTGCTGGGGGAGAGGGCTGTAATTCGCACAGTTTTCCTGTCATTCACTTTGTTTCTATGCTACGGAGTTTATCCAACGAAGGAGTTGTACTTTTGCCGAAGTCCCATAAAATGTATCTCACAGTGGTATTGATCCCGGGTTCTATCAACGATAAACACCTTCCCGCAGGGACACTAGGCGTTTTCAGCTAAGTTCGCACGGAGAACTGTGCAAATTTTCTGGCAAAACACGTAGGCGTGCATAAAAACAAATCTATCGAGTTGTCTTTTCTTACAACAGTTATACATCGTACAAGCTAAACATTGAAATAGTAAATAACATAATAAATAATTGTTTCTACAAAAACAATAGAAACAAATAAATAATTACTCTGAGCACCGCTAATATATTGATACTCTAACTCAAAAATACTCGACATAATAAATTATTATAATTATTATGGCCTTGCATCAACAATCATCGTTTGAAAAATGACAACTCGTTGTTTTTGTTGCTGTATTCAAAACGGAAATATTGATTGCCATAAAACGGCTTAGTTTTTAATTGGCAAGCATAAATACAGATAAGACAACTCATGATTTTCCAACCAGCGTTGTTTCTCGCTATCAACTTCACTTTGAATTTCTTGCCAAGCCACAGTGTGAAGAAATCCTATTTTGTACTCACCGAAACAAGAGAAATTTGCCCATTCGTCACGATAGTACCTTCACGTGAACTTGGCCGAAAACGACTATTGTGCAACTCAGGTTAAATTGCATTGCAACCAAACTCCAGTTGTCCCTAATTTTGTGACTTTTTATGTAACAAGGTGTGAGTTTCAGGAAACAAAACGAATGATTTCCATCTTGTTAGTTAGTTACATGATAGTCTTCAATAACAGACATGTGTGTCAGTTAACTCTACTAATTGCTTTCGACAAACTATACAAAGAAGTCCTGGCACAGTTTTATGAATAAATAACTAGTATTTTATTTTAGTAATAAATAGTAATAATTACTATAATAATTAATTTAATAAATAAATATTATCAGTGGTTACTACTCGCGCATGAGAGTTGGGAACTTCAAAGTTGTCTGTTCCTATCCTTCGAAGGACCTTCGTAATGACTAAACACCGGAGAATAAAAATCGTATTCTTTGATACGAAGAGTTCTGTTAACATTTTTCGCCTTGGCCCCATGCTTCAAAGGTTCCTTCGATGGCCCAAACTCCGTAGCATGGAAACGCAGTGATTGCGGTAGAGAGTGCATCCTCCGACAGGCTTACCAAATTTTTGTTACTGATTGATGTGATGTTTTTTTTATCATCTCTACTTTTGTTTACACTCAATAGAAATCACTCGCTGTCTGTCAGTCAAGCCGAGTGTCTAATGTAGTTCACACACTTCCATTTTGCGACTCTCAGCTTGGAAGAGTTGTTTGTACACTTGAATGGGGCACAAACAACGGTAGGTATTTTCATTCAAATAGCAAAAAAAAAGTATGCTAGTCAAACAACAAATCAGCATAGAATAGATGAACAGCCAGAATATTATTCATTTGTACCATATGCTGTGTTGGCTTTCACACTCTGGTGTCAGAGCTTACCATATTTACACTAATGGTCTACAAGCCACAGCATCAATGAGTTCAAAACATGTGGAATGATGCAACAACTGATTGCTGACTGCCTGCCTGTTTATTTGTGAGTACATCCATAGAATTATCTAGGGGGAGATAATTCTATGAGTACATCCAACAAATTACGTGGCACGCTCACCGCAGTAAACTAGTATTATTTACTACCTAGGCCCGACCTGGTCTAACACAAATTGGTAGCATGTTTATTTTGACTATGCACACTTCAAGAAATTTCAGTCTGGACTGAGGGTATTGATTGTAACATGTTACATAACATGTTACACAATGTGGTAAAAACATGTTACATAACATGGTAGCAACATGTTACATAATATGGTAGCAACATGTTACATAACATGGTAGTAACATATTACATAACATTGTTGCAGAACTACAGTGTATCCATTCATTAACTGCTCTGGTTTTTGCATTTTTAGCATGGCTCAAAGGTACTTTATTTGAAAGTGTAACTTTACGAGAAGACAACTCCAATTTTAAAACAGGGCTTGGAAGTCACCTGATCTCTGATGATTCTATAGAAACATTTTTTCATAGCACCATGAGAAGATAAAACAGATTTGGAAACAAGTATAGGTTTAATTAAGCACAAGATAGAAGCTTCGTTCCATCACTATCATTCGGTGCTACAATGTTTATGACTTTAATTTTGTTGCCACATTGAAATACTTTCAAGAAAGAGTGAAACCGAAGTGCGTCTCAACAAATATTCAATCAACATTATGCGGAGAGACTCTATGGCTCAGGTGATGTGGAAGGGTGCAATATCTCTCAAGACCCATATTGGGCTCCATTTGTGTTTTATAACAATATATCCATGCAGCATTACTAATAAAATATACACAAGCAAATGACAGCCATACCAAACTAATTTTTCAATTTAAAAACACCAATAGATAAGAGTTAACTAAAGACAAACACATAATTTATGGAATTGGTAACTTACTGGTGATGTTAAAGGGAGAGAGAATGGTTGGGGAAATGGTAGTTTGTTTGGTGATGGTTAGTGGATAAGAAAGTTACAAAGTAGCAAAGATAGAGGTATGATATCAGGGAGAGAGAGACACATGGGGGAGACCAAACATAATGGAGAGTTACAAAGTAGCAAAGATTGAGGTTTGATATCAGGGAGAGAGAGAGACACATGGGGGAGACCAAACATAATGGAGAGTTACAAAGTAGCAAAGATTGAGGTTTGATATCAGGGAGAGAGAGAGACACATGGGAGAGACCAAACATAATGGAGAGTTACAAAGTAGCAAAGATTGAGGTTTGATATCAGGGAGAGAGAGACACATGGGGGAGACCAAACATATTGGAGAGTTACAAAGTAGCAAAGATAGAGGTTTGATATCAGGGAGAGAGAGACACATGGGAGAGACCAAACATATTGGAGAAGGAGGGAATGATTGAGTGAGAAAATGAGGTGGTGCGGAGGAAGACAAAATGGTGAGCAGAGACAGCGGTTCCTCCAAAAGTAAATATGAAATTTTCTAGCAGACAAACAGTGTAAGCCACTCCATCCTAATCCTTTTAACATAAATTTGCTGTCAATCCAGACAGATTTTAAAAATGGCAATTTCATTCACTTATTTCAAAAGCATACTTGTAATTCGAACATACATTACTATTGATATTATTTGCATTGTGTGATCTTTTCTATCAGCTTCGACTCTGCACACTAAACACCAATGGCAACTTTTGTAGAACTTTGTGCGCAATCATCCATTTAGACTCCTTACACAGCTGCTGTATAGAAACAATGATTCGAACATCCATAGACATCCATAGACACCCATAGACATCCATAGACATGTACATTTTCACCTACGAGTTGGGTTTTAATCTTGTGCATTTGATCCATTGGCTATTCAGTTTGGTCTGCGTCAATTTCATTAATTTATTTAAGTGCGGCAACTAACCCGGAAAGACCGATCACCTGCCTTTAACTGGCATAATGAAAAAAAAAGATTTAAATGAAGCTAGCTCCAGATTGTTGATAATGAGGCTAGCAATCAAATCTATGACTACACCTTGGTATATAAACCTGGCAAGTCACTGGTACTAGCAGACATGGTCGAAGGCATTTTTGCCCAATTTGAGAAAATGGACTGTAAACAAAAATAAATGCAGTTACCATTGGTATTCTTAACAGTAACACACTGAAGGACAAACTGGCAAGCGTAATTCAGATGCTTCTGTGCAATTTCTTATGTCCTACATTCCGAATGTTAGACCCGCTAGACGTAACATGTGTTGAGCCTCTAAAGCCCTATTGGCCAGTACGATATAGGTCGACTGTCCACGATAGCCTTATGGGCTTGCCACATGAGCCAGAATAACGTGCGTATCCGCCGTTCAGTCACGCAGGATGGTACATCCAGCGCAAGATGAAGTAGAAAGAGCATAAACGATTTTTTATCCTGTTCATTGCGCTGTGATTGGTTGATTGATTAACCCATAGCGATTAAATTTGACAAAGTTGGTATTGACTCTCTGCGTGTTTACAAAGATCATATATACTTGTGATATAGTAGTATATATTATAATAATTATATGATCAATGGTGTTTAACTGAAACTGATGCAGGCATATAATTTTCAAAATAATCATCATTTGTGATGAAAAAAATTATAAATAAATAATTAAAAGGCATAAAAGTTATAAATGATAATGTATCATATACCTAATAATAATAACTCATTAATGACTTGACCAATAACAATGAACTTAGCACTAAAGAATAGATTTTAATAAAAACAAATATTATAAAAATAATCAGAAACAGGAAATCATATGGAACAACGGGCAAAGTATCGATACTGCTCTTAATTGCTCAATGAAACACTACGTCCATCGTTTAAGTTGCCAATCAGGCTCGTGTGGCATGCTATTCGTTGCCAGACTATGGCTCTGGGTACGGAAGACAGGCTTGTGTGGCAAGTGGATTATTCCCAGAAACAATCCAGTTATTATTCCAGTGGCTATGAGAAAGCACATTCTTGACTTTTTACACACAGGTCCTCTTGAAGTTACGCCTTGGCTAAACACGCCTACGATTTGTCGTTCTAGTGACTGGCTACACACGCAGATGTTTCATCACCGCAATGTTATGGATTGTCTAGTGAGACAAAGAGGGTATATTATGATAAACAATCATTATAATAACTATTATAAATAAATGTAAATTATATTAACTATCATAAATATAAATTGTAACGAATAATTAATTATTTTATTTGTTTATATAACTGTTGTTTATAAATAATAATAATTTGCTTATAAATAAAAAAATACCTTCCCTTTTTGATAGAGAAAACAGAATGAATCGTGGGTCAATCAGTAATGACCAGGTCAAGGTCACGATATAAAAAATAACACTGGAATTGTCAATTTTCAGCATTATATTTTATCCAATCGCAAGTGGTTCTCGGATAATAATGGTCCAATTACAGAAGTGTCAGACCAAAAATGTTGGTCTACGCATTTGAGCATTTTTTTGTAAAAAAAAAACATTGCCTGTACAACAAAAAAACGCACTGTTTTCCACGGAACGACAAAATGTAGGTGTGTGGCTTTCGCAAGTGTATAGAAAGAGCAAAAAAGGCGGTCTGCTGGCCAGGATACTATACCCAGGTGAACGACACAGTTAGTCCGATGTGCCGTTTGCTAAGAGAACATGAGAGCAAATGCAAAACGCATCCTCGAACCATTTGATAAAGCTGAATATTCCATGCAATCTGTTAGTATGGATGAGTTTCACCTTGATGGCAAAGAATATCTTACAAATTTTGACAGATCCTGTAAACAGTCAGGATGCTATGAACTGAAATCTACAAGGACGAGGGAAAATACTGCAAAGCTATGGAGATCATTCATAGACTTTGGAAAACCTTTAGTCTAGGTAAGCGACAGTGCTACAAGTTTCACTTGATTTATGTTATGGAATAACAAAAAATTCAGTTCATAACACCAAGTGAGCATGCCCATATTACTCACAGCCAAATGCACTCGCAGGAATCAAGCAACAAAGAAAAGTTTGAATGGTTTGAATAGATGGAATGGTTTGAATAGATAGAATGGTTTGAATAGATAGAATGGTTTGAATAAGGTGAAAAAGTCAAATCGAGCACTCTAGTGCACTAGCAGCTCTCATGCGAAAGCCTTTAGATAATAAACATTCTTCGCCATCTATATCTTGCAGTCTAGAAACCTTCATTTTAGGCCCCCACAGCTTAAAACTCCAAAGTTAAATCTCAAACAAAAATAATTCAGGCAATGCTGAGGGTACGTTTCACTACAGCCCTACAAAACTGGCAATAGTCTATAAAAGAGATGATGGTAAGGGGTAAATAAGACGATCAAAAGGAGAGTAAGGGTGAGATAGTGGAACAAGCAGAAACTTCAAGAAGCTTCTATGTGGACATTATCGACGACAGAGTCGTTAGGAAAAATAAAAAACACTTAAGAGGGCGCATGTAGATTACACAGAAGCAAAACAAAGAATACGAATCAACACAGCATGTTATGGAGAGCAGAATGAGAACTGCCAATACCATCGACTCTGATGACTCTAATCAACCGGCCGGCAGCTAATACAACAAGCCATGAACGACTTGAATGGGTGCACTTCTGTTTTAGACTGTAAAAGACCGCCAACCCACAGAAACATTTCATATCACGGCCAACAATGCTTCGCAAACACCACTAATTCAAACGACTTGTTCTGGATGGACATATATATATATCCAAACCACCAGTTCGCTATGGCCAGTAACCTAACATGTGTGATATTAGTGACAGGGCATCAATTATTACTAAGACTACCTTGTGAGCAGCATCTACCACTTGTATTATAAGCAGTTCTAGAGGAAACTTGTACTACTTGTGTTTGATCTTGTATTCTTATTCATCTCGTCAGTTATGAAGTGCAGTGAGTACAAGTAGTATGATAGGAGCAGATCTCTGTTGGGCACGCCAGGAGTTTCAGGTTTGCATGGGATAAAAGAGCCTTTTTGATAGCACAAGGGGTTTAGTTTGTTTTAGGGTTTAGTTAAAAAGGGCCTTTTTGTTGCACTGGCTTGTTGCAGAGATAGATTACATTTCAGTATTGAGCCTGATGATCCAAGAGAGTATATAAATATATACCTTCAGGTACAACCAAGTTAACACTATGCAATAAACTAATATGACAAGTCTTTCACATTACCATCCCAACTAAAGTCAACGTGGTAGGTTTGTAGCTGTTTTTAACAGCAGTTCTGCTCCCATCATACTAAAAATTAAAAAAAATTTAAACACTAATTTTGTGTTTTGAAACCGATAGGAGCTAAACAAGCATCTAAACCCATATTTACATGTATTAAAAACAACGCTTCCTGTTACACAAAACTAATATATGAAACCAAAAGACACTCTAGTCTAGTACACACCTGAATCACTAGGCTCAATACCAAAATTTAAGCTAACCCTCCAACAAGCTGGTGAACAAGACTTTTCGTAACAGCTTCCTAACACAAACAAAACACCTGTTGCTCACAAAAAGGCTCTTTGACCCACGAAAGCCTGGAACTCCAGTCATGCCTTATGGAAATCTGCTACTACCATACAGCTAGTACATACTAACTGAGCGAGCCAGTATCTATACCTTTAGTGGCTATATTAGAATTAGAAATTTCCTGTGACTCATGGAACACTATGTTATATCCCTCAGTCTAGTTTACGGAGTCTAACGTGCATGTACATGTAGCAATCGCTTCGCAATTAGCTTAACGATTGCGAGACTTTGCAGCTTCTGTTTCTGGAGAAATTTTAATTATGGTTATCGTCAGGTTTTGATCAAGATAAAAAAATCTCGAACCGATTCCTTGATGAACCAATCACAACGCACAAATGTAATACCGCCGTTTCCAGTAAGATCGTTCAAGCTGCATTTATCCGATCTTTCAACAATCACATAATATGTTATAGCCTACAAGTCGTAACAGGGAGTGACCGGAATGGGGACTGCGACGGTCTTTCTCATTTGATACTAAAAACAGTTAGCAGATCACGGTAGCGTTACTAAATATACATAAAAAGTTGATTATGTTTTATTGAAATAAACAGTAATATTTGTAGCAAACCAGTTTGATAAATTATTTTGACTAAAGTTAAATTATTCATCTCAAAATGAGGACACACAAAATTATACTTTTACAGCCCTAGAAATCCTAACCAACTTATTTTTACCGGAAACAGCTATACGTCATAATTACTGCTTTATTAATTATTAAGACTGAGTTGTCTGTTTTTGAGGAAACAATTCCACAAATTTAATCATTTGGTAATGGGTAATCTAGCGACTCCTGGCGTATGTACTCTTACAAGCGGCAGACCCCATTGCTGGAGAATGGACAGCAGTAAAAGTTGCGCAATTTTTGGGGGATTTCTCCTATCGCGATTGCTATATGTACACGAGGCATTACTGTCCCGTCGTACTCCTCAGTACACATTATTATTTTTATTAAATATGATAACACATCACCAGCTACTATTTATCACATACTCTATCACCATACGCCACATTGTAACAGAGAGGCTCATCGCTGAATGCTAGATTTTCGTGTGTTCTACCCAAATAATTGAGAAAGACGGTAAAGCAGATGAGAGGAATAGAATAGTGGGAAACAACAAGTCTCGGCTGGGATAAAATGGTTTTACAGACAACGAGTAACACTGCTAGTCTATATATACCAACACCTAATATTTAACACAGGCCCAAGTATTGATTACCTACTGTGTTACAGCTATTTGCACTGTTGAATGTAACACAACAATACACATGTAGAGAAAGTGTACCTGAGAAACAGTCTTCTGATGTGAAGCAGCAATTTCTTTCAACTTATCCAACAAGTTCCAGATCTATGAAACAATATACTCAATTATATATGGCGATAATGTATATAACTATACAGGCACAACAACAACAGCTCAATTTTGTGTTACCAAATAAGAACAAAACAGTGAGAAATCTCTCAAGGCCACTGACCATATCCTGCGAGGAAAACTGGTGCCATGTTGGATGACTCTCCTTAACTAAATTGATGGCTGTAGCGTATTGCACCCGAGTGCCGTCCGGAGCTGTCTGCATGCTTCTCTCAAACTTTCCGGTCAGCCATCCACCTGCAAACATTTAAACATTTTATCTTCATTTTACATAAAAATTCAGAATAAATGCGAATAAATGAAACCAACATTTCTAGTGAAGTACAGTCATTACCTTTCAAAGGACTCCATGGAAGTACAGCAATATTTTCATTACAGCAAACATCCACCAAATCCAATTCCATCTCTCTGCTCAATAAACTGTACTGTTGTTGTAGACTGACACAGGGAGACAATCCCATATGTTTACTGAGGTCTGCAAGCTGTAATATAATCATACACTCTCACTACAGTAAATTGGTCTGTAGAATAATCTGATTGAGGGTTACATGATTGTATATAAACAATCACCTTCTGCATCTGCCAGCCAGTAAAGTTGCTCACACCAAAGTATCTAATCTTTCCAGCTCTGATCAAATCATCCATGGTTCTAAGGCTCTCCTCTAAAGGTGTAGATCTATCATAGAGATGCCATTGATAGAGATCGATGTAGTCAGTCTGCATTCTTTTTAGACTCTCTTCCACCGCGTGTATCAAATGTTTTCTACTCAAGCAAGCCCCATTTATGGCACCTTCTCTTTCAAATTTGAACCTGGTAAACCAAACGGAGTTATTAAAACATGGCAACTGTACTACAAACCAGGTCTAGTGACAGTTTAGTTGTAGTACATGCCTGCCTTTAGTTGCAATAACTAGCTCATCTCTTTTACTTCCCGTTTTATTTAGCCATGTTCCAATTATGGTCTCTGCGCCTCCCTGACAGTATATATCTGCAGAGTCAATAAAGTTTCCACCAAGCTCGACATATCTAAAAGTCAAAATTGGCAGATTCAAAATAATAGTATGTGTTATGTATGAGGTTAGGTACACCAAGCAGAGATAAACATATAATTACTGACTTGCCTATCTAGTAATTCATGGCCCAGCTCCTCTGAGCAGTTTCCGGGTCGGTCATTCAATCCAAAAGTCAAAGTACCAAGACATAAATTAGAAACCTTTAAACCTGAGTTTCCTAATCGTCTGTATAACATTTTCAGTTCAAGTTCATCGGCCTGAAATTTGTAAGTAGAAGATGATGAAAGTCAATAAACATAAATCTACTTCCACGTTGGTTTTTTCGGTATGAGCATGCTCACGAAACCCCTATTAGTGATGCCATTCAGTGATTAATGATTATCATAACTACATCAAGATTGAAAGACTCGGGTGGTTGAGATCAAAAATACTATAACAACCTTATGCCAAGATCACTGAATCTGTATACAATGATCTGCACCATTTGGTTTCATATTGTTTTACCATAACCTTTCTTCAGCAGATAAAATTTTCAGCAATACCACTAAAAAACTTGTATTAAATATCTATTTACCAACCAACTTTAGGTATGTTAGCATTTCAAATACTTATGTTACTGTTGAGCGTAAACAGTGCAGTTACTTGGAAAAGATCAAATACATCTAAACATGATGATGGCAACTTTTTATGAGCTAGGGAACTTGACGTGCACCATAACTCTTCAAGAGATAGCATGAGCAACAACCTCAGCCATTTTTATCTGACACTATCATCCGGGTTCTCTCAAAAACATAAGAGAATGTAGTTTAAACACAACATGAAAGTGAAATTTTTGTTATCATTAAAACTCCAAACCCTTACTTTACATTTTGGTATTCTTTTTAGAGCCTAAAATTATTGTTCGACAAACGATTTGCACTAGCTAACTTTTTGTAGTGTTTCCAAAGGACTGGTGAACTGCTTTAGGACTAATGGGTAGCAAATGTCAACTTAATAGTTGAGGTGGTTAGGATAACACGTCTTGTGTAAAAACCTAGATTAGTTGTAGAATTTAAAATCTTTGCAGCATTCTTTTGTAGGTGAAAAAGGATCAGAACTTAAATTTCGGGTAAACAAAACCATGTAATTATCAATTGATACAAGTTTATTATTTATCACTATTAGATAATTTATAATACATGTTCTTTTTTATTTTCTTTGTCTGAACGTTATTGTCAACAGTCTAAGCAGTGCTTTGCAGGATTAGGTGGTGGCCTCTACTAGCCACGTTTTAGGTAGTGCTACTGGAACTTTGCTGTCCACTTATTTACTCTCAAAAATTGCACCTTTCTTTGTTGGCAGGCTGGCAGCTACCGTCATAAAATTATCTCCCCTTACAGAATGCTCACCTTTGACAGCGTTTGGCGATTTCGCACCCATAAAAAAATGGCGTACCAGACTAAATTTTCCATATCTACCGGTTTTTCGATTTCTTTCTGTCCCATCGCTCAGGTTTGCAAGTACAAAAAGTCATCAAAAACTGCTTACGCATATGCAAAGTAGTATACTTGGTTGGAAATGTAAAACTGATTGTAATAGAGGAGTCAGCCATTGCTATTGAAAAGATTATAAAAAGCGTGTAGCAAGGAGACGTTGTTTTCCAGTTTATGGCTACTACGAGAACTTGAAATATAAACAAAAATTTAATTTCACGCCTATGCAACAACATAACATTGTAAACATGGCGGCAACATGGTGTCCAAGCTTGCTGCACTAAAATGCATTTGCTGGCGATATGTCAACAGTTGATGTAGTAAACTGTTATTGTAATTATCAGCTGCATCGTAATTGGCTTTTCTAGTTTAATTAGATTACGATTATTACTGCTGATATTCAACTGCTGACTGCTAGCTGTTTTTAATAATTAATTTACGTTACTATGAGACATGTGGTGTTGTTATTTCTGCCACAGCATAATTTTGGCTGACGTACTAGTATATGATAGATATCGGTAAATTAGTAATGATTGTTGATGATTTTTTTCTAAATGATTATTGTTATTAATTGATGATACGCATTACATCAATTGATAATAATTTTGAAGTATAAACAACACAAATTTAATTATTTTTATTATAATTTATTATTATGACTAGCATCAAAATAATAATCAGTAAAATAATAACAATTATTATAATTAATTAACAAAAGTTCAAGTTGTCATTATCATTAAAACTAACTCAGAGTAAGTCATATGAAATACATGTCTGGAAGTATACATATTATACATAATATTATTATAGTATTAATTACGCTATCATTTATTATTATTACATCTATATTTATAGTCTCTAAAGATATATTTGAGCAAATCAATACAATCCATCGTTAGATGTATTTATTGGCTGTTTAACATTCAATTTTGAGGGTTTCACTGTACATCGAGTGACCCACAAGGAGTCTTGGTGAATGAGAGAGCTAAAGGAGGTCATAGCAGTCAACGATTTGATAAGCCAGTTGCAGATTGTAAATATTGTGGATCTTTACACCCAAATGTCGACGCCCAACATGAGGAGATTCATATTGGAAATGTAACAAAATGAATCATTTTAGCAAAGTTTGTAGAGTCCAAGAAGTGAATGAGTTGGATAGCTATGAAGACTAAGACTAAGGAAGAAAGACCACTGTATGCTGGAATGTTAGCTGAACATGAAGATCATGATTCCAAGTTCCAAGTGGATTGTGCTACTCCAGTGTCAGTCATCCTTTAAAGCTGGTTGAAGTTGCCAAAAGAGTTATACATCCAACAATGACACACCTTAAAGCATATAATGATTAAATGATAGAACCAGTGAGAGAGACAATATTGCATTTCTCAAGTCCTACCGATGGTCAAAGCCATGATGTTCAGTTTATAGTCATCAAAGAAGACTTGACACCTGTGCTAGGGAGAGTTCACATTGAGATAATGCAGCTATCGACTGTCAACTTGACCTTATCCATGAGGTGAAACCAGTCACTATATTTGATGGGAAATTAGGTAAAATAGATGTCACTGTATTTGATGGAAAATTAGGTAAAATAGATGTCACTGTGAGACTCCAGGTGAATAAGGATATTACACCTATACAATGTTCACTTAATCATATACCATTTGCTGCCAAGCCAAGGTCAACGAAGGGCTAAATGATATGGTGACTCAGTTCATATCCCGGTGAAAGAAGCTAAAGATTTAAAAGAAAACTATAAGAATAGGCATTGACTAACAGCTACTAGACGAGTTTTGATAAGATAGTGATAGTGTAACGGTTTTCTGCGTTCAATGCAAGAAAGACTGCCACAGGTACTGCAAGAAGCTTTTGATTGTGCCTAACTCTGTGCTTTTGTGGTAGCGTGGCTACAGAGTGCAGGGTCTAGTATCTCTCTATAGGAGACGAGATAGAATGCTGCTTATCAGCAGTCACAACGATAGTTGGCAACTGGCCAAACTGAGCTCAACTGATTGAAAGTGTGAACAAGAACTTTATTCCTCACTTCTTAGTACGCACAAAATTGCTATTAGAAGTAATTGCAAAGGTAGTAGTACTGTCTCTGAAATACTGTTGCCTGTACTGGTAGGTAGGCGTCTTCTCTGGCATAGTCTTGAGCTGGTGTGGATTCCTACGAGAGTCCAAGTGTCTTCTTTACACTTGTGGGATCTTCTCTATGGTAGTGTGAACCTCTCTCAGCTGTCTAGCTAACGCAAAGCACGCACAAGTCCTAGACAGTTGCTTACAATATAATATCGAGCACTACTGTTAACTAGATCATACTAATAACTTCCTGGCTGGGCTACAAGAAAGCGCTTATAAATGAGCAACAAAATCACAGAAGTGTATACATATTTGATTGGCTAAGCATAAGTAAACAACATCGCATGTGACACATGTCAATGATAAAAATAACTGTAAGGCGGGAACTGTCTATCCTGCTGGCTTGTAGCTATAGCTGTAACTCAGCTGCACTACTGTGGGCGCTCAAGCGTATGAGTCAGTCTTGAATAACATAGTTGATTAAATAAGTGTAGCACCGGCTGCGGATGGATGGCGACACTGTGCATTTCCATTACAATAGCTCAAAAAAACTCTAAATGTCAGTTTATTTGAGCTTAAAAAAGCCAAGATATTCTCAAAGTTAAACTTATCTGAAGGCTATTGGCACATCACTTAGCAAAATGACCACTCCTGGATGACTTCCATTTCTGTGCTTGCCATTTTGTCTTGAAGTTAGCTCTGAGATATTTGCTCACAAACTCACAATGCCTTGAGCGCTTCAGAGGTGTGGTCTGAGTGGGAGATGACATTCTTATATATGTAAATAGTGCAACAAATCATGATGAATGAATAGAAACTTTGCTTGAGAGGTGTGAAAAAGCAGGAATAAAGCCAGACAAATATAAATCCGCCTGGCAAAGAGAATCTATTAAGGTTTTAGACCACTGGTGACAAAACATGAAACCAACTTTAGGCACAAGCCACCCAAGTGATTGTTAACGCATTTGAAGAGTTCTCTGCAGTATTGGCTATATTTCCAAGTTTTTACCCCATCTTTCCTCAATCGCTGAATACCTGAGAAAACTACCAACTGCATAGAAAGAGGAATTTGACCTATAGACAAGAGACTGTCTTCACTAGTTTTGAAATACTTTAATCAAAAGCCCCAGTATTAGCCCTCTATGATCCCAACCTGCCACTAAGAAGTAGAATATGATGCCTCCAGCTCTGGGCTGTGTGCTTATGCAACAGGACAACCTTTCGCTTATGCAAGCAGAGCACTTACATAAAGCGAACAGCATTTGGAGTAGAATATGGAGTGCTTTGCAGTGGTGCTTTCTATGGATAACACCACTGATACCAATGCACTTATGGCAGGCTGTCATATGTAAACTCAGATCACAATCCTTTGGAAGTCAGGCACCAAAGAGGTTCCAGACCATGCTGCTGAGAATGCTACAATATGAAACTATACTTCAACGTAGACAAGTAAGTCTGCTGTTCATGGTAGATATGCTGTCTCGTGCTTATTTACTCTCTGACTAACCCACTGTGGACTTGTCCTTCAGGGTAAACACAGTTAGACATTCAATTGTATCAAAGACTCAAGAAGAAGAGTTTCGTAAAACTACACGTCCAGCCTGATTATGAAAGTGCCTCGGCATTGACGGCCATCAGCCAAAAATAATGCTCATAAAAGCATAAGCTTTTAATATTCATAAGCTGATAAATTATCCTAGCAAATGGCCAGGCTTTCAGGCATAAGTGCCTTGTTGTTCTAACTCGTTGCACCACAGATTAGAAATTAATTTGCATTGGTCACATTTGAGAACTGTGGAGAGCAAGTATATTGGCCACAGACGGCTACAGACATTTGGCTTTGAACTGTAAAACGTTGTCCCTGCAATATATTTGGCACAGCTCAGCAGAGAGAGTGGTTGTCACCGATTCACAATAAAGCACCCTGGTCAAGGGATGGTCTGGACTTATTATCAGCAGTTTACTCGGCAATGTTTTTATCATGTGCGGTTTTTTTTTTTTAAACTAATTGAGATGTTTCAATTCAGATGTTACCATATTTAATTACTTATGTTGTGTTATTCAAATTACGATAATAAAGATCGTGTTGCATGTAGACTTTGGTTTCCAGTTTATGGCCAGCAGGGGAACTTTAAACTAAGCAAATACTATTTCAAGCTTATGCAACAACATAACATTCAAACAGTTTGTTTTAAGATTTTAAGGCTATTGAGATGTCGAAATCTAGCAGATCTGTTTAATGTTTCCGGGTCAACAACTGAGGCCAACTGCATATGAGACACAAAACCCTAACTCGCCCTAACCTAACCCTAGTGGACCTGCAAACAGCAGACTGTTTGGTGGGGTTGGTTCCAGAGTTTGGCAGTCTTAATGAAGAATCTGCTCATATGAGATACTGGTTGGCATGCGGTGTGTGGTAAAGCATTTGGTGCCTCCTGGTGCAGCCTACGGTAGAAGTCATAGGTGTGAGGTAATCTGAGATCTTGGTTTCAACCTCACTGAAGTGCACGGCTCTGAAGAGGCCAAGATGTCTGTGTTCACTGCGATAACTCAGCTGGGACTAGTTCATGTAGTCCTATCTGTCCTCTTTATGTTGTTTATACATCTGGCGGCTCCTCGATGGATACTCTCCAGCTCCTTGCTCTGGGTACTGGTCAGACTACCGACCCATGCAGCAATGGCGTATTCTTCAATAGGTCAAACTATTTTCTCCTACGCTTTTTCTGTGAGCTGGGGAAAAGATGATAAAATAGTTCAGCTGGCAAAAAGCCTAGTGTATGCTATCCCGCAGATGTACGATGTATTCGTGTTTCATGTTAGGTGGTTTTTGTTGGATATTGATAATTTGGTGGAGACAGAGAAAACACAAGCACTCACCAGCAAGATTCAAATCTGAAGGGCAGCAGATGACTTTCTGTCCGACGTTACGTCTTTAGCTTTAGGCTCTGTGTATACGAAGTGTCTCCAACCACAACCCGTGATGGTGTATAGAACCTTAGCCTATTATCTTAAGCCCAATAATTCCTGAAGCGTATAAAGATGCATATCCAACAAGCCCCCTTCTTTGGGAAAAGCCACCAGCGGGAAATTACCATTCATAAACTATAAGCATATGTATGTACAGCATCTATTGGAGTTAGCCACCAGTTACTAGCAAATCATCAAGAAGCACCTCAAGCCTCAAGAAGCAGTTAATAAAGTGTTCATATACCAAGCAAACGCTAGTATACTGAGGATGCAGGAAATCATCAGTACCTTGTATACGTACCAGAGATAAAATATAACTGACCTTATGTTTAGTATAGGCATCAGTCGTTGATGATTAGTACTTTTGTGGCAACAAATAATAATAATAATAGTGATGGAGCAGCTGCTGGTACCACAGCCACTAGTAGATGGCGCAGAGCTACCTGAGCAGTGGAAGCGATTTAAGAGGGATTTTGAATTGTTTCTGATAGCTTGTGAGAAAGATGACGCTGCAGATGGAGTCAAAGCTGCCTTGCTTCTGAGGACTGTGGGGTCGAGAGGAAATGATATATACGATTCGTTCAGATGGGCTCAAGCTACTGACAAAACTGTATATGCCACCTTGCTCACAAAGTTTGCAGAATTTTGTGCACCACGAGTTAACACTGTTGCTATGACACACAAGTTGCTCACCACTAAGCAGGGGAGGCTAACAATTGATGAGTTTGTCACCGAGTTGCATAATATTGCTCGCAGCTGTGACTTCGATCAAATGTACGACAGAATGGTGCTACAAGCACTCATTTTGGGAGTAGAAAGTGACCGGACTAGACGGAGACTATTTGAAAGGTGTGATCTGCGCTTAGTAGATGCTTTAGCTATATGCAGAAGTCAAGAGTCAGCCAGTCGTGATTTGAGAGTCATTGATCCTCGAAGTGGTGGAGATACTGAGGAAGCTAAAATGCTGAAATATCGTGATAAAAAATCAGAAACACAAAAGCGACCATCCCACAGAACCACAGAGTCCTTGGGCAACTGCACTAAGTGTGCGACTTCCCACCCACATTGCTCGTGCCCTGCCTATGGTCAAGAGTGTCGAAAGTGCTATAAAATGAATCATTATGCCAGATGTTGCAATGCGAGGAGAGCGGGAAAGGAAACTGGAAAAAAGGAATCAGCACATCAAGCGGCTGAGTGGAACTACTCCACAGACTCGGACGAATATAGTAACATCCTAACGGTCACAAAACAAGACAGAAAGTTACTCACGGCAATGAAGGTCTAGTCGGCATGCACTAAGAGAGAGGTTATGTTTCAACTAAACACCGGTGCCACCTGCAATATACTCAGTCTCAGAGACTATCAACTTCTACGCGGTCTGCGGTTAGAGAAAACCCATACCAAAATTACTTGCTACAATGGCACAGAAAGCACACCGCTAGGGTGGTGTTATCTTCAAGCAAAAGGAAAGAATGAAACTCAGAAGCTAAAATTTCTAGTTGTAGATGTGGGAAAGCAACACAGTCTCTTGTCCATGACTACATGTCTCGACATGGAGCTGTTACACCTCTCAGAGACGGCTCATCTTACCTCGACTGATGAACTAGATCCTATGTTATCCGAGTATGAGGATGTTTTTGGCGGATTGGGACAGTTACCGGGAGAATACAGGATTGAATTGAGCGAAGAAGTTCACCCGATCCAGGTGCGACCACGGAAAGTTCCCCTCACCATGAAGCTGGAGGTAGAGGCCGAGCTGAGGAGGCTGGAAAGTGAAGGCATCATCACTAAGGTAACTCAACCAACAGAGTGGATCAGCCACATGCAGCCAGTGAGAAAGGCTAACGGAAGCACCCGGATATGTATCGACCCTCAAAATCTCAATAAGGCCATTCGCAGAAATCATGTGGTCATGCCTACACTGGATGATGTATTACCTCAGCTGAATGATGCTCACTTCTTTTCTCTATGTGATGCCAAGAACGGTTTCCTACAAGTAAAGCTAGCCAAGTCTTCAACCAATCTAACAACCTTTTGGACTCCAGCTAGTAGATACAAATACCTCCGTATGCCCTTCGGAATATCCAGTGCACCTGAGGAGTTTCAGAGAAGACTCGCGGACACCTTGCAAGGACTGAGTGGTGTCACGGTGGTGGCTGATGACATCTTGGTTTTCGGAAAGGACAGGGCTGAGCATGATGCTAATCTACGGGACCTACTTGAGAGAGCAAGATCATCTGGTTTGCGTCTCAACAAAGACAAATGCAAATTTTTGGAGCCAGAGCTTCCCTACATCGGTCATCTTCTAACTCAAGAGGGTGTGAAACCAGACCCAAAGAAGGTCGCTGCTATTGTGAACATGCCCTCACCGACTTCCACAGATGGGGTAAAGCGATTCCTTGGTCATGTGACATATATGTCCAAATTCATTCCCAACCTTTTTGCGGAGTCAGAACCCATGCGACGGCTGTTGCAGAACAAAACCTTTGTGTGGAGCGCTGATCAAGAAAACGCATTCCTAACTAAGGCTACTTACTCAGGCAGACATGCTACAGTACTATGATGTGAATAGTCCGGTTGTTATTCAGACGGATGCTTCGACTGCGGGTCTGGGTGCTACATTGCTGCAAAGGGGCAAACCGGTGACATATGTGTCACGCTCACTCACGGAGTGTGAAACAAAGTACGCTCCTATTGAGCCAGAAACCTTAGCCATCGTCTTCGCACTGGCCAGGCTAGATCAGTATGTGTTTGGGCATAAGGATGTAACTGTGCAAACAGATCACAAGTCTCTCATACCGATCTTCAATAAGCCCATTTTCAAGGCATCTCGACGCATCCAGTCTATGCTCCTGTCTCTGCAGAGATATTCTGGAATGAAACTGGTGTGGAGACCTGGTAGCGAGCAGATTACGGCAGACCTCTTATCCGGAGACTCGCACATGGAGGAGCCTTCAGCATCTCCGGGCAGAGAGCACATGTTTACAGTGGCCCAGGAAGCCGCAGAGCGTCTGCTGCCCGACTCCACCCATGCAGAACTGAGGCAGGAAACCAAGACAGATCATGACCTTCAAACTTTCAGGGGATACATCCAGCATGAATGGCCAGACAGCATACCAGAACGATTAAGGAGCTTTGGCAGTTTCAGAGAGGAGCTAACAATTGAGGATGGAGTGATCTTACGAGGACTGAGAGCTGTAGTGCCTAAGTCAATGCAGGCAGCGATGCTAAACAGACTTCATGCCTCTCATCAAGGTGTCAAAGCCACCTTGCGACGTGCACGGCTAACTGTGTACTGGCCAAGAATGTCTGAGGAGGTCACAAAATGGTGCGAAGAATGTCTGGTGTGTCTCTGAGATGCACCCAAGCAACAGAAAGAGGTACTCAGGAGCCATGTGGTACCCACTCAGCCATGGACCAAGGTGGGCGTCGACCTATTTGAACAAGGTCATACACATTACACCGTCGTCGTAGACTACACTACAGACTATTTTGAATTTGTGAAAATAGCTAGCCAATGGGCCAAAGATGTCATACTTAGTATAAAGGAAATATTCTCTCGAATGGGCATCCCGAGAGTGCTTCACACAGACAGTGCGTCATATTTTGATTCTGAGGAATTAAGTCAGTTTGCCAAGCAATGGTCCTTTGATCACACAACAAGTAGCCTTCATTATCACCAATCAAACGGCAAAGCGGAATCAGCTGTCAAGATATGTAAGAGGATACTGAGGCGATGCCCTGATCCATTTTTGGCACTGTTAGAGCATCGGAACACCACGACAGAGGATATGTCAACGAGCCCCATTCAGAGAACGCTCGGTCGTCCAACCCGCTCAACACTACCTCAGAGGAGAGAACAGGCTGAAGCTGACGAGATCAGTTTCCAGGAGAAGCTACGCAAACGGCTGAAACTACAAAGCAAGTACAATCAGACTGCACGAGATCTACCAGAACTGAGATCTGGCCAGCCTGTGTTGGTGCGGGACTACCATGAACACAAACGAGGATGGAAGGAAGCCAAGGTGATCCAGCAGCTATCTGGAAGGTCATACAGCATTGAAATAGATGGAGAGATGAGACGCCGAAATCGACGAGATTTGAGACCGGCGGCGCAGATAGAGCAACAACTGCCACCTCAGGATCCAACACCCCCTCGATCGGGAGCAGTGCTGGCAGCCCCCAACCCAGTACACCCCGATGAACCTCCTATCCCAGTTATCGCCGGACCACGACAATCCAGCAGAGTACACCGAGAACCAGCTTGGTTGAAGGATTATATTCGAAACTAACTTTCGATAGATAGTTCGCACATGCTTTAACTTCGTCGTTGATATTACCTGATATTGTTTGAATTGCATAATTACTTTTAACACATTCTGTTTCTGTTACTTGCTTCACTTGAACACAGTTCTATACCATGTTGTTTTATAAGGAAGGAGATGTTATGGTTATATCGATTCCAATTTGTATATTTGATATGGACAAATAAACAACGCTATGCGCATGCTTGGTGTTTCCGGCATGAGCTACAAACTATGATTGATGTATTTCTACCATTGTTCACTGTAACCAAATACTTTACAACCTGGTTGGTAGGTATTCAAAACCTACGTAAATTAATTAATAATAATCTAATGAATTATTTAACACAAGACAAGGATCAACAGCAACACTAACTAAAAAAAATTATTATTTAGAATAATAATACTTGAAGAACAATAATAAACTATTTATATTTTATTTATTTAGTCAATAATAATAAACATTCAACTAACTCAGGACGACACACTAGTTGTGGTACGGAACCAAGTAACCATGGCAACAACTCTGTAATTGTAAACACACACTACTAAACTCTCGTAGTAGCTCTGTACACTATGTAAACTTGCGACAATAACAACACCGCACCAATTCAAGGTCACTAACAATAATAATTGAAGGCTCACACACACGGCCTTTTAAACGCCACTATTTTATGGCCACACGACAATAAAATACACTTCTAGCACTCAACACACTATTATCACATGTTTTTAATAATCACTTATCACCACTGAAGGCTCTATGCCCACTGCGCCATGTTGGATATTGATAATTCAGAGAAAACACAAGCACTCACCAGCAAGATTCAAATCTGAAGGGCAGCAGATGACTTTCTGTCCGACGTTACGTCTTTAGCTTTAGGCTCTGTGTATACGAAGTGTCTCCAACCACAACCAGTGATGGTGTATAGAACCTTAGCCTATTATCTTCAACCCAATAATTCCTGAAGCATATAAAGATGCATATCCAACAGTTTTCATGCTTGATCCTGAGGTAGTTGATGTGATTTACAGTAACTCGGTTAACTTGAGCAACGAAATTAATTGTGTTGATATAATATTTATTGCTCAAACCATAAGTCCTTAATAAATTTTAATTTTAATAATTATTGGTTCCAGTTCCGGCGGTAATGGCGGTTTAATTTTATGCCTCAAGATTTTCGTAGGGAATCTTTTGCATATTTGAATTCTATTGTCATTGAAACCTTGAAATCATATTAAAAACATTGTCAGGAAAGTTGGAGAATGCCTCCACGCAAGGATGATGAAAACTGTGGATCATGCAATAAAAAAGATTGCAGTAGTAGTAATAATCAATTTATCTGGATAAGCTGTGATTGCTGTAATATGTGGTACCACAGCCAATGCCAGAATCTAACCAAATCTGAAGCCACCTTTATTACCAAAAGCTCCAGCAAGGGTGTAAAGTGGTTTTGTGCTAACTGCACACCGTCACTACTTATAAGTATTTCCAACCAGAGTTCCACCTCATCAACTGATGATAAACTGGCTCAAATTACACTGTCAATTCAAGTACTTGCTGAAAGACTAGAAAGCCAGGCTGCTAAGATTGAGGAACATGGCAAATCATATGCTGAAGTGCTAAAAGCCAACTCAGACAATATTCAGAAAACTTTGCGTGTAAACACTAATGCACAAACAATTCTTCAAAAAACCTTAGATATGTCTGATGACGAGCCCCTTAAACTCAATGCTATACTATATGGCCTACCTGAAGAACACGACAAGACAGCTATCGATCAGGTAACAGAGTTCTTGAAAAAAGAATGGTTTACTCAATCTATCAACCTGACACAAGCATTTAGACTTGAAACCAAACATGAAAACAAGAAACGTCCAATCAAAGTCAAATTTAGCGATGAGAACTCGAAGTGGGAATTTGTCAAAAGGGTTAATCATCAACTTAGAGGTCAAGGCTTCTTTTACAAACTTGATTGTACCAAAGAACATCGTGACCAGGAATATAAACTAAGACAAGAAGTAAAACTACTGAAAGACAATAACAGAGAAAATAGTTATCGCATTCGAAATATGAATATCCAGCAAAAAAATAATTGAACGGGGGAATGGGTCACGCTGAGGCCTGTAGAAACCAAGATGACCACTATCTGAACTACTGTACAAAACTATTTCTAGCTAACTGTCGATCTGCCAAAAGCAAAACCTATGACCTGGCATCACTGACAATTGGGTACGACATAATTTGCTTAACAGAAACGCATATCGATAGCACGGTTAATAGTAGAACAATAATAGACAGAGAGGATCTTATTTTTTACCGGAAAGATCGAACTATTAATGGTGGTGGTGCACTAATTGCTGTGCATGAAAAACTGCAGCCTAAGCTAATCAAACTACCGCATACTCTAGATGAACTTATTTTTGTCAGAATTAGTGACTGTCTATCCATAGGCTGTTATTATAGACCAAATCAAAGCAAACCAGTAGACTCATTCATAGAAGCAACAAATTATGTACTAAACAAATATCCAAAAGATCATATATTAATTGTTGGAGACATGAACTTTCCCGGATTCGACTGGAAACAAGGCATCATAAAACCTAATGCTCAATACAAAGCACTTCATCAACAATTTCAGTCCTTTCTCTACAAAAGTAATTTGTCACAAATTATCAGTGATTCCACCCATATTATGGGAAATACCTTAGATCTTATCTGTACTACAAACCCACTAGATGTCAATACCAACGTGATTAAACCGGGAATTAGTGACCACTACATTATTACTGCTGATATATGTCTTACTCAAATAAACAAAACTATTCGCAAGCAACATAGAAAGCTGTACCCCATTCAAATTAAACTAAGCGAAATGACTGATGTAGAGGAAATGTGGGAACTGTTCACACAACAGTTAATAAGTGCGATCGATGAAACAGTTCCAGTAAAGCAGTTTACTAAGGCAAACAATGGGGAACCTATATGGTTTACTAAAGAAGCTAGAAGACTAGTGGCAACGCACAGAAAAACATACAATATGTTCAAGAAAACCTCAAACCCCTTCTACCTAAAACGTTACAAAGAGGAAAGACAAAACAGCAAGCAGAAACTGCATGAAATCAAGCAAAACTACATGATGAATAGAGTCTGTAAACCTTTAGAAGCAGGAAACAGCAAGCCATTTTATCGGCACCTAAAGTGGATACAAAACACTACTAAATCACTCATGAAACTTGTTAATAGCGACAATACTCATGCTGATGATCCAGAAACCTGTGCAAATCTGCTCAACAATTTCTTCCATGAAGAACTTTGTCCTGAGGACCAACTTACACCAGCCAGCCCCCTCCCACCCGGCAATCAAGATGCTATTACCATTACAAATCATGGTGTGTTGAAACTCATTTACAACCTGAAAAAAGGCAAGTCGCCAAGTCCTGATGGACTAAGAAAAGAAGACCTCACAATTGACCCTGAAATGACAGCTAAATGTCTCACATACATATACAATGCATCATATAAGTCTTCCACTTTACCAACAAAATGGAAACTGGCACACGTAGCACCACTACACAAACGCGGAGCACTAGATCAAACAAACAACTATAGACCCATATCATTGACAAGTATTCCTTGTAAACTTATGGAGCATATTGTACTGCATTATCTAAACGAAAAACTTGACCAAGTGCTACATAGCAGGCAGCATGGTTTTAGGCAAGGTCTTTCCTGTGAGACACAACTGTGCAGTACTTACCATGACATTACTCGCAACACAGATCGAGGAGATACTACTCATGCTGTAATTCTGGACTTCGCAAAAGCGTTTGATAAAGTTCCACACAAACTACTAATGAGTAAATTATCAGAAATACCCGATCTGTGTGACAATATCCTTATGTGGATACATAACTTTCTGTATGACAGAAAACAAAGAGTGGTGGTTAATGGATACAGATCCAATGAATTGGCTGTGACATCAGGAGTCCCCCAGGGATCTGTGCTTGGGCCAACCCTGTTTTTGGTGTACATTAATGACCTTCCGCAAAAAGTTGATTGCAACATTAGCTTATTTTCTGATGACACTTTAATATATCAGGTGGTAAACTCTTCTGCAGACAGACAGAAATTCCAGAATAATATCAATGCTCTCGAGATGTGGGCACACACATGGAAAATGTTATTCAATGTTGCAAAATGTTCTGTAATGACTTTTAATCATGGAAGAGAGTCACCTCAAGCTAACTATACATTAGCTGGCGTACAGTTAGAAGTAGTTGACGAAGCCAGGTATTTGGGTGTTGTTTTGCAGTCGAATCTGAAATTTAATAGCCACATAGCAGCCAAAACATGTCGAGCCAGACAGCAACTAGGCATGATTAAGCGTGTCCTGTATGATGCACCAGAAAAAGCCAAGCTCATAGCATACACTAGCCTCTGCAGGCCGCATGTTGAATATGCCTGTACAGTATGGGACCCATCTAATAAATTGTTGCAACACGATCTAGAAATGATCCAAAATAACGCCATTCGCTTCATCTGTAAAATCAAAGGAAGAGAGAGTATAACTACAGCCCGAGATCAATTACATATCCAAACACTAAGTAACAGGCGCAAGAACAATCGACAGTCTCTTCTTACGCATCTGCTCTCCTCCGAAAAAAATCATGGTCCACTTACTGACACCTATGATGAGCTAATGAATGAGAGGCTAGGTACCACAATTACAAGAGCTGCTGGAAGGGGGGATCCTCCCACTATATATGCTAAAACCTCTATATATCATAACAGTTTTTTACCAAGAACAGCACGTGAGTTCAAATCCATCATACTACAATGACATCTCCAAACGCTAATAATATAGCGACAAACTGCTAAAATAGTCTAATCTAATAAAAAAAAAACAATTAATATATGAGGCGTACCGCTTGCCGAAACCGGCTCTAGCATGTTCTGCCGAAGAAGATGAAGATGTAAGACTATGGAAAATTATTGAAAAATTATGTAATTTCTCAAGAAAGAATAAAAAATGATTTATTCATTGATTTATCATCATCATCATAATAATCATCAGAACTTTTAAGTCTACAAACTGCTAGGATATATAAATTATTACAGTGAGCCATGTATGATTGGTAACAAACAACTGGAGTTGTAATAAAAAATGTTTAAAGAAATCTTATTATTATTTTACAATAATAATTAATATATATATTATTATTTAATTATTATTAATTTAATATATAACTACATTTAATTTAATAATTAGTGTATATATATATATTATTATAATATATATAATACCAAAAGTGTCATTTCTGTCTATGTTCGTGTCAATTCCCTTTTCATGACAACTCCAGTTTGTTACCAATCATACATGGCTCACTGTATTATTATGTATGTATATTATGTATGTATATTATATATTATATTATTATTATTATTATTATTATTATTATTATTATTATTATTATTGATGTAACGACGATGTTATTTCATGAGAAAGAACCATTGAAAAATACTCTGATTTGTTTTATGAAAAAGGAACTACCTCGTGTCCTGTAGTAGTTTCATTTGCATGTTGTTTAATAATAACGTAAAGAAATAAATTTATTTTCTTTGCAAATGAAACTGCTATACAACAACTAACAACTGTCTGTGGTTGCTAGCTAATACTCACGGGCGGCTGGGGATTTCCGGTTTTTAAATTGAGCAGACTGTAGAAATATAAAAGACAAACCAACACAAAAAAGCCCGCCCACCAATCATCCAATGAAATCCACTTAAAAGTTGTCAAGATAACAAGGGGGCATGCAACTCCCAATAAAAAACGCACAGCGTATTCCAAGCCACAGTCGTCTACGCACAGTTATGCGAACGGAAGTGGTTACCAAGGAAACAGGTCCAAGCAATTACTGCCAATCATATAACTTACCATTAAAAATTGTTGATGTGGTATGAAAAAACATTGTTTTACCATACAAATACCTGCAATATCTTGCATTCTTTTACAAAAAAATATGTGCTGAAGAGCCTATTTAACACACCCAATAGCCAATTATATAACTTTTGGCAGCTAATACAGAAAATTAGCTACTTTGAACAGGGCTAATTGCCATTTTGAGCATGAACAATATGAATAATGGGTGTTTGGCTGCCCTATTATTTTGAAAATTATTTCCCGTTACTAGCAAGCAAGATCTTTGGTATGGTATTTCAATGGAGAATTTGTTGCTTATGAAAATTTTCAACAAAATGATTTCAACTTATAAAGGTCTTTTTCATCAAAAATGGGAAGTTTTATGAAAAATTGACACTTCGATCTAATTATCTTTTCGTAGGCTGCCGATAGAAACTTAAAATTTGTATGCTTTTGTAGCTTTAGAGGTTTTCTTGAATATTTTTTAATCACTGAAAACTCAAAAGCCATGCAAGTTTCTCCAGATAAATTTTTAGTAGGCTCTACAAAATTTCTCCATTGTAACTTATATAAAAAATAGGCTCCGCCCCTTTATTTAGGACCTAAAATTCACTTTTATATAAGCTGTATGATTCGCGTAACTGTGGGTAGACGACTGTGTTCCAAGCAACATACGCATAGTGCCTCAAACGTTGGCCTAAGACTTAAGGCTAATGCAAAGGCTGACTATAAAACATTATATTAAGCCATACAGATTACATACATGTGTACAGATGTAATATGTATGGCTAATTGTTCTGTTCAGTTTTATTACTAATCTTTCTTTCGCGAAGTTTAGCCATGTAAGACTCAAGATCAGCTCAGAAGAACTTTGTAAAAACTAGTTGGTTTTGTACTTTCATATCTGAACTTACAAGAAATAATTTTTTCAAAGTTGTGAAAGTCACGGCGTCACAGCTATTCCACCTTCTGCACACCTTTTTAAAAGGTTTTTTGGTCATTAAATAAATGAATACCTCTGTCATAAATCATTAAAACTACATGATTTTTTTATGAGGGTATGTGGCTTCACTGAATGTATTCCAATGCCACGACTTTTTAATAGCAAAGTCACAAGTGTTTTGAGAAAAGGCAAGTTTTATGTATTTCAGCTATTTTGAACTTTTAAACTGGAAGAAATTCAGCATTAATTGTTGTAATTCAATGTAAAAGTGGTGGATTTTCTCACAGGGGAGCCTATTAGGTGCGTTTACACTGGGCATTTGTCTGCGCTTTTTGCCGATTCTGCTTGTTTGATGCCCAGTGTAAATGATACAACGTCACGAAAAAGTCGTTTTCGGTCAATATCAAAGCTCTGTGGTGATGTCACAGAGCCCCGCTAAATCGACCCGTTATCTTGTTGCATAAGCCAATCAAGACTACCGCAAGCATAAATGCCAACTCCCATTGGCTGACGCATCTGCCAGCGACTAGAGTATGGCAACGAGTGTAAAATTTTAGTTTTTTTTTCATTAAAACTAAACAATACCAGTATAATTTGTTTTTGTGTTTTTTGTCACCACTCTAGTGAAAAATTTTGGGTCAGTTACATTCACAAACATTCTGCAAAAATTAATGCCAACAGTAGTCATATCAGAGCAGATCTGGGACGTTTTTGTGTATCAAATTCAAGCACCATGGAGAAGACGACTCCTAAAAATGACACAACTATATCATCAAGTTGCGCAGTTTGTCACATCATAATGTTATGGTATATCAATATAGTTAATGAGTGATAAAGTTGAAAATTTTGCTGAGCTGGTAACTCCTAAAATAAATTAATTTTCGTCTTCCATCAGGAAATTTAGTCGTATCATCAAAACAATTTGATATATTCATGATCACTCAAGCGTTAAGCTTGGAAAGCTGCCAAGTTTATTTGTACCCTTTAAGCTCACTAAGAGTTGTCTTGTCATTCAGCTATTGAGAGGATAGCTCTTCAAAAAATTGCATTTTGCTCCATAACTTTTGAACCGCTGGTCGAATTTGGGTAACTTTTTTTTAGTCAGATTTGATATCTGTATTAGTTCAGTTTCTCTACAAAGAAAATAATTTGATTGATTTTCACTTGCATTCAAGGGGGATCATCATAAACCTGCCTCATAGTCATAGACTGGTAAATTTTGATAAAAACTATCAAGCTAAAAATGATTACTGCAAAGTGGGTGGGTCAATGCCTAGCCTCTGCTCTTTTTCTTACAAATTTTTTAAGTCAAATGCATTGGATCATATCCCAGTGTTTATTTGTGACATACTACAAAACTTGCAGTGTTTTGTAAATTATCCCGACAGTCTTAAAATTATTCAGGAAAATTGGAAAAGTTCAACTTATGTGAACAGTTTTAAAATTGTATAATCTATTTCTTTCAGAGCTGATTGGACAGTTTTAGAGTTGTCATAACTTCCAAAACAAAAAAAGACAGCATGGATTTAAATCAAGTTATGATATTTATCTCATGTGCGATGAATAATAGACAAAATATAGGATTGCTGCATATAATTTAAAAAGCCACAAAAATAATGTTTAAAATTATTAGCATTTTTGCGCACTCAACTTTTACGTTTTTTTTTGCGTTATTCTTACCATCATAAGAGTAGTAAAGTGGCTTTATTGTCAATCAATTCATTCAGGCTATTTTTAACTCTTTTAGACCATTTAGAAAAACTTGAGAATTATTTAAAAATACTTCAGAGGCTTTAAAATACGCAAAACTTTGTGTGTCAACTTTGTTCTTTCTATCTGATTTTCTGTGTTGCAGTTTTCTAAAAGAATATTGATTTAGTTATATTTTAACTTGAAGGTTTTCATTAATTGCATTGAATGTTTGTGTGCACCGCTGATAATAAACAAGCAATTATTCAATATCTCCATATAATTATTTTTTTAACATGTTTTATTGAAAACCAGCATCATTTGCTATGGAGCTGTAGATGCTTTGCGAAGCAAACAATGAAAAGTTTTACAAATCACATGGTTTTTGATACCATTTTTCACTCGAGTAAACTCACACTAACCAAAAATGCTTGCAAAAATTGTGCAAATCTAAAGAGTGAAAGGCAGTGATATTGGTATAATATATTTCATTCCAGAAACATTTGTGCATTCTTTTTGGGACTGGAGTTGATCATGATGGCTGGTCAAAAGATGAGATTTGGTCAAGAGGACGTCTGCCCTGGTGCATAGATGAGATGTACCATATATCTGATTATCTGATCAATACCCTAGAGTACATGTGGAGTAAAAGAAAAAGATAAACTAGAATGTCACATTACCTACGCTACCTACGCTACCTACGCTACCTACGCTACCTACGCTACCTACGCTACCTACGCTACCTACGCTACCTACGCTACCTACGCTACCTACGCTACCTACGCTACCTACGCTACCTACGCTACCTACATTTACTTGTATGTAGAGTAACAGCCTGTTAAGTGACCATTCATAATTATAAGCTGATTGCAACATTATACAATCATATATTATATTATTGTGGAATCTCATATTTTCAGTTTGTGGTATTTGTTTCCACCTGCAATAGTTCATTAACTGATTTTGAATTTAGTTAACCACAATTGCTGAGTTTTAAAACAGCACAATATACTTATTGTTATAGTCGATGTTTATCAATAGCATTAGGAAGTTTAATCAGTGGAAATAATTCCGTTTAGCAGTTCGAATCTACATTTTGCACCTGAAAGGAATTTTAACTTGCTTTTATTGAACTTGTTTGACCATTATCGACTGAAAGTATGAAGCCATTCGTTTGCACACCAGACACTAACTTCAAGTGATAACTCTCAGTTGACGGTAAATATCTTGTCTGATTTGGCAAATCAAGACTTTTGCATCATGTCAACTGTTGGTTATCCAGTAAAGCCACACTCTGTGTCACAGACACTTCATCCTGGCCTCCGGTCTAGGTAGTAACCTTACTACTAGTACTGGCGTAAACTGAAAAAGAAGTTACAGCTATGGAGCAAATGGTTTGATTGCAATAATCCCCAAACTTCAGTGCAACTGTATGTGAAATTCATTAAAAAACTCATCATTATCCATTATTGCCAGCAAATAATGGGGCCCCGGCAGAGTAGTTTCACTTTAGCGATGCAACTGGAAGTAGCTTGGTCGATCATTGAACTTATCATTAAAAATCACAACTTGCTTGATTATTAGCCTGATTTGAAAAAAAAATTGAGCATGTAAAAATGACATTTTTGAGAAAGCTCAAGGGATCAATAAAGCCTTTAAACATTTTTTCTTGAAAAAGTATTAATTTATTCACTTGAGATAAATTAATTGATTATTATGCTCATAATATTAGTTAGTGCCACCATATTTTTATATTTTGAGTTTGGTTAGGAGTAGTAATATATGAGCAGATCTCCCTACAAAGTGTTTTTTTGTGGGGTCATAATCTGGGGTGATGCAATGGGTTACGGCGTTGAATGAATTCGCCGAGTTTATATTGTGTTTTATTTGAGGGGTACTTGAGTGGCATTTGAGTGGCATTTAAGTGGCATTCGAGTTTTGATTATTATTTTACTTAATTTGAACTTATATGGTATATAGATTTTGAATGTATGGCATTTAAGTTATGATAATTTTTTACATAATTGTATACATAATTATAACTCATAGGATGTCTAGATTTTGAATGTGAGGCATTTAAGGTTTGATAATTTTTTGTAATTCCGAGTCATACGATATCTTGAGAGAGAGGAGAGAGGAAATATATCTACATTGAATAAATACAGTGATTAAAAATGAAAGAATATGTGAATATATACATTTATTGTGTAATAAGTAGGGAAAATCTCATATAATATAGCTAGAGTCAGTAAATACTAAGTTACTGAAGTTTTTAGATATTTCAACTGGATAAAAAAGTACAGTCACTCGTATAATGCTTAGGATAGGAAGATCTTCAAATGTTTTGCAAAACCGGAACTTTTGGTGAGTTAATCACCTGAGAACCTTTAGACTTTTCTATGAATTATTATATGATTATATAGACTTATTGTATAATAAGTAGGGAAAATCTTTCCATATAATATAGTTAGAGTCGGTAAATAGTAAGTAATACAAAACAGTACAACTTGTAATGTCAATGAATACACAGGCTTTTTTTTATTCATTCATTATCCGCTTGAGACTACCTGTTGTCAGCATTTGATATTGAGTTTACATACCATCATCACCAAGTGGTTCATCAAAATCTTGTAATTCGTTTTCTAGGAATTCCTTAAGAACTTCATCCTCATTATTCGTTTTTGTTAGCACCTCATTGGAACTTGTTTGTGTGCAATATTGCTCCCAATCACTAGCGTTGGTTGAAGAAATGAAGACAACATTGTGGTATGGAATAGGATTTCCATTCTTACTCTGTTTTTTTCCTTTGTAAATCATCACACCAGGTGCACATCTTTTAGCTTCCTCGTTATATCTGATTGGTAGTAAAAGCGTTCTCGTCTCTCTTTTTCCATTCTTTTCAGTGACATAGCGAATGCAATTTACAATGGATTCTTCTCCATTGAATCGGAAAGGAATGAATCTTTCTACAACTTCGATGTAAGCAAAAATGGAACAATCTTTGAAATTACTGAGATACTCGATGTCGTAAGCGAGTTTGAGTTCTTCTTCACTCATTTTTCTCAGTTTTTCAGCTTCAGCAGTAGCTTCCATTGTGGTTAATCGTTTTGTACTGATACGTTTGACATTGTAGTAAGTAGTCTCTGGTTTTTTTGAGTTTTCCATCTCACCCAAGTACAAAATGTTGAAAGGTAATGGGTAGTTATCAACATTGAAGCTTTCAACTACTCTACTTGGACAAACGACTTTCTGAAAATTCGCTCCAGTTGAATTATCAAGATAAGTGAGAATGTAGTAGTTTCCGTATGCACCAGTACTCTGCTCAATAGAAACGATTTGCAAAACTGATGGAACAGGAAGTGATGCTAGTGTAAGAAACCCTCCAATCTTTTTCAAATCACATGCCTTCCATTTTTGGAGAGATTTGGCCATATTGAGAGCTCTGTCAGCATCAGTGAGCAATTCTTTTTGTTCCATATTGTTTGATGTTGTGGGTAAAACCAGTTTTGGAAGAGCTCGTTTCTTTATCGCTGCTTCTTTTGTGACAGAGTTAGAGTTTTTTCTTTTGGGTGTTTTGAACGTTTTTTGTTTGTTTTCGATTGGCTTTAAATTCGTGTAAGAAGCAGAAAAATCCTCCATAGTGTTCTAAAAAAGAAAGAAATAACATATAATTCAGCTTTTCATGTGGAACTAAAAGATTATTTATTTCATACTTTACATTATAGCTAAACTAATTTTGATCTTTGTTAGGTAGGGAATAATAAGTTTTAAATTTTACCTTTTATAAAGAGAAAGTTTCTAGTAGTTGCAATGGAAAGTGTAGTAGATGTTGCTCCTCCGATCACTGTTGTAGAACTGGATGCTTTCTGTGTGAAAACAGTGGCTCTTAAATAGCTAAAGTTGCACTGGTTGAACTCTATGAATACCAACCTTCTTTATAATATAACTATGAATCAGAATTTTGTCCACGCGAAAACCAATGCTTTCGCGGGAATAAATAATTTATTTTCACGCGAATAGAAACTGTTGCTTTCGCGGGAATACAAATTTTATTTTCACGCGGATACAAACCAATGTTTTCGCGGGAATAAATAGTTTATTTTCACGTGAATGGAAATAGTTGTTTTCGCGGGAATAAATAATTTATTTTCACGCGAATAGAAACTGTTGCTTTCGCGGGAATACAAATTTTATTTTCACGCGGATACAAACCAATGCTTTCGCGGGAATAAAGACTTTATTTTCACGCGAATAGAAACTGTTGCTTTCGCGGGAATACAAATTTTATTTTCACGCGGATACAAACCAATGTTTTCGCGGGAATAAAGACTTTATTTTCACGCGAATGGAAATAGTTGTTTTCGCGGGAATAAATAATTTATTTTCACGCGAATAGAAACTGTTGCTTTCGCGGGAATACAAATTTTATTTTCACGCGGATACAAACCAATGCTTTCGCGGGAATAAAGACTTTATTTTCACGCGAATAGAAACTGTTGCTTTCGCGGGAATACAAATTTTATTTTCACGCGGATACAATCCAATGCTTTCGCGGGAATAAAGACTTTATTTTCACGCGAATGGAAACAGTTGTTTTCGCGGGAATAAATAATTTATTTTCACGCGAATACAAACTGTTGCTTTCGCGGGAATACAAATTTTATTTTCACGCGGATACAAACCAATGCTTTTGCATGAAAGTATTTATTCCCGCGAAAACAACAGTTTCCATTCGCGTGAAAATAAAGTATTTATTCCCGCGAAAGCATTGGTTTGTATCCGCGTGAAAATAAAATTTGTATTCCCGCGAAAGCAACAGTTTGTATTCGCGTGAAAATAAATTATTTATTCCCGCGAAAACAACGGTTTCCATTCGCGTGAAAATAAAGTATTTATTCCCGCGAAAGCATTGGTTTGTATCCGCGTGAAAATAAAATTTGTATTCCCGCGAAAGCAACAGTTTCTATTCGCGTGAAAATAAATTATTTATTCCCGCGAAAACAACTATTTCCATTCGTGTGAAAATAAAGTCTTTATTCCCGCGAAAACATTGGTTTGTATCCGCGTGAAAATAAAATTTGTATTCCCGCGAAAGCAACAGTTTCTATTCGCGTGAAAATAAATGATTTATTCCCGCGAAAGCAACAGTTTCCATTCGCGTGAAAATAAAGTATTTATTCCCGCGAAAACAACTGTTTCCATTCGCGTGAAAATGAAGTTTTTATTCCCGCGAAAGCATTGGTTTGTATCCGCGTGAAAATAAAATTTGTATTCCCGCGAAAGCAACAGTTTCTATTCGCGTGAAAATAAATTATTTATTCCCGCGAAAGCATTGGTTTTCGCGTGGACAAAATTCTGATTCATAGTTATATTATAAAGAAGGTTGGTATTCATAGAGTTCAACCAGTGCAGCTTTACCTATTTAAGAGCCACTGTTTTCACACAGAAAGCATCCAGTTCTACAACAGTGATCGGAGGAGCAACATCTACTATTACATCCACTGACTATTAAAAGTTTTTCTGTGTGAATTTGAAAATTTTCATTGAAGCTAAGACTTAATTATCCGCCTTAATTATCTCACTTAAGTTTTTGTCTACTTAAAAAGTAATGCTTTCACATAATAAATCACTCGTTCTAACAACAGTAACTGAAGCCTCAACATCTACTATATAATATACCAACTGACTACTAGGAGTTTTATTCACAAGGTAAAATTTATTAGCTGAGACATTTAACTTACCTTTTTATGTGCTATTGTCACTTCTATTAAAAAGTAATGATTTTATTGTTATTATAGTGCTATGGAAACAGAAGAGGATGATACTGATGTAGACATACATAAGGAATGGGAATGGCTCATGAAAAATCAAAATGATATCGGTTTTTCAAACGCTGATAATGAATACATGAATGATGAATGCAATGCTGAATATGAAAATGAAATGGAGATGGAACTTGAAAATGCTTTTCAAGACAAACCTTCGACTTTTCAAGTTTCAGCAACTACTGAAAATACAATAGCCTTTGATAAGCAGTAAGTTTTTAAAATCATAAATTAATAACATTAGTAGAGTAATTTTTTTGCTTTTTTCTTATACTCATCTCATGAATCAGCAAAAATAATGCGTTATCTCTTTATTGTAGACAGGACTCAGAATATCAGAGAATTAATGTAAAAGAGGGAGTTGGGAATTCATGTCATAGTACACAGTAAGTTTTTAAAAACTTAACTAATAATAATGTTTGAGTCTTTTTTCCTAATTCCATTTTAAAAATTAATTGATAATGGTGTTTAAGTCATTTTTTTCTTCTGTTACATTTTATATAAAATGTATGTGAATGTTTTATAGAACAACTATTATGTGTTAACATTTCTATTGTAGACAAAGTTTAAATTATCGGGAGGAGAATGTAGAAGAAAAAAACCCTGAAATTTCCCCCAATTGGAAATGGTTAGAAGAAAATCTCATTTGTTTTCGTTTACCCGATGAAACAATCAATCAAATAGGATTTGGTGCTGAGCCTTCACCACCAAAGACTAGCATAATAGCTCAAGATATAGAGCCGGTTGTGGAGGAGATAGTTGAAGAAAATGAGAATGATCCAATGATAGAAAATGAAGAAGAAGAAGAAGAAGAAGAAGAGGAAGAAGCACAAGAGGAAGAACAAGAAGAAGAAATGGAAGATTTAAATTTTGAAAGACCTACCCGAGCATCAACCCTAGGTATTGTTGATGATAGCACAGCTCCAACTTTTCAAAATGAAGAATGGGATGATTTGATAGCTAGATATTGGGGAGCTATGAAAACGAAACATAGAGCTGGAAAAGTCATAGAACTTTTAAATGTAAGACTTTGGGATGGGATTCCAAGAGACCAAGCTGATACCTACCAAAATGACTATCATGATTCAAGAGTGTTAGAATTGCTAAAAAAAGTTTGGAGACAATTGAGCTCGAGAGCAAAAGTCAACTGTAGCGTAGGTTGTATACTAGAAAATAAAAATGATGGTGAACTCCGATACTTTCACTCATCATCAAACAATGCTACTGTATATCCAAAAGCTAAACTGATTGAAACTGAAGGAGATCTTGATGACTTCTTTGTTGATGTTATGGAGACTGATCATCGTACAAATAGCTTGAGACGGAGACCAAATACGACTTGGAGATTGATGTTGATCACAAACATTTCGTTTTATTTCTACAAACTACTCGGAATGGGAAAAGTTGGATCACCACCAGAGCATTTACCCTCTCACCTCCTTAACAACAGACACATACGAACCATGTTAAAAAACACAAAAGGAAAACGAATTACCGACAATCTTTGTTTTTTTAGATGTCTAGCATTACACAAAGAACTACAAAAAAACGGTGGAATTGCAAAAGATCCGATAATTAAGGAGGTGAAGGAGTACCAACAACAATATCATAGTTTCATCTATGGTGATAGTGGTAAAAGGTGTGATGGGAAAGGAGTGACAGAAGCTGATTTATTGCTTTTGGAGCGAGCATTTCAACTGAAGATAACAGTGTTTTCTTTAAATGATGATATGACTTCAACAGTTATTTGGAATTCAAACTCCAGTTATAAGGAGAATCTATATTTGGATCTTTATATCAATCACTTCAGTCTTATTACAAACTTGGAAGGATATGTCAAAGCCTACAGATGTCCAACCTGTTCTACTTGTTATGATAGATTGGGGAATCTGAAAAGACACAGATGTTCAATCTCAGAGGCAACAACTATGCAGTTTTCTGGAGGGCAATACAGTCCTACTGCTACAATATTCGACAAACTGAAGGTTCAATTCGGGATAGATATCGGGTCAGATGATTCCTTGAGATACTATCCATTTTTTGCAACATTTGACATAGAGTGTTTGTTACCTAATTGCGAAAAAGATCGAGATACAGACACAACCATTTACACGAATGAGCATAAACTTTTAAGTATTTCAATTTGTTCAAATGTACCAGGCTTCAACAACCCGCGTTGTATTGTCAATAATGGGGATGATGATGAATGCGTTGGAAAGTTCATTGAATACTTGAATGATATTAGTGAAGAATCATATAGCCGATTGGAAAAACAATTTTCGCGAATCATAAAACAGATAGAAGGTGAATTACAACGACTGGAAGAAGCTGAAGAAAAGTTTCGTAGTGATTTTGAAAAAAATCGTTTCAGACGTAGAACAGGAGCTGAAAAAGTTCTGGATGATTTGTACAGCTATATGAAAAAACTCCCTATTCTAGGTTTCAATTCACAGACTTATGATGTCAATGTGATGAAAGGAAAACTGCTTCAAAAATTGAAAGATGTCTCCGACACAGATTTTGATTTTGTTATAAAAAAAGGAACCAAGATGCCTGTTATCGGAATAGGATCTTTTTTGTTTTTAGATTGTACAAACTTCATCGCTCCTGGATATAGCTATGAAATGTATCTCAAAGCATACAAATGTGAAGCCGGAAAAGGATTTTTTCCTTATGAATGGATGAAAGGCTTGGAACAACTTAATCAAGAACATCTACCTCCAAGAGAAGCTTTTTACAGTTCTTTAAAACAAAAGAATATCAGTGAAGAAGAGTACATAATTTGTCAAGAAGCATGGAAAAATAACGACATGAAGACAATGAGGGATTTTTTAAAATGGTACAACAACTTGGATGTAAAACCATTTGTTCAAGCGTTGGAAAGACAAAGATCAATCTACAGAGAGCATGGGATTGATATGTTAAAAGATGGTATATCTTTACCAGGATTAGCGATTCGATGGATGTTTAACAAAGCACCTCAACCACCCCCTCCATACCTCTCTACATACTTGAATTTTGATGAACTTGGTAACTCGTTTCGTCAGACTCTCCCAATTTGTCTGCTTGACAACTGCAATGCAGAACTTTATCCTCTAATAAAGAAAAATATAGTTGGTGGACCAAGTCTAGTGATGCATAGATATCACGAAAAAGGTATAACTAAAATTAGAGAACATTGGTTGGGAAAAGAAGCAAAGATTTGTGATAGAATCTATGGAGTTGATGCAAATGCGCTCTATTTATGGTGTATGATGCAATCAATGCCTACTGGCTATCCTCGAAGAAGAAAAATCGAAAACTCCTTTGTCGCTGAACCAGTAAAATTTAGCAAGATAGCTCATAGCTGGTTACAGTTCCAAATGTTCTCAAAAAAAATCAATATCAGACATCAGCTCAATGGAGGAGAAGTTACTCTCGGACAGCGAGGATTACCAGTTGATGGTTTCTGTGTTGAAAATCGTCATGTCTTTCAATTCCACGGATGTTTTTGGCATGGACACGACTGCTCTTATAACAACGCTAAAGAACAAGAGCTTCAAGCTACTGGAAGAAAATCAAAAGCAAATCTGTTTAAAACTACGATGGAAAATGAAGAATATCTTCGAGCATTAGGTTACACTGTAATCTCGATTTGGGAGTGTGACTGGATGAAGCGTGTAAAAACTCATACAAATTTACAAAAATTTGTCAACACGTTTTACAATTCTTTCTACCCTAAAATACTTGAAAAAAAGCTGAATCAAGAAGAAGTGTTGGAGAGAGTTCAATCAGAAGAATTCTTCGGATTTGTTGAATGTGACATCGAAGTTCCTGAGGAAGAGGAAGAAAAGTTCTCCGAAATGCCTCCGATTTTTAAAAATACGATGTTAACCAGAGAACACTTGAGCGATGAAATGAAAGTCTTTGCTGAAGCCGAAGGTTTTTTAAAGACTCCTCAACGCTCATTAGTTGGAAGTATGTACGGAGATAAGATATTGCTAATGAGTCCTTTGTTGAAATGGTACTTGAAACAAGGATTGAAAGTCACCAAAGTTTATCAGCTAATAGAATATATTCCTAGAAAAGCTTTTGAAGCTTTTGGAACATCGGTTTCAGACGCTAGGAGAATGGGAGATGCAGACCCTAGTCAAGAATTACTCGCTACTACTAGCAAGTTGGTAGGAAATGCTGCTTATGGAAAAACAATCACTGATAAAGAAAAACATACCACCATCAAGTTCATCGAAGGCGCCAGAAAGCTTCATTTCGTATCAGAGGAAACAAATTTATCGCCATGGAAGAGATAGCAGATGATTTTTATGAAATCGTAACCTGTAAACAGCTAGTAAGTTTTAAAACAATTATTTTGCAATTCAAAATTTATATTCCACAAGTTTACTTTGCTAATCAGTATCACCATCATTTCAGCTAACTATGAATGTTCCAGTACACTTGGGTTTCTCCGTGCTACAGTATGCTAAACTGAGAATGCTACAGTTTTACTACGACTTTATGGATAAGTAAGTGAAACCTAATTCCCTACCATTATTATGTGTAAGTAAGTAAAACTTCCAAATAATTGAAATCGAAACAAACTTTTTATTTATAGATATATTGACAGAAGTGATTTCCAATATGTTGAAATGGATACAGATAGCGCATACATGGCGTTGAGCGGAACATTAGAAACACTGGTAAAACCAAGTATGAAAAAAGAGTTTTACAATGAATATGGTGATTGGTTTCCACGCCCATACTGTGACAAACATAGGGATGAGTTTTTAAGAACCAAAACAATGGGTTTAGAATGGAGCACGCAAGACTGTTGTGAAAAAGTACTAAAACACGGAAAAAGAACACCTGGGCTGTTTAAAGAGGAATTTACCGGAGATGGAATTGTTGCACTTAACTCTAAATCCTATTACTGCTGGGGAGAAAAAGGAAACAAGTTTAGCTCAAAAGGTTTGAACAAACGAATTAATCAATTGAACAAAGACAGTTATCTAAATGTATTGAACACAAAAAAGTCGTTTATGGGTAAAAATCGAGGATTTGTAGTAAAGGATCAAAAAATGTTGACATACAACCAAATAAAACGAGGTCTCACATATTTTTATGCTAAAAGACGAGTGTGTTCTGATGGAGTATCTACCGAGCCTACTTTGGCTTAAATAAAAACCTTCATAATAGACTTCTTTTACCACAGTTACTATAACTATATATATATGTATATAAAATACAAAAAATCTTTCATCATCCTTATAAATATCGATAAAGAATAGATGAATATTTAACTTTATCATCTGATATATTTTATAGCATTCAATGTATATATGAGTTCGAATTATGTATCTAGCTATATTATATGAGGAGATTTTACCCCTACTTATTATGTAATAAATGTATATAGCCATACATTGATTCGCTTTTAATCAATGAATTTATTCAAGGTAGATACATCTCCTCTCTCCTCTCTCTCAAGATGCTATATGAGCTCGAGTTATGAAAAGAAATTATCAAAACTTAAATGCCATACATTCAAAATGTATATACCATATAAGTTCAAATTAAGTAAAATAATAATCAAAACTCGAATGCCACTTAAATGCCACTCAAATGCCACTCAAGTACCCCTCAAATAAAACACAATATAAACTCGGCGAATTCATTCAACGCCGTAACCCATTGCATCACCCCAGATTATGACCCCACAAAAAAACACTTGGTAGGGAGATCTGCTCATATATTACTACTGTTAGGCTTTGCCGGCGTAAGTAAATGAAGGTGTGCCCTTGTGGTAGTCTGGTTACACAGTTGGGACGTACTCAGTTGCTCTATGTGTGTGGCGCAGCGTCATTATTGCACACTCCGTACCCATCCAACTCTCATTAATCATTAATCGCGAATTTCATTAGTCTAAATAAAAAGTATAGACTTTCGTTAACACTAATAGTATTTTAGCAGCGTAAACTGGTAAAAATAAAATTTCCGGTATCTTCACCCTATAAACTGCCAGGACCTCATAGTGAAGTGTATGGGTTTTATGCAATTGGATGAAGCATCAAAGCACAAACTGAAATGAAACTACAACACCAAACTTGTTATCACGAAAAAAAAATTAGTACATTTAAGGCTCTCAAAATGCCATTTTTTAATTTTTTTCCCAGGAAAAACGATATATTATTGATATTGCAGTAATGATTGCATTTAGCAGATCTGTTCTTGCTACTGCAAAGTCGGTGTTGACTTTGCCTATTGGGAAACAGCTATTCTTAAACATATCCATTTTATTCTGGAAATGCATGCAACGCTTGTACATTTGCTGATAAAGACCCCATTGCACCTCTACGACTAGGCACAAGGACATTGATCGCACAAGTAGCTAATAATCTCAAAAAAGTCCTTTTAATCAGAAAATCCGAGTTGCCTGATCCATCAATCGTAGAATTATTTGCCACTTGTGCACCTCATAAAAAAGCTCGATGGGGTTTTCGGTAACAAATGTACCGGAAGTTGCACCCAATTTCCGGACGGATTGAGTAAAATGAATGGGCCTTGTGGAAAACAACGCCAGTAAGAATGGTAACAACGCCAAATAAAATCGTTATTAAGTGCAGTGTTTGTATTTGATCCAAAAGTTTTAATGCTTTTTTCGATCCTTTATGAAGCTGGTCAATAATCATATAATTTTCATCCTTTTGATAATAATAGTGGTTCAAGGGGTGGGCAACTTCTTTGCCTTCCAGGCTAAATCAACATTTTTCAAACTATGCGCAAACCACACACACAATCAAGTCACTATCTGAAAATATTTTTGTTGTTTGAACTATTGCAGTAGCGAAAAAAGCTGTCTTGCTAATTGTATATGTTATTAGTACAGTATGTTAAATATTACACAAAAAATTGTGTAATAGATAATATAATGATGTACTAATAACATATACTAAAATAAAAACACTTATTGTGAAATAACTACAACTCAAAATCTTTCCTAAATTGAGATCTGTGTACGGGATTTGTAGGCACGTTCCTTTCGGGCCACTTTTGGTCCGTGGGCCGTAAGTTGCCTACTGCTGCGCTAAACGAATGGGACTGGCAGTGAGACTAGGGGACACAGGGATCATTGGGAAGGAAACAAGAGGAGAGACAGAATGTAACTCCAATCTCGACAATAACTAAATGCACCCTTGCTACCTGTATGCATTCACTACATCAGTCTACTGAGTGACGTCAGTTCTTGCATAGGCCATTGAGAACAAACTTTGTGAGCTTGCTCAAGCCTTCATCTGAGTAGCTCTGGGCTGTGAGATTATTTATCTGTAAAAATTTCTAATCTCTGCAGAACTTCATGAAGGTAATTATTATGGCCGATGATAACAGCTTTTGCAAAAACATTGTTTGCCAGCGGAAACATGGGTCCCAACTGGAAATTGTTCAGAGCTCTACTAAATATATTCATAGTAACTAAAAAAATTGATAAAAATTGAGGACGAAAATTGCTAATGCATTGATACTGATTATTACTGAAAGCTTCCCTAGTTATGAGCAATTTACATTTAACGATGATAACGCTGATCTGAATGGAAATAAGGGGAATTATTATCTCACCTTGTACGCTTATTGTGAGCGGTATACCCTCAGTCTATTACGTGTCATATAGAATTAGGGTCTTGTCTCGCGGTTATTAATGTTAGTCTCTGGTTAATGTGTATGTAGTAGGTATCATTTGCAGGTATCAGTGGTGTAACGCTACCCAGGAGTGTATATATCAGGGCCAATATACGGCTCTGGCGCTACCATTACTCCCCATGACTGAGTCATAGTTAAAAAAATCATCACTTTAACGCCATGACTCCTTCCAGGCTTTCTAGTAATCGGTATAGTTTTGACTTCTCAAAAATTGATACACAGTGGAGGTTGCTAAACATGAAATGAAGTAATCTTCGGCTGTACAATAGGTTTCAGATAGCTGGGGATAAAATGTGAAACTGGAACCCAGAGGGAAAATTTCTTAGCATAGCGGCTGCAGAGCGTTGGACCGAATCAGAGTATATTATGCTTTCTTCCTGCACATATAGCTAAATTTTTTTGCGGCGAAAAAGTGCATTAAGAATTTTTTTATATTTGCTTTGACTTAACAATTTTTAAAGTACACTTAACACTTAGCATACCTCCTGCACCGACCCTGTAGCAGCGTCTTCTCCAATTACACGCTTGAAATATAGTCAAAGTTAAAAAATTTTTACCAGTACACCACTGCAGGTAGGTATTAGCTCCTGTAGGTAAAAATTACAAAACCAAAGGTGGGTGTGTGTAGGCACTGTTGTCTCTATCTCCCGCTCTAGAATGTTCACTAACTCCTTGATATTTGTAGGAGCAGGTAAAGTTGTTGCATACCTGTATGAATTACATGCTTGCAGGTTCAATAATACTAAAATATATATAAAATTGTGTTGTGAGAAAGTTGTTGTCTGTTTAATAACTATGCGTAGGCTGACTGTATAAAAATCTATTACTGTTTTTTAAACTAGAAAGGATTATTGGAGTTATGTTTGCAAGATAATCAAGTTTAGCATAAAGCAGACAACTCCAAAATGATAATTTAATATTATATTCTTTTGAGTGAATCCGTTTACATCAATAATCAACCCAGCGGAAACCAAACCCCTGGAAAAACTTTGGAACTTTAGCGACACGGTGAACCAGTGAAAATATCGTGTGTGAGAGAATAAAGTTTGATTGTGCGAAACAAAATGAGTTGTCAATTTATCCATTTATAACAACTTTCCTGTCCGAAGCTGATGCTTGTGAATATGGTCAGATGACAAATGAACTTGTTAGATAGAAACGGAATAGAGGTTGGTTGGTGTTAATGGTGTAAAACTTAGGGAATACCTCATAAATGTGGGAAACCTGACTCTGACATTGAGCATTCAGAAGAGGAAACAATAGTTCATATATCGTGACCGCATAGAAAAATAGGAAACCATTGAGACCAAAAATGATGACGCAGTGGGTGGTGGGGGGGGGGGTGAAGGAAGTAGATTCAATAGGACTAAACCGAAACACTTGAAGTTTGCAAAGGTGTGCTCTTCTGTGATAAATATTCACACAGATAAGAGCAATGCCCTGCCAGGCTATCAACATGCTATGCACGAAATTGGTCTAAAATCAGAGCATTCAAAAGTAGACGCAAGACAGAGGACAAAATGATAGTAAAGAATAACAAGGGATTTATGGAACTGTTGTGGAAGGGCTGTACCTTGAAAATTCCTGCATAGACGTGGTAATACACAAAGAGGTTAACAGTACACCAAAAGCTTGGATGGTGAAAGTTGGAAAGAACAATAACATAGTCAGTTTCAAATTTTACACTAGAGCAAATCATTTATGAACCTCTCCCTCCTGCACAAATACTAAATGACTACTTTCACTACACCTCTTGGTAGATACTGTAGTAACAGACTATTTTTTGGCATTAGCTCAGCACATGAAATATCTCAGCAGAAAATGGAAAGGGTTTTGGAAGAGCTATCAGGTTTTGTTGTTCGTCAAATAGACAACACATTGATAGAGCTGGCAAAGTCTCTTGGGCATATCACAAATGACAGACAAACAATTTGTACGTATTTACTACTCACTGTTCCACCATGCTTGCTATTATTGCAGTTATTGCGGTTATTATTGCACTTCGAACTTTGTTTTTGAACATCAACATCATAATATGGGATTCTCATGGGCAGAGCAACTCCCATCTATTGTGAATAAAAGCCAGCTGCAGTCTCTCTCTCAGCAATGTACATATTAGAAAGAGGCACGACAGAAGCTACTCTAAAATAAATAAAGTATAAAAAATACACTTCCTTCAACTTATAGCCAGAAAAAGTATGAAGCACAGTCATTCATTACTGCCGATCTGCTCGGCATGCCATTTTGGCCCGACTGGGTAGAACCAGTCAACCAGCATTTATAAACAGAAGGGCAGCTCGACTGTCCGACATAGCCGGCCAAGGTCTGTCAATCGGTCAATCAGGCTGAAGTGCAGCCATTACTTGGCCTGTCTGACAGTGTGAGTTAGGCCTGCAAAGACTCAATTGCTTTGTAAAAGGGCGGGCAGGTGCAGTTACCCCTAGTGAGGCAACATCAGAGCTTCACTGTGAAATCTTGCACAGTAGTAAGGCAGATCCTGACAAGATAAAAGCAATTAGTGATTTTGTCACCGCAACTAATAAACAAGAACTTCCCAATTCTTCGGTATGAATCACTATTTCAAAAATTTCACCTCCACAATAACCGAGGAATCATGGGAACTGTCGTACCAGAGACTTGAGTGGGCCTGGATTACAGAACAAAATCATGAGTTCATTTGGTTAAAAGAATTAGTGTCTATTACTCCGACATTGATGCTGTTTAGATTTTATGCACTCTTAGCACAGTTAGGTCATCAAATGGCCTAGGTGAGGTATTGCTGCAGAAGAATAACCCAAACATCAGCCGTGGCCCTTGTCTCTAGAGCACAGATCTCGGTTGACCATGTGTATGCTAAGATAGAAAAAGAATATTGACAATTTGTTAGGACAGGGTAATAAAACAGAGGACCGCGTGCCAGACGAAACTGGCAAAAAAATAAGGAATTATTAAGAGACAAATCAGAAGAGAGACAGGACGGAACTCAAGACTCAACATCAACGCAAGGTAACCTTGGTACCTGTATGCATTCACTACAGTACAGGGACACCTGGTACCCATTCTTATGAGTACCCCATACCTCTCTGGAAATTAGGCGCCCATAAAGTACTCTGGAAGGTAAATATCTTTTGTTTTGAGGGTTTTACAGATTTTTGTAGTGTTTCCAGATAATAATCAAATTATTTGGAGCATTTCAAAAGTCAAAATCAAAAGCTGCATTTAAAACCAAAAACTTTTGATAGAAAATGCGCTTTCGGAAAAATGAAACAACTTGAGATGAATGTAAATCAATCTTAGAGGCACTTTAATTGAAGCTTCAATTCTGAACTAATTCTATGACTGTGATCGACATTCTTATACCTGTGATGAAGTCCAACAATCATCGGTTTGAAAAATTTAGAAACAACTTTTTACTTCATTAGTAGTAATATATGAGCAGATCTCCCTACCAAGTGTTTTTTTGTGGATTTGATCTTGGAGTTTAGGCAATGGGTTACGGCGTTGGATGAATTCGCCGAGTTTATATTGTATTTCATTTGAGAGGTATTTGAGTGGCATTTAAGTGGCATTTGAGTTTTGATTATTTTTTTACTTAATTTGAACTTATAGCATATAGATTTTGAATGCATGACATTCAAGTTTTGATAATTTTTTTACATAACTCGAACTCATATGATATTTTGAGAGAGAAGAGAGAAGAATGAGGAGATATAACTACATTGAATCAATATATGATTATATACATTTATTACATAATAAGTAGCAAAATATTCTTGTATAATATAGCTAGAGTTAGTAAATACTAAGTAATACAAAGCACTACAACTTGTAATGACAATCAATGGATGATAGTCTTTTTCTTTACAATATCGTCATTGTTGTACTGATGTTATAACTTAGGAAGGAAGACTTCTGTTCTATGTACTTTTGATTCCATAATGAACTAAAATAAAAAGTTATGTATTAGTATAGGATGATTAAACAAAAATGTAAAATAATTACATGAATTTGAATTATAGTTCTTTTTACATTGGTTAGTTAACATTATATAGTAAAGGGAAGTAACTCACCAAGTTATATTGTTCGGTTTGTTTTTTCTTGAGCATAATTTTCATCAAGTGTTTTTGATTCTCTCTCTTCTATCTAAAGCAAAACAAAAAATAATTGCTTTATAAATAAATATTATCTAATTGGAAGTATTACTTATATCAGTTAGTTTACATTAAATAAAAAATACTCACTATGTTGTCTTGTCTGACATGCTCTTTTTGAATATAGTTTTCACCAGGGGGTGTTGGTTCTCTCAAAGATGTAGAAGATGTGTTTCCCACTCCCATTGAAAGCACTAAGACCTTGTTCTCAACAACCTCATCTGTAGTAAAGTACTTCATCTGGTTGGAATCATCAAGTTTGTTGGATAGGTTTTGAGCCGTTTCTATCGCTTGTAATGCTGTGAATGTGACTATATCATGTCGATGATAACCAAATCTACTAACTTCACGATTTCTTACAAGTATGACTCCTGTTCCAATTCGTTTGACGTTGCTAGCATGTTTTTCAGGTATATATAGAACTCCCATCATCAAACCATCGTATTGCAAACATCTGTAGTTTACCAGTAGCGCATCCATCACCACTTCTCCATTAGGTAATGTTAACTGAGTTGATATTTGAGGAGATTCAAAACTGATTACACTTCCAACAGCAAATTGAGAGAGTGTTGCGATACGAACCATACTGATCAACTGACTAGGTGTTTTTTTTTTATTAATCTACTTAGCTGTTTAGCTTCCTCAAGGGAAATATTGGATGGGAAGTTGATAGGGTGAAAGATTGGATGCTTGTCTGAATCGAATCCCATAAAAACCACCAGTTTTGGAACATCCGGTTGTGTTGGAGCTAATTTGTTGTAATCCTCATTTCTCACCATAGACCTCACTTGTCGTCTGTTGCCAAATGTTTCGACATTGTAGCGGATAATGCATAAGTTTTTATATACATCCTCAGTTGGTCTTTCGATGGAGATTATCTCGAGAAGTGATGGCGTTTGATTTAAGTGAAGTGGTTGAAACCTTCCAATCATTACTCTGTCATTGGTATCGCAAGAATTGAGCAAACTAGCAGCATTTTTTGACAAGCAGGAAAGATGAGAAAGAGATGGTGCTTTCAAAGTCCAAGTATAGTCAATCGTTTTATTTCTATCCGAATCCCATGGCTTTGGTCGAATTGTTTTCAGTTTCCTTCTTATTATATGTGAATCAGGAGGGATATTTTCTTTATCATCAGAGTATGGTTCGAATGTTGAGAGAAATGAGGTATTACGGTCTTCATTCATATTCAGAGCGTTCAGTCAGAAGTTGGAACTGAAAAGAGAGTAAAAAATATGTAACAGATGGCTGGAATTTGAAAAATATTTTGAAAAGAATAAACTAACTAGATATTTATAAAATAAACACATAATCAAAACCATAATAATTTTTCTGATGCATTATGGTGAAACTATTTGATCTTTTATTAATAAGAACAAAATATTAAAACATAAAATTAACTTTCTGAAGTATTATAGCAAGTCTAGTTGAAGTTTTTTATCAATATATGTTAAAGAATTATTTAGTGATTCTCACCTTATTGAATGAAAGTCTTTCTATAGTTTCAAGTAAATGTAGTAGTTGCTGTGTAGATGTTGCTTCTTTGCTAGCTATTGTAGAACTGGATGCTTTCTGTGTGAAAACAGTGGTTCTTAAATAGCTAAAGCTGTACTAATTAACCCTATGAAAAACCATCTCGTGAAACCTTCTTTATAATATATCTATGACTCAGCAGTTTTTCACGCGATATTCCCGCGAAAGCATTGGTTTTTATTCGTGTGAAAATAAAATTTTCACTCCCGCGAAAGCAACGGTTTCCATTCGCGTGAAAATAAAGTATCTATTCCCGCGAAAGCATTGGTTTGTATTCGCGGGAAAATAAAATATTTATTCCTGCGAAAGCAACGGTTTCCATTCGCGTGAAAATAAGTTATTTATTCCCGCGAAAACATTGGTTTGTATTCGCGGGAAAATAACATTTTTATTCCCGCGAAAACATTGGTTTGTATTCGCGTGAAAATAAAATATTTATTCCCGCGAAAGCAACAGTTTCCATTCGCGTGAAAATAAATTATTTATTCCCGCGAAAGCATTGGTTTGTATTCGCGGGAAAATGAAATATTTATTCCCGCGAAAGCAACGGTTTCCATTCGCGTGAAAATAAGTTATTTATTCCCGCGAAAACATTGGTTTGTATTCGCGGGAAAATAACATTTTTATTCCCGCGAAAACATTGGTTTGTATTCGCGTGAAAATAAAATATTTATTCCCGCGAAAGCAACAGTTTCCATTCGCGTGAAAATAAATTATTTATTCCCGCGAAAGCATTGGTTTGTATTCGCGGGAAAATAAAATTTTCATTCCCGCGAAAGCAACAGGTTTCATTCGCGGGAAAATAAATTATTTATTCCCGCGAAAGCATTGGTTTGTATTCGCGTGAAAATAAAATATTTATTCCCGCGAAAGCATTGGTTTGTATTCGCGTGAAAATAAAATATTTATTCCCGCGAAAGCAACAGTTTCCATTCGCGTGAAAATAAATTATTTATTCCCGCGAAAGCATTGGTTTGTATTCGCGGGAAAATAAAATTTTCATTCCCACGAAAGCAACAGGTTCCATTCGCGGGAAAATAAATTATTTATTCCCGCGAAAACATTGGTTTGTATTCGCGGGAAAATAAAATATTTATTCCCGCGAAAGCAACGGTCTCCATTCGTGTGAAAAGAAATTATTTATTCCCGCGAAAGCATTGGTTTGTATTCGCGGGAAAATAAAATTTTTATTCCCGCGAAAGCAACAGGTTCCATTCGCGGGAAAATAAATTATTTATTCCCGCGAAAGCATTGGTTTGTATTCGCGGGAAAAAAACATTTTTATTCCTGCGAAAACATTGGTTTGTATTCGCGTGAAAATAAAATATTTATTCCCGCGAAAGCAACAGGTTCCATTCACATGAAAATGAAATATTTATTCCCGCGAAAGCAACGGTTTCTATTCACATGAAAATAATGCTGATTCATAGCAGTGCAACTTAAGCTATATAAGAAGCACTGTTTTCATACAGAAAGCATTCACTTCATCGTTAGTAACTGAAGGAACAAGATCTACTACATCATCATCTACTACAGCACTCCTTCTTCATCATTTGAATTACATAGGAAACAGCTGAAGTTCAAACAACTATGTGTATAATTCATCTAATTCAAAGAAAACAAGTCTTCATTTGTGATGTAAGTATTTATATTTTGTTTTAATTGTAATCAATTTAAACGTGAAGACATTTTCTGAAAAAAACAAGATTATTCACTATTTAAGATATCAAAAAATGTTGTATGTAAGTTTTAATTATGTTTTATTATTATTATTTCAGGACTTCAAAATGAAAAAAGTACTCCTTCTTCATCCGAATTTTATAGAAAGCAGCTCAAGTTCAAACAACTAGGAGTATCATTCATTTTAATTCAAAGAAAGACAAGTCTTCATTTCTGATGTAAGTATTTACATTCTATTACAATAGTAATCAATTCAAGTATATTGAAAAAAATTGAAACTTTAGTCTTTTTTTATTTTTTGCTATAAAGCATTATCATTTTTTTTTTAGAATAACAACGAACTAGATCAAAGGGAAAGAACTTTCCAACAAAACTTCAACTTGAGTAATAACTGAAGCTACTACTTATAATATATATAAATAATGTGTCGAGTAACAAACAACAGATATGTAGCAAATACTATTTATAACGAAAAAAAAGAAATGCGAAAAACTCGGAATTGTTTTAAAAATACTAAAGACTGCACTGAATGGATAGATGATAGTTTACTCGTTACTTCGTCGTTGTTTTTACAACGAACTTTTCCTGATACCACTGCAATAACTTATGTCGTCGCAACTTATCCGGATAATCACTGTAGTCTTTTGTCATTAAAATTACAAAAAACTATTGCGCAACTTTCCCCAACGGACTTTTTCAAGTTCATTTGCAATGAACTCTCTTTTTATGAAAGAGAGACTTTAATGCTTGATGAAAGTTATCGAAGAAAATCATTTCTTACAAATTGGAGACAAGTAGGTAAACATTGTGGTGAAAACATGGCTGGAGCTGGTTTCTATAACCTTGAAAAAGACAACGCTGTTCGATGTGCTTTTTGCCGAGGGGTATTACTAAACTGGAAGGATGAAGATGAACATCCGATGAAAGAACATGCTAAAAGTTTTCCGTTTTGTCGATTTGTTAGAGGATTTAATACTCACAATCGTGTGTATAGACCTAGAAAACTACTTGCAGATGAAATGAAAAACATCTCAATTGTCAAAAGTTATACGATGGAAGAACAAAAAACTAGAAGAGGAGATTTAACTGCAGAAGTATTACCTCTAGGTATATCAATTGATCGTGCTGGTACACCACGTTTTGCTACTGAAACATCTAGAGAAGACAGTTTCAAACAATGGAAGGGTAAAGTCTCCATGAAACTCCTTTCCAATGCAGGTTTCTACTATACTAAGTTCGGAGATAGTGTAAAATGCTTCTTTTGCTCAGGTGAACTTAAAGGATGGGAAGAGAGTGATCTACCGTGGGAGGAACACTGTCGATGGTTCCCTGACTGTTATTTTTTACTCGGGAGTAAAAGTGAAGAGTATGTTGAGGATGTTTACATGCGAACAGACAAAGGCAAAAGGTGTAAGCGAGGGGTTGAAAAATATCGAGAAAAAGTAAAACAAATAACGCTCAACAATGACACCGAAGAAATGAAACTTATTTGCAAAAAACTAGGATACAGTCAAAACGATATAGAACAAGTTTTAGTGTTAAATGGAAAACCTTTTGAGCGAATAGGTTTTATGATTGAAGCCTTACATACTTTTGAAAATGATTTTACATCTGTTGAGAATTCGTCAACACTGTTAAAAAATGATGCTAAAACAATTGATTCGTTAAAAAAAGATAAAGATCAGACTAAGCAAAGCAAACTTGCTCAATGTGTGTCTGAGTCACATGAAAAAAAAGTAATTGCAAATCATATCTCTCTTCCATGTGGTCATCTCATTTACTGTAGTGAGTGTAAGGAAAAAGCACTTACTGAATGCTCATCAGAAGTAAAACCTTGTCCAATCGATGGTTGTCAGGTTGAAATTAAAGCATTTATGAAGATCTACATGAGCTAGCATAACAATTAACCTCAAAAAAAAGAAAAAGTAATGAATGATTAAATAGGTATTTCAATTTGAAAACGGATCATTCGCGTTTTGTAATTTAACGGAATAACAACAAATATGTTACGTGTTGAAGACTTTGCTCACCAAGAAGCTTCCGATGCTATAGGATCTAAGACTTTTTTGGCTGAGGTTTCTGATGAAATGTTGAGGATTTATTTTACGGAAGAATGTGTATACTGTGTACTAGGAGGAAGTTTTTACAAGCAAGCAACCAATCTATCACTGCTAAACTGTTACTGTTCACACGTTGATGACCAATGTATCACTTGTAAAAGATATGCTGAAATGGTTGAAGGTGCTACACCTACCAAAAAAGAATTGGGTGATGCTATCGACTGGATTGATAGAAGACAAGTTTTGAAAAACGCTAAAATGGGTTTTTTGGTGCATGATGAATGGATTAATGCTTTTTTGGATCTTTCCTCTGATGATTTGAAGTCTCCCTTTATGTTAACAAATTTGAGAGCACAATTAAATCCCTACCTATTACCTACTAGTCAGAGCAAACTGGCTTATCAACGTCTAAAGGATAAATTACTTGCGATAGCAGAAGGATATCCATATGCTTATACTCCTGATGAAAAAGAAGACTCAGTCAACCCGATAATACCTATTGATTCGACAAGTATATCTGAGGACTCATAAAAGAACTGCTACAAAAAATGTTGCTTCATTTATCTCTGAACTACAGAAGAAACATGAGTGGAAAAACTGAAGGATTCAAGTCAATTGCTACATTGGCTGATTTTGTTCCTAAGTTCATAAGGACTCATTTTGAACACATTCCTTTAGAGCGTTCGAATCCTCTTTTTGTTCAACTCATCACCGAAGAAGTATTTTATTTTGTGTTAGGATTCAATCTAGTTCGTAAATCAATACAAAGCATGCTTTTGAGCTGTAATTGTATTTCAAGAGCAAATCCTCTCGAATGCTTAAACTGTTCTAGGAGCTTTGATCCAAAAGTATGCTGTCCGCAAGACAAGTTGATAGATTTTGAAGATCTCAAAAGAGCGATCGAACTGATTGATATTAAGCAATGTTTGAAAGATGCTGAACTAGGTGATTTGATAGATATTTCGATTTTAAGAGGTTTGACTTCATTTCGCTGGACAGGAACACATGTTCTTTTGTCTCAATCTCGATTGGAACCATACTTACATTTTGGTAGCCACTTTGATGAGATTGTTTCACATCTTCAAAATCAGCTCAGAGAGCTGAACAAACCACTAGCCACTTACGTATAAATAGAAAGAACATCAAGAAAGAAAGTATTCAACTTTCAACACTGAAAGCAAAAACATTTTAAAAAATGAGCTGCGTATTTATCTTGCTATTAGCACTAACATTTCCCAATGTTAGTGGAGTATTCTATACCAATGAAATTGATGAATGTATAGCCGGAGTTATGGATAAAAATGATGTCTTGGTTTTTTCACCTTTCGAAAGGACTATACGATATAAAGATGAAAATGGAACAAACTGTGTGCGACTCTACCCTCCTGACTTATTATATTGTGGTTTTTTCATCCCTCAAAGCGCTTCTTGGATCTGCAAGAGCACAACTTCTACAGATGCTGTGTCTTGTGATACTTCAACAAAATACGTTTTGAATCAAGAGGAATGTGAAATAGGTATTACAAATAATACGGAAGGACTTACTCAAAATACAAAAGTATATCGAAATGGGAATTTATGTGCATTTCAATACATTGGCGGACGTGTGATCTGTCCGATGAGAAGACAATTTATGACATACAAATTTGCATGCGTGCAATGTGTTCATTCCGATCATTCGATCAACAAGGAACCAAAACCAGTTAACATCACTAACATCAAAGATTCATCACTTTCGACTTTTGACAGTTTCAAAACTAGTGGAGTGTATTATAGCAACAAAATTGATAAATGTCTAGCTGGAGTTATGGAAAAAAACGATGTCTTGGTTTTTTCACCTTTTGAAAGGACTATACGATATAAAGATGAAAATGGGGAAAACTGTGTGAGACTCTACCCTTCTGACTATATATATTGCGGTTTTTCATCCCTCGAAACGCTTCTTGGATCTGTAAGAGTAAAGATTCTACAGATACCGAGGAATCAATTTCAGCTAACATCACTACCATCAATGATATCGAAGGTGTAAATGAGGAATCAAATCCAGCTAACATCACTAACATCAATAAAATCGAAGGTGTGAATTCAACATTTTCGAGTTTGGACAGTTTCAATGTCAGTGAAGTATTTTATGCCGACGAAATCGATGAATGTATAGATGGAGTTATGGAAAAGAATGATGTGTTATTTTTTTCACCTTTTGAAAAGAGTATTCGATATAAAGATGAAAATGGAACAAACTGTGTGAGACTCTATCCTTCCAACTATTTACATTGTAGTTTTATTATCGCTCAAAACGCTTCTTGGATCTGCAAAAGCAAAACTTCTACAGATACCCTGACCTGCAATACGCCAACAAAATACACTCTGAAGCAGGAGGAATGTGCAATAGGGGTTAAAAATAACACGGAAGGTCTTACTCAAAATACAAAACTATTTTGGAATGATGAATTATGTGTATTTGAATACAACACCTCACGTTTGATTTGTCCACCAACAGAAGAGTTTGAGTCAACCAACTTTGCATGTGTGGAATGCAATCATTTGACCAATGAGAAGCCGAAAATAGCTACTATCATCACTAACATCAATGGTATTGAAGGTGTAAATTTGTCATTTTCGAGTTTTGAAAGTTTGAAGTCTATTCAAAACAAGATTATCATCAGCATCACATGTCAAGGAGATAACAAAGACAAATGCGATCCCAAAGTTATATATATAGAACTTTAGTTGGAGCATATTAACCAAAGTCCACCGAAATGCAAGACAGTTAACTCTAGATGATGAAAGCATAAACTAGGTTAAAAGTCTCTCTCTCTGAATAAAAATGAAATATCGAATCTATCTTCTATTATTCCCAATCCTAAGCAGTTATTGTCTTGCAACAGAGATTCACCCATTCACGTTAGCTCATAGACAGATTGAATGTTTTTCGGGAATTCTTAATATGGAAGCAGTTAATTCAGTAACTCATATTTTAGGAAAAAGCTTAAAATATCGTATACATACACTCACATGTTTGATGCAGTTTTCTCCCCAACATAGAAGCTGTGACACTTATGATATGTGGCCTCAACAATACTTTGTTTGCAAAACCGATGAAGCTTTAAATTACATTCATTTATACGATGAGGGATTACTACCTACGATTCGAAGAACAACTTCAACAATCACCACAACTCCGCAGACAACGACGACGACAACAAAAATTACAAACGAGTCACTAGTTCCAGCTTTATCACCATCAATTCCATCTCTTCCACAAGCTCTGGGTTTAGTCGATTTAGTTTTGGAACAGCCAAGTCCTACAAACTCTACTATATACAATTATGAAGAAATCGAAACAACTACTGATTGTGTGTGTGATAGATACATCATATGCGAAAACAATTCAGCAGCAATTACAAATTCAACACCATCGATTTATAGAGTTTTTATTTATAATGACTTGGAGGATTTTTCAAAACTTTCTCTATCTATATTGGAAGATAGTAAACTTAAACTTGAAGAAAATCTTGTCATCGTCATTGAACCTGAATGTGATGATATTTCTTGTAAAGTCATCAAATACTTTACAAATTAAAAAGTTTTTATAGACTTTAACACTATATATTCATCCAATTACACTTTATTATGATATATATTTTATTACATTCTCCAGTAAGCAAATAATGTAATACTTATTATGTAATAATAAAACTATAACAATAACTATAGCGTTGTAGATGGTTATATCATATACAAAAACAATTCAGTGGCAATTACAACTCCATCAAAAATGTTGTCATATGAGTGCCATACATTCAAAATCTATATGCCATATAAGTTCAAATCAAGTAAAAAAATAATCAAAACTCAAATGCCACTTAAATGCCACTCAAATGCCACTCAAATACCCCTCAAATGAAATACAATATAAACTCGGCGAATTCATCCAACGCTGTAACTCATTGCCTCAACTCCAAGATCTAATCCACAAAAAAACACTTGGTAGGGAGATCTGCTCATATATTACTACTTTCATTGCAAGTCGTTAAAAAGCTCAGTTCTCCAGGCATAGACACAACGGATTTTGGAGTTGCCAAATTTCGTGGATGGTATGTCTGTGTCATAGAACGACAACTTATTTAGGGTCTTTATACAGGTAAATGGAGGTAATTTGATGACGTATTATCTATAATGTCCATGGGTAAACCTTTATGCTTGAGATAGCAGCCATGTTAGTTTAGTACTTTTACATCATCAAGCGCTTTTTAGCAAAGTAAAAAGCTACGAAGTAGTGATAGGTTTATGCTATCAACTTTATTATTTGTATTAGTGGTCAACAATTAAATACCCTCTTATCACCAAAAAATTAATAATGAACAGTTTTTAATCAAGTTTAGTGAAACCAAGAACAACTATTAAACGCAAACCTGGTACAATTGGAGTTGTGCTCCCAGCTCATCGTGAATGCTCACTATTACTCTAGTAAAAATAATGGATCAGGGGTACCTAGTTTCCAGGTGTATGGGATACTTGAGGGGGGCAGAGCGGGAGGGGGGTAGAGGGGGAGGAGGGGCTGGTTTGGGATAAACTTACTTGCTAGTGAATAAAACAAAATGACTCGCTAAATTAGCCATACTCTGGAGTTTTCTATCATAATTTGTGTATTAGTTGTTTGAGCTGCCACACAAATAGGCATAGAGAAATACTCTAACATTATGCAACTACCCCCTAAAACTAATAGCAAGCGTTTCAACTTGTAAACTTCTGTAATGATGCGTTATATAAAATTAATCAAATGTAAAAAACGACTGGACATGGATAGAAAGTGGTAGCAGATAGAATCATAACATACTTAATGGCAGAAGGTAGATTATCAGCAAAATGATATTGAAAGCAAAGAACTAGATAGAGTTGAGTAGGTCTTGGACTAACAGGGTGGCAATTTTAGAAAAAGCGAGTAAAAAAACATGCAATAGATTGTATACATAGTTACTACATAAAAGCATCAAATCGACTATTCGTCCTGTTGATCATACTGTATGGATAAGGGATCTCAGGCTGAGATGCTGTATCTAGAATATTCATCTCATGTTCTGACAACTCCCAACCATCACTGGCACCCATATTATCTTCCAATTGTTCAAGCGTTTTACATCCAATGATAACGGATGTTACAGATCTCTTCTGGAGCAGCCATCTCAGAGATACCTGCAAAGCAGTTCAATTATATAATACTAGCGATAATACTAGTCATATGCAAATACCTCAATCCACTCCAATCTCTCTCCTCTTCCACCACCAAAATTTGAAAACACAATCGTCAGGTCGCACTGTGTAAAAATGACAGGAAGCTCAGACCATCAAAGGTGCTGCGCCGGAGGATAGTAATGTCGGTGTGACGCGACAATTTGACGACATTAAATAGATCTAAAAATAATGATTACATAAATAATTATAATAAATACCATGATCATGTGCAATAATAGTAAACTGATTATTATGACAATATAAAAGCATATTCATTTTCTTTAATAATACTAATAACAATAAAAAACATGATATTATTATAAAAAAATAATTACTATATATGGAGTTATTTCCTTTATTTCATTCACGACCTAAATGAACTGCTTCGAAACAAACATCACCATTGTAAACGGCAGTATGTCATTTGTGCACTGTGATTGGTTGATCAAGGAATCGGCTATTGATATACCTGGCGATAGCCTCAAACAAAATGCTAGTGATTTCTTGGGGATTTCTGAAAATCTATTTCTCAAGCTGCAAAATCACGCAATAGCTAAGCTAATCGCCCAGCTAATCGCTATATGTACATGCATTTAACTTGCAAAAACAATGTTATAAGCAAATTTTGCAATTTATGCAGACTGGAAGTAAGTAATGCGAGTCGGAAACCAGCATAAAATTTCTTATTTGACTATACGGTATTAAAAAAGTGTTTTTTGTGATTTGTCTCTACCAACACTACTAAAATTATATTAAATCTACAAATATCTCGAGCTTGCGAACGAATAACGTAATAAAATTAAGCCCGCGACTACACATCAAGTTAGTCCAATAGAGTGTTTTTGTATTGTTGAGTGGAGTATCACACAAACAAATACAGCCACGCAATATTTATTACCTGAGAAACAGTTTTCTGATGAGCAGCAGCAATTTCTCTCAACTTATCTAACAAATTCCAGACCTATTAAACAAAGATAATAAGCATAAAACGTTGAAATAAGGTTTCAAACTAACGTGTATATAAAATTAACTCTGCTCCATACTTTGAGCTTGAAATTCCTTTTAAATAATGCCAAGTTATCCTACTAAGATATAATGGGAAGATAACTCCTTGATATATAGCACATGCTAGTTATTGCATATTTCCTTCAGTAGCGACAGACCTATTGTATGTAACCTATACATCAGCCACACTATTTCACCAACTCACCTCATCAGTAGCGAACTGGTTCCATTGAGGGTGACTAAACAGTTTTACGTTCTTATCTGTCGCATACTTCACACGAGTTCCCTCCGGAGCTGTCTGCATGCTTCTCTCAAACTTCCCAGTCAGCCATCCGCCTGCAAACATAAAAACATTTTATCTTTGTTTTACATGAAAATTCAGAATGAACGCAAAAAAATGAAACCAAGATTTCTAGTGAAGTACAGTCATTACCTTTCAAAGGACTCCATGGAAGTACAGCAATATTTTCATTACAGCAAACATCCACCAAATCCAATTCCATCTCTCTGCTCAATAAACTGTACTGCTGTTGTAGACTGACACAGGGAGACAATCCCATATGTTTACTGAGGTCTGCAAGCTGTAATTTAATTATACACTCTCAATACAGTAAATTGGTACGTAGAATAATCTGATTGAGGGTTACGTAATTGTATATAAACAATCACCTTCTGCATCTGCCAGCCAGTGAAGTTGCTCACACCAAAGTATCTAATCTTTCCAGCTCTGATCAAATCATCCATGGTTCTAAGGCTCTCCTCTAAAGGTGTAGATTTATCATAGCAGTGCCATTGATAGAGATCGATGTAGTCAGTCTGCATTCTTTTTAGACTCTCTTCTACTTCATTTATCAAATGTTTTCTACTCAAACATGCTCCATTTATGGCACCCTCTCTCCCATCTTTGAATCTAAACCATGAAAGGTCCCGTAAGTGTGGTTCTTTCCAATACTAGTTATTTAGTAGAATTAATCATTCCATTTTACCTTCCTTTTGTAGCGAGCACCAATTCGTCTCTTTTTCCTCCAACTTTCTGCAGCCATGAACCAACTATTTTCTCAGACTCGCCGTCACAGTACACATCAGCAGTATCAATGAAGTTACCTCCGCATTCAACAAACCTAGCGTCAATTCAAAGTCAGTGCATCTTAAACCTTAATAGCTCTTAATGTACTCGAAAATATTTAAAAACTTGGCAAGATCAGATAATGTTATACTAACTTATCAAGTAAACCATGAGACAATTGCTCTGAACAATTTCCAGGTCGATCATGAGGGCCAAATGTCATTGTACCGAGACATATGTTGGACACTTTGAGCCCGGTATAACCCAAACGCTTGTACAACATCTCCGCTCTGAATAACCTAAAATTTGTAAGTATTATTGAACAACACTGCTTTAAGGGCAAGTGCTGAGAAGAGCTGCCTAGGGCATCAATATCTCTCAGCTCTGATCTGCTGGTGCCAAACATCGCCCTATTTACTTTCGCCAAGACCTGCTAAATAATTTATTGAAAGACCGACTACAGCTGATGTTTCCAGTCAAGTAACTTCAGTAACAAGTAATTATTTGAAGCGGTTAGGTTTAGCTACAGGTTTAATAAAGTCAGGTAATAAATCTCATTGATCAATGCTCAACATAAAAAACCTGTATTTTATGCCATCCAAGAATCATGGTGATTGTATCAGCCATTTTCTTTCTCATTTTTTCCATAAGATACAAATATTTCCAGTTGTACAGAGTTTTCTGTCCTAGTATCGCTGAATACGCCTATCCGCCAGGATGATCTTCTTGTAGCAATTCCTATTTGAGATGAGTGAGGATGTCAGTGATAGGCTCCCCTTTTCACAACAATAAGCCTTGCGCAGAATGCTATTTAACACAGTCTCTACGCGCATGCGCTGTATTTCCGGTGTCAATTACGAACAATGTCTAATGAAAACATAATTGGAAAATCTGCTCGGCTCAGTGGTATTCAAGCACTTGCTTTAGCTACATTGACTGCGAAGAAACAATCTATACTAGTCACTGATAGCACTCAGCATAAAAAATTAACAACTCCTCTGCTAGACATTGGATAATAGCTAGCCAAAATATCATTTTGCTATGAAAAAATAATAGTAATTCTTTTTATTATAATTATTTGCAAAATGATACTTTGGCTAGCTATTACCCAGAATCTAGCTCAGGAATCACTCATTTCTTATGCTGAGTACTATCAGTGACTAGTATACATTGTTTCTATGCAGTCAATGTAGATAAAATGAGCATTGAAATACTGCTGTAATCATCAAATTGATGAGCCGAGAAGATTTCCCCATTATGTTTTCATTCGCCATTGCTCGCAATTGACACTAGAAATACAGCGCATGCGCGTAGAGACCATGTTAAATAAATGGCCTTGTGCATAAGGCTTATTGGTGATATTACTGACTGCTCCTTGAATCATCTGCAACGCCTATATCTCTCTGGTCCGTAAAACATGCATACATACTCCAGTATTGGTCAGAACAATTTGAGATATGCACCTCTTGGTATTAAATGAGAGGCCCTCTCAGGTTGCATCCTTCTTGGTATTAAATAAGAGGCCCCCTCAGGTTGCATCCTTCTTGGTATTAAATAAGAGGCCCCCTCAGGTTGCATCCTTTTTGGTATTAAATGAGAGGCCCCCTCAGGTTGCATCCTTTTTTGGTATTAAATGAGAGGTCCTCTCAGGTTGCATCCTTCTTGGTATTAAATGAAAGGCCCCCTCAGGTTGCATCCTTCTTGGTATTAAATAAGAGGCCCCCTCAGGTTGCATCCTTCTTGGTATTAAATGAGAGGTCCCCTCAGGTTGCATCCTTCTTGGTATTAAATAAGAGGCCCCCTCAGGTTGCATCCTTCTTGGTATTAAATGAGAGGTCCCCTCAGGTTGCATCCTTCTTGGTATTAAATGAGAGGTCCCCTCAGGTTGCATCATTCTTGGTATTAAATGAGAGGCTCCCCTCAGGTTGCATCCTTCTTGGTATTAAATAAGAGGCCCCCTCAGGTTGCATCTTTTTTGGTATTAAATGAGAGGCCTCCTCAGGTTGCATCCTTTTTGGTATTAAATGAGAGGCCCCCTCAGGTTGCATCCTTTTTGGTATTAAATGAGAGGTCTCCTCAGGTTGCATCCTTCAAATTTTAACACTTTGTTGGATTTGACAGCAACTGATTAGATGACTCATCTTTATAGTTTAGTTTTTTCGATCAGTATTTTTCAACATAAGTGACAGCGTCCACAGTTTCAAGCTCTCGGTGTCAGATATAACACTTGGGGTTACCAGTGACAAATGTTGTTTTGGTAATATATGCACGCAATTAAGAGCACTGTTGCTATCATTCTATGGCAGTACCTTACTGTCATTACTATTAATAGGGTGCACTGGAGCACACAAAGTTGTCCATCTGTCAGATACTAATGTGGGGAGAGGGAAGTCAAATTGTTTCAAATTATATTTTTCCAACTATTTAAAATAGTGATTCTTCAATCAGATAACGTCTTTATCTAGTTACATAACTAATAATAGGATGATGAATAAATAATTAGGTTTCATTAAGGATTTAATCAAACCCAACTACGTTTCAGTTTTTATTGCATAACAATGTTATCATTAAGCTACTAAATTATTATCAACTGAAATGCTTTAACTCACTCTGTTGCAATGTTATTACAGAGGTGCTAAGCAGGAGTGTCTGAAAGTAAACAGTGACCTCAAATGGACAGTCAGTCAAAAGTAAACTAAGGCATTTGCAAGAACCAGTGTAACTCAATATATGACATGGTTTATCCAATAAATCAGGCAGTCGCTTCGTGGATAGCATTAAGTAAAGCCACATACAGTTGAGTTTGAAAAATTATTATAACCTGTATTTCTCCTACACATATTATTTTACAACTACAAATGAAATAAGTGTTGAGATACATACAAATGTTTTCAACTCGCTGTTATTTTTTTGCACCTGCAATAACTTGTTGTAGTATCATTTAGTGTCTGAGATATTTTTTTTAGTAACATCACACATACAATATATATATTACAGTAAAAGTTAGCATTCAGGTCTTTTCTTACGGTTTCTTTGATGATCTTTAAATTAGTTTGCAAGCGCATAAGTAATCAACAAAATCAAAGATCAACCTCCAGTGTCCAGTTGATTTTCGTTGTAGTTCAAAGCTCAAAATGATTATTGCGTTACATAGATGACACCTAGTAATAATGAACACACATTGCCAGGTGAATCAAGCACCAATTAAAAAGTAAATGCAATCCTCACCAGTGTTCTTACTACGAAAATAACAACAACATAGCTGACAAAATAATATTGTACTTGTTATTATAAGATTATAATTAAAGAAATAAAAATGACAGTAAACAATTATAACTATTAGTTATACTATTATATTTTATCATCATCCACATTACTGTGACTATTAATATTATTAACATAACAGTTTAAATAATATTACATGTCATAATTGTTTTTAATCATTACTTGTCGTCATTTATCATTTCTTTCAATGTTTTTAAGTGACAAGCTGTGAGCAGAAAAAAAAATAAGTGGAGTAATAAAGTAATTTGATGTATGTTCTATATTGTATTAGGTGTTTGTAGTAGTGTTGGGGAATTATGTTCCTCTGGTGCCAGGATGATTGGAGGCAAACCCAAGCTATGTAGCTGAGACTTGTTTAGAGCTGTTTTAATTTATTTATTTTAGCTGTGAAAGCTTTGAGTGGTCTAAAAGCTAGCCTTCAGAGAAAGCTGACAGTTTACATTCTCTTCCAGTTCAGACTCTCAATAGAGTTGTGTTTTATTTTGTGCACCAGTTTGTTTGTTAATATGGTACTAGTGGTTGAAGCAGCAAAAACACTGTGGGACAGTATTGTTATAGGTCGATATCGTGGTTTTTATATTTATAACAGCTGTATTTAATTGGCCAAGTATTCTATATATATATCCTGTGTGGCAAGCCCCAAGCGTAATAGTAATAAAGCAATTGTTTGTCTATCACTCAAGTGTGACTTGGTAATTATTCAACCAATGTTTACAAGGCAATTCTCAGGTAATTAAGGGCAAGTGCATGGTGTGGTATGCAAGTATAGAAGGTATGAATGAGTTAAGCATAAGCAAAAATGCCTTTATTAAGCAGTAGCAAGGTATTATAACATAAATAGTTAAATCAGTCAACCAAAGCAATCAGTAATTGTAAGTAGTAAGTTAATTAAATGAGTTGAATGAGTTAAACACACCCAACCGAGATATGGCTCTTTTTGATGAGTCCTAGTCTGTCGGTGAGGTGACTAGCAAGGAGAGCAGGGCCTCTACTTGATTTTATATATATATATATGACCCTCAATCTACATCACAAAGTTCATGATACGTCAGCAATGTTTGTGCTGACGTATCTTTACATCAGCTATGCGCGGGTTGGGTCTCCATTGGTACAAGGTCGTCATTAAATTTTAGATAGTGACTGTTATTGTAGAGGAGGAAATCAGTATGTTGTAACTGTTATTATGGAGCAGGAATCAGTAATGGCATGATAAAAGTTGAAGTGTTATAGTTGGTAATGGTAAGATGGTAGACCTGCTTTTTTAGTCCAATGTCCATATGTCAATCTAGGTGATGTGTGGATTTGAGATATAACAATGTCATTCTGGGTGAATTTGAGATATAACAGTATTGTATTGTCTGGCAATCAGTGATACAAGTGGGCACAACAAGATAAGTTTGACTGCACTTGCGTGATTTTGTAGAGAAACTCCGATCTACAGGGCTACAAACATTCTGTAATTATGTGTTGAACTGACAATTCTATTACTATCCGGATGCAATTATTTTAAAATGTATTTATATATGTATATATATATACATACATTTTAAAATCATTATCATGTTAATATAGTATTGGAAAAAAATTGGTGAGTACTGACGAACTGCAATATATTATTAAAATTAAAACGGGTGTTAATTAACAAATTTTAGCAAACAACCAACAGCAACATGATGCAAAAACTACACCTGAAGCGTGGACCTTGCCGCAATACAACCTGGCTCTTTCTCTCTCTTGATTGGCTAGCGTTCATTTCTGTTTTTGATTGGTTGAATTGGCTCTACCCTGGGGTCACTAGGCACAGTCGTATACACGCAGGTGCGCGATCGGAAGTGGTTACCAAGGAAACGAAGTCCTAACAATAGATATGTAGATATATATATATATATCTACATATCTAACAGTGATGGTAGCACATCTGCCATAAAGTGCTACAACCTAGGTGAGCTAACCTGTATAAGAATGATAATAGAATAAGATGTTACTAAGTGGATGTTATATAAACTAACGGTTTCGTGCATAAATTGTACACTCGTCAAATAAAAACATTGCTGCCATCCCATTTGCTTGTTGGTTGCTACTGTACTGCTTGCTCGAACAGACTATGCTGCTAAGTGCATAAACTATGCAGTTGTAGAGAAACGCAACTACAAACAATCTGTAAACAGGCGCTATGTGGAGACAATTTCCGTACAATCAACCTACTATGTGTATAGTGTTTGCAATCATGTATGTATTACTATCATGCATGGATAAATATCTTCTGTCTGATGTTTTCACACTGGGCGTAACCTATTCCTTGACAGTATAAATACCGCCACAATATCTTTAGCAGTCAGAGTTGTTTTGACTGTATTCAGGAGAAGATTAAGTTCTTTGAACAAATACACTATTCATACACCTCTCAACCTCACTCTCTTTCTCTCTCTGTATTAGATAAGCACACAATAAAGTGGAGTCAGCCATTCAATCAGTTGAATAGGCAAAATAGAGCCGTTCTTGCAGGGTGGACTCAACAGTAGTGGAATAGGCGGTGGAGGCCACCTCTTCTAACTACTTGTCCAGCAACAGACAAAGACTATCAGCAGTCAGCCTATGCCAGTCATGCTAAGGAACTGCTGCTGCTGATCAGACCTGTCCACTGCGCATTGCTGGCAAGAGACGGCGGATGGTAGCCTGAGGGTCGAGACGATCAGGGTAGAAAGTGCAGATGGCGCCATACTTGCCAAGTGTCCCGGGATGTCAGGGACAGTACCGGGATTTAACTCATGGTCCCTGAGAAGTACAATGTACCTGAATGATACCGGGATTTCACAAAAGTGCAAAAAAAAATTTTTTTTAATTAAATGGTTACAACTACGCAAACGCGATGTTTGTTTTCTTGTTCCTAGGAAACTTTCAACACAAAAACGGATACGGATATAGTTTCATACAACCTCATTGACTAGCTCCTCTATTATTCGGGTTTTGCAAGCTTCAAACGAAATATCCACATAGACCTAACTGCAAACTTCTAAACCAACGATTCCATTTTGTCATTTTTTGAGAAAACTGTTTACTTTTTTCATTCACTCACATCACATCCTTCTTTTCCCTTTTACTCTACCTACATCAAACCATGTCGAAAAGAGTAGAGAGGCCTTGCCGGTTCAATAGTGATTGGGTGAAAACTTTTGATTTTGTGCAGCCAAGTAAGTTGGGTCAGGATTACATATTTTGCACGTTTTGTAAAAAGGATCTGACCATTATTACCGGTGGTGGAGTGAATGATATAACCAGGCATAAAGAGGCCAAGAAGCATAAATATTAAGAGAGGGCACAAAATAGTTCCCAACGAATGACCCAGTTTGTTGCTGTTGGGAGTAAAGGGGTTGACAAGGTGAGAGATCATAATAAATAATAATGATTAGTTTTATTTATTAATTAATAATAATTATTATTTATTACTATATAATATAAATAATAATACTTATACTATTTATTTTTATTACTGAAACTATTAATTATTTGTTTATCATTATTATATAATAATCAATATGTATATATCATTTATTAATAATTACTTACTATTATCATAATTAATATTTATTTATTGAACAATGAATAGTAGTAATAATATTATTTGTTTATTTATTTATGTGTTATTTATTAAATGTTATAATAATATATATATGTGTGTGTATTTATTATTATTTACTATGAACAACTATTATTAAATTTACTGCCAAAGCCAACTTGTCTTCCAATTTTTATCAATTCTTAACATCATTATTTTTTTTAAATTAAGGAAGTAATGTTTACAACAATACTGTTGGATAACGAGTTTGTGTGTTATAGGAAGTTCAAGGTTATAACATAGGTTCTGTCGGCATTGGCTTAACAAGGAATACGGGTACACACATGGTTACAGGAACTTGGGTTAATTGGAGAAGTTCTTCTTGAGTTGTTAGTTGATGGTGAGTAGACGTGTTTTGTGTTTCTTCTCTTCGTACCCTTCATCTAACATGGCGCAGTCGGCATAGAACTTGGTGATATTGTTGTTGTGTATTATTGGAATTATTTATTGGTGCAAGGGAGGTGTGTGGGTGGCTTTTGGTGCCGTGTGGGCACTAAAAGAGAGAGGTGTTGTAGAGGTGCTAGGGCCGCGTGGGTCCTCCGTGGTGTGTGCGGTGATAGAGGTGTGTGTAGAGAGGAGGTGTTGGGTGTTTCAGAGCTGTGTGAGCTCTCCGTGTTCGGTGTTCAAGTGTTTATAGGGATATTGGTGCAGTGTTAATTATTTTTGGTGAAGTGGTGATTTGGTGTTGTTGTTAATTATTTACCGGGATAAAGGTACAGTGTTTATACGTGGTGTTAAGTATTTATTTGTGGCGTTGTGGTTGATTATTTACCGGGATAAGGGTACAGTGGAGTTAATACGTGATATTGTGGATATTATTGTGTTGCATTTAATTGTGCATTGGTGGATAAGGGAACAGTGGACATCTTTTGGGATATTGTGAATTGTTATTGTTGCTATTGTTGTTGTGTTCTGCATTGGCTATTACTGTGGTGGAGAGGTGCTACTGTATTGATACAATCATACAGATATTGTTGGGTGTTTACTGTGTTAAATAATTATAACAGGGATGAATAGGAGGCTTGACTTGTCATCATTTCCGAAGCTAAGGTTAGCGGGTAGCAATGTGTCTGAGGAATTCAACAATTGGTTGACTCAGTATAGGGTGTCTGCTGAGGTAGCAGCTTTAACTTTGGGTACCGAGAAAGTGGAAATTGACGGGAATGAGGTCGTTGTAGATGTGTTTAGAGGTAGAACTAAACTACTAGCCTTATTGAGTGCTATAGGTAGTGATGGTATAGGGGTATTGCAGTCACTGGGATTTGATTTAAATGACCAAACTGATGGTGGGTTTGATAGGGCAATAGATTTGTTAAAAGGCCACTACGACCGTAGTGAAAGTGTCTATGTTAAGACAATGAGGTTTGTGACAGTGTCACAGGCTTGTGGGGAAGATGAAAGGGAATATTTACTCAGAGTTGAGAAATTAAGTAGGGAGATGGATTTCGGGTATGAAAATGATGAGCTAAGGCAACGTTTTTCAGTTGCTCTGGCAGTCAATGGTTTAAGGGATTCATCTGTGCGTAAATTGCTTATGCAAGAGACCACGCTTAGTTGGAGAGATTTAGGTACAAAATTGGCAGCCAGGCGGTTGGCTATTGCTTCAGAAGAAATTCTGAATGCTTCTAGGACTGGCCGTTCAGTCGATGGTAAAGGGGCTGTAGCCAGAGTAGAGAAGGGGAGTGAACAAAGGGCTGACAATAGTCAGAATGAGTCGTCAGTACGTGAGGTAGTTAAGTATAGACAGGGAAGCCCACAGGCATTTAGGTGCAGGACTGGCGATTTATTGCGATAATACTCTTGGGGACAAAAGGTAGACGATTTTTGTTAGTTAGATAGGAAAATAACATGGGCTACGCCGCAAAATAGGCAGTTCTGCACCTACCTCCCCACAGGAGGCTGTGGATAGCAAGGTTACATACCGTTCGAGGGACTGTAGTAGGTCTAGAGATGGTAATATGGAAAAGGGCTCCTATTCCCGCGGCCATAGAAGCCGCAGCCCAGGGGAGAGGAGTAGTGAGTATAGAGGGTATCATGACCATAAGGGAGATAGGCATTATAAGAGTAGGTATGGTGCGGAGTCTTATAGACACCGCAGCCCGGAGGTCAGGTATTCTCCTAGGTACGAGACGACGTCCTATGGACGCCGTAGCCCGGATAGTTGGCATTCTCCTAGGTATGAGGCGACGTCCCATGGACATCGTAACCCAGATAGTAGGTACTCTCCTCGATCACCTCGAGGTTCCCCTACATCGGGTAGAAAGCCTGGAAGGTTTAGCTCCCCAACTGGCAGGGACAACTGTTTCCAGTGTGGTAGGATGGGACATCAAGTCCGTCATTGCCCGGATGTAAGGTGTTTCCGGTGTAATCTGAGAGGCCATACCTCTAGGGATTGCAACAATAGGTGGGAAGGTGACAATAACAGGTCACAGCACAGGGATAGTAGTGGTAATGAAGGTTCTCCACGTAAAGTGAGATTTGTGAACAATGTTGTTGGTGATACTGGTAGCATTAAATGTAGCATCAAACGCTTAGTGAAAGTAAATGGTAAAGAGGTAGAGTTTGTATTAGACACTGGAGCTGAAGTGTCTGTGGTAACTGAGGATACTGGCGGGTTTCTGAATTTGAGATTATGTAATCCTGTTAATGATCTCATCGGGGTTGATGGTTCCAGGCTGAATGTTAGCGGGAAGTCAAATGTTTGTATTAATGACTTTCCCAGATCTATAGTGACGTCAGTTTATGTTGTAAAAGGGTCCTCTGTGAATCTGTTAGGTATTGAGGATATCAGAAAACTTAAGCTGTTGACCAACAGTGATGAGTTACGAGTTGAAGGCGAGTGTAGGCAAGGGGTATGGCAATGCAAGGGTACTGCTGTTATAAAGGACACAGTGGAGCAAAAGCGAACACCCATATCTAGTGGTGGTGGCAATGTCTCACCAATGCAGATGCCGCAAAAAGCTTCTGCTGGTACTACTGCAAAAGCTAGAGCCACTTCAGGGTGCGCTACAGCTGGTGCTAGGGGGTACAGCAGTGTGGTGAAAGGTAGACAGGTACAGGGTGAGAGCGAGGCGTCTGGTAGCAGATTGTCCGAGTTCTTGGTGAGTGAAGGTGTTTTGGGTGATGAGGACTATGCTAGTAGACGTGCGCGTCTTGAGGCTGAAAAGAGAGAGGTTGAAAGGGTGTATCGTATGGCGATGCAAAGGTATGAGCAGGGTGTGAGGGAGCTCGAGGAAGAGCATGAGTGTACCTAGGTGATCAGGCAGGCTATGGCCAAAATGAGGCAGTTGAGATCTGGGGCTGGTAGCAAAGCCCCATCGACGGTGGTGTGTAACACTCCGTCGAGTTCCACTGTGAAAGCAGTGCCCGCACCTAGTGTGGAAGGCTCTAGCGCACAGAGGGAGGAGTCCAAGATCCCCTCGGGCTCTCAGAGCAGTGCCAGTTGGGTGCACGAGGTAGAAGAGGTAAAAAGGGTGACCGGTGGCAACACCAGTGTCAAGGTAGAAAAAGGATGCGGTTAGGGAAGATACCAAGAAGGTTGACCCTGGTACGAGACTTCAAAGGGAAGATACTGGGCAGAGAATTGCTCTGGTTGACCCGATAGGAAGTGTGGTACAGGAGCAGTCGGGGCCGGCTGCTCCGAGGGATAGTGGAATTAACGGTGAACCCCTTGGGGTTGAGTTGAAGTTGAGGGATGTGGTTCGACAGGGTGTTGGAGGTCCAGAGAGTCCAGAGGACGATCTGGTGGAAGTTGCTAATGGTTTAGAGAAGGTAGACTGAGAGCTGTGGGGTTGATGAGGTAACAATGGACACTTGGTATGGAGGTAAAGTATTAATAAGGTATGTTATCTGTTACAGATAATTATCTCAGGTATGTATGGTGTGTCGCTCTGATTTCACCCCCTGGTATTTAGGCTTGATGTATGATTTAAGGCTAGTGCTTCAGCTAACCATGATTAGTTAGGCTTGATCGCACGCAACGGTAATTGGTTCCATGGTATAATGTCAGCTTGGTCGCTCACTGGGTTTATCAAAGGGGGGGGGGGGCATGTTGGATAACGAGTTTGTGTGTTATAGGAAGTTCAAGGTTATAACATAGGTTCTGTCGGCATTGGCTTAACAAGGAATACGGGTACACACATGGTTATAGGAACTTGGGTTAATTGGAGAAGTTCTTCTTGAGTTGTTAGTTGATGGTGAGTAGACGTGTTTTGTGTTTCTTCTCTTCGTACCCTTCATCTAACAAATACAATAATAATTAGTGGGCTTGTTTATTATTATTAATTTATTTTAATATTACTGTCTTTTATTAGCAATGCAGTGTAAATAATCGTTATTTTTATAAACAAATGATAAATTAATCAAAGATTGTATTATTTATTTTTAATAACTATTTATTATTTGGTTTTTTTTAGCAACACAGTAAATAAGTCGGGACAGGAATCTAGTGGTAAAGAAAATTATATAATGATAATAGATATTGGTCCATGCGTGGAGTAGTGCTAATATGTAGTAGTACTGTACTGCTAATCATTGTTATTCTCTACTCAATATTCTCCACTCACTACTAACTGCGTACTATATTATTATGACTACACCTGTTACCAAGAAATAAGTAATAAATAATGTATTCATTATGATCAAACTTTTGTGGTCTTATCATATCTTCAATGACCTCAGTCTGTTAAGGCCATGGTGAAACAAAACATTCAGTTGAGTCACCTGTCGCTGTTTCTCTACAAATATAGAATGATGCTCACAACAGCATGACAACACAAATGTCCATCAATTCATTACCAAACAAACCAGCGCTTGGAGAATAATGTGGTGTATGTATATTGTATTCTGTTTACCATGTCACATGTCTCTTTGCAGGTCACCCACGCTCATTTTCTGTGTGTGCAATGGTGTGGTGAAGGTTTACTTGGCTTACCATGGCAAATGTATTCAAATTTCTAAATAATAGTGGTTTAAAATCATAGCTCAAATCGAATGCTAAAGTTAGGTGTTCTTTTCTGTCTAAAATCACTGTCAGAGTGCAGCTGGGTGGTTGGGCAGGTGGTACATGCACTCAGGAAACACTTTGTGCGCGATATTATCTGTCCCTTTTACCCCAAATACTTGGCAAGTATGATTGATAGGCAATGGTCCCTGAATTTTTCCCCACCAGCTTGGCAAGTATGGATGGCGCTACCTATGGTGTGTCCTGTGAGAGGCCACCACAAATTCCTGCACACAGTGGATGGCCACAAGTAGTGGATAGTTATATCTATTGGTTGGTGCAAAAGCATAAAAGTTCAATTGTAATCGGAGAGTGATGAGATAAATCAACAACTGGTATGATGATGATGAACAACCTACATAAAACTAGAAATTGGGGTTTGAGCAGGCCATGCTTTGGCCTCTGGTAATCTTGCACATTGATTTAAGTCAGTCAATCAATGACCTATCATCAAACACACCATGATGGGTGTGTTGTGGTAGATAATTAATAGGTCACATTGAATGACTGACTAGCTTGAATTCGCAAAAAAATTCCCAGAGGATCATCATGATCGGATTCGTCATTGCCATTAATATTATTATTAACTTTATTTAATGTGGTTGAATTATTATCATGTCGTCATACACACATACATAATAATAATACATACAGATGATGCCATGCAGAAACCTCAATTTCTATGCATGCTACCTGACCAAGCAGACAAAATTTCCTTCAGTATTAGTAAAATAAAGAATAAAAATATAAGTAATAATAAAATAAGTGGTCATAGCAAAAATAAGAAAATACATTGTAATAATAATAATAATTATTATTATTCATTATAATAATGAATAATAATAATAATTATTATTATTATTGCAGCAAGGTCCACGCTTCACTTCAGGTGTAGTTTTTGCATCATGTTGCTGTTGGTTGTCTGCTAAAATTTGTTAATTAACACCCGTTTTAATTTTAATAATATATTGCAGTTCGTCAGTACTCACCAATTTTTTTCCAATACTATATTAACATGATAATGATTTCAAAAACAAAACCATAATATGCAATTAATAATAATAATAATGATAAATAATAATAATAATGACGAATAATAATAATAATGATTATTATTATTCGTCATTATTATTATTATTTATCATTATTATTAATTGCATATATGGTTTTGTTTTTGAAATCATTATCATGTTAATATAGTATTGGAAAAAAATTGGTGAGTACTGACGAACTGCAATATATTATTAAAATTAAAACGGGTGTTAATTAACAAATTTTAGCAGACAACCAACAGCAACATGATGCAAAAACTACACCTGAAGCGTGGACCTTGCCGCAATACAACCTGGCTCTTTCTCTCTCTTGATTGGCTAGCGTTCATTTCTGTTTTTGATTGGTTGAATTGGCTCTACCCTGGGGTCACTAGGCACAGTCGTATACACGCAGGTGCGCGATCGGAAGTGGTTACCAAGGAAACGAAGTCCTAACAATTACTGCCAATCATATAACTTACCATTGAAAATGGTTAACGTGTTAACTGAAACATTGTTTTACCATACAAATACCTGTCATATCTTGCACCCTTTTACAAAAATATGTACTAATACAGAAAATTAGCTACTTTGAACAGGACTAATTGCCATTTTGAGCATGAACAATATGAATAATGAATGTTTGGCTGCTCTATTATTTTGAAAGATTATTTCGTGTTACTAGCAAGCCTGGTCATTGGTATGGTATTTCAATGGAGAATTTTTTGTTTTTGAGACTTTTCAAAAAAATGATTATAGAGGTCATTTTCATCAAAAATGAGAAATTTAATGAAAAGTTGACACTTATACCGCATGTACATATACCGATTACTAAGCGATTTCCTTAGCTATTGCGTAATTTTGCAACTTCTGTTTCCTACAAAATCGCTAAGCAATCGATTTTATTTGAGGTTATCGCCAGGTTTTGATCGAAATCAAAAAATTGCTAGCGGATTCTTTGATCAGCCAATCACAACGTAAAAAACACTTTATCCTTGTTTCCAACAATATCTTGTCGTAATCATCGCTCCGATCTATCAGCGATCTTATAATAAATTAAAGGCTATGGCTTGGTAACAGCGAGTTTGACCGGAATCGCTGAAGAATGAGTTGTAGTGAAAAAGTGCGTAATTTGGAGGAGGGACTTCCCCAATCGCTAAGCAAAATTGCTAGCACGATCGCTATATGTACATGAAGTATTAGATCTGATTATCTTTTCTTAGGCTGCTAATAGAAACTTAAAATTTGTATTCTTTTGTAGCTTAAGAGGTCTTTTTTAATATTTTGTAATCAATAAAAACTCAAATGCCATGCCATTTTCTTCAGAAAAGTTTTCAGTAGGCTCTACATAATTTCTCCATTAAAGCTTATATAAAAAATAGACTCCGCCTCTTTATTTAGAACCTCAAATCCACTTTTATATAAGCTGCATGATTCGGGTAACTGTATCTATACGAATGTGGGAATGAGGATAGTGACGGCCTTTCTCATAGACCTATAATTATAGGGGTTATAGGTCTATGGTCTTTCTCAATCGATTCAGTTATTGGAGTCAGTTTATCGCTAGATGGAGTTATATACAAATGTATGCTTCAGATTTTTTATTTAACTTGCTCTTGTATCCTTTTTTATTTGTTTTAAAATACATCCAAAAGAAAGAAAACATATTATTTCAATAGTGGACCTACTGAAGGGATTAAATTAGCAATTTGAACTAATAAAAAAGTGACAATAATTTCTGTGATTTTAAAAAATGGAAACACAATTACCCCTGAATATTGTGACCACAGACTTTGAAGTTTTTGACAGTTGTATGTTTGTAACGTAAATGCCAAGGACGGTAGTTTATATAAACTATTCTCTCCTCAATCTTAGAAATAAATGTCACCGATGGGCTCAGCGATGATATTCCTTGCACTTAATTTGATAGTCTTTGGTTGGGATGTCCTATTTGAGAGCTTACAACAGTTCTCAGCCTATTTTTATTTTTACCCAATAGAATCAGTTACGATAAAACTCTAGAGACTCCTGGCGTATGCACTCTTACCGTCACTATCCCATTAAGCGTGCATGTCCGGTCCACAGTCATATTGTAGTGCTTTTTGCTGCTACTTGGTCACAACTGCTAATCTGCTTGTCTATTTATTATTCTGCAACTCCCTATATAGGGCATCAACAAGACTAGTCTTGAAGCTTGAGCTTTATTGCAAGGAATAAAACTGAGCTCTCTAGCTCAGTTTCTCATATTTATATAAAAATATAATATATACAGTATAATGCAGAACCAATCAGATTACATGACAATAATGAAGCATATAGTAAGTTACTTAAGCGTAGCGCCTATTCACTGTCTTATTGGTCCTCAACCAGAATAGGGGCGGGCTCCTGTTTGACCTTTGACCCTGTAATATCACTTGCTAAATTGTCCAGAATTATCTACTCTTGGTACTGTTTGGGGGAGACAACTTGTAATCTTTGTGTAATCTTCACTAGCAATTATGGTCGGCTACAGCTATCTCACCAGGTGAGCTCAACTCTCCAGCAAATTCTCCCACATACTCCGCCCCATTAGAGGCTGTGGGCTCTAATAACAATAATATAGCATTTGCTGGTGGTTCCCCCACCAAACTTTTCTCGCTGTCTTTTACTACTCCTACGGACAGTTTAGGTTGAGTAGTTACTTTTGATCGGCTCCGCCTCTTTTTTCCTAAAAGCACACAACCAATGCCCAGTTGTTTGTCTGCAACAGTATAGCCTAAAGGCTGGTATCTCTCATCCCAGCTTGGAATGAGATCTGCATCATTCAGAGAGGTGGTGTTACAACATAGAGATCGTACAGCCCTCACTGCCAGTGGTTCTATTGGTACACTGATGGTATGGTTTTTAAACCCTCTTGTAAGTCTTTGGGCAGGTATACACAAGCTAGATGGCTCTGTTGGGTGTCTCCGGCCCGGGGCAACTCCTGCCTGGCCCGGGGGGTTCTGGAACCTTAGATGGCATTGGCTATATAAAGTTTTACTTTCAATAGCGCTTTTGCTGTCATTTTTTACTGCAGCTCTCCCCGTAGGAAGCGGAGGAAAGTCCTCAAAGAATGTGAGTGTGGGCTCCTTGCTCTTAAGATCTGGAGGACCATCATTGGGATTATCACTCCCTACCCAATCATGGTAGTAATCAGAGTCATGACCATCAGATCTTTTCTGTGCCTGAGTTGTAGTGGTAGTTTCACTGGCACAAGATGGCTGCTCTTCGTTGGCCTCTTCTGGCTGCTTCCACTTCAGTGCCATCTTTGTAGGAGTACCCAATACTGCCTCTTTATCAGTTTCTGCTAACATTTGAGCATTACTTTTGTGACCTCTTTCCACAGCAGTCGTAGTAGGTGGAGAAACAGAATCAGGTGTGAACACTTCAGGCCGCTGGGTATGAGTGAACTTGCTCACTACTGCACACCAGTCTGCAAACTGTTGACTCATTGTCTGTCTAGCATGACCTACTGGAGGCATTTTTGAATTTGTGAAAGATTTGCCAGCTTTGTTTCTGGTTTCACGCTGCATATCGGGTGAATGAGTAGCTTTTGTGGGTTCATTTGACACCAAGAATGGCTGTGCTCCTCCCAGTGGTTCTCTGGCTAGCATAAATTTTTTCTCTTGGGAGGTGTGTTTTCTCGCGGTCTGCCATTGTGACCTTGCAGCATTATCATGAGAGCGCCTCTCTACTTGATGGCAAACAGCCTGGCCATATCTTATGGGTGGTCCTGTATTTCTCTTGGGCAATCCCCTTTCCTCTTCACCTGCAACAGGGCAATGCCCTTGGACTGTCAGTGGTGTAGCCAGCAGGGGTGTAGCGCTTGCTGCACCGTTTTCGCCTATAGCTGGTAGAATATCTGGTCCACCTTCATATAGCTTGCAGGGGAGGTTGGTGGTGACTTCCTCTCCCTGCAGGGAAGGATTGTCCACTATTGGTTCTGTTAGCTGGGGTGCCGGTGCCAATAATTCAGCAGGAGGGGTAGGCTCTGCTGGTTTAGCCGATCGGGCTGCTTTAGGGCGCCGGGCTACTGCTCCTCTCATGTTGGGACGCCTGTTCGGCTCTACAGCAGCAGGGGCCTGCCCCCTGGGATCTGGGCAGCTCTTGTATGGCTTCAAGCGTGATCCATTCTGTATTGATGACTGCCCATGGCGTGTGATCAGGTATGTGTGGTTAGAGTATGCTTCTTCCACCGTAAATGGGCCCACAAACTTTGGCTGTAGTTTGGGATTTTCACCCTTGCGCCTCCTTCTGTTTTCGAGCCAGACTTGGTCTCCAACAGCAAAAAGGGTTGGCTCCTCCCCCTCTTCATTCCTGATTTGTCGCTGCGTCTCTCTTAACGTGTCATGCACTGACTCTAGACGCTCTTTCAAGTTCTGCGCATATTGGTGTACTGGCATATGGTCGGTAAGTGGTGGATGGTAATCAATTTGGTCTGGGAGTCTGAGTTCTCTTCCCAACATTAGGTAGTTGGGTGTTTCATCCGTCACTGAATGGGGGGTAGCCCTGAATGCCCTCATGAGTTGAGGTAGCACCAAGTCCCATTCTTCAGGCCTCCTTGTTAGTAGCAGAGAACGCAGTGAGTCACCAAGCACTCGATTGTTTCTCTCGACCACTCCATTGGCTTGGGGGTGATAGGGTGTTGTTCGAGTCTTTTCAACATTCCACAGGGTACACAGCTCTTTCATCAGACCTGACTCAAATTGTGCACCCTGGTCTGTGTGGATTTGTTCAGGGATGCCAAAGTAACAGAATATTCTCTCATCGAGAGCTGCAGCCACCACTGGCGTGGTTGCATCGGGAATAGCTAGTGCATCCTGCCATCGAGTAAAATGGTCTGTGAGCACTAGTATCCACACATTTCCTCTGTCGGTTTCAGGCAGGGGCCCAACCAGGTCGACAGCCAGCTTTTGCCAGGGGCGACCAGCATACATTCGCTGTCTGGCAGGGTTGGGCTTTGTGCCACCACTCTTTGCACGCTGGCAAACTTCACAGCTTGCAACCAACCGGCGCGCATCTGCATTCATTCCTGGCCAGTACCAGGTCAACTGTAGTCGTTTGGTGGTCTTTTTTATGCCTGCATGGGCTAGTGAGTGGGTCTGCCACATCACAGTTCCTCGAAGGCTGGGTGGGCAGATGGCACACCAACGGGCTCTATTGCCAACCACTATATGAACTTCCAGCACGCCATCAGCCCTTATGCGGAGTGATGGTTGACGTGCGCTCAACTGTCTGAGTTCCCGACAACCCAACTCCAGTTGCTCCTTAGTCAACAGGGTCCCACTCTCTACGGCTGCATAGATAACTGCTGTGGGATGGTTGCCCTCCTTTTGTGCTTTAGCCAGGTCTTTGTCAGCGGGTGCAGCATTGCTTCTGCTCACAGCTGCAACCTGGGCTCCATCAGTGGTGGTGCCGGATAGAGGTGTTCCTGTCAATGGAAAGTTTACCCCTGCATCCTCAGCTACTTCTGCCTTGGTAGGTCCACCATCTCTATTTTGGATGTGGGTGCACTGTCGGCAATCAGTAGCACAATGCCTGCTGAGGCCGTCTGCGTTGCCGTGCTGCGACCCACTCCTGTGCTCCAGAGTGTAGGTGAACTCTGACAAGATCTCTAGCCAGCGAGCCACCTGGCTGGTTGGCTCCTTTTTTCGACACAGCCACAAGAGCGAGGCATGGTCAGTGCGCAGTCTGAATTTCTGCCCGTACAGGTATGGGCGGTAATGCTTAACAGCTTTAACAACAGCAAGCAGTTCCTTCCTTGTGACGCAGTAATTGCGTTCGGCTGGACCCAATGTTTTGCTGTAGTACGAGATAACTCGCTCTCGTCCTCCTTGCTCTTGTGATAACACTGCTCCCAGGCCATCTTGACTTGCATCAGTGTCCAAGATGTAGGTTCCTTTGGCCTCTGGGTAGCCCAGAATGGGTGCTGTAAGCAGGCTATGTTTGAGTTGCTGGAACGCTCTCTGTTGGTCAGTGTCCCACTCCCAAGTGGCTTCCTTGCTGGTTAATCTGGTTAGTGGTTTGGCGACTGTAGCGAAGTCGGGAATAAACTGTCTATAATAGCCTACAGTTCCAAGGAATGCTTGAAGGCTTTTTAGGTCCTTCGGAGGTCTCCAGCCTTTAACTGCTTCCACTTTAGCTGGGTCGGTGGCTACCCCTCTCTCACTGACCACATGGCCTAGGTATTTGACTTGCGACTGTAACAGCTCACACTTCTCCGGCTTGAGTTTCAAGCCGGCGTGTTGGAGTCGTTGTAGCACCTCTGCCAGTCTGTGTAGATGGGTCTGAAAGTCTGGAGCAATGACAATAATGTCGTCCAGGTATAGGAGAAGCGTTTGCCAATGGAGTCCGTGCAGCACCTTTTCCATGAGACGTTGGAATGTGGCAGGAGCTGAGGTCAGCCCAAAAGGTAGCACCTTCCATCGCCACAGTCCGGTTCTGGTGGCAAAAGAGGACTTCTCTCTGGCGTCTTCGTCTAGCGGCACCTGCCAGTAGCCACTGACCAGGTCCAGTGTAGTAAAATATTTACTACCTGAGAGTGCGTCTAAACTCTCGTCGATCCGAGGCAGTGGGTATGCATCCACGTGGGTCACGGCATTCAGCTTTCTGTAATCAATACAGAATCGCCAGCTTCCATCTTTTTTCTTCACCAGCACCACTGGCGAGCTCCAGGCCCCTGAGGCTGGTTCGATCAAACCTCTCTTCAATAATTGGGTCACCTGTCTTTCTGCCTCCTCTTCTTTTTGAGGGCCCAGGCGATGTGGGGGTTGTCTTATGGGCTTGGTGCCGGGCAGTAAGGGGATGCTGTGAGCTACGAGGTTTGTGCGACCCATGTCTTGTTCTCCTTTGCTGAAAACTGTTTGATATTGTCCCAACAGCTGTGCTAGCTGTTGGGCTTCTTCCTGATTCTTGCAGTTCGGCAATGCTGCGTCATAGACTTCTTGCAGGTGTTCTGGCACCGGGTGGGTAAGTACTGTCGTGCCACGTGAAGGTGCTCTCTCGGCTGGTGGATCTTTATCCATGCATTCATCTGGTGAGACAGCCAGGTACTTTCCCACCTTTTTTCCTGCCTTTAATTGTACAGGTTGGTCCGTGGGGTTCAGACATCGTACTAGAATTCTGCCCTGCTCATCTGGGTGGTTTAAGCTAGCTGCCAAAGGTGGTCCATCTGTCCGCCCCTCTATCAGCCCCAGTGGAGGGTGGTTTGAGTTGTTCAGCTTACACCACAGCATGGCTTCCGAGCATGGTGGGAGTTGGGCGTCCCTGAGTACTAGCACTTGACTGACCATCATTCTGCCATGCTTATCAGTACATGCGAGTTCCTGCCCATCCAGAACAATTATGGCTTCATCAAATTTGAGCTGGCACTGGTGTGACTGTAGGAAAGGCATCCCAACAATTGCATCTTCACTTATGTGGCTAACTACAAACGTAACTTCAGTCTTGACATCTCTGAGCCTAAGAGGAAGCCGAATCGTGCCGTAAAAGGGGATGCGGGAGCCGTCGGCCATGAGTCCGTGCGTGTCACTCTTTTGCAAGGTTTGCCTAGTAGCAGATGAAAGTCGCCGAAAGGTGTGTTGAGACAACAAATTAGTAGTACAGCCTGTATCTACTAGGATAGAGATTGCTTTCCCTTCCAACTTGCCCGGCAGAAAGTAGCTCGCCGTATAGGGGCGTTCGAGGGGTTCCTCCATTATATCGGCTGGTCGTACTTTAGGAGTTGTTTGTTTGGAGCTTTGCTTGGGTTGGGTACGCAGTTCAGTTGAGGTAGCAGGCTTTGCTGACTGTATATGCTCGTGTGGTTGGTCACATAGCTCTGGGCTTGCCTCTAGTTCGTATGCCTCTTGTAACGCTGCGAACCGGTTGGAAGTAGGTACTTCCCAGTGGGGTTGGGTGGCCACTGGTGTGGTCAGCGTTGTAGGTTGGCCATCTACAGGATTGTGTTGTTCCAAGCGCTGAATTGTCTTGTCATATCTCCGGGTTGCCCGTGGTTGGCTAGCAGTTGGAGTTACTGCACCGGGCCTTTCCCGTTTCCCGGCTGTTTGTTGGTCTGCTTGGGCTTACCGTTCCATGGCTTGGAGGGGCAGCCACTACGGTAGTGCCCTTGCTTCCCACAGCCCCAGCAACTTGGTGGGACCAGCTCCTCCTTGTCTGTCTGGGGGATAGGTGGAGTGTGCTTCTGTGTTTTGATCTCCTCCAACAATCCTTGTACAGTCTTCATTATCGTCATCAACATGTTTTGTTCCGTACATTCTTTGACTTGTGCAACTGGGGGTGAGGTTGGTTGAGCGGTTTGTAGCTCACCCTTTTCTTCTTCCTCACCGTCCACCATACGAACCCTGTTGGGTCGCTCTTCTGGGAATGACTTGATCTGTAAGTATTCACTGCCGCTTCTGACTGCGTCCTCTATGGTTTGTGGTTGAACTGCGAGGAGGTGGCGTTGTAGGGCAGCATTTCCCAGAGTGCTAGAAAAAGTATCTAGCACCATCCTTTCCACCCGACGGGGTGGCAAATCATCGTACGCCACATTCACGAGGCGTTGCACCTCGTTGGCGTGTTCTTGTAAGGTTGTTTTGTGTGACCGACGCATGCTGGACAGCTTGGCTAGTGCTTCTCTGGCCGTCAGGCCAAAACGGGCCCTAAGAGCAGTGTATACTCTCTGTACATTACTAGGCTTGCCACACTCCAGAGCGTCTCCTCTGAGAGCCTCTCTTAAATGCAAAAGTGTAGTGTTGTGTCCCCAGTCATTGGCATCGGCAACTTCTGTGAAACGTGCAATAAAATATTCCACGTCCCCTGACCCTTCAAACTTCGGTACTTTAAAGGCAGTCCGCGCAGCACGGTGTTGAGTGGCGCCTTGCAGCGCTTGTGTCAACAGTTGAATTGGGTCAATGGCTGGTTGTGCTGCCAGCTGAATGGCTGGCTGTACTAGTCGAGCAGCTTGCTGCGCCGGTTGAATGGCTTGCTGATTAGCTGGTTGAACAGCTTGCTGTATTGCAGGCTGTATGACTGGTTGAGCAGCTTGCTGTGCCGGTTGAATGGCTTGCTGATTAGCTGGTTGAACAGCTTGCTGTATTGCAGGCTGTATGACTGGTTGAGCAGCTTGCAGTATTGCAGGCTGTATGCCTGGTTGAGCAGCTTGCTGTGCCGGTTGAATGGCTTGCTGATTAGCTGGTTGAACAGCTTGCTGTATTGCAGGCTGTATGACTGGTTGAGCAGCTTGCTGTGCCGGTTGAATGGCTTGCTGATTAGCTGGTTGAACAGCTTGCTGTATTGCAGGCTGTATGACTGGTTGAGCAGCTTGCAGTATTGCAGGCTGTATGCCTGGTTGAGCAGCTTGCAGTATTGCAGGCTGTATGCCTGGTTGAGCAGCTTGCTGTGCCGGTTGAATGGCTTGCTGATTAGCTGGTTGAACAGCTTGCTGTATTGCAGGCTGTATGACTGGTTGAGCAGCTTGCAGTATTGCAGGCTGTATGCCTGGTTGAGCAGCTTGCTGTGCCGGTTGAATGGCTTGCTGATTAGCTGGTTGAACAGCTTGCTGTATTGCAGGCTGTATGCCTGGTTGAGCAGCTTGCTGTGCCGGTTGAATGGCTTGCTGATTAGCTGGTTGAACAGCTTGCTGTATTGCAGGCTGTATGCCTGGTTGAGCAGCTTGCTGTGCCGGTTGGATGGCTTGTTGTGCAGCTATCTGAGCAGCTGGCTCTACTGCTTGCTGTGTAGCTGCTTGAGCAACCGGCTGGGCTGCTTGCTGTGTAGCTGTCTGAGCAGCTGGCTCTCCTGCTTGCTGTACAGCTGTCTGAGCAACTGGCTGGGCAGCTGCATTTCTTGTTCTCCTGGTAGCCATGCTTCTCCGTAATGGCTAGCTTGGTAGCGTGGTTGTCTCTTTGAGCAGTTGTGACCTTGTGGGTATTGAATGCAATATCCCACTGCTGCCACCAATGTAGTGCTTTTTGCTGCTACTTGGTCACAACTGCTAATCTGCTTGTCTATTTATTATTCTGCAACTCCCTATATAGGGCATCAACAAGACTAGTCTTGAAGCTTGAGCTTTATTGCAAGGAATAAAACTGAGCTCTCTAGCTCAGTTTCTCATATTTATATAAAAATATAATATATACAGTATAATGCAGAACCAATCAGATTACATGACAATAATGAAGCATATAGTAAGTTACTTAAGCGTAGCGCCTATTCACTGTCTTATTGGTCCTCAACCAGAATAGGGGCGGGCTCCTGTTTGACCTTTGACCCTGTAATATCACTTGCTAAATTGTCCAGAATTATCTACTCTTGGTACTGTTTGGGGGAGACAACTTGTAATCTTTGTGTAATCTTCACTAGCAATTATGGTCGGCTACAGCTATCTCACCAGGTGAGCTCAACTCTCCAGCAAATTCTCCCACAATATGTATACGACTGTGCTCCAGTCAACATAACAGTCCACTACATTCATTCATAGACCTACTAGGTCCATGAGTTTGACTACATTTGAGGCCTGAGCAGAAAACACAAAACAACAGTGCAAACCTTTTACCTAGGCCTTACAATCTATTAAGAAAACAACCATATTTGTGGTCTGGTTTATTGATAGTGTACTGTTGGCAAGACATGCATGAGCGAAATTCCCGGTTGCTCTTGAAGAGACAGCAGCTTAGCTGATTTTTTTATGTTTGCAATTTCCGTTAGAATACTTAGTTTGTGGTGAAAAACTGGAAATGGAAAATGGGGATCGGTGACTCGGATTGGTTGGTTCGGCGGGTGAATATGAACAAAAAAGTGGTAAAAGCGTGCAGCTAACTAATCAGAAGTGCTCTGTGTTGAGCTGCAGATAGAATAATTCAAAACGACCAATCATCTACGTATGTTTCACCATAGAATTAGATACTATGGTTACACACCTTTAGTTAGTTTTTTAAATATGGGAGTTGTCTTCTCAGTTTTCACAGCTACTTGTAGAACAATATGCCCATGTCGCATACACAATTTTGCTGCTTTTTGTTTTTGTAAAGACGAGAGGTAAAACTTTTATGAGGCTACTATTTACCTGAGAGCAAGATCTTTGGCCAGGAATTACTCTCGCATTTTGTAAACAAGTTCCCACTTTTTGCCATTGTGTGTTGTGATTTGCTATTGAAACCATTAATGAAAGAAGAAACACACAATCGAGTGACCACATTTTTTGATTGTTTTATTGGTATATTCATTTGCTGTGTCTATTAGTAGAAAAGTGTTGTAACTGAAAGAACTATAAAAAATAACAAGCTAATCATGGCACAATGTTACCTCCACAAACTTGTCGAACCATGGAGGAAGTTGGTTTGTATTCCGTTCACTAAAAGAATCAGTTGCTAGGGTAAAAACACCTTGGGCAGGGTTTCGCTTTAGCTTGTATCCTAGGAGCTAGTGGGCAACCAGCTTGTAATTATCTTTTTAAACTATAGACCAATCAGAGGGCTGTAAGTTTAAACCGACCAATCAAAAATTTGATTGGTTTATTCTATTGCTTTTTCTTCAGAGAAGCGAAAAAGATTTACAGGAAAGTTTTGTATTTATTAGTAGACCCGACATGTGATCATCTCAGTTTTGCAACATTATTATAATATATAAAATGTAACTCAGGAAGCAATCAAGCACGTAACTGTGGAAGTAAGTCCCATATTGCATAGAAAAGTAGGAAAACATTCGCATGCAAGTATTGCATACTATAACACTAGAAGAAGATGAGCAGAAGAAAATGATGGTTATTAAAAAGTATTAGCAAAATCAAAAATGACATGGAAGTTTTATTTCAAATTGTCGAATCGACTATTCATCTTGTTGATCATACTGTAAGGATAAGGGATCTCAGGCTGAGACGCTGTATCTAGAATATTCATCTCATGTTCTGACAACTCCCAACCATCACTGGCACCCATATTATCTTCCAATTGTTTCATTGTTGTACATCCAATAGTAACGGATGTTACAGATCTTTTCTGGAGCAGCCACCTCAGAGATACCTGGACATATAATCTATGGAGGTTAGCAAAATGTATCAAGTCTTACTATTAAGTACACACCACAACTTTCTGCAATCAGTCGTGTTGTTTCAGCATATTGTAATTTATTTAAGGTGTAAGTAGTATAATAGGAGCAGTTCTACATTAATAACCATTAATCCTAAGGTATATACACTTGGATAAAAGAGAACTGTCTCTGCAGAATTGTCTGACGACTTTATAGAAACTTTTTTTCATTGCGCCAAGAGAATAGAAAAAAATATTTGGAAACATGTATGGGTTTAATCAAGCACAACTTAAATGTTTCGTTTGATTATTATCATTTGGGGCTACAATATTTGTGGTTTTCATTTTTTCCATGAGTGAAAGCAAGAACTTTTCGCCATGATGGAATGTTCATTGACAGCCAGAATTTTAGTCAGAAGTGAAAAAGTCCAATAAATAATTGATTCAACTCACATAGTGCAGAGAGACCAAATAGATCCGGAATTAAAAAAAATGTCATTCGAAACCCATACTGGGCTTCGTTTTGTATTTATAATGATTTAACCAAACAGTTTTACCAATAAATCTTACATGAGCAAATGGCAGCAATATCAAACTAATTTTTTCATTTGGAAAAGCCAATAAATAAGAGTTAACTAAAGACAAACACATAATTTATGGAATTGGTAACTTACTGGTGATGTTAAACGAAGAGAGAATGGTTGGGGAAATGGTAGCTTGTTTGGTGATGGTTAGTGGATAAGAAAGTTACAAAGTAGCGAAGATTGAGGTTTGATATCAGGGAGTGAGAGACACATGGGAGAGACCAAACATATTGGAGGAGGAGAGAATGATTGAGTGAGAAAATGAGGCAGTGTAGGTGAAGACAAATGGTGTGCGGAGATAGCGTTTCTTCCAAAAGTAAATATAAAATTTTAGTGGAGACAAATATAAATCAATTATGCTTTGCTAGTTGTAAAAAAAGTGGCTTATCGCGAAACATTCATTTTTTGTGTTCGATCAGAATGAGCGAGAGAGAGGCTGAGAGGGAGAAAAGGAACGAATAGTAGAAAACAGGAAATCCTATATATGTAATGCTTAGACCTAACATTGGATACGTTTTGCGTTATGGCTATCGCATTGTTGAATGAAACACAAAGACCGATACATATGTAGAGCAAGCGTACCTGAGAAACAGTCTTCTGATGCGAAGCAGCAATTTCTTTCAACTTATCCAACAAGTTCCAGACCTATGAAACAATATACTCAACTATATATGGCGATAATGTATATAACTATACGGAATTGCAACAACAACAGCTCAATTTTGTGTTACCAAATATGAACAAAACAGTGAGAAATCTCTCCAAGCCACTGACCATATCCTTCGAGGAAAACTGGTGCCATGTTGGATGACTCTCCTTAACTAAATTGATAGCTGTAGCGTATTGCACCCGAGTTCCCTCCGGAGCTGTCTGCATGCTTCTCTCAAACTTCCCGGTCAGCCATCCGCCTGCAAACATAAAAACATTTCATCTTCATTTTACATGAAAATTCAGAATAGATGCAAATAAATGAAACCAAGATTTCTAGTGAAGTACAGTCATTACCTTTCAAAGGACTCCATGGAAGTACAGCAATATTTTCATTACAGCAAACATCCACCAAATCCAATTCCATCTCCCTGCTCAATAAACTGTACTGTTGCTGTAGACTGACACAGGGAGACAATCCCATATGTTTACTGAGGTCTGCAAGCTGTAATATAATCATACACTCTCAATACAGTAGATTGGTCTGTAGAATAATCTGATTGAGGGTTACATAATTGTATATAAACAATCACCTTCTGCATCTGCCAGCCAGTGAAGTTGCTCACACCAAGGTATCTAATCTTTCCAGCTCTGATCAAATCATCCATGGTTCTAAGGCTCTCCTCTAGAGGTGTAGATCTATCATAGAGATGCCATTGATAGAGATCGATGTAGTCAGTCTGCATTCTTTTTAGACTCTCTTCCACCGCGTGTATCAAATGTTTTCTACTCAAGCAAGCCCCATTTATAGCACCTTCTCTTTCAAATTTGAACCTGGTAAACCAAACGAAGTTATTAAAACATGGCAACTGTACTACGAATCAGGTCAAGTGACAGTTTAGTTGTAGTACATGCCTGCCTTTAGTTGCAATAACTAGCTCATCTCTTTTACTTCCCATTTTATTTAGCCATGTTCCAATTATGGTCTCCGCGCCTCCCTGACAGTATATATCTGCAGAGTCGATAAAGTTTCCACCAAGCTCAACATATCTAAAAGTCAAAATTGACAGATTCAAAATAATAGTATGTGCTATGTATGAGGTCAGGTACACCGAGCAGAGATAAACATACAATTACTAACTTACCTATCTAGTAATTCATGGCCCAGCTCCTCTGAACAGTTTCCAGGTCGGTCATTCAGTCCAAAAGTCAAAGTACCAAGACATAAATTAGAAACCTTTAAACCTGAGTTTCCTAATCGTCTGTATAACATTTTCAGTTCAAGTTCGTAGGCCTGAAATTTGTAAGTAGAAGATGATGAAAGTCAATACATAACAATGTTCTTACAGGAAAGGGGCGCAGGGCAGGGAAGGGGCGCAGGAAAGGAAAGGGGTGCAGAGAAGGGAAGGGGTGTAGGGAAGTGAAAAGCTGCAGGGAAGGGAAGGGCGCAGGGAAGGGAAGGGGCGCAGGGAAGGGGCGTACGGAAGGAAAGGGGTGCAGGGAAGGGAAGGGGCGCAGTGAACGGGGGCAGTGAAGGAAAGGGGTGCAGGAAAGGGAAAGGGCGCGGAGAAGGGAAGGGGCGCAGGGAAGGAAAGGGGTGCAGGGAAGGGAAGGGGTGCAGGAAAGGGAAGGGATGCAGGAAAGGGAAGGGCACAGGGAAGGGAAGGGGGACAGTGAAGGGAAGGGGAGCAGTGAAGGAAAGGGGCACAGGGAAGGAAAGGGGTGCAGGGAAGGGAAGGGTGCAAGAAAGGGAAGGGGTGCAGGAAAGGGAAGGGGCGCAAAGAAGGTAAGGGGTGCAGGGAAGGGAAGGGGTGTAGGAAAGGGAAGGGGCGTAGGGAAGGAAAGGGGTGCAGGGAAGGGAAGGGGTGCAGGAAAGGGAAAGGGTGCAGGAAAGGGAAGGGGTGCAGGAAAGGGAAGGAGTGCAGGAAAGGGAAGGGATGCAGGAAAGGGAAGGGCACAGGGAAGGGAAGGGGGGCAGTGAAGGGAAGGGGAGCAGTGAAGGAAAGGGGCACAGGGAAGGAAAGGGGTGCAGGGAAGGGAAGGGGAGCAGTGAAGGAAAGGGGCACAGGGAAGGGAAGGGGTGCAGGAAAGGGAAGGGATGCAGGAAAGGGAAGGGCACAGGGAAGGGAAGGGGGGCAGTGAAGGGAAGGGGAGCAGTGAAGGAAAGGGGCACAGGGAAGGGAAGGGGTGCAGGAAAGGGAAGGGATGCAGGAAAGGGAAGGGCACAGGGAAGGGAAGGGGGGCAGTGAAGGGAAGGGGAGCAGTGAAGGAAAGGGGCACAGGGAAGGAAAGGGGTGCAGGGAAGGGAAGGGTGCAAGAAAGGGAAGGGGTGCAGGAAAGGGAAGGGGCGCAAAGAAGGTAAGGGGTGCAGGGAAGGGAAGGGGTGTAGGAAAGGGAAGGGGCGTAGGGAAGGAAAGGGGTGCAGGGAAGGGAAGGGGTGCAGGAAAGGGAAAGGGTGCAGGAAAGGGAAGGGGTGCAGGAAAGGGAAGGAGTGCAGGAAAGGGAAGGGGCGGGGAGAAGGTAAGGGGTGCAGGGAAGGGAAGGGGTGCAAGAAAGGGAAGGGGTGCAGGAAAGGGAAGGGGCGCGGAGAAGGTAAGGGGTGCAGGGAAGGGGTGTAGGAAAGGGAAGGGGCGTAGGGAAGGAAAGGGGTGCAGGGAAGGGAAGGGGTGCAGGAAAGGGAAGGGGTGCAGAAAAGGGAAGGGGTGCAGGAAAGGGAAGGAGTGCAGGAAAGGGAAGGGGCGCGGAGAAGGTAAGGGGTGCAGGGAAGGGAAGGGGTGTAGGAAAGGGAAGGGGCATAGGGAAGGAAAGGGGTGCAGGGAAGGGGTGCAGGAAAGGGAAGGGGTGCAGAAAAGGGAAGGGGTGCAGGAAAGGGAAGGAGTGCAGGAAAGGGAAGGGGCGCGGAGAAGGTAAGGGGTGCAGGGAAGGGAAGGGGTGTAGGAAAGGGAAGGGGCATAGGGAAGGAAAGGGGTGCAGGGAAGGGGTGCAGGAAAGGGAAGGGGTGCAGGAAAGGGAAGGGGCGCGGAGAAGGGAAGGGGCGCAGGGAAGGAAAAGGGTGCAGGGAAGGGAAGGGGGCAGTGAAGGGAAGGGGGGCAGTGAAGGAAAGGGGCACAGGGAAGGGAAGGGGGGCAGTGAAGGGAAGGGGGGCAGTGAAGGGAAGGGGGGCAGTGAAGGAAAGGGGCACAGGGAAGGGAAGGGGGGCAGTGAAGGGAAGGGGGGCAGTGAAGGGAAGGGGCACAGGGAAGTGAAGGGGTGCAGGTAAGAAAAGGGGTGCAGGGTAGGGAAGGGGCGTAGGGAAGGGAAGGGGTGCAGGAAAGGGAAGGGGCGCAGGGAAGGGGCGCAGGGAAGGGGTGCAGGGAAGGGGCGTAGGGAAGGGAAGGGGTGCAGGGAAGGAAAGGGGTGCAGGGAAGGGGTGCAGGAAAGGGAAGGGCGCAGGGAAGGGATGCAGGGAAGGGAAGGGCGCAGGGAAGGGAAGGGGGGCAGTGAAGGGAAAGGGGGCAGTGAAGGGAAGGGGCGTAGGGAAGTGAAGGGGTGCAGGTAAGGAAAGGGGTGCAGGGTAGGAAAGGGGCGCAGGGAAGGGAAGGGGTGCAGGGAAGGGCAGGGGCGCAGGGTAAGAAAGGGGTGCAGGGAAGGAAAGGGGTGCAGGGAAGGGAAGGGGCGTAGGGAAGGGGTGCAGGAAAGACAAGGGGCGCAGGGAAGGGGTGCAGGGAAGGGCAGGGGTGCAGAGAAGGGGTGCAGGAAAGGGAAGGGGTATAGGAAAGGGAAGGGGTGTAGGAAAGGGAAGGGGCGCAGGGAAAGAGGGTTGGAGGTGGATCAGAGCGAGGGTAAAGAGGGGAGGTGGCCAAACAACATTGGTGGGGGGGGGAGTGGAGGGAGGGACGTGCAGGGTGGATAGGCGGATATTATTGCTAGTAATCTATTATATGTATCTGCCAGCCATTCATGCAACAAAAAGTCAAGTGTTTACTCTCACTAATGGCATCTTTATTTCTAGTATGCTGGCATCAGTCACCATAGAATACTCTCCCCTTATACAATGTTCACCTTTGGTAGCCTTTGGTGATTATGCACCCACATAAAAAATGTGTAACAGACTATGTTTTACCTAATAATAAATTATAATCAGTTTTAAGTTGTTTTATTTTTGCTGCTCAAGATTGCATTGCACGCAGAAACTAATCGCAAAAATTACTTGCACATTGGCAGAACGGTATATTTTGTTGGTATAGCTAAACCAGTTGTAATATAGGTGTAAGCTATTACTATTGTGACTTAAACCATGCTATGAAACACATAAAATCTGTCACTAGCCGCTCAGGGGAAGAAGGAGAGATATTCTGTGACAATTGCTACAATACAAATAAAGTTGATGAAAATACTAAACAGGTGTAAGAAATGGGCTCTAGCTAGCTATATCCCCGATGAGCCAGAAAAGGAGCCAATATTTTTTTAAGATTCATTCAATGTCATTCATATGAAATCGCGCACTAAATTCATAAAAAAGTTAATGGAGTCGTTAAAATTTTTATTACTTGAACAAAAAGTCTTAATTAACTTTCTATTTTAAATATCTCTACTGTTAAATTAAAAATTTCATTTGATTTTGGATTCAAAATATTAATAAAAAAATTAAGATACTTGAATCAATTATTTTATTTAGAGCTTTCAAGACTATGAAATGCTAGAATCATCTTTTAAAAATTAAAAGAACAATTTTATTTTATCAAAAACTAGTGAAAAAAATTGATTTACGACAAAAGATCTTAAGATAGATCTGTCTGCAAGCTGCTACTTACCTCCTCCAAAGTACGGTACTAATATATTAGTTACTGTAGTGGTCACAACAGCAAGTGAAATACAACGCTGCAATTGTTTGTCTCCTTGCTGTTGATGCAAGGATAATTGCTTTTACCCAAGCAAGCTGCTTTGTCTATTCAATGAGATTGATCTAACTTGGTTACTACTTAGCCTGGTAAGCATACATTAAATCGATTTCCTTTGTTTGTTAGTAAACAATCATTATATAACCATTACCACCATATATGGTGCAATGAAAACTGTATCTTTTCACACGGGTGAGCACCCGCGTTTTATATAAACAGCTGTTTCAACTAATATATCTTACTAACAACAACAACAACAACAACAACAACAACAAAAACAACTATTTGCAGCTCTTGGATTTATTTAGTTTTCCCAGCAAGCATAGACCCATTTTCTAAATTGTGTTGTGATGTGAGTATACAATTATCTCCCCTTACAATAGCTGTAGACCATAGAGGTATACTGAAATCCTAATAACATTGGCCTTAGCAAAAAAATTGACCGGCGGTATTGAGCGAATCAGCTGAAATCAAGATAGCGGTCAGTAGATCAGTGATTGGTTAGTTTGTGTTCTGCATGGACAAAACCAGGCGAGTAAAATATAACTGTGTAGAAGCAGAGGTAAGTATCCAGTATACTCAATCGAGTTATATGTAGCAGCAAAACATCTTTGTAATTATAATAACCATTTTTTTCTGTAGCCATTTTGCGGTAATGAGACTATAAGACCAAAATGATCTTTGGTCAACATGGCAAATGGAAAGTAGAATTTCATTTCATAAAACAAGAATACATATATATTCGTGTTGTCACTCGCTGGCAAGTTTTCATTATATTAATCTTTACCGCTAAATTTTTAATCTTCAATTAACAGGTTGATTATTCTTGGCTTACATACTTGGGGTTGGAAACTTAACGATAGCTAAAATGTATTTGAGCAGTATTTGAGCAAATTGCAAATAAAATAAGTTGCACAATTCTTTCTCATCAAAATATTCCGATTAGTATTTTTAGTGATTTGATTTTTGTTCGAGGTAACATTATGACAGTGTCCTGCCTCAACTATAAAAAGCCAAAATAGATTATTTATATTCATAAAAGCTTTAAAATAGTTTTATTTCAAAAATAAGATTAATTTTGCATAAAATAATCTTGTAAAACATTATACTTCTGAAATGATCATTTTTTGTCTTCAATCATCTTCATTCAAAGACAGCACTGATATATAAACAAATGCGCAAGGAATGAATCAGAAAACAGCTGAACTACAAAACATACCACCTTTCGCACAATGCTTGTTAGAAGTCCACCACATCACCAAGTATTGATATGACTTCTCACAGCTCTTTCTACCTGAACTATCGCCGGTCGCCTCCACTTAGTTTAAGTTCCCATTACAAACTATTATATATCTCTACATCTATATGATCGTCAGCGATGCCCACATTTCGCACATTGCTTAATGCTATGCTTTGGTCACACCTAAAAGCATAGAATTTTCTATTAAATCACTTCCTTTCGCTTGAAAAGCCTTCATTGTTGTTCTTTGTGTTCTATTTTGATTGGCAACCATATGCTGTACAATATGTATACAATACTACGAACATTAACTACCAATAATATATAATATAGGGGCTCAGAACACTTTTGAAATAGTCTAGATGCTATGATATTGGAAAGATACAGTAAATAGTCTCATGAACTGTACATAAAAACAGTCTTATCATTTTCAATTACTAAATCTCAGCCTTGGTATTTGGAATTTTTGTGCAATCAAACCATGGATGAAGTGTAACAGGATTGTCACCTGAGTCCTCATAATATAAATTTCGTCACGATTGGAATGTAGCCATTTATGGGAGTCATCATAATCAGTGACCCCTTCAAGGTCACTAGCCATGGTATTAGAATTTTATGCAGTATCCGGTACGCTTATTGCATCTTGTCAAAACAGCATGTAGTTATCTTCTCGTTAGAAATGACAATATGGAAAAGATGGCGCGTTTCTGGTAAGTACATAAACTGGGGTTCTTTACCATAGTGTGTATTCCAACTTCATTGTGCAAGTCACAATTACAGTCTATATCTGGTACAGATTTGGCATTAAAAATTTGACACACCCGATAGGGCAAAGCTGGCAATTCTGTTATACTTCATCCATGAGTCAAAATGTATTTTCTGTCTTCCAACTGTTTGATTTTTAAAACCTATTGGTGTTTTGCAAATCATCCAAATACTTTTGAAGCATTTCAATTGAATTGGAAAAGTACAAATCGTGTTAACGGTTTAGAAACAATCTAGGAAGTTTTAAAATTACTTGAACAGTTTTGAAACTGTTTGAACGGTTTGCAAAGTGTATGGTTTTCAAAACATAAATAACCTCTCGTTCTTTCAACTTCAATATAAATTATTTATTGTATACGTAATAATGTGGGAGATTAGTGATGCACGACTGAGTAGTAACTCCTCCCCTTTCCACTCCTTGCCTATTCCCCTTGCTCCCCTTACTAACAGCCCTGAAACATGACATGATACCAGACCCGGCATCCCCCTCATTAATATATATGACCTATATCGACCCTGTAGAGTGCTATACCGGGTGAATGTTTAACCCTGAATCACCCTTATATGATATAAAGGGTCGATACCAGTTACCCGACCCAATAAGCCGAAGCACTTTGATGGTGAAAGCCTTAGTACCAGGACACGAATTACCTACTTATATATCAAAGAGAGTGTGAGTAGCAGACGTTGGAACTCAACCTAAGGAAGCCAGCCTGCCTTATACAAGGAATGTCAGCTTCCCCTCTACCCTGATAGGTGGAGGCCAGTCTAGAGATTTGGTAATCATGTGCTTGGTAATTTATTGGTTAGCTTTGTTTACTTGTATTGTATCGAGGATTATCATTTGTGTATTGTATGCAATTGGTTCATCTCTAAATAGTGATGAGTTTTCCTCATATTCTCCTATAAAAGGAGCAGCCTGGCTGTTTTGTGCAGAACTCTTGTTGATATTGTGCTATATCAAAAGACATTTCAACTAAGAAAATATGATCATATATCCCAACAATTATTTGTAAGACACTTCAAAACATCTAGTATGCTGTGGATTGGGAAAAAGTTTAAACCGTGTGAGTGAACGGCTTAAAAATTTTATAATCTATTTCTTTAAAAATATTAGGTTGATCAGACAGTTTTAAATTTTCAAACCAAAAACATTCGATCTTTATGAAAATCAAATATGACGATCACCACATGCATGACAAACAATAGACATGAAAAATATGATTGCTAGAAGCTATAAAGAATTTTTAAAAAATTAATGGTGGTTTGCTCTTTTCCATTGTCACAGTTATAAAGATAGTATTTTATTTATCTGGTATGTGTGGTGACTGAGAACGTTTTGTCTTTTGAGTTTTAAAACGCCCAAACGCTTTTAAAAGAGTGCAGATTTTTGTAGACCTCCTGAACACTTTGTTAAATCATTCATACAGTTTGCTGGTTTGCTTTATTGATCATAGATCTCCAGTTCATTGATAATGTTTTTATTAAACACCAAACAGTTAAATTTCCTTTGAATGAATAAAAATAGTTTCCATTTATTTAATATTAGTTGTTATATATTACTTTTAATAATAAAAACAACCTAATTATGTTTGTGAAAAATTATTTTTAGAGAATATATTCAACAACTGTTTATACAGTTAATTAATTTGCTCCATGTCTATTGATCTACGTCTATGTTGATCAAGTTGCATAAATAAAGGCTATAAAAAACAATGATGTTGATCCCTTTTGGTTCAAAAGCCTTGAGCTTTCCAAACTTCTCAAACTACTCCAAAATAGTTTAGATTATTTTAAAACAGTTCATACAGTTTGTAAATAGTTCATACTATTTTTAAAGCGTTCATATGGTTTGTAATTTTCTAAACCATCTGAATTATTTTTAAACCGTCTGAATTGTTTGCAAAACAACTATACGCTTTGTAAAATTTACGATTGTTAGACAGGAAATGCAGTTTTATTGCTCGAAATGCCACAACTGCTAAGGACGACACTTCATTTGTTATGCTCAACAAACCCGTTTTTAAATATTATTTCTTAGGTTATTTACTACAATTACCCAATTATTTTCAATATAAAAGACACTTTCCAACCCGTCTAAACTGTTTTAAAACCATTCATACCCATTGAAATCGAAAGCGTTTAACGTTATGAGCCACCATAAGTTTGCCCTCAACAAGTAGCGTTTGACGAAAACACTAGCTTTACAATGATCAGAAAATGGGCTTTCTTATCAATGCATTCAGGACAGTTTGAGCTCTTAAGGGAAACTTGAAAAAAATTATGAATTATTTGAAGAAATGTCAAGACAGTTGGAAATTTTTGAAAAACTTGAAAATATATGATGCACATTGACATACAAAACACAAAACGCTATGAGTTACAATAGTTGTTTTTATTCGATTTTATTTGTCACAGTTTCCTCAGAAAATTTGGACTTAATTACATTTTTATTAACAGCGCAAAAACTCTTTGTGCTTGGATAATAGCATATATAGGCATTTGTTAAATATAAATTCACATAATTTTTTTTTCAAATTGTTTTAACAGGATTCTCTATCATTTGTAATGAAATTGTGAATGCTGTGAATCGGATATTGAAAAAATTTTACAAAGGTTTTTGAAAAGATTTTCCAATTTGAATAAATTGACACCAACTAAAAGTGCTGGTATGACGGTATTTATAACGACAATACTTGTTATTCCATCTTTTGAGTAAAATATGTATCCATAATCGTTTGGGGAGCACACAACTCCAAAAGAATATAATACTCCCATAACGGCTCTTGTTCTCTGACAATATCAACCATTTTTTTTCAACCTGAGCATGATGAATATAAAATCTAACAAGAATCTAGTAGCAAGTAAGTCACAGGCTCCTGTATCTGTCATTACTTTTCTCACATCTTTCTGTTGCAGTTTTACTAATCAATCTATAATGCGTTTTGGTCTTTTGGGGGGTTTCAAACATATTTCTTTTACACAAAATAATAATACAGTTTAAAGTCATTCCAATGTGGATGAATGAAAGGGTGATATATGTGATATCAGGGAGCTTCATTCATAGCTTGTTGATTGTATCAGTTGTATAAACGATGGACCCATCAGAAATGAGTATTCAAACAAGATATGTTGGTGCAAATGAGCAATTTTGTAATGATATCTTATGGTGTGATTTTATTTTCTGTTTAATTATACAATAATTACTCAGCACAGCGCATACATGCAATAAGTAAAGTACAAAAATAGTAAAAAAAGTAGTTATCCTTTGATAAACAGACAACTCCGAAAAAGTTGAGCAACCTCATTCACTGGACTACACTTGAGGTGTACAACCCAATTAGTACAGCAGATGGGCATCCAAAACTGATCAAAAAAATGAGTTTAATTAAAAACATTGGGGGCAACTTGAAAATACATCTATCATGATCAGAATTTTGTGCTGAATCCAAAAAACAGGTTTTTACACCTCTCAGTCTCCCAAACAAAAAGTTATTTGACAATGTTCTTCTATAAATCGCCGTTTACATTTTACTTATTAGTAACCCTAACGTGTCAGTTTACCCTATCCAATATTCTTTATTGCTATCTGTAATACCACAACATAAAAAAAGCCTTTAAATCCACGTCGTAGCCTCTGAAAAGTGTTTGATCATGGCTGTAACTTTAGGGGGGGGCCTGAACTTTTGTAGGAAATATAATTTTTTTCTTTAATTCTTCTTTGCCTGCCTGCAGTGAATATAGTGTGCAGGCAACTGTGACTGCGTTTATGTCTCACTTTTGGTTAGTAGATGGGAATTCCCTTTCTTCATTGAGCTATACTGCAGTGTCAAGCATTGAACTATGCAAGTCTATGGATATGTGCATGCAGTCAGCAATTACTGGTTGTATATGTGCAAGCAGTAAGCAGTAACTGGTTGCATGTAATTGGACCAACTAAAATGTGCTCATGAAATGTACCGTGTGAAAACTTTTTTTGAGCGTGCATGAGCTAGTTTACATGATAAAAACAAATCCTGTTTTTAAGCCAAGTAAATAAAAGTTGTTGGTTTTTTCTAAAGACATCGGTAATAATACTAGTGCTGCCATTCTCTGTCAGTTTTAATCAGATTAATTTTCACTAATGTGTATTTTTTAATCTTCCATTGATGAGTTAATTTTTTGGACTAAACACTCTTCGACATACATTTAAGTAGGAATATCACTCTTGTAAGTCAAAAATATGGGCAGTTATTTTGTCAACGATAGCTAAGTGCACTTCTGCTGTGATTGTATTTGAGTGAAATATTACAACTAGTGTAAGCGGAACAACTGTTTTTCATAAAAATTTTCCCGCACAGCATTGTTCATGATTTGTTTTTTTTTTGGCAAAGGTTTTCCGTTTGTGCAAGCCTACATTATTGTGACAGTCTTCTCCTTGAAAATGCTGAAGCCTAAATAGTTTACTTATATTTATAAGAACTATAATAGTCTTATTTCCATAATGAGAGTCATTTTGCATAAAATTAAAGAATGTCATAAAATAATCCTAATCCAAAGATACGAGTTTTCTATTTTTAACTGGATTAAAAGACAGCACTAAATACAATGACACTCATCTTCATCAGTTATTGTTGGTCAGTGAGTTCAAGTATGTTTAGAAGCCAAATGTCATTACTTCTAGAGCTTTTCTGTTTTTCATCAGTGTAGTTTTAAGAAAACTTGTAATAAAGCTGCTCCGTGTTCTTTAGTTAAAAATGTTGTCAGCCTACTTTCGCGCACCTAGTTTTCCGAGCCCCCTTCCACGGGGCATTGCGGGAAAGGGCTCCCAAGCCCCACCCCCCTCCCAGCCGAGTTGGCTCCTCAGCATTTCTATCAAAGTTGCCCCCGTGCTGATGAAGCATTATATCTGGTTAAAGTTAAAAACTGTGACAAGAGGACAAAGAGTTAAAACTTCAGATGATTGGGAGCAAAATATAGCATAAAATGAGGGTTAAATTGAAATGAAATTCAAGAATAAAATATAGTATACATGTAAATGTGTCAAGCTGGAGATAATTTCAAATAACGTAATTTGGCTTTTGCAGGGTATTTACATACATACATATGCACTCAGTATATCTATGCATATGGCAGGAATCAATCCCGTAAATATAAGCTTCTGTTGGAAGCCAGCTCCGAGTTCTGAGTTTATAATTAAACAGTTCACAAAATTCACAGTCTCAGCAATGAACGTTGATTCTCATCTGCATCCAGTAGGCATGTATTGGCAAACAGCAAATCATCCCGATCCATATCAAACTGCTTCAAACATCTGAAACGAGAATTTTTAGTGGAATCATCATTCAAATATTTGTGTACACATTTATCACAAAAGTACCATGTTCAATATAATAACTTTCATTATGTGAAATAACATCCAGTTGATCTTTTTGTATTATGGTACAACTATTTGAATACACTTAACCACATTTAAGGCCATTCTTGTGTCTACTCTACACGTAGAGGTATGAAGGGTTACGACGACTGAAATAAATGCATTAATTTAATACAATACCTTCAGAGTCAGTATCATGAGAGTCTCTGTCGCTCACATCAGTTTCTTTTCTTGTGCGCTGGCACACATCAGTGCATTTCATCCCTACCTTCTTGCAGCTACATCTCTGCGTTTTACAATCCTTCTCACATCTGCAGAAGATATCCTGGAGCACACCTGCTGGAGCAGGATCCTGCGTAATCCAACTGATCTGCAGGCAGCCATTCCTCATTATCGATCCGTGACCTGCAGCCTCTGGTGCATCAATCTGATTAATCAGTGCTCTCTTCCAGATGGCAGCCTTGTAGTTAGCCCTCATAGCATGCTGCTCCAGTTCATCGCTGGTTGGTGGCAGTGTCTTCTGGCTGACCTTGGATGGTGAACAATGCGCTGCCTACCTCGCTTCATTGATGTTAGGCGTGTTGACAACGTAGAGCCCACAGATAAGCTTTTCCACACCTTGCCTTGTAACTGTAGGCAAGCTAAAAGCCATCTCCCAGCTCCTTCAGAGCAGCTATTGCCCCTGGAGAGTTCTTGAATTCTTTGTATACCGTTGGCTTACTATTTCTGAAAAAGGAGCTCATACTGTCGCACCCACTAATTGCATGCAGGCCAATTAAGGCTGCGCAAAAGTCAGCTGTTAGTTTTCGAACTGCAGAGGCAATCTTGATGAAGCGCATTTTCTCATTTTCACTAACAGCTGAATTTAAAAAAATATATTAAAAATTATCATTTTCTTCCAAAAGCGCCCGGGACCATTGTATTGGGTGCGCTCAGGCATAAAGCAGTCAAAAATGAAACAGTTTTAATACATAAATGATTGTACAAGGGGGGATAAAACTCCTTGGTTTGGACCTATATGTATAAAGAGCTTGGACTAACTTGAACACCAACCTTTGATGCCGCAGCAGCAGCATCCTCTGCAGCTACCCTCCTTTTTCTCTCCCTCACCTCAGCCCTCTCCAATACCAACTTATTGGCAAATCTTTTACAGCAATTATAACAGAAACAGCCAGCCATCTCTTAGAATAGGTACTGGCTGTGGTGAACTGCTTTACAGTGACAGGAGAGGGTGTTTTATTTGATTTTTCAGCACAGTGAAATACACAATCTTGCTCCATGCTTTTTTCTCTGGCTGAGAAATGATAATAATGTGGTTGATTTGGGATTCAAGCCTCTAAATAACGTTTTTTAATGACGTTTTTTTGGAGTTGTCCCCTTTTTTACTTTGAAAAATTAAAATTCAATTTATTCATAAACTGGGAAAGTGAGAGGTGTAGAATTGAATTTGGTGACTTGTGAGACATACCCCTTTATGCTAATACTTTGATTGTGTTGCCCCCCTAAATTTTAAATAAAGTGAAAGATAAGCTTCTCCATCTGCTGTACTAAATGAGCTCATGATACACACGTCGGTTATTCACGCCTTTCATATTTTTACTAGGGTCGAAGTTACTAGTGTTAATCGAGACAGCTGGTCAAAAGTGAGATTGGCACCAGGCGTCTTGGCACTCCACGGGCATGTGTCTGGTGTTCTATGGTTATTTATTAAAAAAGTCGTTGATTATTATAATAATTATTAATTAAATTTATATATGTTGTCATTATTATTTATTATGACGATTGTTTATTGTGTTACCATTATTATTACTCACAGATGGTTTTTTGCTTATCCCTTTCCCAGTAGTCTTTTTTTCTATCCATTTATTTACTACTTTTTTTATCATTATTTTATTAATTATTATTATTATTATTAGCTCACATAAATAATAATAATGATAATAATAACATCATAATAATAATAATAATAAATAATATAATAAAAATAATAATTAATAATAATAATAAATAGATAATAATATAAATAATAGTAATCATCATCATTGGTTAATAGAAGAATTAATAATAATAATAGTAATTGGTGCTGAATCAATGATGATGAATGATAAAGGATTGGTTGGTGGTTGAATGATGAATGAGTTGGTTTTTTTTAGCAAGTTGAACTTTTATATACTACTAACTACTATAATGATATATATAATTATTATAATAATATATTATATATATTATTTATATATTATTATTATATATATATATTGTTGAGAACGTCGGACTAGTAACTACTATATATATGTAACGCTACTGTAACATTCCTACCAGTTCTATTTACTCACTAGTTTCTATTTTATATATTTATCTATTTCCTAAACATTGTATTGGACATTAGTGTAAACAAACGCACACTAGCTATGTGGAATCAGCCGTGATAATAAGGACCACCCATAGACAATCAAATAGCCAATCAACCCCACTAGGCGGGGCTTACCATTGTTATATTTTCTGTGTGCATACAACCGTATCTATGTCTTGTATAAAACCATGTGTAACTGTTAATAAAATCAGAGTAAACCTGACTCTCACTCAAGCTGGTGTTTCTCTCACTGCACAGAATAAAGACAACTACACACAAGCAGCAGCTAGCAAAAATAAACAGCTACTTGGGCAAGTCGACTATCAGTACGAGCAATAGATAGTAGAAAGTGATTCAGTCGAACTGACTCTCGCTGCATACGACCTGCGGGCGTATGATACTAGAACGATTGTTCAAGCTGATAGCTCGATTCGACTCCACTACTTCTGTCGACCAGTAAATCAGTGGAAAGTGCGGCGGTCATACTGACTCCACACTGTGTACAGCTCACGAGCTTACAACACTGCAAATTCTGACCAAATAGATTTAGTCTGTCGACCTGGTACCTGTAAGCATATAAAGCAAGCATTATACAGCACAAGTCGATTCACTGCCCTGAGGGAATAATTGTACAGGTGGAACGCTACCATTAGTCACACCCAAAATTCCTGTACATTGGTGGCAGCAGTGGGATACAGAAGACCCACACAAGGACTACCCACAGAACGTGAATCAAAGGCAGAAAGATGACCAGTCGGCGCAGCGCAATGAGTACCGACAGAGATGGTTCTCCCCTACAAATCATGGGGACGCTGACAGATATCTTAGACTGAATGGCCACGACCCAAGGAAGGGATCGATTTCGAGTTCCGCAATTCACTGGAGAAGGGGATGTTAACTACTTCATCCAGAGGTTCGAAGAAGTGGCTCAAGCAAACAGGTGGCCACCCGAGGAGACCACAATGCACCTACGACAAGCATTAACCGGAAGGGCCGAGCAATGTGGGAGAGGGCTCAGCACAGAAGCAATAACACAGGCTTTGAAGTCCAGTTTTGGACTGACCCGAACAGAGGCCCAGCATCGCTTGACAAACTACAAAAAGGCACATAGAGAGACCCTGAGAGAACACGCCCTCCAAATAGAGAAACTAGTAGAAGCAGCCTACGGTGACCTGCCGGCTCAAAACCGGACAGAACTCACACTGCAACTCTTTCAGAGTACGTTAGGGCACGTCTATCTGCAGAGGCACCTGCTGGCCGTCGGCCCCACCGACCTAGAGGAGGCAGTACAAGCGGGGAACGAGTTTCTCCAAGTTCAACACCAGCCGCCTATGCAGTCGAACGTCCGAGCAGTTCAGGAGAAGGAGCAGGAAGAAACACCAAACCCCCCAGAGGTCGACCTGAAATGCCAAGATGTTGAGGACCCCTTGACCAAGATTCTGAAAACCATAGAACACCTCAGTAAGGAAGTGGCCGACCTGAAGGGGAAAGCTGCCAACCCTCCACCGCCCAAAAAATGTTGGGGCTGCCAAAGGACCGGCCACCTACGCAGCCAGTGTAGGACAGCACCTTGGAATGCACGACAGGGAAACGAATACGGCCCGCAGCAGTAGGGACCCCTGCTGGCTGCAAATGGGCCCCGACCACTGGCCACCCGAAGGGAAATCAGCACAGACACCCAGTAACCAGGACGGAAACCCTCCCCCTGACGAACCGGTTCGCCCCTCTAGACACCGAAGCCGAAGAAAGAGAAATGGAGGAAGATATCGAACCCGAACCGACTCCTACCGAACCACAGAGGAAGCGACAGAGAAGGTCCACCCCGAACCAGACACTGAGAGAACCAATTACCATCCATTTGAACCAGATAGAACGCCCGTACAAGTCCAGTTACTACCTGCCAGGCCGGGTGGAAGGACGGGCCGTCACTTATCTGATCGACACTGGATGCAACACGAACCTCCTGTCGAAAAGGGTATTTGACCGACTCACCCCCCAGAGCCACTGAAACCTACAAGAATATGCCTCACACGGCTTGATGGCCGACGGCACTAGGCTGCCGTTCTATGGGTTACTCGCTCTGACCGGGCGCATCCGCCATGTTAAGTATGAAGAGACATTCGTAGTAAGTCAGATTAATGAGGATGTGATATTGGGAATGCCGTTCCTTGCCAAACAGAACTGCCAAATGGGATTTGATTGACCCATCCTGAAGGTCCAAGGAAAAGAGTTGACTTGCACCAATCGTCACGGAAGGGATCTGGTATCCAAGGTACAAGTCGTGTGGGACACACACATACCCCCCCCCCCCCCCCAGGCAAAGGCCACCGTCCCCTGTCATCTGGCCAGTCAAACACCTTGTGCACAGGGGGTAATCGAGAGCATCGGAGGGAACCTACTCTTAGCCACCAGCATTAATACTCCAGACGAGAAGGGGCGAGTGCTCGTCCGATGTCTAAACCCCTCCCAGGACAGCCTCCGAGTCTCTGCCGGGGAAGTAATCAGCACTTTCACCGGAGTAGGACCCGACGAAGTACGACCCCTACAGGACGACCCCCCAAGGTAAGAATCCAGAGGAGAGAGAAGGCTCCCGCAGCACCTCCAAGCTTTGTACGCACGAGCACGGAAAGGATGCCGGACCTCCCAAGAAGAACATCAGCTCCAGGAGCTGTTGGCACGATACCAGGAAGCTTTTAGCCAGCATGACGGAGATATCGGGCGAACCACACTCGCAGAGCATTCCATCCCGACCATTCCCGGGACCTGACCAATACGCTCCCCCCCCCCCCCCCCCCCCCACATCGCCTAGGTGCAGAGAAGGAGGCCGAGGCCGAAAGGCAAGTAAAGGAGTTGCTGGCAAAGGATTTAATCGAACCCGCAGAAGGAGCGTGGAGCTCCCCAGTAGTGCTGGTACGAAAGAAAGACGACTCGTGGAGGTTTTGTGTTGACTACCGCAAACTAAACAATGTCACCCAGCAAGATGCCTATCCAATCCCCTGGATTGATGACTCCCTGGACGCTCTGGCAGGAAGCCGATATTTCAGTACGTTAGACCTGACCAGTGGATACTGGCAGGTCCCTCTGGACGAGGACGCTCAAGACAAAGCTGCCTTTATCACCCTCAGCGGCCTCTGGCGCTGGAAGGTATTGCCGTTCGGACTTACGTCGGCACCAGCGACCTTCCAACGGCTAATGGAACGAGTACTGAAGGATCTCCATTGGAAAACCCTGTTGCTCTATCTAGATGATGTAATAGTCATTGCCCCGGATTTCACAACCCACCTCCAGCGACTCGGAGAAGTTCTACAGCGCCTCCAAGGCGCTAACCTAAAAGTAAAACCCTCCAAGTGCGAGCTCTTGAGCCAGAAGGTACGCTATCTAGGACACATAGTCAGCGCAGAAGGGGTGGCGACCGACCCAGAAAAGATAGAGGCTGTCCGGAAATGGCAAGAGCCGAAGGATGTCAAGACGCTACAGGCGTTCCTAGGAACCACCGGATACTATCGGCAGTATCTACCAGACTACGCCACCACGGCCAAGCCCCTGACAGTTCTAACTGGAAAGGATATCCCCTGGAAGTGGGAGACCCTAGAACGACAAGCTTTTGAGAAGCTGAAGACAGGACTAAGCCAAGCCCCAGTACTAGGCTATCCGGGCCCCACGCTCCCCTACATACTGGATACCGACGCCAGCGCGGTTGGAGTAGGAGGAGTGCTCTCCCAGATGCAAGCAGGACACGAGAGAGTCGTCGCATACTATAGCAAGACGCTATCTCCGGCGGAACGCAACTACTGTGTAACCAGAAGAGAGCTCCTAGCCGTAATTAAAGCCGCCAAACACTTCCGGCCCTATCTCTACGGACGCGAGTTCAGATTACGCACAGACCACGCTTCCCTCCGCTGGCTCTGCAGACGGAAAGAGCCGTCGAACCAAATTGCTCGATGGCTGGAGACCCTGGCAGAGTTCACATATAAACTCGAACACCGCCCCAGAACCCAAGACGGGAATGCAGACAGGCTCAGCCGACAGGAACCTTGCACCAACTGCAAACAGTGTCACACAATCGAACAGCGAGATGGAGGACCCTCCCGCACGGAGCTCACCACCGAGGCCGAACAGGTGAATGTAACGGTCACCAACCCGACCAGAAACGCCCAGGAGTTGGTACAGGCCCAGAGCGATGGCCACCACCCCGTGGCAAGGATGTACGCAGCAGTACGGACAAGCAAGCCATTGTCCCAGACAGAGCTAGACGAAGGGAGTACCGAGCTGCGGACACTACACGATCGGATGGAGGCCATGAGTATACAACCCAACGGAACTCTGGTAATAGAAATAGAGCACCAGGGGCGAACAAAGCTCTGCTCCATATGCCCCCCGGCCTGGAGACGCAAGGTCATATGGGACACCCACCAATTGGCGCACACCGGCATCAATCGAACCCGCCACCGGCTGATGGTGGACTGGTACTGGCCCGGCATGTCGGCCTTGACCCACCGAATAGTAAAAAGCTGCGAGATATGCCAAGTAGCGAAAAAGGGGAGGAGACCAGGAGCACCCGAAGGACAAAGACTATTCGCCGGACGCCCATTCCAACAGTTAGCCGTAGACCTCGTGGGCCCCCTACCTCTCACCAAGAGAAAAAACCGTTGGACAACGGTCCTAACCGACCATTTTACGCGATGGCAAGATACCATTGCCCTGCCCGACGCAACTGCGCCCACGGTGGCAATGGCCCTGGACGAGCGGGTTTTTAGCTATTGGGGACTCCCCGAGCAACTACACTTGGACCAAGGGGCTCAATTTGAGTCGACCATACTGGAAGAACTATGCACCCTGTGGGGAGTACGCAAGACGCGCACCACCCCCTACCACCCCCAAGGAAATGGCATGGTGGAAAGACAAAACCGGACCTTGGGAGATGCACTGTAAAAACTATGAACTGAGCACAGCACACTATTAGCAAATAGGAAGCTTTCCAATCAAACTGATGTTCAAGAGGGTTCTACTCTACATCCCCAGATAATCCAAGAGAAAACTCTATGAGAAACATGGTCATCTGTTAAGTGTGCGTTGTTATATCATGTGATTCAAAGCGCCAATGATAATACTGGCTGCCCTAATTTTTTACACAATCATTATCATGAAAATTTTTTAAAATTTATCAATTGCACTGTTAGTGCAATTCACATGTATTGACATGTGTATCACATGCATAGAGTTTCCTCCTTTTTATGGAAGTTTCAGCCTGGTATGTTTTTTTTTTCAGTCGACGAGGGGCACCACTTGAATTATAATTAGAATATAATCTTAATGATACTATTTCCAATGGGTATATATATTAGTAGTAATATATGAGCAGATCTCCCTACCAAGTGTTTTTTTGTGGGGTTAAAATCAGGGGTGATGCAATGGGTTACGGCGTTGGATGGATTCGCCGAGTTTATATTGTATTTTATTTGAGGGGTATTTGAGTGGCATTTAAGTGGCATTTGAGTTTTGATTATTTTTTTACTTAATTTGAACTTATATGGCGTCTACATTTTGAATGTATGGCATTTAAGTTTTTGATAATTTTTTGTAATTCGAACTCATATGTTATCTTGAGAGAGAGGAGAGAGGAGTTATATCTACATTAAATAAATACATTGATTAAAAATGAATCAATATATGATTATATACATTTATTGTATAATAAGTAGTGAAAATCTCTCCATATAATATAGTTAGAGTCAGAAATAGTAAGTAATACAAAGCACTAGGTTTTGTAATGTCAATCAATACACAGGCTTTTTTTTATACATTCATTCATGTATGGATAATTATGTGCATATTTATGACTATTTCTGTATAAAATTTTGGAAAAACATCATCAAATTAGCCCTCTAGATGGTTAAATAATTGCAATAGAAAACATTATATCTAATTTTTTTTGACATTCTTAAATTTTGAGAAAATCATCAAATTAAGCCTTTAGATGATTAAAATTTTACAGTAAATTTTGCATAATACAAAGCACTATAGCTCGTTTTATCCGCTTGAGACTACATGTTGTCAGCATTCGATATTGAGTTTACATACCATCAACACCAAGCTGTTCATCAAAACCTTGTAATTCGTTTTCTAGGAATTCCTTAAGAACTTCATCCTCATTCTTTGTTTTTGTTAGCTCCTCATTGGAATTTGTTTGTGTGCAATATTGTTCCCAATCACTAGCGTTGGTTGAAGAAATGAAGACAACATTGTGGTATGGAATAGGATTTCCATTCTTACTCTGTTTTTTTCCTTTGTAAATCATCACACCAGGTGCACATCTTTTAGCTTCCTCGTTGTATCTGATTGGTAGTAAAAGTGTTCTCGTCTCTCTTTTTCCATCTTTTTCAGTGACATAGCGAATGCAATTTACGATGGATTCTTCTCCATTGAATCGGAAAGGAATGAATCTTTGTACAACTTCGATGTAAGCAAAAATTGAACATTCTTTGAAATTGCTGAGATACTCGATGTCGTAAGCGAGTTTGAGTTCTTCTTCACTCATTTTTCTCAGTTTTTCAGCTTCAGCAGTAGCTTCCATTGTGGTTAAGCGTTTTGTGCTGATACGTTTGACATTGTAGTAAGTAGTCTCTGGTTTTTTTGAGTTTTCCATCTCACCCAAGTACAAAATGTTGAAAGGTAATGGGTAGTTATCGACATTGAAGCTTTCAACTACTCTACTTGGGCAAACGACTTTCTGAAAATTCGTTCCAGTTGAATTATCAAGATAGGTGAGAATGTAGTAATTTCCGTATGCACCAGTACTCTGTTCAATAGAAACTATTTGCAAAACTGATGGAACAGGAAGTGATGCTAGTGTAAGAAACCCTCCAATCTTTTTCAAATCACACGCCTTCCATTTTTTGAGAGATTTGGCCATCTTGAGAGCTCTTTCAGCATCAGTGAGCAATTCTTTTTGTTCCATAGTGTTTGATGCTGTGGGTAAAACCAGTTTTGGAAGAGCTCGTCTCTTTATTGTTGCTTCTTTTGTAACAGAGTTAGAGTTTTTTCTTTTGGTGGGTGTTTTGAGTGTTTTTTTGTTTGTTTTCGATTGGTTTTAAATCCATGTAAGAAGCAGAAAAGTCCTCCATAGTATTCTAAAAAAGAAAGAAATAATGTATAATTCAGCTTTTCATGTGGAACTAAAAGATTATTTATTTCATACTTTACATTATAGCTAAACTAATCTTGATTTTTGCTAGATAGGGAATAATAAATTTTTTAAATTTTACCTTTTATAAAGAGAAAGCTCCTAGTAGTTGCAATAGAAGGTGTAGTAGATGTTGCTTCTCCACTCGCTGTTGTAGAACTGGATGCTTTCTGTGTGAAAACAGTGGCTCTTAAATAGCTAAAGTTGCACTGGTTGAACTCTATGAATACCAATCTTCTTTATAATATAACTATGAATCAGCATTTTTTCCACGCGAAAACCAATGCTTTCGCGGGAATAAACAATTTATTTTCACGCGAATGGAAACCGTTGCTTTCGCGGGAATAGAAATTCTATTTTCACGCGAATAAAAACCAATGCTTTCGCGGGAATAAATAATTTATTTACACGCGAATGGAAACTGTTGTTTTCGCGGGAATAAATACTTTGTTTTCACGCGAATGGAAACTGTTGCTTTCGCGGGAATAAATAATTTATTTTCACGCGTATGGAAACCGTTGTTTTCGCGGGAATAAATAATTTATTTTCACGCGAATGGAAACCGTTGCTTCCGCGGGAATAAAAAAGTTAATTTCACGCGAAAACAAACCAATGCTTTCGCGGGAATACAAACTTTATTTTCACGCGAAAGCATTGGTTTGTATTCGCGTGAAAATAAAATTTGTATTCCCGCGAAAGCAATGGTTTCCATTCGAGTGAAAATAAAATATTCATTCCCGCGAAAGCAACGGTTTCCATTCGCGTGAAAATAAATTATTTATTCCCGCGAAAGCAACGGTTTCCATTCGCGTGAAAATAAATTTTTTATTCCCGCGAAAACAACGGTTTCCATTCGCGTGAAAATAAATTATTTATTCCCGCGAAAACAACGGTTTCCATTCGCGTAAAAATAAAATATTTATTCCCGCGAAAACAACGGTTTCCATTCGCGTGAAAATGAATTATTTATTCCCGCGAAAACAACGGTTTCCATTCGCGTGAAAACAAAGTATTTATTCCCGCGAAAACAACGGTTTCCATTCGCGTGAAATTAAATTATTTATTCCCGCGAAAACAACGGTTTCCATTCGCGTGAAAACAAAGTATTTATTCCCGCGAAAACAACGGTTTCCATTCGCGTGAAAATAAATTCTTTATTCCCGCGAAAGCAATGCTTTCCATTCCCGTGAAAATAAAATATTTATTCTCGCGAAAGCAACGGTTTCCATTCGCGTAAAAATAAATTATTTATTCCCGCGAAAGCATTGGGTTGTATTCGCGTGAAAAAATGCTGATTCATAGGATTTAATCAGTGCAACTTTACCTATTTAAGAGCCACTGTTTTCACACAGAAAGCATCCAGTTCTACAACAGCGATCGGAGGAGCAACATCTACTACTACATCCACTAACTATTAAAAGTTTTTCTGAGTGAATTTGAAAGTTTTCATTGAACTTAAGACTTAATTATCTGACTTAATTATCTCACTTAATTATTTGTTTACTTAAAAAGTAATGCTTTCACACAATAAATCACTCGTTCTAACAACAGTAACTGAAGACTCGACATCTACTATATAATATACCAACTGACTACTAGGAGTTTTATTCACAAGGTAAAATTTATTAGCTGAGACATTTAACTTACCTTTTTATGTGCTATTGTCACTTCTATTAAAAAGTAATGATTTTATTGTTATTATAGTGCTATGGAAACAGAAGAGGAGGATACTGATGTAGACATACATAAGGAATGGGAATGGCTCATGAAAAATCAAAATGATATCAGTTTTTCAAACGCTGATAATGAATACATGAATGATGAATGTAATGCTGAATATGAAAATAAAATGGAGATGAAACTTGAAAATGCTTTTCAAGACACACCTTCGACTTTTCAAGTTTCAGCAACTACTGAAAATACGATAGCCTTTGATATGCAGTAAGTTTTTAAAATCATAAATTAATAATGTTAGTAGAGTAATTCTTTTTGCTGGTTTTTTTAGAGTTATCTCATGAATCAACAAAAATAATGCGTTATCTCTTTATTGTAGACAGGACTCAGAATATCAGAGAATGAATGTAAAAGAGGGAGTTGAGAATTCATCTCATAGTACACAGTAAGTTTTTAAAAACCTAACTAATAATAATGTTTGAGACATTTTTTTCCTAATTCCATTTTAAAAATTAATTGATAATGGTGTTTAAGTCATTTTTTCTTCTGTTACATTTCATACAAGATGTATGTGAATGTTTTATAGAACAACTATTATGTGTTAACATTTCTATTGTAGACAAAGTTTAAATTATCGGGAGGAGAATGTAGAAGAAAAAACCCCTGAAATTTCCCCTAATTGGAAATGGTTAGAAGAAAATCTCATTTGTTTTCGTTTACCTGATGAAACAATCAATCAAATAGGGTTTGGTGCTGAACCTTCATCACCAAAGACTAGCATAATAGCTCAAGATATAGATCCAGTTGTGGAGGAGATAGTTGAAGAAAATGAGAATGATCCAATGATAGAAAATGAAGAAGAAGAAGAAGAAGAAGAAGAGGAAGAAGCACAAGAGGAAGAACAAGAAGAACAAGAAATGGAAGATTTAAATTTTGAAAGACCTACCCGAGTATCGACCCTAGGTATTGTTGATGATAGCATAGCTCCAACTTTTCAAGATGAAGAATGGGATGATTTGATAGCTAGATATTGGGGAGCTATGAAAATGAAACATAGAGCTGGAAAAGTCATAGAACTTTTAAATGTAAGACTTTGGGATGGGATTCCAAGAGACCAAGCTGATACCTACCAAAATGACTATCATGATTCAAGAGTGTTAGAATTGCTAAAAAAAGTTTGGAGACAATTGAGCTCGAGAGCGAAAGTCAACTGTAGCGTAGGTTGTATACTAGAAAATAAAAATGATGGTGAACTCCGATACTTTCACTCATCATCAAACAATGCTACCGTATATCCAAAAGCTAAACTGATTGAAACTGAAGGAGATCTTGATGACTTTTTTGTTGATGTTATGGAGACTGATCATCGTACAAATAGTTTGAGACGGAGACCAAATACGACTTGGAGATTGATGTTAATCACAAACATTTCGTTTTATTTCTACAAACTACTTGGAATGGGAAAAGTTGGATCACCACCAGAGCATTTACCCTCTCACCTCATTAACAACAGACACATACGAACCATGTTAAAAAACACAAAAGGAATACGAATTACCGACAATCTTTGTTTTTTTAGATGTCTAGCCTTACACAAAGAACTACAAAATAACGGTGGATTTGCAAAAGATCCGATAATTAAGGAGGTGAAGGAGTACCAACAACAATATCATAGTTTCATCTATGGTGATAGTGCTAAAAAGTGTGATGGGAAAGGAGTAACAGAAGCTGATTTATTGCTTTTGGAGCGAGCATTTCAACTGAAGATAACAGTGTTTTCTTTAAATGATGATATGACTTCAACAGTTATTTGGAATTCAAACTCTAGTTATAAGGAGAATCTATATTTGGATCTTTCTATCAATCACTTCAGTCTTATTACAAACTTGGAAGGGTATGTCAGAGCCTACAGATGTCCAACCTGTTCTACTTGTTATGACAGATTGGGGAATCTGAAAAGACACAGATGTTCAATCTCAGAGGCAACAACTATGCAGTTTTCTGGAGGACAATACAGTCCTACCGCTACAATATTCGACAAACTGAAGATTCAATTCGGGATAGATATCGGGTCAGATGATTCCTTGAGATACTATCCATTTTTTGCAACATTCGACATAGAGTGTTTGTTACCTAATTGCGAAAAAGATCGAGATACAGACACAACCATTTACACGAATGAGCATAAACTTTTAAGTATTTCAATTTGTTCAAACGTACCAGGCTTCAACAACCCGTGTTGTATTGTCAATAAAGGGGATGATGATGAATGCGTTGGAAAGTTCATTGAATACTTGGAAGATATTAGTGAAGAATCATATAGCCGATTGGAAAAACAATTTTCGCAAATCATAAAACAGATAAAAGGTGAATTACAACGACTGGAAGAAGCTGAAGAAAAGTTTCGTAGTGATTTTGAAAAAAATCGTTTCAGACGGAGAACAGGAGCTAAAAAAGTTCTGGATGATTTGTACAGCTATATGAAAAAACTCCCTATTCTAGGTTTCAATTCACAGACTTATGATGTCAATGTGATGAAAGGAAAACTGCTTCAAAAATTGAAAGATGTATCCGACACAGATTTTGATTTTGTTATAAAAAAAGGAACCAAGATGCCTGTTATCGGAATAGGATCTTTTTTGTTTTTAGATTGTACAAACTTCATCGCTCCTGGATATAGCTATGAAATGTATCTCAAAGCATACAAATGTGAAGCCGGAAAAGGATTTTTTCCTTATGAATGGATGAAAGACTTGGAACAACTTAATCAAGAACATCTACCTCCAAGAGAAGCTTTTTACAGTTCTTTAAAACAAAAGAACATCAGTGAAGAAGAGTACATAATTTGTCAAGAAGCATGGAAAGATAACGACATGAAGACAATGAGGGATTTTTTAAAATGGTACAACAACTTGGATGTAAAACCATTTGTTCAAGCGTTGGAAAGACAAAGATCGATCTACAGAGAGCATGGGATTGATATGTTAAAAGATGGTATATCTTTACCAGGATTAGCGATTCGATGGATGTTTAACAAAGCTCCTCAACCACCCCCTCCATACCTCTCTACATACTTGGATTTCGATGAACTTGGTAACTCGTTTCGTCAGACTCTCCCAATTTGTCTGATTGACAACTGCAATGCAGAACTTTATCCTCTAATAAAGAAAAACATAGTTGGTGGGCCGAGTCTAGTGATGCATAGATATTACGAAAAAGGTATAACTAAAATTAGAGAACATTGGTTGGGAAAAGAAGCAAAGGTTTGTGATAGAATCTATGGAGTTGATGCAAATGCGCTCTATTTATGGTGTATGATGCAATCAATGCCTACTGGCTATCCTCGAAGAAGAAAAATCGAAAACTCCTTTGTCGCTGAACCAGTAAAATTTAGCAAGGTAGCTCATAGCTGGTTACAGTTCCAAATGTTCTCAAAAAAAATCAATATCAGACATCAGCTCAACGGAGAAGTTACTCTCGGACAGCGAGGATTACCAGTTGATGGATTCTGTATTGAAAATCGTCATGTCTTTCAATTCCACGGGTGTTTTTGGCATGGACACGACTGCTCTTATAACAATGCTAAAGAGCAAGAGCTTCAAGCTAGTGGAAGAAAATCAAAAGCAAATCTGTTTAAAACTACGATGGAAAATGAAGAATATCTTCGAGCATTAGGTTACACTGTAATCTCGATTTGGGAGTGTGACTGGATGAAACGTGTAAAAACTCATACAAATTTACAAAAATTTGTCAACACGTTTTACAATTCTTTCTACCCTAAAATACTTGAAAAAAAGCTGAATCAAGAAGAAGTGTTGGAGAGAGTTCAATCAGAGGAATTCTTCGGATTTGTTGAATGTGACATCGAAGTTCCTGAGGAAGAGGAAGAAAAGTTCTCCGAAATGCCTCCGATTTTTAAAAATACGATGTTAACCAGAGAACACTTGAGCGATGAAATGAAAGTCTTTGCTGAAGCCGAAGGTTTTTTAAAGACTCCTCAACGCTCATTAGTTGGAAGTATGTACGGAGATAAGATATTGCTAATGAGTCCTTTGTTGAAATGGTACTTGAAACAAGGATTGAAAGTCACCAAAGTTTATCAGCTAATAGAATATATTCCTAGAAAAGCTTTTGAAGCTTTTGGAACATCGGTTTCAGACGCTAGGAGAATGGGAGATGCAGACCCTAGTCAAGAATTACTCGCTACTACTAGCAAGTTGGTAGGAAATGCTGCTTATGGAAAAACAATCACTGATAAAGAAAAACATACCACCATCAAGTTCATCGAAGGCGCCAGAAAAGCTTCATTTCGTATCAGAGGAAACAAATTTATCTCCATGGAAGAGATAGCAGATGATTTTTATGAAATCGTAACCTGTAAACAACTAGTAAGTTTTAAAACAATTATTTTGCAATTCAAAATTTATATTCTACAAGTTTACTTTGCTAATCAGTATCACCATCATTTCAGCTAACTATGAATGTTCCAGTACACTTGGGTTTCTCCGTGCTACAGTATGCTAAACTGAGAATGCTACAGTTTTACTACGACTTTATGGATAAGTAAGTAAAACCTAATTCCCTACTATTATTATGTATAAGTAAGTAAAACTCCCAAATAATCGAAGTAATCTTTTTATTTATAGATATATTGACAGAAGTGATTTCCAATATGTTGAAATGGATACAGATAGCGCATACATGGCGTTGAGCGGAACATTAGAAACACTGGTAAAACCAAGTATGAAAAAAGAGTTTTACAATGAATATGGTGATTGGTTTCCACGACCATACTGTGACAAACATAGGGATGAATTTTTAAGAATCAAAACAATGGGTTTAGAATGGAGCATGCAAGAATGTTGTGAAAAAGTACTAAAACATGGAAAAAGAACACCTGGATTGTTTAAAGAGGAATTTACCGGAGATGGAATTGTTGCGCTTAACTCTAAATCCTATTATTGCTGGGGAGAAAAAGGAAACAAGTTTAGCTCAAAAGGTTTGAACAAACGAATTAATCAATTGAACAAAGACAGTTATCTAAATGTATTGAACACAAAAAAGTCGTTTATGGGTAAAAATCGAGGATTTGTAGTAAAGGATAAAAAAATGTTGACATACAAGCAAATAAAGCGAGGACTCACATATTTTTATGCTAAAAGACGAGTGTGTTCTGATGGAGTATCTACCGAACCTACTTTGGCTTAAATAAAAACCTTCATAATAGTCTTATTTTTAAAACAGTTACTATAACTATATATATATAATACAAGAAATCATTCATCGTATATATTTATATAGACTTGATCTCGAATGCTGATGATATGTAGTCTCAAGTGAATAAATGAAGGTTATAGTACTTTGTACTACATAAAATTTACAGTAAATTTTAATAGATATAATGTTTTCTATTACAATTATTTCCCAAATACTGTAAATTTTAACCATATAGAAGGCTAATTTGAGGATTTTTTAAGATGCGATGTAAAGGAAAAGACTTTGCATTGATTATCATTACAAAACCTAGTGCTTTGTATTACTTAGTCTTTACTGACACTAGCTATATTATATGGGAAGGTTTACCCCTGCTTATTATGTAATAAATGTGTATAATTATATATTGATTCATTTTTAATCAATGTATTTATTCAAGCTAGATATAACTCCTCTCTCCTCTCTCTCAAGATGCTATATGAGTTCGAATTACAAAAAATTATCAAAAACTTAAATGCCATACATTCAAAATCTATATGCCATATAAGTTCAAATTAAGTAAAAAAATAATCAAAACTCAAATGCCACTTAAATGCCACTCAAATGCCCCTCAAATAAAATACAATATAAACTCGGCGAATCCATCCAACGTCGTAACCCATTGCATAACCCCCAAGATCTAATCCACAAAAAAACACTTGGTAGGGAGATCTGCTCATATATTACTACTTATATTTGTGAATGTATCCTGGTTTCACTATGAACTCCGACCTAAATGTGAAATTAAATTTCCAGGTGAAAAACAAACGGAAAATTAAAATATGCAATAACCCCAAGAATGGCTGACTGGCTGCTCTCCTATACTCACCTGTATCAGCCCATTTTAGATTATGCATATTTTCGAGGAGGCTCAAAAATCTTGCAAATCCAAATATTTGTTGATATCGCCACTATGCCCAGATTAGATTTTCATTGGTTTCAATAGATATTATTTCTCGACCAAGTAGGAAACCATCGAAACTGAAAGTTTAGTGAATGCATTGCTGCAAAAATTTATTGCAAACAGAGTTTGTCATGTAGAGCTTTAGAGTATGTCATGAAAATAAGGTTGGTCATGCAGGGCCTTACAGTGTGTCATATCTATGTGAAATTGGCCCTATGAACCAAAAAATCAAAGGAAAAATTATAGATTGTGTAACAAATACAAACCAGCGCTGCTCTTTTCATGTCACTTTTCTGATGTCACAGAAAAAATTTTTGTTTATGGAGTCATGAAAAGCTGATTAAGAAAAACTGCGGAAACCAACTTGTTTGTTTACAAGAATCCTCTTTGGGGAGTAACTCTACTAAGATCTTTGACTTTCAAATGGTCACTTTGTGATCATTTAGACTCGTTCTCTAACGTAGGCTGTATTGAAATCAAATAGCGCCTACAATTGTTTCTTCTTAGCAGCTAATGTTAATTAAAAACTGGTGATGTAACATTTGGTGTAATACTGCATTGAGTTGTGGACTTATTATTCATTGGATAATCCAGCTTGCAGATTGTCAATGTAAATCAACATTAGAGAATAATATTTATTTATAATAATTATTGCGGACTTATATAAAACAATGGACAAATCTGGAAATCCTGGTAATTAACTGGGGTTTCCCCACTGTTTGAAAACTTTCTCAGGCTGCGCGTTTTTCTCTATAATCATGCGCAAGAAATATATGCGGTGATATTTATTGCACTGATCGTAATTAAATAGTTTACATCAATATATATTGCAACACTTGTGTTCTAGAGATAGTATTCCAACTGGTTATAAGTAGTAATATATGAGCAGATCTCCCTACCAAGTGTTTTTTTGTGGATCTGACCTTGGAGTTGAGGCAATGGGTTACGGCGTTGGATGGATTCGCCGAGTTTATATTGTATTTTATTTGAGAGGCATTTGAGTGGCATTTGAGTGGCATTTAAGTGGCATTTGAGTTTTGATTAGTTTTTTACTTAATTTGAACTTATATGGCATTTAGATTTTGAATGTATGGCATTCAAGTTTTGATAACATTTTTACATAAGTCGAGCTCATATGGTATCTTGAGAGAGAGGGGAGAGGAGAGAGGAGAGATGGGAGATGAGAGAGGAGAGAGAGAGGAGAGAGATTTTTTAGTTTTCTATACATTCATGTATTTATGGTTAATTATGTACATATTTATGGCTATATTTATATTTACATAGAGAGAGAGAGGAGAGAGGAGATATATCTAAATTGAATAAATACATTGATTAAAAATGAATCATTGTATGATTATATACATTTATTACATAATAAGTAAGGAAAATCTCCCCATATAATATAGCTAGAGTCAGTAAATACTAAGTAATACAAAGCACTACAACTTGTAATAAAGACAAAGTAATAACAGTTAATGCATAGTTTGTTCCTTTACAATTGTCTTTGATGTACTGATGTTATATCTTAGGAAGGAAGACTTCTGTTCTATGTGCTTTTAATTTCGTAATGAACTAAAATAAAAAAGGTTATGTATTAGTATAGAATGATTAAGCAAAAATGTAAAATAATTACATGAATTTGAATTATAGTTCTAGTTACATTGGATAGCTTACATTATTAGAAAAGGGAAATAACTCACCAAGTTACATTGTTCAGCTTGTTCTTTCTTCAGCATTATTTTCACCAAGTGCTTTTGATTCTCTTTTATCTATCTAAAAGCAAACAAAAAATACTTGCTTTATAAGTATGCTGTAATAAATACACTAATTACACCAAAAAAGTGCTTTTTTAACATGGAAAAACGTATATATACAACATTTTGTTGTAAAAACTACACTAATTACACCAAAAAGTCCTTTTTTTCACCTTTAACATGTATATATTCAGCATTTTGTTGTAAAAAATACACTAATTACACCAAAAAAGTCCTTTTTTCACCTGGAAAATGTATATATTCAGCATTTTGTTGTAAAAAAATACATTATTTACACTAAAACAGTCCTTTTTTTACCTGGAAAATGTATATATTCAGCATTTTGTTGTAAAAAATACATTATTTACACCAAAACAGTCCTTTTTTCGCCTGAAAAATGTAGATATTCAGCATTTTGTTGTAAAAATACACTAATTTAAAAAAAGTCTTTTTTTCACTTGGAAAATGTATATATTCAGCATTTTGTTTAATTTATGGTAAAAATTAGTAAAACTCACCTATAGTGATATGATTGCCTTGAGTTATAGATTAGCTTCTTGAGCTCTTGTTCTGGACAGTTTTTTTCAGCATCATCGAAGTATAATCCATGTAGTTGAGTCTTCATTGGTTTGGTATCATCTAAGCAGGAGAGGAAGTAATGTTGTGTAACATTGACTCTTCATTGGTTTGGTATCATCTTGTCTTCAAAATCGATGTAGTTTGAGTCTTCATTGCTTTGTCATCATCTAAGCAGGTGGTAGATCTTGAAAGGAATTCCTGCTGTGTTGGAGAAATATGCTGTCTTCAAAATCCATGTAGTTTGAGTCTTCATTGGTTTGGTATCATCTAAGTAGGTGGTAGATCTTGAAAGGAATTCTTGCTGTGTTGGAGAAGTGTGCTGTCTTCAAAATCCATATAGTTTGAGTGTTCATTGGTTTGGCATCATATAAGTAGGTGGTAGATCTTGAAAGGAATTCTTGCTGTGTTGGAGAAGTGTGCTGTCTTCAAAAATCCATGTAGTTTGAGCCTTCATTGGTTTGGTATCATCTAAGTAGGTGGTAGATCTTGAAAGGAATTCTTGCTGTGTTGAAGAGGTATGCTGTCTTCAAAATCCATGTAGTTTGAGTCTTCATTGGTTTGGAATCATCTAAGTAGGTGGTAGATTTTGAAATGAATTCTTGCTGTGTTGGAGAAGTATGCTGTCTTCAAAATCCATGTAGTTTGAGTCTTCATTGGTTTGGTTCAAAATCGATGTAGTTTGAGTCTTCATTGATTTGGTATCATCTAATTAAGTCGTAGATCTTGAAAGGAATTCTTGCTGTGTTGGAGAAGTATGCTGTCTTCAAAATTCATGTAGTTTGAGTCTTCATTGGTTTGGTATCATTTAAGTAGGTGGTAGATCTTGAAATGAATTTTTGCTGTGTTGGAGAAGTATGCTGTCTTCAAAATTCATGTAGTTTGAGCCTTCATTGGTTTGGTATCATCTAAGTAGGTGGTAGATCTTGAAAGGAGTTCTTGCTGTGTTGGAGAAGTCGACTGTCTTCAAAATTCATGTAGTTTGAGTCTTCATTGGTTTGGTATCATCTAAGTAGGTGGTAGATCTTGAAATGAATTCTTGCTGTGTTGGAGAAGTGTGCTGTCTTCAAAATTGATGTAGTTTGAGTCTTCATTGGTTTGGTATCATCTAAGTAGGTGGTAGATCTTGAAAGAAATTTTTGCTGTGTTGGAGAAGTGTGCTGTCTTCATCTTCATTAGCTTGGTATCATCTAAGTAGGTGGTAGATCTTGAAATGAATTCTTGCTGTGTTGGAGAAGTGTGCTGTCTTCAAAATTGATGTAGTTTGAGTCTTCATTGGTTTGGTATCATCTAAGTAGGTGGTAGATCTTGAAATGAATTCTTGCTGTGTTGGAGAAGTGCGCTGTCTTCAAAATCGATGTAGTTTGAGTCTTCATTGATTTGGTATCATCTAATTAAGTCGTAGATCTTGAAAGGAATTCTTGCTGTGTTGGAGAAGTATGCTGTCTTCAAAATTCATGTAGTTTGAGTCTTCATTGGTTTGGTATCATTTAAGTAGGTGGTAGATCTTGAAATGAATTTTTGCTGTGTTGGAGAAGTATGCTGTCTTCAAAATTCATGTAGTTTGAGTCTTCATTGGTTTGGTATCATCTAAGTAGGTGGTAGATCTTGAAAGGAGTTCTTGCTGTGTTGGAGAAGTCGACTGTCTTCAAAATTCATGTAGTTTGAGTCTTCATTGGTTTGGTATCATCTAAGTAGGTGGTAGATCTTGAAATGAATTCTTGCTGTGTTGGAGAAGTGTGCTGTCTTCAAAATTGATGTAGTTTGAGTCTTCATTGGTTTGGTATCATCTAAGTAGGTGGTAGATCTTGAAAGAAATTCTTGCTGTGTTGGAGAAGTGTGCTGTCTTCATCTTCATTAGCTTGGTATCATCTAAGTAGGTGGTAGATCTTGAAATGAATTTTTGCTGTGTTGGGGAAGTATGCTGTCTTCAAAATCTATGTAGTTTGAGTCTTCATTGGTTTGGTATCATCTAAGTAGGTGGTAGATCTTGAAAGGAATTCTTGCTGTGTTGGAGAAGCGTGCTGTCTTGAAAATTGATGTAGTTTGAGTCTTCATTGGTTTGGCATCATCTAAGTAGGTGGATCTTGAAAGGAATTCTTGCTGTGTCACATAAGTAGGAGAGAAAGTCATGTTGTTTTACATCTATCGTTGGTGTTGGTAGATCTTGACCATATGTTTATAGTCTTTGCTACTGCTGCATTTCGTCTCAAACAAGAGTCCAAAGTAGACATCATAACTACAAAATACAAAAAATTGTTAGTTACAATTGATTCATTTATTTTCATTGGCTTTATCTACATAGAGTAGCGAAGAAAAAGTTTGTGTGAGTATAAAACTATCTAGTAGAGATAAATTTATATCTAGGTTCAACTAGCATTGAATAATTATTATTATTTTGTTAATAATAAATAAGTAGAGTCGGCTACTTTACTAGAACTTGGACAAACACTTATTTTAAAAATGAATAATTAGAGCTTTCTACTAGTGTTAAATAATTAATGATAATAATTTACCTTATCACCACTTAGAGCCAGATGATTTAATTAACTAAAGACAAATAATTATTTTAGCAATTCTTACCTTGATGCTGGATGTTCTCCTAGTAGCTGTAGTAGATGATGGTTCTCCGCTTGCTGTTGAAGAACTGGATGCTTTCTGTGTGAAAACAGTGGCTCTTAAATAGCTAAAGTTGCACTGATTAAACCCTATGAATCAGCATTTTTTTCCAATGCTTTCGCGGGAATAAATAGTTTATTTTCACGCGAATAGAAACCGTTGCTTTCGCGGGAATAAATAATTTATTTTCACGCGAATAGAAACAGTTGCTTTCGCGGGAATAAATAGTTTATTTTCACGCGAATAGAAACCGTTGCTTTCGCGGGAATAAATAATTTATTTTCACGCGAATAGAAACAGTTGCTTTCGCGGGAATAAATAGTTTATTTTCACGCGAATAGAAACCGTTGCTTTCGCGGGAATAAATAATTTATTTTCACGCGAATAGAAACAGTTGCTTTCGCGGGAACAAATAGTTTATTTTCACACGAATAGAAACTGTTGCTTTCGCGGGAATAAATAGTTTATTTTCACGCTAATAGAAACCGTTGCTTTCGCGGGAATAAATAATTTATTTTCACACGAATAGAAACAGTTGCTTTCGCGGGAATAAATAGTTTATTTTCACGCGAATAGAAACCATTGCTTTCGCGGGAATAAATAATTTATTTTCACGCGAATAGAAACAGTTGCTTTCGCGGGAATAAATAGTTTATTTTCACGCGAATAGAAACCGTTGCTTTCGCGGGAATAAATAATTTATTTTCAAGCGAATAGAAACAGTTGCTTTCGCGGGAACAAATAGTTTATTTTCACACGAATAGAAACTGTTGCTTTCGCGGGAATAAATAGTTTATTTTCACGCGAATAGAAACCGTTGCTTTCGCGGGAATAAATAATTTATTTTCACACGAATAGAAACAGTTGCTTTCGCGGGAATAAATAGTTTATTTTCACGCGAATAGAAACTGTTGCTTTCGCGGGAATAAATAGTTTATTTTCACGCGAATAGAAACCGTTGCTTTCGCGGGAATAAAGAATTTATTTTCACGCGAATGGAAACCGTTGCTTTCGCGGGAATAAACAGTTTTTATTCCCGCGAAAGCATTGGAAAAAATGCTGATTCATAGGGTTTACTCAGTGCAACTTTAGCTATTTAAGAGCCACTGTTTTCACTTAGAAAGCATCCAGTTCTTCAACAGCAAGCGGAGAAGCATCATCTACTACAGCTACTAGGAGAGCATCAAGGTAAGAAACGCTAAAATAATTATTTGTCTTTAGTTAATTAAATCATCTGGCTCTAAGTGGTGATAAGGTAAAGAATAATCAATAATCATTTAACACTAGTAGAAAGCTCTAATTATTTATTTTTAAAATAAATATTAAAAACTTGTGAAAATGAACTGGTAACATTACGTCGACTGAAATAATGCCTAAAACGTCTCGCATAAATTTTGGTCTGACCAAAAACGGACTGAAAACCTTTACCTTTAGAGCGAGTACAAAATTATCATAACTTGGTCAAGAGAACGACTCCATATCGTAATAGGAGGATAACTCCACAGTGCAACTAGTTGAGTTCTTCAACTAGTGTTAAATAATAATTTTAATCACTTACCTTAATACAGAAAGTCTCCTAGTAGTTGTAGTAGATGTTGATACTTCAGTCACTGTTGTTGGAGTGGATGCTTTCTGTGTAAAAGCGATGCTTCTTATATAGCTAGGTTGTACTAGGTACCGATTGACACGAGCTGATTCCAATGAAAAGCCTTTATAATATATAAGGTCTTTACGTAGAAAACTCACGCGAAAACTAAAAAAAAACATTCTTCGCGGGAGTTTTCCGTCTTATATGTTATAAAGGCTTTACGCAAAAAACTCACGCGAAAACCAAAACTATATAAAAACTTCTTCGCGGGAGTTTTCCTTCTTATGCGTTATGACAGCTTTATGTAAAAAACTCACGCGAAAACGGAAAAATAAAAAAAACTTCTTCGCGGGAGTTTTCCTTCTATGTACTATAAAGGCCTTGCGCGGAAAAATAACGGTAAAAAAAAAATTCCGTGAGTTTTCTGCATAAAGCCTTTATAACATAAAAGAAGGAAAACTCCCGCGAAAGAATTGTTTTGTATTTCCCGTTTTCGCGTGAGTTTTCCGTGTAAAGCCTTTATAGTATATAGAAGGAAAACTCCCGCGAAGAGAATTTTTTTACTGTTCAACTTTTCGCGTGAGTTTTCCGCGTAAAACCTTTATGACTTATAAGAAGGAAAACTCCCGCGAAGAATTTTTTTTTCAGTTTCGGTTTTCGCGTGAGTTTTCCGCGTAAAGACCTGCTTATATATTATAAAGGCTTTTCATTGGAATCAACTCGTGTCAATCGGTACCTAGTACAACCTAGCTATATAAGAAGCACCGCTTTTACACGGAAAGCATCCACTTCAACAACAGTGACTGAAGGATCAACATCTACTACAACTACTAGGAGACTTTCTGTATTAAGGTAAGGAATAATAAATAACTATTTAACACTAGTTGAAGAACTCAACTAGTTGCACTATGGAGTTATCCTCATATTACGATATGGAGTCGTTCTCTTGACCATAGAAGTATCTCTCCTAGATAATTTTATGCTCATAGAACCTATCCTGTTTGCGCTCAAGATCGCAGTCTTTTGGCATTGATTGACAGAATTGTCGTAGGTCCGAGAGAAAAAATAGGTTAGCCTTAAATGACATCTTGAACGACAGGTTGATTTAGAACTTTACAGCCAAAAAATGATTACAACTTTTATTATTGTATTGTTTTACTTTATTATCAACATATAACAGTTATTATTCATTGTATTTAATATGAAAAATAATTTTTACTGATAATGATTATTATTCTTATTATTATTACTATTGTTAATATTATTGTGATTTCATTTGGTTTTCATTGTTACTTTATTGAATTTTGTTCAAGTCTTGTGATCTAAATAATAAAAGAATGATAAATATTTATTTACCACTAGTTGAAAAACTTACCTACTTGCACTATGGAGAAAATAGCCTCCTACAACCAAATCCGTTTGTGTTACAAACCCTGTCTTTGGATATTGATAAAAATGTTATCTTCTTTGTATTATGATTAAATAATAATAAATAGCTCACATTTTTTAAAATATTTCTTATTTTTTGTCTTTTTAGATTGGATAGTTAAGATGGCAATTTTTGTATTTTGTAGACACGATGCCTACTTTGGACTCTTGTTTGAGACAAAACGCAGCAGCAGTAAAGACTATAAAACATCTGGATCAGATCCAATTGAAGTAATTGCAGATAACTAAAGGAATAACATGTACTACAGCATACAGAGTGAACAAGGTGTGTGTAGATTATTACTCAGTCTCATTACACTACTATTACTAAGAATTATTGTAGGTGTTGGATAAAGGATTAAGCAGTAATGTATTAGCAAGCATTAGCAATAAACATAGACTTTTCAACAATGACATTAACCAAAAAAAATAGTATAACAAAGTCATGTTTGAGCTAATAAGTTGTTGCTAAGATGTTTGAATTAACAACTAGGTAGCTAAAATAAGTTTTTCATGAGGATCTCCTGACAGTTGTGATTCCTTGAGTGGTGAGCAGACTTTTAAATCTACTGTAGTTATCTTTTGTTGATCTTATTGAGTCTTTATCAGTTAGTACATCATGCAACAAATTCTTTGATAGCTTAGCGCTAAGCCATCTTCCCTTGAGTTTTATCCTGTCAGTATCCAGATCGTATTTTCCAGAATCTCTCAATTGATACAATATTTTTACACCTAACGCTTGATTGTCTTTACTAGCTGTCATGTCGGATACTTTCTTTTTAAACTCTTCTAATTGTTGCATCATTCTCTCCGAATCTCTATTGCTATCATCGTCAATTGTGTTTCTATCAAACGATGATGGTGAGAGCTTTGGTGTTTTAGCAGAGCTCCAGCTCTTTGGTTGCTTGTACTCTCCCCTAATCTTTCCAACATCACTCCGATAGGTTTTTGTGCTTTGAACATTTTCATTTGTCTTTTTGCGCTCAAGCAACTCGTTTTTGATTCCCATTACTATTTCATTCGTTTCAACCAAAATATTTTGGATTTTCTCGATATCTCTCACCATTTTGTCTTTTGTCGGGTTGTCATACAATGATGACGCAAACTTGTCTTGGTCGGTTGATTTAGCCCCACTGATCTTTTCCATCAAACTATGATACTCCTCTTCTGGTATAGCAAAATAACGTTTATCATATTTTAAAGGCGGAAGATTCATTTTGTATTGATATTAAAACCTGTGCAATCAGGATGATTATAGGGTCTAAAAAAAGCTACCTCTCCCAATCTGCATTAAAATTTGTTGTTTGTCAGCAATCAGTGTTTGTACCTCCTTGAAGCGCTACTACCTAATAAACTGAGTTGTGTACTGATTAGTTATTTGTAGCTCTTTTTGAAGCCTCCTCTCTCCTCTACCAAATACTCCTCTCTCCTCTCTTGCAGTTATTTCCCAAATACTGTAAATTTTAACCATCTAGAGGACTAATTTGGTGATTTTCCAACATATTTTATAGCATTCAATATAGTTATTATGTCATAAATGTATATTATTCAATCTAGATATAAATATATCCATAAATATGTACATAATTATCCTTATATACATGGTTGTATAAAAAACTAAAAAATCTCTCTCTCTTCTCTTCTCTCTCCTCTGTACATAGCTATAAAATGTTAATATGGACATGAATTTGGACATGCGCATGTACATAAATATGAACATAGGTATGTACATAAATGGACATGAATATGGACATGTACATAAATGGACATGAATATGGACATGAATATGGACATGAATATGGACATGAATATGGACATGAATATGGACATGAATATGGACATGTACCTATTCATGTCCATTTATGCACATGTACATGAATATGGACATATGCGTATTTACTGACTCTAGCTGTATTATATAGGAAGATTTTCCCTACTTATTATGTCATAAATGTATATAATCATACAATGATTCATTTTTGATCAATATATTTATTCAATGTAGATAGATCTCCTCTCTCCTCTCTCTATGTAGATATAAATATACCCACTCTCCTCTCTCCTCTCTCTATGTAGATATAAATATACCCATAAATATGTACATAATTAACCATATATACATGAATGTATAGAAAACTAAAAAATCTCTCTCCTCTCTCTTTCTCTCAAGATACCATATGTATGTATGTATGCATTGATTGTCATTACAAGTTGTAGTGCTTTGTATTACTTAGTATTTACTGACTCTAGCTATATTATATAGGAAGATTTTCCCTACTTATTATGTAATCAATGTATATAATCTTATAATGTTTCATTTTTGATCAATATATTTATTCAATGTAGATAAAACTCCTCTCTCTCTCTCTTCTCTCTCCTCTCTCTCAAGATGCCATATGAGTTCGAATTATGTAAAAAAATTATCAAAACTTAAATGCCATACATTCAAAATCTATCTGCCATATGAGTTCAAATTAAGTAAAAAAATAATCAAAACTCAAATGCCACTTAAATGCCACTCGAATGCCACTCAAGTACCCCTCAAATGAAATACAATATAAACTCGGCGAATTCATCCAACGTCGTGACCCATTGCCTCAACCCCAAGGTCTAATCCACAAAAAAACACTTGGTAGGGAGATCTGCTCATATATTACTACTGTTATACTCCCAAGTTCTATATAAAATCTGAGGACAAGATTTCTATTCTCAGCTATAGACATAAACCTGCAATGATATCTGTTGTTGGTCAGCGTATGCTCATCCACCGGACTCCTTGTGAACTAGTAAGTAGTCATTTTCATATATTGTTTGCTATCAGCACAGCAAAAAAAATATTTTTCAATGTTTTTCTAAACTATTATTGTTATACTGAATTGTGATTCAAGTATATTTGTTGTACATTATAGATCTCTGCATTGCTAACGCGTTCGCTTTCTCAATCTCCTACACCCATCTCCGCCAATACTAGTCATAGTAACATCACAGAGTACAATAAAGAACTATCAAAAATTTCTGCGAATGAGGGGCATCAGGTGGAGGTTTTGCTGCATACCAAGCTAAAAAGTCCTTCTATAACTACACTAGCAGAGTTGGTCAAGTATTCTGTAGACCTACAGAATATTGTGTCATTGGGCGTATCACTCCGACAAGTTGAAGAAGTGGGCGGAGCATCTGATCTGTTAGCTGACGTTAATTACTACCCGCATGTACACGGTCAGTACTAGTCTGTATGTTGTTTGTGCCCTACGCAGTGATCCCACACTAAATATCAAATACTTTATTGATCTACAACAGCAATGCATAAATTTTATGATGTCAACTTTCTTTTTAGATGGTTTGTTACCAAAAAAGCTTTTTTATTTGAAAATCGTGCAAAATTTTTCTTAAAGCTAAAATGTTTTGTATCGTTTATTTTCTTTTTAATTGTATGTTAAATGATATTCCGTACTGTTCTTGAAAGGCTGGAGGACTTTAAAAAGCCAGAGACTTTTCAAAACACTATTTCTAATAACGTATTTCGCTGCCAGCATTTGTTACTGCAAGTGTACGTATAACTACTCGAAGAATGCAGCTGTTGTCTAAACTCCTTACATGCAGTTTTTATGTTGGTTCCTCTTGCAGATATAGTGACTCTGCTGAAAGCTGTGGGTGTAGAAGAGGTTGGTGGTGTGATTACCAAATGTCCATTTATACTTGGAGAAGATGCAGAGACTATTAAACTAAAGTTGGTATATCTTAGTAGTAGGAGGTTTACTAGGTCACAGATTGCCAATATCATCACAAAACAACCCAAATGGTTGCTGGAAAACCTCTCAGAAGTTGATGCCAAACTTGCTGCAGTGCAGCAGGTTTTTCACTTGACTAGTAAGTCTCCATTTGCCTAGTAATAATATTATTGGATGGGAACCAACTCATTATTGTGCTAGTAATCGACCATTACTATACTGTTACTAGTTTGCGGTACAAGTACTCCACCAGTACTACACTATTACTGGTATGTGATACTAGTACTCCAAAAGTACTATACTATTACTAGTATGTGGTACAAGTACTCCACAAGTACTATACTATTACTACTATGTGGTACTAGTACTCCACAAGTACTGTACTATTACTAGTGAGTACTGTGCTATTACTAGTTTACCATCACTCGTATGTTATTCACAGGGTTAATGGTTTCCCTATTGTAGATAGAGATTTGCGTGATGTAGTGTCAAGAAGTCCTAAGATGGCGCTGGTTAATACTCTAATCTTGCATGTAAGAACCCTGATCTGCTTATATGCATGCATATATACATGGTTGGCATCAATGGGGATAGTGTCCACTTTTCATACTGGGTGTTATTTACTAGTGACAGTTATTTGCCAAGTTACAGTTCCATTCCGTGTATATGGGTGATGATGCTCTGTTTTAAGTTGATCATTTAAAATCACTGTGCTTGGCACTTCACCCACTCGTTCAAACATCATAACTAAAAAATACAAGCTGAAGTTAATATAAAAATATAGGCTAGATATAAAATTGCTGCAGTATTTACTGGAAACACTTAGTTCTACCAGTTAGTTGTATTTTATATATGAATCACAAACCTTTATAAATTTAGAATAGTCTTTACTAAATATTTCAGAATCATTTATGGAAATTCATAGATTACTGCATTGTTTTATATGCACGAACGTGTGTAAGTAATTTTGTCAATCCTGCATGTATGTATTGGCCAGAGTTTTTCCATTTGATATGGGGAAACTTTAAGGGGGTTACCACCAATAAGATGAGTTTAGATGAAAGGAACTACCTAAAATATTTGAAGTAGATGATTCTAAAAAACTCAAGATTGTTTTACTCAGTGGAGATGACTCCAACTTTACAGTTAAACCCTATATAAAGAAGACAACTTGCGAAAAACTAGCTGCATCTGTAACAATTTTTCTGCTTTCCGTAGCTCAATTATCAGCCTTCTTATTTCTGACTTTAATTTTTTTAATTCATCAATTTAATCAGTTAGCCTTAGTTCTGATGCCTTATCAAGCGGGCAAAACACCAACAAAATAAAACGGAACATTTTATTTATTTAATAGCGCTGAAACGTTGCAAAAACAACTCTATATGGTAATGAAAGAGACTTAAGACTGAGAGGGACTATTGCATTCCCATTAATTTACAATCATTGTATCATGTTTATTCGTAGCAATTCAAGTACATGATGAGTGGTGCCTACGATTGTGATGAACAAATGCTCAAAAAGATTGTGATTGGCTGTCCTGCCGCAGCATACGTATGTAAGTGAGATAAAAACTCTGATTGTGATGTAGACTAAGATAAATATGATATAGTTAAGTCTGTGTACAGTTGTAGGTATCCCCCACCAATTGTTGACTTGTCTGCTCCTGTAAACTAAATGTATGAGCTATTTTTTATTTTGGCAGATGAGCCGTGCTTAAAGGAACGAATGGACTTTCTTACACAAACCATGCAATTGGGCATTGAGCAAGTGGCAGCTTGGCCCAGCATTCTTCGCTGTCGACTGAGAATATTAAAGCAGAGACATCTGGTGCTCAGACAGATCAATATGGCGGAATATGACAATACGAAACCTGGTTACATCTCTTTGCAAAAACTTGTCAGCGGAAAGGACAGTGATTTTTGTGAAAAGGTTGCTAATATTCCACTACAGCTTTATTATGATTATCTCAAAACTTTTTAAAATTATTTATTATAAAATCTAAGTGTACACTATTCAGTAGTTGCAGGGGACTTTTGCATCATATCACATTGTGTATTGTTAGAATTGGTCATATATATTACATAAAACAATGTACAGTTGATTGATATACATAACAGTAACAGAGAGCTCACAGTCTATACATCCCAAGGAACCTCGGTGTATAACTCTAGCTTTAGTCTATACGCCTAAAACAGTCAGGAAAGTTATAAAACTCTTTGAAAAAGCACAATTCATCAATATATCTAGATTTAGCAGTATGCAAAATAAATATTCAATGACAGCAACGGAGAGAAATGTAGATCAGACGATGCAATGCACACATCCTCTTCCTCACCACCGGAAACCAGATTTTAGACTAGCAAGTGAGCTGAGGATACTAACAGGCTCAGTATTGAATTACCAATACCAGTCCTAGTATCAAAACTACATATAAAGCTAAGATTAAGGACTTATTAACATAATAAAAAATTGCTTATGATAGATGAAATTTTTTATTGCAAACACTTGACAAGTCAGTACTGACATTGTGCCAACTAAATATAATATAGATGTATAGCATACCAGGGATGAATCATTAAGTAACATCCTATTGTTGAGGCACCAAAGCTGCAGCATCAAGATCTGATGCGTATAACCTAATAGCTGCTACGGACAGTCCAAATGCAGCTATACTTTTCACCCAAGCCCTAAAATGATACAAAAATATCGGTAGATTGGAGAAGACTACATGTTGTAAATTGTCATGACAGCAGAGCTGTGACAAATCACGATTTTCATGACTCAAATCAAATCATTTGAATTTTCCTTCAAATCAAATCAAATTTTTACAAGTGAGTAAAAATTTCAAATCAAGTCAAATCATGCATTTTCCCAAATCAAATCAAATATTTGGAGCGTCATTTGCAGCAAATTTTTCAAATCATCTCTGAAACTATTAGAAATGTAATGAAAAAAACCTTCAGCTTTTAATAGGCTGCCTAAACAAATTGACCTAAATTTAGATCACAATGTGTGGTTAGCTGGCCTCTAGAAAACAATATTCTAACTTGATTACTTTCGCAAACTACTTGCATTTTCCTTTGTACATTTTCGAGTGGAACTTATTTATTGGTATGCCGACCGATATATATTATCATTTAAATTCCAAAATAATGCTCAGACTAGCCAAATGAACTAGCCAGTTCCATGCAATAAATAAAATGTACACCCAGTAAACAAAACAATCAACCACCATAGGTTATACCTTTCTGAAGTTCTTTCATTGTCAAAAGACTGTCGTTGTGGTAGCTTATTGCTAATAGTACCAGCGATACTAGATAATTGATAAATAATAGCAAACACTGAGCATTAGTTTGCATATGTATCAAAACAGTTATCATTATAGTACGCCATCAACTAATGCATTACTCACTCACTACAGATAAGTAAATAACCTGGTCGCCATTCATAAACACTCTCAGCTAACCACTTTCAAGTCAGAAAAGAAAGTAGTCAACTAATAATTCAACTATTGCTGATGAAAACTAATACATAAAATAAAAGGCAGCATAGTCTTCCATGATCCTTGATTACTATAGGCTAATAATTAGGTAGTTTCTTTTCACTGTTTTTATTTATTTGCTACAATTGAATACTACAATCTCAGGTCAATTACAAGCATTAAGAAAAGCTGCAAACATCATCATTGGTTTTTTTGATGATTTGTCGTATTTTTGCAAATATTTGGTCAAATCGTGTGAAAAGAGGCAAATCAAATCAAATAATGATGAAGAGTAACCAAATCAAATCAAGTCAAATCACCAGTTGTATCAAATATTTGAAACAAACCATTTTTCAAATATTTGAGTCACCAAATATTTGAATCTCGGTGATTTGGTCACAGCTCTGCATGACAGGGTTCTAAAATGATAGAGTTGTCACTAAGTGTTCTTCAAGGTGGTGAAGTAATAACGGTTGATGCCGTAGATATTAAAAAAAAATGAAAAATCAACTGACTCGCCTGTATCAGGGTGTTTACCGAGTTGCACTGAAATAAAACTTCCATTTAAACCAAACATCATAAACGCTCCTCTCTTAAAAAAAAAACACAACTCAGTCACATGATGCTAGTGACCAGAAATTGCTGAATGTGAACAACAAATATGCACTGCAGAAAATGACATCTTTCTGCCTTAAGGTGGTCATGTGGGGAAAAATTTGTTAAATATTGGGACAAATAAAGACAGGAATGAACGCCAAAGAAAAAGAACGTAAATAAACGTGGACTCCTTTTAAAATTCAAGCGGACAATGCTAAAATGAATACCTGGTATGGGGTACAGAAGAATATTTCAACACTCATTCTAGGAAATATGGACACCCATTTCCAGCTGCATATAAAACATAATTTCAAAGTGCTTCCTGTAAGTGTCAACATTTAATTTTATTAAAAGTAAAAAACTCAGGAAACAAAAGTCCAAGTAATATTTTATATGGTGCTGGAAATGAATATCGACAGTTTATAAAACGAACGTTGAAATATTTTTCTTCTCGTATAGTTTTAGGCACTCATTTGAGGGTAATTAATGTTTGTTCTTAAAAGTGTTTATGTTCATTCCAGATTTTTCTGCATTCATTCCTATTGACGGGCATTCCATCTATGCCCATTCCAATACCCACAAACCTCCGAGGTAATTTTTTTGCAGCAATTGCTACTCACCATCTTTCAGCTTCAGTGTAGAGAGATTTAGTGAAATCAAGAGTCATTCGAAATTTACTCGTTGCTCCTTGAACTGGCATATTAGTTTGTGTAAACTTTAGTGGTTAGTTGCTGACCTATAACAAAATAGCAATCATAAAAGAAGAATAATGGAAAATGAAACTATAGCTAAAAAAATTATTTTTACTTGTAAACTCTTGTCTCAAAAACTCATAGTTGGGACTGAGCTTCCAATATTTTCACATGGGGTTGTAAAGCTACAGAATCAAATGTATTTGTGGAGGTTGTCCTTTCGGAAGCCGAGAGAAAAGACAAGTCTCTCAGTTGTACGAGTAGGCAACATATCGCAATACTTATATAGCAATTTTATAGCAACACTTGTCAGTAATCCATTCCATGGGCTTATCACTGATAAATATTTGACACAGAAATATTCGTTTGCATATAACCTTTTGCGCACACTGAAGTACATAATAATAAATTTTGTTATATATATATAATATAATATATAATACTTTATTGGCATCAATATCATATTATAAAAATGTTTTTCATAAAGTGCCATAGCTAAAAGAAAAACAAAAATCAAAAATGAAACAGAAATATAAAATGAACACAGAAAAAAAGAAGTCTACTCAAACACAGTTTATTTAAAATAATTCTCCATTGGTATTTAAAAGATATTTGAATAAATTTGATTTGAAAACAGACAGGGTTTGTGAGATTCTCAGAGAAGTAGGCAGTTGGCTGAATGTGGCAGATATATGTGTTTCTATTGCAGCTTGTGTGTTGGCATAAAGTTTCTTGCAGTTACGAAAATTAAAATTGCAGTTACGACTAGTGGTAAAATCAACAGAAATAAAGCTAGGAAAAATATTATTAAAAATTTTAAAACCAGTGATTGCCGTAAAATATTGAGCCAATTTTGGTAATGGTAACAGCTGAATTGAAGTGGCGATGTCATTTGTTCTAACTAACGAAAGAGGAATGGTATGAACATTTGCTATCAATCGAAAAGCTCTTTTCTGTAATGAAAATAACGATTTTGACAGGTATTTAGGAGATAGATTGTGATAAATAATTGTTCTGTGCGTTATCAGCAGGTAAAGAAATTGGCATTTAAAATTTGACTTTTGCTGCAGTAAGTAGGAATCTGAAAAAATATTTTGTTTATAATTTTAACTAGCTTCAGTCAGCAACGTCGTGTCATAGCTCATATTGAGAAATTTTACTAGTGATTTTATTGCATAAAATAATTACAACGATGATGCATAGGTTTTACATCAAATTTATCTTCTACAACAACTAAAAAAACTCACTAAAATTGCTTCTATTTCTAGTCTAAATATTCCAGAACATCATTTGACAATATGCACACAGTGCTGCTCATATAAAACTCATTCATCATGATCTTTAATGATTGAAGGCTGAGTGATTAATCAGTTGATCAATAAAAAAAACTGTTTTTGAAGAGATCTACTAAAAATTGGATTAGCGGAGACACTTTCACTTTTAAAAAAATTAAAAACTTTTGTTGTTATTATAATATTAATTAATATACAATAATAATAATAATATAATAATAATAATACTTAGAAGAAGACTACCATTATTATTAATTATTATTATTACTCATGAATGAAATATTTCATATGACATGTTGTTATCATGATTATTATTATTAATGATAATCATTAATAACAGTATGGATGAAATAGGTGTGATAATAATAATAATGATAATAATAGTAATAATGCTACTCTGTTGATTATTATTATTAATAATTATTATTTATTAATTATGAATTGAATAACTGAGTATTACCTCTGTGACGATAGGACACTCTAAATCACTAGGTGCAAGTGGAGTACCTCAGGAGGAAAACAGTGTGCTACAGTGTTATTACATGGTTACAGCATGTAGCTGTCTAACGATTATACGGTTTCTGGTAGCACTCTCATTTCACGTATAGTTCTAGGTAAAAAGCTGTTGTGAAGGATACTGGAGGTTGCATATATGGATGTGAGCTCTCCACAGCTAGCAGCCCGTGTGACTATCATTGTTTTAGATCTGTTATTGATTATTTCATCATAACTGGATGAGAGTACACTGTGTCGTTCCTCGTCTTGGAGGATTTTGGTAAGCAACGCTACCCTATGGTTCTGCCTGCGCCTGGTTAACGTCGGGAAACCTAACTGTTCTCTGGCTTCACTGACACTGTCGCGACTTTTCAAACCACTCACAAATCTAACAGCTCTACTCTGAACGCCTTCGATTGAGTTTATGATAGCCTTGTTGGTAGGGTCCCACACTGTATCGGCATATTCTAAAATGGGTCTACATAGACTGGTGTATGCAAGCAGTCGGCTGTTTTTGGGCGCAGTACCGAGTGTATATTTGATTGCACCCAAGATTTTACTAGCTTTCTCAGTTTTCAAGGCTATGTGTTGGTTGAAATGTAGATTGTGTTGAAGGATGACGCCTAAATATTTGGCGCTCTCCACCTATGAAATTTGTGAGGAGCCAAGCTTGTAATGTAACTGAGGCTTAGGATTTGGATTTGGTCCAAATCACATGGCATGACACTTAGTTAGTAGAGTTAAAAGGCATTTTCCATCATTGTGACCACCTTCTTTCTTCTACGGAACTAATGTTCTCTTGGAAGGCTACCATTTCATCGTCATTATTTAGACGCTACAACGAGTTGAATTTGGTACCACGTGACTCTATCAAAACCGCAGTATAAAAAAATGTCGTACCCTGAGGTTATAGACATTTGTTTTTATTGTTTTAATATTTCTGGAACCAAGGTTACTAACGCCAAAGTTTAAAGTTCATCAGATAGCCAATCATTTACAGCACAGGAAATCTGCTGAAATCTTCCTTGCAGACCCGTTCAGTATTAGTTACATGTGTTCAAACTTTGTATACTTCAACTGAAATCTGTCAGCACTCAGAATGGTATTTTGACAATTTGTTAATTTTCATTCATGTGTATGCATGTTAGCTATCTAGTGGTGTATTATTTTGAATAATTGGTGAAACTTATTGGGTAAAATTAATCTTTTTCTGAAAAAGGGTAAGAAAAATATTTTTCAAAAATTCTACAATAGCGTGAGATTCCACCGACCATAATACGCTGATATTGCGGGCGGAAATAAACATTGATATGGTTTTACATTATTAAAATTTATCAACTGGCTATCAACTGAGACAGAATTACTAAACAATAATAAATTTATTTGTCCAAATAAATTAATGTTATAATTTCAACGCTGAAAAGTTTAATTTTGCTATCAGTGTGAGTTTGAAAAAACATACTCATTTTTGCAGTTTCTCAATAATAATGATTGAAAATAAATCTGTTTTCACATTTCCACTAATAATTAATTTAATAATATTAGAAAAAATAATTAGAATATTAATTAATAACACATTGATTGTAATAATTACTAATCGATTGAGAGTAATTATTATCTTTCTGGTTGTTGTGTATTTAAATTAATTATAATTATTATTATTTATTAAATATAGAAATAATTGCAATTATTATTGTTATCAGTGGTAGCAAATTACAATCGTCATGATAATGGTTTTGCTGTACGCATATATATATATACACGCAAACAATATATATAAATATAGGCGCGTATATTGTTTGCACTAGTATATACGCTTGGGTGATCCGCCTGCGGTCACGTTGCCACAGTGGTAGAAGTGTGGTGGGACGGTAGGGGGACGCGTCCCCATACTTCAGTTGCAAGGGGGGACGGTAGGCATAAGCGTCCCCCCATAAATTGAAAACAATGACTACTGACTCAAGGCTTTTGTTGCTTGTTTGTCGGTAAAAAATAGTTGGGAAATCCCAAAGAAACGATAAAGTGTAGTCATTAAATGTAACCTCAGAACATAAAGCACTGTCAAAACATGATTCATAGTGACATACCATGTGACATCCACATACTTTTGAAATATTTCTTGATCTAAGGTTAATTGAGCTATTGAGTTATATTTGATTCTCATTTCAGCTTTGGAGATCACGGCATGTGCATATTTTTACACCACTGCTACTGCACCTTTTATTCAGAATCTTCCTAGTTTTGTGTATTTTGTTTTTAGTTGATTGTTAATTTCATTATTTAATTATTTTGGAAAAGCTTGTGAAAAAAAATCAGCTGAAATGAAACAGAACTCAAGTAATATTAACATTACTACTGCCTATTAGTAATAATAAGTAATAGTAGTTTTATTATTATTTATTCATCATCATCATTCATTCATCATCATGCAATAATAATAATTAGCAATAATAATAATATCAGTAGTAGTAGTAGGTAAAAGAAATAATAATGATTATAATTATTAGGATGATGATTAATAATAATCATAGTAATAACATGGCATATAATATATATATAGTGTATAAATGATAAATGTACATCATACATGACGACAATAATAATAATGATTGATAATAACTAATAGTTTCCATTCATTATTATTATCAAATAGTTATAGTAATTCTTATTTATTATTTTTTGTTATTAATTAATAATAATAGCATCATTGTATCATTATCCTTCATGTTGTTGATACTATTGTAGTTAGTTGAACAATATAAAGTAAAAGAGTTAGTGATAGCAAGTTTCACTAGTAGTGGTATTCAAAATAATAATAATAATAATTATTATTATGATTATTACTATTATGATGTTGTTGTAGTTGACTGGGCAATTTTTTTATTTAGTTTGTTGCCTAACTAATAATGCATTTGTTTAGAGCAGTATTATTATCATTGATTTTATGGAGAAAAACTTTTTACCAATGGGTTTCATTAATTAATTATTATAACTGCTGCCATTATTATTTTTTTCACCAAAATGTGATGAAAATTGATTGCATTAAAATCATTATTTACTAATTAGAACTAATTTTTGTGATTATTAAACTGCTGATGGTGGCTAAGGCAATAATATAGTGGTAGTTCTTTGGCAGACATGTTTATAATTGTAATTATTGGTTGATTATTGTAATAAACAGCTTGATTATTATTGTAATGTGCGGCTGTAATGTTCATTATTTCATCTTGGTTAGTCGATGGGGAGTTTTCCTGTCTTCACTGAGCAGTTTCAATTATAAACTAAGCAAACCTGTTAGGTGTGTGCAGTCAACAGTGACTGGTGTACATGTTCATGGGCCTACGTCTTTGAAAATAAAGGGTAAAAGTTGGCAGCAAAAACATTTTACCAAGGTTTACCCAGGGTTTGCCTGCTCATTATAATCATCACACTCTTAACCCTATTCCACTTTTTCACTTCAGAGTTTCCATATTTATAAACATATCCCACTTTTTCATTTCAAAGTGTCCATATTCATAAACGTTTCCCACTTTTTCATTTCAAAGTGTCCATATTCATAAACATATCTCACTTTTATATTTCAACGTTTCCATTTTCATATCGATTGAAATTATGGATATTTTTATGTTTATTAATGTTTAATAGTTACAAAAACCTAACCATTCTACATGTATATTTAGTCTTTCCTGACTCAAGAAAGGTGTCTTGTAAAATCTTTAAAACGCTGTCAGCCTAGTTTCACATACCTCATTTGCGAAATTTTCCGCTAGCGCGGGGCAATATGGAAGGGGGCTCCCAACCCACACCCACTTCCCCACCCACCCAAGTTGGCAGTCCCCCCACTTCTGCTGCTACACTTCTACCACTGCGTTGCCACCGCAAACAATGTGATTTTTAAGACATTATGCTTTTTTTTAAATTCGTTTTTTAGCATGTTGATCAAATTTGGGCCAATTATTTTTAGAACCAATGAACGTATCAGCTTCTACTAGACAAGTTGCCACCAATTTTAAATATAAAAAAAAATCTAAAACTTCTCACTACACTACTATCTACATTATTGACTTTTTGGTATAGTAAGAAGGTGTCATCAGCATATAAGCTGACTCTACAGTTGACAGCGGCTGGTAAGTCATTGAGGTACAGAAGAAAGAGGGTCGGCCCCAGCACCGAGCCCTGTGGTACACCAGACGGTACTGCACAGTAGGTGGCATTATCATCATAAATAATTATAATAATAATAATCATTATTATTATCACACCTATTTGTTTTTAATACCATAAATTCTAATTATGGGTTAGTATATTATAGAAGGCAATAATTGTATGGTGAATTGGATACTGGTGATTTCACGTTTCATTCTTCAAACTATTATCGCGAAAAGTGAAAAAGCTACACAAAAAATTATCTTACCAGATTTCCACCTGCTTTCTCCTACCGGATATGTTTGCGTTTTAACGGCAGTTAATGCTTTTGGCCGCAGTATTTAGTGGCTTATGCGCCTTCATATCGAAAGCTAGAGCTATGGCTTTAACAAGACCAAGAGCGATATCAATGTGCTACAAATTAGGACCAATAGAAAAGCTCGCCTCACAAATGGCGTTTGCATTTGCGATACATTTTAGCAATGGACAGGCCATTGGAGTTGTGTACTCAAACCAGTTGGGCTCAATAACTTAAAGACAACTCCAATGAGCATTATAAACAGGGAGGGGGGCCCCCATCATTGTAATCCCCGCCCCTTGAGAGCAGACTCAGCTAAACAGTTGTGAGCTACTCTGGATAATACATCAGATGTATGTGTAGTGTGTTCATGGGTATGTTTGTTTGTGTAAAAGCTATGCTTGTTATGTACTTATTATCTCTGACTCATAAAGACTTTTGGTGGCATTATTGTTTATTATTGCATTGAATACAAAGCTACATGTACATTAACCAATTGCATATCGATTTGTTTGTCCCTACCAATTGGTAATGAGGACAGGGTTTTTCCTCTATTTTCTTCTCTGCTTCTAATTCTCACACAATTCTGGTTAGAACTGTTGTATGTGATGCCATTGCTAGACAAAATATGCTTTGCAATGACAAAGAGACGCATCTATAAATGACCTCCTTTCTATAACACTTGCGGCCGAAAAGTAATTTTATTGGAAACAGCAATACTTGAAGGAGTGATGTGATTGGTCAAATCACCAGTTGTTTATTGACTTTTTGATCACCATCAGAACCCACCAATATCTTCAAATAAAATGCTAGCAATCGTTTCATCAAGTTTTATCAAAAATAAAAAAAGGAAAATCCTCAATCAGTAGGGTAAATCTGTAGACATTCGCGGTAGATGTGCAAGCCCATAACCAGTTGGTAAACAATACCTTTTTAATGTTGCAAAGCATTTTTTGTCTAACAACGACATCACATACAGCAATTTTTAATGGAATTGTGTTAAAATGGAAAATGAGCAGACATTGGGAAAGATGTTATTCCCATTCCTGATTGGTAGAGGCAAATTTGTAGGCAGTCAGTAGATGTACATCAAACCACCTACTAACTTTAGTAATGATACTGGTGCTGAGTGGTGCTTGTTATTTGTGTTCATAACTACTCAAGTGGGGATTTCCATGCAGCACAGAAAACAGCTAGCATTGCACGAACCTTGAGAGGGCATATATTTCCACTGACTGGGTCGCTTGCTATTGCCTTTTGGCAAGCTTTCATTAGTAGAATAACGTGCTGTAATTTTGTCGTTATACGCCACCAATAAATGCTACTCTTTTGAATAGCATTTCACTCAGTAACTGTTCTCGCATGGGGGAAACCACAGAAAAACACCAAAGAATCAATGAATATTAATATATATTATATTATTATAATATTTATTCTATTATTAATGAGTTGTATGTGACAAATGTACCATCCAACCTAGCTCGCTACCTGCACCACTTACCAGTACCACCTTCTTGATAGGATTTGCAGGCTCATATAGTGTACAATATTCTTTACCGCTGGTGCCTGTAAGGAGACTTAATTCATTAGAAACAAGATTGTTTGTTTACAAACATCACAGCCAGACCATAATGTTTTCTATTGTTGAATGTGCAGTTTTGACACACTGCTGTATCATAGTGAACTACTTACAAAATAATTCCAGGATGCTTTCAGCTGAGCAAGCTTCGCACTATGAATTAAGTAGGCAACAGCAAATAGCTACTCAGCGAATAAAAAATAGTCTCAAACCCGCGGGAAGTGTGCATTGGGAAGCAATTAATGAAGGTAAACAACAAGACGAGAGACAAAATACTCGCCAAAGCGTTGATGCCAAAAGCTTTCTAGCTTCACCACAAGAAGCTTCACCACAAGGACGACGATTTTCTTCATTCGCAGCAAGACGAGTGTTTGCTAAATCCACATTGAAGAGTATTCAAAAGTTTGAAATCATCCTCGATCAACGCAAAAAAGTAGGCGGATATCATATCTATTTTTATGTTCAAATAGATTCGAAAGTCTATAAAAAATAACAATCGAGAAATTTAGAGTTTTGTGAAGAATTATTGCCAACTGCACGTACACAACAAACGTATGTTTGGGTATCTCTGACCTTGAAACAACAGCATTCACCGACCCCTTTTTCTACAGTTTTCCAACGCAGCAGAACAGCTTAGTTCCAAGCCAATCTACCTTATGGTTACCTCTGCTATGCCAACCAACTATCAGTTCTGCACACGCAATCCCTAGGCAGCTGCTAGCTCACTTCAAAGTATAACAGAACAAATCTGTTGGCAGCAATTCCTTCACTATCGATTCAACGCATGCAATTATGAAAAACTACGGTATAAAGTTTAATCGAACTGGATGTATCATAAACAGCCTTTTGTGTATCGGTACATGCGCTTCTACAGATTGTTTGTTGGTTGCCTTGCCTTGCCAACCTTACTTGTTTATAACATGTGTACATTTTCAATCATCTCCTAGTGATTGGAACACAATTGATTCATAGTTTGAAGGTTCGAAATGAGATTGTAAAAACCTTTGGGTAGTCAATTATATTAACTTTTCGCCACAGCACAAATCATGATTCACAAAAAAATCAGAATTGGGGTCTTTGGATTGGGTAAAACTTCAAGAAAAAAAGGATTATTAGCTCTGAGTGGAACAGAGGCTAGGCCAGGCCAGTGTCATCTCATATCTTTCACTCTACTGACTGTAACTGGATGGGTACTTTTTCTCCGGCATAAAGGAGGCTGCCACAAGTTAGGTATTAAGTAGGAATACCAGGTTTTAAGGGGTAGAGAGAGTGTAAAGGCTTCCATGTAAAAAGCCATCGAGTAAACAGAAATCTTATGATATGTTATCATTTCACTTTTAGCCAGAAGAAGTACAAGAGGCTTTGGCCAACTTTCAGCGTGATTCTCTTCTCTCACTTGACAAAGGTGAAGTTGGTCCGTCTATCAAAGATTATGTGGACTTCCATTCAGAAGCCTATCAGCCAGGTGAGATACAGCTAGAATACTCGGAGACCTTCACTGGTTATTAGAACTTATTCAACAAAACCTACATTTTGCTGAATGTTGTAAACGGATCGATTTCAGGTGAAGATGTCACTGGCCACATCCACCTTACATTGACTCATGAAGTACAAATTAAAGAAATAGCCATCAGGCTCAAAGGAATATATCTGGTGGCATTTGAGCAGAAAACAGAAGGTAAGGGTTTGTTACGCTCAAGAACAACCTTGAATGTCATGAAAAAAACAGGTTGATGAATTCTTCGTTTATCATGCAGGGTATTATTTTAAAAAACTGATATTCAGCATCAACTTCTCTCAATCCACAATTATGTACTTGGTTTGTTTTTTAAATAAATGTAGACCGGTATGACTGCAGACAGACTTGGAATTGATTTAGACACCTCAAAAATTGAACATCGGCAGAACTGGAATAAATGTCGGCTATGCAATAAATAAAACTGCGATGACACTAATTCTAGGAGTTGTCAGTACTTTATAATGAATGTCAAAATGTTCTGTATATAGCATTGTCGACATTATTTCTAGATATGTCGGCGTTCATTCTAGTTCCGTATATGTTTCTCCCTATTGGAGTTGATTTCTGTCTAGGTTTATTCCAATTATCGTTTTTTTATTTTTGACATTGTAGGAGAGAGCACGACTGGCACAGAACAAGTCACATTCCTGACGGAAGATGCCACGTTCAACACTGCACCAAACAGTACAATGAAAGCTGGTGAATACAAATATGTGTTTGCGTTCAAGCTACCCCTCAATATTCCAGGTGAATCAAACTAAATATTGACATAAAAGTATACAGAAATAAATGTAGACCAAAATAAATGTAGACAGGAATGAATGCAGACATAGATGGAATGAACATAAACATCTCCTGGAATGAATGTTGATTGCGCTATAAAAAAAATTTGACATTCGTTCTTGGAAGTTTCAACATTCATTCCTGGTCACATATTCAGTCGACATTTTTTGAAATAAACGTCAAAATGGTATTTCATGCGTCACCAGGAACAAGAGTGGACAACCCCAGGAATGAATATCAAAAGTTTTTTTTTATAGCATAGTCGACACTCATTTTATTGATATTCATACCAGGAGGTGTCTATATCTGCATTAATTATTGTCCATGTGTGTTGCAAACCCTTGAATATTAATATTTTTAGCAATATGGTTTTCTGTTATTCATTAATTTATAAATAGAATTTGAATATTGTAGGAACAATGTTCTTTGAACGATTTCAGACAGTGTATGAAGGAGCATCTGTGGTGTACAGTGTAGAAGCAATCATCAAACTAACGGTAGACGAAGATGAATACTATAACACGCCAGTTGCTAAGGAAATTATTGAAATCATGAAACGGCTGCCAGATCGAAATGATGTCACATTTCATAGCGCTTGTAACGTCACCAAAGTATGTATGACACAAATAAAAAAATAATTTTTCTTGTTATTTTTTCACAACAGCAACTAAATTATTTATATACTGAAAACTTATTTTCGAGGCTAAAAACGTGTTCAACTAAATTTAAAACTTTTTTATGCGTAAGTGGTATTTTTTGCGACCGTTGGTAAAGAATTTTCATTGCAAAACAAATTAAAAGCACATTTGAATCATTAAACGTTTCAATTTTAGCAATTAGTAATATTCAGCTCCAAAAATTATTGATAAAGATTTTTCATTTAAAACGATTTAAAAGTTTTTATAAAGATTGCAGTTCTACAAAGAAACTAATTGGTAATGACTGTAAAATTGCAGGCTAACCATTTAACATTCTGTTGCTACGATATGGGAAAGATGACACTCGGAGTGACGCTAGGTAAAGTGTTGTACTCTGAGGGGGAAACTGTTAAGATTGACATTTCGCTGTCAAACGACAGCAAACTGAAAGTAAAACAGATTGTGGTGGAACTGATACAAAACAGTGCATTCAAAAGTAAATCACAAAAAGGGGTGAGTTGAATAAATCTAGCTGGATAGATTATGTAGCCTGTGATAATGCAAACAAAGGTGGGCTTGTGAATAGGCCGAGTGAAAACTAAACAAATTGTTGAATATTGTAGTATGTTCTAAAGGCTAGAACACCTCTGGTGGTACATCGTGTACCACTAAACAACCTGGGTTATGGTGATGCCACCAATCAGCTGGAACTAATGCTACCAGATGAAATGCAAGCTAGTACTGTAACTAACATAGTGCCTCCTTCTAGTTTTGTGGAGTTGCATTCCTCTAAAGAGAAGGTGACTCCAAAGTCTCAAAGTGATACTGCAATACACCAGGTATTACCTTTGTTTTCTACAAATTTTTTAGCTTTCATATTAGATTTGTTGCTGTTGCTATCATTTAATATGACATATAAGTATAAAAGCAAATACTATTAAAGAAAATCTATCGCACAGGAGTTTGAATTTTTTTTCAAGTTTATCAAAAAATATGCCTTTGTTGGAAATTCTCTCATAAAAAATAGGTAGAACGAGCAAATCCAGGTTTGATTATTTAAAGATGAAAAAGGAGCTGAGTGCTGCCGATATAAATAATTCTGCTGACAACGATGCAGCCAATCCAAATGATGTGAAGGTGAATGAAGCGACATTTCTAATACTAGAGAAAGATTACCACCACCTTTACGATATAAACTACCACCTACACGTAAGTATAACTTACATGTATGTATAACTTACAGATAAGTATAACTTACATGTAAGTACAACTCACCTATAATACAAACATACACTAACTTATAATACTAAAAATAAGTAGAAGATTAATCTGGTCTAAAGCTCTTAATTTTGAATTTATCTGACAGTATTGACATGGCTACAAGAAAAAAGTCAGTTTTGTAATTCAATTCAACACACAACTTTGGAGTAATCTTCTCATGATTTTGTCAGAATTGATTAGAATATAAAATTCCTTTAGCCAACTCTACTTCAAGAAACCAAATAAAAGCCTTTGTTCTATGTGATATGACAGTAAGCCCTCCCACAATCACACTCTATATTTCTCTGTAGATTAAACTAAAGTCATCATCTGAATGGTTCAACATGAAGGGTCCAGAGATACATTTTCCAATCACAATAGAGAGCGCAGATTCTGCAACCCGTAAAAGAATAGCAATGCAAAAACAGGCGCGGCAGCAGGAAATGGAAGATGAAGAAAGTCAAGAAGAAGACGAAAAACAACATTTGGGACCTTGAAAAGGGGCAGAGTCAATAAAATATTTACATATGTAAACAAAATATTGCAGGAGGTGTAAAAAGTTACAAATGGAACATGCTTGTATATAAATATAAACAGGAAGTAATATAGTGGAATGGGTTGTATGGGTACAGTCAAGTACCGTCGCAAATGCACTGAGATTCTGTTAAAATATCTTCGTATGATAACAGTCATTTGTCAGTTGAGAACTAAGGCTAAATTTCTAGAAGTTGGCGACAACAGTTAATGATTCCAAACACATTTGGTGGGGTTGGGTTTGGGGGCGGGAAGACAAGCGCCGATATCCTGGCATCCAGGCGGAGCCCAGTTCTACAAAACAGAGCATTATATCAACACAAGTGCAGCTTGTCATAGGAAACTTGTGGAGTTATTTTGTATCTGCGCACAGATTAGTGGCAAGGCGAATAACATTTCCTTCCTCGAGAGACAAAAGAGCAGGACATACCATAACAGAATCATCACAGATGTTGAGCTGAGGCTTCGCAGGAACTAAAGAACTTTTGTGTTTGTCAACCTGCACTTTGATACCACTCCAAGCCTGCCTGTACTCTGTTGAGTGGGGTCTGCAGTATACCATGTCTATGTTACACTAGCTGTCTATGTTATATAACTCTATGTCTATGTTATAGTAGCTATTTATGTCTATGTTACATAACTCTCTGTGTCTATGTTATAGTAGCTATTTATGACTATGTTATACAACTCTCGATGTCTATGTTACACTAGCTATCTATGTCTATGTAGTATTAGCTATGTTTATATTAAACTAGCTATCCATGTTGTACCAGCTATATATGTCTATGTTTTACAATCTACAATGTTATACTTCATAGCAATGTCGATGCACACTTACTTCAATGGGTATTTCTCACCAGGATCTCTACCCAGATGGAATATAATTGGTTGACTGGTGTGGTTTGTCTGGTTGTGTGTGGTTACTCCCTCCAGCACCTCTCCTGGGCAGAAGTTTATTCCCTGCAGGAGTAATAACTTTTGTTTTATTTATGAAGAATTCACTGCAATATCTGATGATAACGAAATATACAAAATCTATGCTTATTATTATTACTAGGAGTTATCTACTCACATGGTCAAACTCTGTCATTCCATTGGTCCAAGTCCATAAATGTGCTTTATATAGTCCATATCTAATAGCCATTAGCTCGTTACCTCTGTAGTAGTACACTGGCCTGAATAGAATGATGTACGATAGGAGTTATCTTCTCTTTATAGATAGGACAACTTCAAATAGTTGAAAGTTTAAGCAGTAGATAATTGTTGAGTTGAGATACCTGATTGTCTCCTTGCCCGCTGTCAGTGCATTTCGTAGACTCATGCTGTCGAGCTGCCGATCTCTAGGCAGTGAGACATTAGCAAAGTCAGCTAGAGTGGCCATGAAATCCATGACAGTAGCAGATTGGTGGGAAACTAGCCCGGCGTCTATAGTTCCAGGCCACCAAGCAATGCCGGGCTCATGTAATCCACCCTCAAATGTTGTCTCTTTACCACATAAGAATGGGCCATTCAAACCTCCTACACAATAAACATGTAACGCATGGAAATATACATATGGAAGAAGCTTTGCTGTTTTTATTATTAGGTAACTGAAGTGGTAATAATGCATTTGTGTAAATACAGACTTACATGGTAAGTACATCGTAGACTGCTGCTTGAGATAAAATCTAACTAACACCACGTGTTATAAAAAAATTTTGCAGTTTATAAAAACTTTTTTGGAGTTGTCCTCTTTTGTTATTAAATTGAGAACTCAATATTGCTATTCCAAACAATTTATCAACAGAAATGAATCGAGCTAGATGCATTGTATAATAGATTGTTGCATAGAAACTTGATGAAATAATGTGAATCAAAGACTGGAGAAAGAAAAACCTACCATTTATTTTACTAACTATCGCTGCCCCGTTGTCAGATGTGAAGAAAACTAGCGTATTGTCAGCAATGTTGAGTTGTTCGAGCCTGTCCAATATAGCTCCTACACCATAATCTAGTTCTCTTACTGCATCCCCATACCTGTATATACATGTGACATTGAGCTGACATTCATAGAGCACAGGCTACACTATATCAATATGGAGAGAAAACTCTGTGAATGAAGAGATATATTAGTGATGTATCTATAATAAGAACGTACCTTCCTCGTCTGCTTGTGTTTAAAAACTTAGAAGATGCATAGACTGGTGCGTGGGTAGAGTCAGGAGCCCAGTACAAAAAGAATGGTTCATCTTTAGATCTCGGTCTAGATATAAACTCCAGGGCTTCCTTTAACATAGAAAACATTAGCACATGCTCATTGATGGCAAGTATACATATAACTTATTTATGAATCTGAACTATGGAGTTGTCACACCACAAAAAGCAGTCACCCAAGAGCAGATAACACCAACGGCAATAAGAACTTACTTCAATATAAAATGCAGTGAGATTGGACTCTCCAGTTTGGTGGTCTATATTGTATATGCCTTCATAGTATCTACCAACCATCTTATCATCTCTGTACACTGGTATGTTTGGGGTTTCTTTGTTGTCATATGGCCCAAAGTGACAGTTGGGAGCCCCAAACCACTCATCAAATCCATGCTTGAGAGGAAGGAACTGAGCCTGGTGGCCTAGATGCCTGGTAAGACAACTCTAAGATTAAAGATGATGCACTTCTGACTTACCCGGTACAGCATTAAACTGAACCAAAGAAACACTTGTGGAATCAACAGTATTTATACACTAGCATTTGATAAAGCTGAAGAGTATACGGAATGGTTAATGCCGAATACTCACCATTTACCAACAATTTTAGATTTGTAACCCGCAGTCTTTAACAGTTCTGGTATTAATATCTCCTCATCCTGCACCCCACCCACAATATCTTGTGGAGTGTAGGCATTTCTTGCATGAGCGTTGTCAGTATAGAACCCATTTCTGATCGGTAAACGGCCAGACAACAGCGCAACTCTTGCTATAACAAAATATATGCGTTTTATTTTATGAATTAATCTGAAGATTGGGTATTCAAATCTCAAATATGCTTCACTTACAGGGAGAACACAGGGGGTTGGCAGTGTAAAAGTCTGTAAGCAAAGCTCCGTCAGCTGCCATTCTATCCAAGTTTGGTGTTTCTTTATTAGGCTCGCCAAAGACGCCTAGGTCACCGTAGCCCATCTGAAGTGTTGGAGATGAGATAGTTGAGCAATGAAGACAAAAGCAGCAAGTTATAATCTTTTCAGTTTAGAAAACATACAACATCAGACGACAATACTACGTACATCGTCCATTAGCATTATTATAAAGTTAGGTGGAGCGTTCCGGGCACTTATCTGTGTTACAGCGAATATCACAGACACCAACGCAGTGCAAAGGTTGTGCATATTAGCGATTCTCACACCTGTAAAAAAAAAGAGATTTCAGAAACCAAAGGATTGTTTGAGTTGTACTTAGGTGAGCGCTTTTTGTAAGTGATAGTTAGATAATGAGGTATAAAATAATTACATAATTAGTTTTAACGCAATAAGGGTTATTTAACAATTATTGGCCTGCCTATGTCACACCTGCATATACAGGAAGTGACTTGGAGTCAGCTAACAAATACTAACTCATACAACACTGTACTACTTGAAACAAAACTCTCGATGGCTTTCTCACTTGCAACATCCACAACAGCGATTGGAACTGACGTAGACAGGAATAAATGCAGACAAGCCTGAAATAAATGTAGACAAATTGGGGAAGGAACCATGAAAAGACTGGAGCAAACATAAAAATGAAATTTAATATGCTGCCTAGGATGGGTTGACACTTCTAAGAATGAGTGTTAAAGTATTTTGTCTTATCGTGTATTCAACATTCATTCCAGGTCCGCCGATGTTCATTCTAGGAAGTTCTGACATTCTGACAAGTTTCTCCATGTTTTTATTCAGTCAGCATTCATTCCTATCTACCTTTATTCCTATATCCAATTTTTGTTTGTGGTGCATCCTAGTGCAGTAAGACATTGAGGACTTATTTCTGGGAGTTTTTTAACTTTTTGTAGCGGCGCATTTTTTTCCAAAAGCTGTTTCATAAAAACAAAGACTACAGCGGAATGGGCCGTGTTACAAGTTGCATCTTAGCCAGGCTATAGTGGGTAACACAGACTTGGATTGCACAAGATAACTACTCTTTTTTTGGAATATTGATATGAACTTGGACATGTATAAATGTTGGCAGAAACAAATTCAGACAAACCAGGAATGAATGTAGACAGACCATTTCTAGAATGAAGATTGATGGACCTGGAATGATTTACTAGAGTGCTATGGTATTGTGATGTTCATTACAGGAACAGTCAACTTTTTCTCTAGACAACATAGTAAATACGTTTTTGCAACTAGTTCCAGGACTTCCTATTTTTACTAAAGTTCACCACATTTGAAACAAACATCAAAACCATGTTTTTATATGCTTCCAGGAATTAATGTCAAAACTTGGTCAAAATAGAGTAGTGATTCATTTTGGGCTTTTTTCCGCTCATTCTAGGTCTGTCTACATTCATTCCAGTTTTCTCTGTGAGACTTATTACTGCCAAAATTCAATCTCATGTAGCTAATTTCAATCTCCTATAAACAGACTGTTGTTATGAAAGGAGTTTTGTTGGTAATTCAGCCACTTCATATTAATAAGGCTTTCGGGTTGCTCAGCAATCATCTTTTAGTAAATCTACATTAATTTATAAATATTCAATAAGTTTCTACCATATTTGGTAATCAACAGTTTTAATTTTTACTACTGCCGTTGTGTTGTTCAAAAATAATTTTTTGATGCTGATTGAAGACACTCATTATTATAATAATTATTAACAAAACATAAAATGTCGAATTACAAAATGATGTAAGGCAATGGCTGTCTGTCATCACCCTGCAAGGTAACACCTGGGGTACCACAAGGGTCTGTGATAAGTCTTATACTATTTCTGGTATATATTAATGACCTCCCGGACTCTGTTATACCCTCTACTCACCTTTCGTCTGACGACACAGTCAAATACAACAGAGGAAAACTACAAGATGACCTGAAGAGCTTGGAAAAATGGGAAGGCACTTGAAGTTCAACCCACTCAAGCGTGAATTTGTTAAACTCGCACATAAACGTACAACTGACTGCTACAGCTACATCCTTCACAATATCCAGGTCCAAAAGTCAAAAGGTGCAAAATATCTAGGAGTAAAACTGGAGGGTAGCTTAAGATGAAACGATAATACCACCTACATTGTCAACAAGGCTTCAAGTCGACTGGGTTACATACAACGAACCTTCCATCCAGTCTACAACATCTAAAAAGCAAGGCTTACACGTCCCTATTCTGACCAATCCTAGAGTACTGCTCCACAGTGTGGGATGGTAGCCTCACCCACACCCAACGCACCAATGTTGAGGCTGGATTGAGTCATTCACAATATCCCAAAAACAATCATGCTACCAGCACAATACATCTTATTGACCAACTAGAGTGGGACACCTTAAACGAGAGAAGACAACGGCGCAGAGTGGGCCTCTTTCATGTCATGCACTTTCGAGAGGTTGCTGCTAACATATACAACCTCATCCATGAGACACAAGAAGGCTTGACCAGTAGTTTCTTATAACACACTGCAAAATTGAACTCCAGAAAAACAGTCTCTTTATTGCTATTGCTAAACTGTGGAATAACCTTCCATCTTCTAGTTCACTTCTTGTTAGTCCCCTAGTGGCAGGCTAGACGGCTCCAGTAAGACGTGTTCCGATACACAGTAGTAGACCAGGAACGCTACATGGACTGGCAAACTTGCCACATCATTGGGACCTTCTGAGAGGTAGCGATCGCTCTTCAAGTACCAAGTAAGTAATAATAATAATGTACAATTATTATGCATACTAAATAATTATAATAGTAATCGTAGCAATAGTTATTATTTATTATTACCACCAGTGCTGTTTACAACAACAACAACAACGTTGATAATAATTATAATAATAACAATAATAGCAATATTGATTATAATAATATAATAAAAACTATTTTATTGATAAAGAATAGAAAGAATGATAAATATTACTTTTTATTGATTAAATAATAAAAATAGTGGAAATAAAAATAATTATTATAATAATAATTATAATATTATTATTTATTTATTATTAATATTTTTTAGTACTGTGACTGTCACTTATCTTATTATTAGTAAATAATAATATTGTATAAATAAATAATAATAATAATATAATAATAATAAATAATAATAATTATAATAATGCTGCTGCAAAAGTGCAACTACTACTACTATCTATTATTATCTATATATTTTTTTTATGATTATTATAATTATTATAATAATAATAATTATTATTATTATAAATAATTAATAAACTATTAAATTTACTACTGTAACTAACTAACTATCTTCTTCTTCTTTATTTAATTTAACAACAACAAAGAATCAAAAACCTCTTATTATCACTGCAGAAGATCAAACTGATGCCAAAAATGCGACTGGTTGTTTATATTATTATACCAATAAAATAAAGGTACATAAAATAAAATTAGATGTTACATAATTAATTATATATATAATATTTATACATATAACCAATAATATAACTACTGATCAGGTAGAGTACTGATCATTATTATTGCAAAAAAATAGCCGCTGTTCCAGTCCCAAACTCATTCAAGTGTATCAACGTCGACACCAGTAGCCCTCGATAGCGCAGCAGATTTCGCAAAATTTATTTTGTGGTGAAAATGGCTACGCTAAAACAATTGAGTGTTTAGGTAATTTTTGTATAATGTTAACCAGATTTGTTCTGGGAGCTCAGTTGAGTCATTAGTGATAGACCGAAACTGGAAGTGCTAGTACATAGATAGGTGAGATTACAATAACTGTCTTGATATTGGTACGTCTATGGCTAAAACTGATTGATTTTCGTACCTGCTGTATAGCTCAAATGCCATGGCCGCTTTGACTGTTCTTCAAATTCTCTCTTCTAAATAATATTATTAATTGCATTATCTTCAATGTCTTAACTTTTCATCCAGCTTGTTAACCATGAAAAATCCATTTGCTTTCACCAGATAGACCATTTGAAACTAGTCTCTTAAAATGGACAATTATCATCAACTGGAGTTGGTGGGGGAGGGCTCATTTGGTAAAGTGTATAAAGGCCGTCGAAAGTTTTCCAGTCAGGTGAGTCAGTGATTTAGTGCCTGAAGTGATATGGAGTGACTGTTTTAAAATATTGCTTAACATAAAAGTTTCTGTTTTGACTTTAAGCTGTTAACTGTGGTTTTATTATGACAATTGAAAAACAAAAGTAATAACAATAATGATATTATTATTATTTGAACGGTTGATTGAGAAGCTATTTCTTATCTTCGTATTTTATTTTCAAAGACATCATCGTGTTACTCACAATATTATTTATGAACAGGCAAAGTTTCTAACCTGCTCAATCATTACCAGCCTCTGCTGGTAGGTGTTAAAAATGCTGCTGTCACTCTGTCATCTGCAGCTAATTGAATCAAATAGTTTTTCATTTTTGCTATAGAATATATATATATCTGTAGTATGTTCTATGAGTGCCAAGATGTTTTTTCTTCCAGATAGTGGCCATGAAGTTTATATCAAAGCAAGGCCGTTCTGAGAAAGAACTGAAAAACTTGAGAAAGGAGATAGAGATTATGCGCCAACTTAGGCATCCAAACATTGTACAAATGTTAGATAGCTTTGAGACAGATAAAGAGGTTGGATTTTGTCACTCACATCATTTGCAGAAATAGAACTTTCCAGAAGTTTTTATTACTTAGTACATAATTTTCTCATATTCCAGGTAGTCGCTGTGACTGACTACGCTTGTGGTGAACTGTTTCAAATTTTAGAAGATGATGGAAGTCTTCCTGAAGACCAAGTGAGATAATGAAAAGCTATTCGTGAAATTTTACCGTTAGGCAACGTTAGTTACCGTTTAATGTTAGTTTTTATACTGACAATTCATTGTGGGGTGTTTTAGGTGCAGCAGATTGCTGGACAGCTGGTTTCCGCCCTCTTTTATCTGCATGCTAACAGAATCCTTCACCGAGACATGAAACCTCAAAATATCTTACTCGGCAAAGATGGAATAATCAAACTTTGTGATTTTGGTTTTGCACGAGCAATGAGCTCTAACACTCTAGTGCTAACGTCTATTAAGGTAATTATGTGATTTTCAATATGATACATCAAAGGTAATTGTTTGTTATATATTTTGTTTCCAACAGTTTTACCTGCGTTCATTTTAGGGTACACCATTGTACATGTCTCCGGAGTTGGTTGAAGAGAAACCATACGACCACACGGCAGACCTCTGGGCTTTGGGCTGTATTCTTTATGAGCTGAACACTGGACAGCCTCCTTTTTATACAAACAGCATATTTCAGCTTGTCAGGTTGGAGTTGTCTTCTATATGTATGATAGTTGTCGCAGATGCAAGTATGAATTGTCTCACCTTAGATTGATTTGTTCATTTACAACTATCAATATGTTTCGTAGTTTAATTGTGAAGGATCCTGTGAAATGGCCAAAGACTATGTCCCCTGTATTCAAAGACTTTCTTCAAGGCCTTTTAACCAAAAACCCAAACCAGAGGCTAAGTTGGCCAAATCTCCTCTACCACCCCTTTATCAAACATTTGGTTACAGGTTAGTATTAACCTCAGAGTTTCAACTGATGAATGTTTGGTTCACAGTCTAACATTTCACTCAACATAACATGTTTATGCGATGAATTATTATTAATAAGCTTGTATGTTGTGTATTTTGTAGTGACAGATGATGACAAAACGTCAGACAGTCCATTCATCAAGTCTATGTCAGCGTCTATGGTATTCCGAAAGGAGCAGCAGAGCAAGGAGAAGGCAAATCCTCCTGGCTCTTCAAAGATTCTCAGTAAAGCAAGGAAGAAAGCCGCTGAGAGTAAAAAAGTGAGTTGTATGTAGAGATGTTAAACAGTTGGTTACAATGGTCAGATAGTTACAATAGTCAGTTACAATTGTCTGTTAGTTACAATAGTCAGCTAGGTACAATAGTCTGTTAAGTACAATAGTCAGTTACAATAGCTAGTTCGTAGTTATGTACTCTTTCTAAGCAGTAAATTACTAGTTGTTACTCATTTTGTGCTTTAGACAGAACAAAAAGCTGCGACTACTGCAGATTCAAAGAAGGTTCCTTCCCCTGAATGGGAGCAACCAGATAGCAAGGTGGGTCTGCATTTGCTTTAAAATGTATTTGTGTCTGTTTGATTGTTTAGTACATGATTTGTTATGAAACCTTGCCCATAGATTTCTGTGCCTTCTCAGCGTTTGTTATCCTTTCTGTAACACATGTCACATGTACCACCCATATCACATGTGTGACACATGTCGCATGGTTTCGCATTTTATGAGCCATTACGTTGAAGGTAACGTGGTTGATTATTACATATTACTTGCTTGTTCAGCCGGTCGACCCCACACCCAGAGCTGATAGAATCGAACAGGACTATCAGACTGAGTACCCTGATATCAAGGTTGAATCTAGAAAACTGGTTAAGAAACCCAGTGCAGAGAAGGAGAAGAAAACCCTCGATGAAGTGAAACTGGATGATGAGGTAGAGTGCATGTGAATTGTGATATGTAATAACTCAGCTCACATGTTTTTGTTACTTGTATGTCTATGTTACTTTTGTGTCTATGTTACGGACATACAGTTTAGATGTCTATGTTACAGACGTGTGACTCAGATGATGAATGGCAAGCTCTGATAGACATCACAGAGACAGAAGAAGTAGACAAAATGCTTGCGATGCTCAAAAACAGAAGTTTTGCTGTCAAAATGCACAAAAGGATAAGCAGCAGTGCTGTCAAGGTCAAAGAAGGTCAACTGGAAGGAGCTAGCAAAATGAGGATGGCACTAAGACTGCTCACCAATCTTCTCACTGTTAAAAGGTAAACATAGACCTGTAGATATACAGACCTGAGTATAACAGGGTCTGCACCCTTATTGTACATAAATCATAGACAAAACCTGTAAGTTGGAGTCGTTGTACCACATTGTGTACTAACATTTGCACCGGCATCTTCTCAATTAAGTACTTAAAGTTTTAAGTCTGCTCTGGAATATATACAAAAAGCTTCAATAGTGACTGTTTGAGACTCCAAAGCTCTATCTACCGCGATTTGATCTTATTTTTTATTGTTGCCTCCCTGTGAAGAGACAATTTAAAAGTGTTTATCTTTCACCCAAGTTTTAATATGACTAGTCTGTAAGTCGTTACTTCTGTAAACAGGCTCAGGGTAAGCAGACGCTTATCTAACTCTCTTTTATATAAATATACATATATACTGTAGTAATATACTTACATATATACTGTAGTAGTATACTTACATATATACTGTAGTGATATACTTACATATATACTGTAGTGATATACTTCCATATATACTGTAGTGATATACTTACATATATACTGTAGTGGTATACATACATATATACTGTAGTGATATACATACATATATACTGTAGTAATATACTTACATATATACTGTAGTAGTATACTTACATATATACTGTAGTGATATACTTACATATATACTGTAGTGATATACTTCCATATATACTGTAGTGGTATACATACATACATATATACTGTAGTAGTATACTTACATATATACTGTAGTGGTATACTTACATATATACTGTAGTGGTATACATACATATATACTGTAGTGATATACATACATATATACTGTAGTAATATACTTACATATATACTGTAGTAGTATACTTACATATATACTGTAGTGATATACTTACATATATACTGTAGTGATATACTTCCATATATACTGTAGTGATATACTTACATATATACTGTAGTGGTATACATACATATATACTGTAGTGATATACTTACATATATACTGTAGTGGTATACATACACATATACTGTAGTGATATACATACATATATACTGTAGTGATATACATACATATATACTGTAGTGATATACTTATATATATACTGTAGTAGTATACATACATATATACTGTAGTAGTATACTTACATATATACTGTAGTGATATACTTACATATATACTGTAGTTATATACTTACATATATACTGTAGTGATATACATACATATATACTGTAGTGGTATACATACATATATACTGTAGTGATATACATACATATATACTGTAGTGATATACATACATATATACTGTAGTGATATACATACATATATACTGTAGTGATATACTTACATATATACTGTAGTGATATACATACATATATACTGTAGTGATATACATATATACTGTAGTGATATACTTACATATATACTGTAGTGGTATACTTACATATATACTGTAGTGATATACTTACATATATACTGTAGTGATATACATACATATATACTGTAGTGATATACATACATATATACTGTAGTGGTATACTTACATATATACTGTAGTGATATACATACATATATACTGTAGTGATATACATATATACTGTAGTGATATACTTACATATATACTGTAGTGGTATACTTACATATATACTGTAGTGGTATACTTACATATATACTGTAGTGGTATACATACATATATACTGTAGTGATATACTTACATATATACTGTAGTGGTATACTTACACGTATGTTGCAGTGATCTCCCCACAATAATGACATTCAGTGAAAGAACAGAGACCCCACACATAGAGCTGTCTCTGCTGGGGGACATGCTGCTAAAGAAAGACATACATGAGCTGCCGTGGTTCCAGCATGTACTGTTGGATCTGGTTATTGTGGTCAATGCCTTCCTGTCTAGTGAAGCTTACTGGGAAGGGGGAGTTACCGACCCTGTGTATGTACCTTGTACTTACCTGTATGTACCTTGTAGTTACCTGTATGTACCTTGTATGTACCTTGTACTTACCTGTATGTACCTTGTACTTACCTGTATGTACTTTGTACTTACCTGTATATACCATGCACTTACCCTGTTTGTACCCTGTACTCACTCTGTATCTACCTTGTACTACCTGTAAGTACTATTTACTTACCCTGTATGTACCATATACTTATTTTCATTTACCCTGTACTTTGTATACACAATGTAGTTCCCTTGTGTGTGCCTTGTACTTACCTTGTACGTACCATGTATCTACATTATATGTATGCCGTACTTACCTTGTACGTACCATGTATCTACATTATATGTATGCCGTACTTACCTTGTACGTACCATGTATCTACATTATATGTATGCCGTACTTACCTTGTTTGTACCATGTATCTACATTATATGTATGCCGTACTTACCTTGTACGTACCATGTATCTACATTATATGTATGCCGTACTTACCTTGTACGTACCATGTATCTACATTATATGTATGCCGTACTTACCTTGTATGTACCATGTATCTACATTATATGTATGCCGTACTTACCTTGTACGTACCATGTATCTACATTATATGTATGCCGTACTTGCCTTGTACGTACCATGTATCTACATTATATGTATGCCGTACTTACCTTGTACGTACCATGTATCTACATTATATGTATGCCGTACTTACCTTGTTTGTACCATGTATCTACATTATATGTATGCCGTACTTACCTTGTTTGTACCATGTATCTACATTATATGTATGCCGTACTTACCTTGTTTGTACCATGTATCTACATTATATGTATGCCGTACTTACCTTGTACGTACCATGTATCTACATTATATGTATGTCGTACTTACCTTGTTTGTACCATGTATCTACATTATATGTATGCCGTACTTACCTTGTACGTACCATGTATCTACATTATATGTATGCCGTACTTACCTTGTACGTACCATGTATCTACATTATATGTACCCTGTACTTACCTTGTATGTATGCTGTACCTACATTATATATACCCTGTACTTACCTTGTACTCTATGTATAAGTATTTACCGTACATGTATTATTGTTTTGTACTTGGTAGGATTAAGATGTACGGAGATTGCAGTCTGACATATGCAAGTTTTCTAGACAAACTCATCACCCAAGAGTGCGACAGTGACCTGAGGCTAAGGGAACAGTCGCTTATGGTAAGTGTGCAGTTGTAAGGGAACAGTTACTTATGGTAAGTGTGCAGTTGTAAGGGAACAGTCACTTATGGTAAGTGTGCAGTTGTAAGGGAACAGTCACTTATGGTAAGTGTGCAGTTGTAAGGGAACAGTTACTTATGGTAAGTGTGCAGTTGTAAGGGAACAGTTACTTATGGTAAGTGTGCAGTTGTAAGGGAACAGTTACTTATGGTAAGTGTGCAGTTGTAAGGGAACAGTTACTTATGGTAAGTGTGCAGTTGTAAGGGAACAGTTACTTATGGTAAGTGTGCAGTTGTAAGGGAACAGTTACTTATGGTAAGTGTGCAGTTGTAAGGGAACAGTTACTTATGGTAAGTGTGCAGTTGTAAGGGAACAGTTACTTATGGTAAGTGTGCAGTTGTAAGGGAACAGTTACTTATGGTAAGTGTGCAGTTGTGAGGGAACAGTCACTTATGGTAAGTGTGCAGTTGTAAGGGAACAGTTACTTATGGTAAGTGTGCAGTTGTAAGGGAACAGTTACTTATGGTAAGTGTGCAGTTGTAAGGGAACAGTCACTTATGGTAAGTGTGCAGTTGTAAGGGAACAGTTACTTATGGTAAGTGTGCAGTTGTAAGGGAACAGTTACTTATGGTAAGTGTGCAGTTGTGAGGGAACAGTCACTTATGGTAAGTGTGCAGTTGTAAGGGAACAGTCACTTATGGTAAGTGTGCAGTTGTAAGGGAACAGTCACTTATGGTAAGTGTGCAGTTGTAAGGGAACATTCACTTATGGTAAGTGTGCAGTTGTAAGGGAACAGTCACTTATGGTAAGTGTGCAGTTGTAAGGGAACAGTCACTTATGGTAAGTGTGCAGTTGTAAGGGAACAGTCACTTATGGTAAGTGTGCAGTTGTAAGGGAACAGTCACTTATGGTAAGTGTGCAGTTGTAAGGGAACAGTCACTTATGGTAAGTGTGCAGTTGTGAGGGAACAGTCGCTTATGGTAAGTGTGCAGTTGTAAGGGAACAGTCGCTTATGGTAAGGGTGCAGTTATAAGGGAACAGTCACTTATGGTAAGTGTGCAGCTGTAAGGGAACAGTCACTTATGGTAAGTGCGCAGTTGTAAGGGAACAGTCACTTATGGTAAGTGTTCAGTTGTAAGGGAACAGTCACTTATGGTAAGTGTGCAGTTGTAAGGGAACAGTCACTTATGGTAAGTGTGCCGTTGTAAGGGAACAGTCACTTATGGTAAGTGTGCAGCTGTAAGGGAACAGTCACTTATGGTAAGTGCGCAGTTGTAAGGGAACAGTCACTTATGGTAAGTGTGCAGTTGTAAGGGAACAGTCACTTATGGTAAGTGTGCAGCTGTAAGGGAACAGTCACTTATGGTAAGTGTGCAGTTGTAAGGGAACAGTCACTTATGGTAAGTGTTCAGTTGTAAGGGAACAGTCACTTATGGTAAGTGTGCAGTTGTAAGGGAACAGTCACTTATGGTAAGTGTGCCGTTGTAAGGGAACAGTCACTTATGGTAAGTGTGCAGTTGTAAGGGAACAGTCACTTATGGTAAGTGTTCAGTTGTAAGGGAACAATCACTTATGGTAAGTGTTCAGTTGGTGCTCTACTCTATAACCGACAACTGATGTTTGGATTAATATGTGATTATAAGCTTGATAGCTAGAGAGTTGCTACTGTGTTTCCTACTTGTTGCTATCGGTTACTGTTGCTATCGGTTACTGTTGCTGTATATTTCAGTGTTTCATATACTTGTGTGAGATGATGGACAAGAACATCACCTCGCTGCCAGAGAGATTTCTCACAGGCATCGCTACAGACTACAGCCACATTCTCAAATCTTTAATCAAATGCTGTCACAGAGATGATACGTTCATTAAAAGTTTTCAAGGTAATATCTATCCACCACACTTTTGTGTCTTGCTATAAATAACAGCCACGGTTATAATGCCTGGATGTTCTGGAATGTTCTATAGCTGAGAAAGGAGTGACAGAGGAGGAGGCCTCCAATAGATTATTTGATACGGTAGATTTAGCTGTGGCATGTATAGCTGCGCTCACTTACCTGCCTTTAGATGTCAAAAATTCAGCCACCATCAAGGGAAAGTCAAAGGTGATGCTACATTTCATGAGCAGTGTTATTAAATCCTTCGTTATAAATAGATTGAAAAATTCGTATTTTTCATCTCTTGGTTTTCTTCAATAATTTTTGTAATTGTCTTCTCAAGATTCAGAGAAGACAAATCCAACTAGAACCTAACAATGATCACTGCTTGCAGAGTATTCTCTTTATTGCAAGAACAATTTTGATTAGTTTAATTGTGTGGTTAAATCATTGCCATTTAAAGAGATGCATTTGATTGTATGTCAAGGTCGCGGAGGTGTTGGGGAATATAATATGTAAGAAAAAAGGCTTGGCTGATGATTATTTGCTGTTCCTTAGACATCCAACAACATGTGTCAACATCCTAAAGGTAAGGGCACACATCTCTGCGTAAGTCAATGATTAGTCACAACTGCGCAATGTTTATGATTATTTGGATCTGGTTCAATCCAGATTCCTTCAATGTCACCGCTGTATAGGTAAAGGTGCTGATGCAATACTTACAGCCCCGTCATGACATCACTAACGGAATTTTAACTGCATTAGTTTGCAATGACAGCTTGTTGACAGAGGCGGCTTCTGCCATTGTTTCAATGGCCGGTAAACATGGCCAACTTTTTTAACTTTCATTTTGGAAAAATCTTAGAAATGATATTATCATTGCTTGTCATATTTATTGCAGAGTTTTTCTATATTTGGTGTGCTGCAAATAACAACATGATCTTGATTGATAATACATATTGTTGATTGCGTCTTTATTGTTAATACTTTAATTTTTTTACATTACAATTATTTCCAGTTTAATACCCCTGCATTCTTTATACCCTTGCACCCTTTATACCCTTGCATCCTTTATACCCTTGCACCCTGTATACCCTTGTACCCTTTATACCCTTGCACCCTTTATACCCTTGCATCCTTTATACCCTTGCACCCTGTATACCCTTGTACCCTTTATACCCTTGCACCCTTTATACCCCTGCATCCTTTATACCCTTGCACCCTTTATACCCTTGCACCCTTTATACCCTTGCATCCTTTATACCCTTGCACCCTGTATACCCTTGTACCCTTTATACCCTTGTACCCTTTATACCCTTGCACCCTTTATACCCTTGCATCCTTTATACCCTTGCACCCTTTATACCCTTGCACCCTTTATACCCTTGCACCCTTTATACCCTTGCACCCTTTATACCCTTGCATCCTTTATACCCTTGCATCCTTTATACCCTTGCACCCTTTATACCCTTGTACCCTTTATACCCTTGCACCCTTTATACCCTTGCACCCTTTATACCCTTGTACCCTTTATACCCTTGCACCATTTATACCCTTGCACCCTGTATACCCTTGCATCCTTTATACCCTTGTACCCTTTATACCCTTGCACCCTTTATACCCTTGCATCCTTTATACCCTTGCACTCTTTATACCCTTGTACCCTTTATACCCTTGCACCCTTTATACCCTTGCATCCTTTATACCCTTGTACCCTTTATACCCTTGCATCCTTTATACCCTTGCACCCTGTATACCCTTGCATCCTTTATACCCTTGTACCCTTTATACCCTTGCACCCTTTATACCCTTGCACCCTTTATACCCTTGCACCCTTTATACCCTTGCACCATTTATTTTTCTCTACATTTTATTTTTCACACTGCCAGGAATCTGTCTTTTTAGAAAACAAAGGTTAATGAATGTTTCAAGCTGCTTACCTGTAAAAATTACTAGTGTTTTATATGTAACTCAGTCTGAAAGTATAATATACAATAATGTGCCATTTTATTTGTTTGATTAGATGGAGAAATAATAGTCACTAGCAGCTAAAGATAATAAATTTGTATAATTATAACAATTAAAAGGTGCTAGCTTCTAGAAAAGACCTGAACATACTTGAAAATTTTCATCTTCCCTCACTCGGGGGCAAATAACTTTGTCCTTTTCTACTCCAACACTGGCTGGCTCTTTGACTTACACTTCCTGTCCTTTTCTACTCCAACACTGGCTGGCTCTTTGACTTATACACTTCCTGTCCTTTTCTACTCCAACTCTGGCTGGCTCTTTGACTTATACACTTCCTGTCCTTTTCTACTCCAACACTGGCTGTCTCTTTGACTTACGCTTCCTGTCCTTTTCTACTCTAACTCTGGCTGGCTCTTTGACTTACACTTCCTGTCCTTTTTTACTCCAACTCTGGCTGTCTCTTTGACTTACACTTCCTGTCCTTTTCTACTCTAACACTGGCTGGCTCTTTGACTTACACTTCCTCCTTTCTAATATATGACAAAGTAGTTTGGAGCTTCTTATGAAAACTTTAATTTGCAGAAATTAAACTTTTCAAAATTAAATTAATTTCATGGATCGATGAAGTGATTTAACCTTGATCTTTCAGTTGATTATTGGAATGAACTAAGTTTGTCTTTTATGGTTGATGTCGTTTGTATGATTTGCATAGATTATCTAGATAATGATTGACATACAATGTAAGCTACAGCAGCATCATTTAATCCTTAGCTTGTTTATATATTTGAAAATAGATAGTATAAAAAATAAAATTCTGTACAATACGTTGTATGCACTGTATAATATGTTGTATGCACTGTACAATATGTTGTATGCACTGTATAATATGTTGTATGCACTGTATAATATGTTGTATGCACTGTATAATATGTTGTATGCACTGTATAATATGTTGTATACACTGTACGATATGTTGTAGGCACTGTACAATATGTTGTATACACTGTACGATATGTTGTAGGCACTGTACAATGTTTCACAAAATTGTATTCCGTTCTGCGAGTTCTTTGGCACTGAGGAAACACACATTCAGTCTCTGTTTACTATACTGACTGGAGCAGTAAGTAGTAGTTCTTGTATTACACGGCCGAGTGGTGAGAATGGTTGGTTGGTGTGCGCAGATTGTTAGGTCAAGGTCAAACGGCGAGCGTTCGGCATTGAAACTTGCTGATGTTCAATTTCTTGCTAACAATATATATTCAATAGTCATTTTTGGTTATTTTGTTCCCTCAGCTAGAGATAGTGACTGTCTGTCTCACTCGACTCCATTACCAGAAATAATTCATCGCCTTGTTGACTTATGTACAAAGACTGCTTCAATTTTGTTATTTACTTGGTCTTTGTAGTTCTATTCATCTGCTTCAAAATGCTTGCAGAAGAAACAAAACATATTATTTTCAAAGTAGATATTAAAAGCAAATTGACAGAAGAGTTTAAATTACCATCTGGGATCGATACAAAAGTGGCAAAACTTTTGTATTTATTAAAAAAAATAGAAACGCATAATTCCTAAGATATCGCGTCCATAGACTTGGGAAATGATTGACTGTAACATCATACCAAAGACGGTTGATTATATAAACTACCATATTTGTCTTTTTTAAAATAAGCATCACCGATGGGTTTGGGGATGATAGCCCTTGCATTTAATGTTTTTTGTTTGAGGAGTCCTACTTCAACACAGATAAAAGTTCCCAGTCTATTTATGTTTTCAGCCAATCAAATCAATTACTGGATACTCATGCGGCTCCTTGCATATGTACTCTTACTGGCGCTGTCCCCATTGGCAGCTCTTCAAATCTTACTCATAATGTTGTACTCACCGTTAGTTATTATTGCTGAAATGATTACAACTCATAAATGATGGTATATTACAGCCAGTGGGTGGTGTTGACAAGGTATTCCATATGATTCCCATAAGCTATCTCTTCATATACATACAAACCATATAGCTGTCTTTGTATCTATCTGGAGTGATTGATGTTTTCTGTAGCGGTAGCAGGCTGGCATTTCACTGCTGACCTCATTAGACTCTAACCTTATCTGTGTATAGAACTTCCCCATGCTTGTATATCTTTACTTTCTCTGCGAATAGACTGATACATCAGAGCTGTTTAACCTGTTTTGTATTCTATTTGCTAAAAACTTGGCACTATTGTTGTTACCAATCAACCTTTGATATCTAAATAGCTTTTTCACCAACAGATGCTCAGTTTCTTGTCACTAAAATAAATATCAAAAGACAATCTATTATAGGCCTCTCTGTATAACAAAAAATGGTGCTAAATAATTTAATTATTATCATATATATATTAAATGGCTTTTAAATATTATAATAATAAATTATTTAAACACACTATTACATAATGTATTAGGTAGAAGTGGAAGACATGGACCTGAATACCTGTATAGAGCTGGCCGTACATATTATATCTGTATTAGTTATACAAATGCAGAGGGTTCCTCCATTGTAAGTACATTACCTCCTATACTGCTTTCTGATTGGCTGTTCACTCACTCTCACTCACCCCATACCTGTATCATATCTGCATCAAGTACTTGTCTGTTGCTTAGGGTCGCACAAGCCTCCGATCTAATGGTAGCCATCTTTGTTGAGTCTACAGTAGCCAGTCAAACTGCAGCATCTGCTCTACTGTTCAGTCAAATCATAGACCACGGTATCGGTGTAGCTGTGCAGCCTGAGGAAATGGTCTCAGCTTCTTTGTCTGTGTTGACAGATCTCACACAGGTGAGAAAACTCCCAATATTAGAGAGTTAGTGTGTATGCAGATAAATAGACATCGATGCTGTATGCATGTAGGTGTGTGTGAGAGTTCCATTTGACTATGGAGTACTGGATGGATTGCTACTTCTACTTAACCAGATACTCGAACAGGTGAGAACATTGACTTGTATTGACTGGTTTGTGTACATTGTATTAGTAATTCCTTTGTTTATGCATTTACTGCCATTTTAGAGCGATCGTTTGCCAATGGCAAAGGTGTACATAGAGAATGGAATATGGATAACTCTATTACATAGACTCGCCTCTACCCTGCATATGCAGAACAGCATCAGTGACTTGAAGTCTATGGCACTTGATGACCAGCCAACTCTGCAACCTCCAACTTGTAATCAACAATCAGACTGGGATCTTATGTCTCCAACGGGTATTATAGCTACTGTTCAACTCGCTGTTGGCATATTCACTAAGGTACTAAGGCTATCAGATATCTACTGAGTGTAGAATGTGTAGATTGAGGCAGTTCAAAGGTTAAAGGGATGTCAGTTCAAGTATTGTTTGTAGGAGGCTCATCAGCTCGCTTCATTTCTGATGAGACCAGATGGAATAACTAATCAGGTGGTCATGTACCTGGTGTCTGGTGGATTTCTTAAAGCCATCAGTTCGAGGTGTGTTACATATGTTATATGTACAGTATGTGCTGTATGTACTGTGCCTACATTATATATCTACTGTACATATATATAATACACCCACTACTTGTATATTATATATATGTTATACAGATGCACTGAAGAGAAAGCTATGGTTATGAACAGTCTTGTCATTGAAGTCACACAACTTTGTATTCTACCATTTGCCTGTGATGTACCTGAGGACACCTTGGACTTTATCCACACGTGAGTGTCACCTTGTATGACTTCTGTATATGTTATATATTACCTTATATGACTTCTGTATATGTTATATATTACCTAGTATGACTTCTGTATATGTTATATATTACCTTGTATGACTTCTGTATGTGTTATATATTACCTTGTATGACTTCTGTATATGCTATATATTACCTTGTATGACTTCTGTATATGTTATATATTACCTTGTATGACTTCTGTATATGTTATATATTACCTTGTATGACTTCTGTATATGTTATATATTACATTGTATGACTTCTGTATGTGTTATATATTACCTTGTATGACTTCTGTATGTGTTATATATTACCTTGTATGACTTCTGTATATGTTATATATTACCTTGTATGACTTCTGTATATGTTATATATTACCTTGTATGACTTCTGTATATGTTATATATTACCTTGTATGACTTCTGTATATGTTATATATTACATTGTATGACTTCTGTATGTGTTATATATTACCTTGTATGACTTCTGTATGTGTTATATATTACCTTGTATGACTTCTGTATGTGTTATATATTACCTTGTATGACTTCTGTATATGTTATATATTACCTTGTATGACTTCTGTATATGTTATATATTACCTTGTATGACTTCTGTATATGTTATATATTACCTTGTATGACTTCTGTATATGTTATATATTACCTTGTATGACTTCTGTATATGTTATATATTACATTGTATGACTTCTGTATGTGTTATATATTACCTTGTATGACTTCTGTATGTGTTATATATTACCTTGTATGACTTCTGTATGTGTTATATATTACCTTGTATGACTTCTGTATATGTTATATATTACCTTGTATGACTTCTGTATATGTTATATATTACCTTGTATGACTCCTGTATATGTTATATATTACCTTGTATGACTTCTGTGTATGTTATATATTACCTTGTATGACTTATGTATATGTTATATATTACCTTGTATGACTTATGTATATGTTATATATTACATTGTATGACTTCTGTATGTGTTATATATTACCTTGTATGACTTCTGTATATGTTATATATTACCTTGTATGACTTCTGTATGTGTTATATATTACCTTGTATGACTTCTGTATATGTTATATATTACATTGTATGACTTATGTATATGTTATATATTACCTTGTATGACTTCTGTATATGTTATATATTACCTTGTATGACTTCTGTATATGTTATATATTACATTGTATGACTTATGTATATGTTATATATTACCTTGTATGACTTCTGTATATGTTATATATTACCTTGTATGACTTATGTATATGTTATATATTACCTTGTATGACTTCTGTATATGTTATATATTACCTTGTATGACTTCTGTGTATGTTATATATTACCTTGTATGACTTCTGTATGTGTTATATATTACCTTGTATGACTTCTGTATGTGTTATATATTACCTTGTATGACTTCTGTATATGTTATATATTACATTGTATGACTTATGTATATGTTATATATTACCTTGTATGACTTCTGTATATGTTATATATTACCTTGTATGACTTCTGTATATGTTATATATTACATTGTATGACTTATGTATATGTTATATATTACCTTGTATGACTTCTGTATATGTTATATATTACATTGTATGACTTCTGTATATGTTATATATTACCTTGTATGACTTCTGTATATGTTATATATTACCTTGTATGACTTCTGTATGTGTTATATATTACCTTGTATGACTCCTGTATATGTTATATATTACATTGTATGACTCCTGTATATGTTATATATTACCTTGTATGACTTCTGTATGTGTTATATATTACCTTGTATGACTTCTGTATATGCTATATATTACCTTGTATGACTTCTGTATATGTTATATATTACCTTGTATGACTTCTGTATATGTTATATATTACCTTATATGACTTCTGTATATGCTATATATTACCTTGTATGACTCCTGTATATGTTATATATTACCTTGTATGACTCCTGTATGTGTTATATATTACATTGTATGACTTCTGTATATGTTATATATTACCTTGTATGACTTATGTGTATGATAGATAGTTTTACTAGCCAAAAAAGCAAAGAGCTAGTGGAAATCTTGCTTTCAAACGGTTGCAGGTCATTTCTGGCAGGAAATCTTCTACCAAAGTTGATAGATGCCAGCATTGAGTATTTGGCTCTAGCTGATGTCGGCATCCCCATGGGATTGGTGGAACGCCTCTGTCTCATCAACCAATCATTTCTCTCCCAGTTCGCTGAGCTGCTGCAAGACACAAAAGTATTTCATCTCTTACAGTAATTAGTTAAACCTGCATACACCCTCTTTTGTGATATTAATTACATATTAGACATTTCCATCTCCCACAGACCTCACAGTTCATCACCAATTGCTTGGATTTGCCTGCCCTTGAGTCAGTTACTGTTGATGTGTTAACTATACTCAGTCATATCGTAAGACGACTCCCAGATTCTGCCTCTCAAGTGTTATCTCTCCTCACTGATAAACAGTCAGGTAATGGAAGAAAAACGTAGATTTTATATTCAGTTTACGGACAATTTCATCTTCTATTGCCAATTTATAAAAATTCTTTGCAGGAAACGAGATGATCACTGCCCTCCTTTCTCACAAGAACTCCACAGTAAGAGCTCGTATGTCTAGTCTATTGGGCAATATCATCAAACACCACGATCAGTTCGCTTCCAACCTTAAAACCAAGTATGCACATTATTGCAATTTGGAGTGCCAACCTAATATTTGTTATAGAAGTTGTCTGTCCTTATACCTGGGTACAATATTGATGTTATAGTAAAAATGTTGTTTGTCAGGCCTGGATTGCTCAAAGCTCTTATAGATTGTCTCAATGACTCCGATCACAATGTTAGAAAGGTAAGTTGTCTTCCTTACTTTCCTACTTGTATAACGTAACATACATATATACTATATAAATGGTGCAGCACAAACACATGTAACATTCACAGGGAGCCAGCTATGCTGTAGGAAATGCAGCCTATCATTCCTCTAATATAAATGAAGCTCTGTTACCCATTGTACCAACTCTAGTTAAACTTCTCTCTGATCCCATCGCAAGGACGAGAAGTCATGCTGTCTGTGAGTATCTTGTTCGTGTTTTGTTTTTATCTTGTTTTGGTCATGTGACACATATTTATGATTACTATCTCACCGATGGACATTTATATGTTGTTTTATTGGTACTTCCTCCATGTTAGAGCTAGATATAAATCAACAATTAAATTTTTTAAAAAAATCAAGCAACTCTATAGTTTTTTTCTCAAAGTAGGCAAAATCCCTTTAGAAAAGAAGTATCATCTAGAAAACTGGAAGCTGCAGGTTTTTATTAACAGTAAACTGTTTTAGACATCCACTAAAACTGCATCTAGTGAACTACTGTCAATGTCAAAGAAAAGGTTTTTGTTGTTGTCTTCTTTTTCCACAAAGCTATTTATTGGTGGGGGCACAACTCTCACAGTCAGTATGTAGAAATACTAGCAGTAGTGTCGGGCAAACAACTCCGGTTTACTGTTGTATTCTCTGTATAAGTTGCTGTTGATTGATTTATAATGTAAGATAAGACTATCATGTAACAGTTTGTGCACACGTTTAGGTGCTCTGGGAAATCTCATTTTGCATTCTGAAGAACTTTCCACGGAGCTCATCTCTCGCTCTGCTGTACTTACGTAAGTAAACTTTGTTGTCAGTAATAGCCAAAGTTCCCTCAGTTGGCCCACCCACTTTCTTGGTGAGCCCACCTTCACCAGTGAATGTATGTTCTGCAGGGTGCTAGAGCTAGCCTGTTCAGACACCCAGCTACACGTACAAGAGTGCGCACTCTCTACCCTTCATGAGATGCTCCATCGTAAGCCCCTTCTGCATGAACTTATGAAGAATAAAGCCATTTCTAGGCTCTCCCAGATCTCTTCTACTTCTCCGTCCAAGTCAGGAAATCTGACGGCTCGTTCTACTGGGGGTGCGTTGAGTGCTCGATCAGCGTATAGCAGCGTCAGTCACACACGAACCAATCAAAGCTTTGCATATCAATGTGCCGTCTTAGTGAAACAACTACAGGAAGCAGCTGGCAGTTGAGAGATCTTTTCCTTTTATTTTTTTGCAATAATTTATTCTTTAATGATTGAATTTCTGTCTTCACAAGCAGATCTAAAGGCTGCTGCTGTTGCAAATTTTTGGTTTGATTTGTTTACTTCAATTGAAAAAAATGATTTCAGTAATTTTCGTAGTGAGCACAGAGCTATTGCACACATAATGTATATACATAACATACTGCATGCAACATTCTGTTTGTAATGTTACGAGTTGTAACTGTGACACCCACCTCTGGTGTAACACTAAGGCTATGCCATAGACTTATTGCCATTTGCTGATCATCTAAAATGAATTACATCTATGTCTATGATCTCTTTATCTATATTTATTAGACAGTGACTAGAATTTTATATGCAATCTTGTAAAATTTTCAAAGCGTTTTTGATGCCATAATATAGAATAAGATATAAAAATTTATCAGTAAATCTATCAATAATTGAACTGTAAACTGCGCTTGACTTATGTGATGTGTACAGATGGTTGACCCTGCAATGAGGGCACGTAACAGCGTGGACGAGTGAATGTTGAGCGTAGTGTAGGTTTATATGCTTATGTAGCACCAAATACTGCTGGAGTAGCTACATAGCACCAAATGTAGCTAGCTACTTTTTATACATCTACCATTGGCGTGCTATTGTCATATATTATTGGTTGATAGATTTCTTTTTTTCTTTTTCTTCTGCCGTACATCGGTCGAGGCGTATGACAAGTAAACGTGAATCTGCATCCATCCTGAAACATCAAACAATCATTGGTGAAAGCTCATCGGATATTTCGTGTGAACAATGTTTTCCTTTACAAAAATACATGTTACGTGAAGATGTTACCTTGACAAGGATGGGCAACTCCTGCCAGAAGTCAGTGTTGGGAAGTCTGTCACACCCAGACCTCCCTTTCAGGCTGCCTCTAATGATGCCAACGATTAGATAAACCATAAATATAAACCCAAATCTACAAAACACGTTCATAAACGTGGAGAGAGTGAGACGTAGAACTATGTAACTTGGTAGTTGTCTGCTCATTAGTGTGAGCGCAACTTTTTATATATGATGCCAAATCACAGTTATTGTATTTGAAGCAAAAAAAATAAGAAATTGCGCCGGGCGAAAACTTCTAGCAAGATGAATTATCTAGAACAGCTAATCAATTTTTTAACTGCAATCTACCTCCATTTGTACTTTTGATTGGTTGCATAATAGTTAGAATTTTCAAAAATTTAAGCAACGTTCCACCTACTGTAAACACAATCTCACACGTATCTTATTGATACATCGATCGGTGTTAATAAAAAGTTCATTAAAAGTAAAAAAAATATCTAATGTGTAGTTTATTGAAGTTTTTAAGACGAGTCTTATTGTACAAAGGTTAGATAAACACCCTTCCACTACCAACAGTTGTGAAGTTACATGACTACTGGGTCTGGCCGATAGGTTAGGTGGTGTTGCCATAGGGTCTCGTGTTTAAACCTAAGTCAGGTATGTTGTGTTTACCTGCGGTAGCAGAAAACACTCATGTCTAATTGACCATGAAAACTGTGCTAGTAACAACAAAAACTCACATACAACTTACATTATGAGAATGAGAGAGCCTGCACTCAGGTTGTGATCTACAATCAATGGAATGCGAGAGTTTGGTTTGTCCCTCAGGCACACGTACTTTGAGGAGAAAGAAAGCACCTACAATAGCGCATAGCGTTCTATGCATAGTATAAGGGCAGACAACTCCAAATAGAATTTCATTTGCTTTTTAGCAGTTTCTCTCATTGCTTACTGGATCATTACTTCCACAATTCTGCTCACATCTAAGAGTCCCTTTTTCTTCTGTGTGGTTACATAACAGTCTCATTCTAGCTTTGTGTCTATCACTACAAATGTAACAGCAAGTTAACAGCTATGTAGTAAATGGCTTTACTAACAGCGTTTGTCTAAATATGTGTTACAACTTGTGAAAATAGACTGTGAATCGTAGTACACAGCTAACAAACCGAGGTGGCAATCATGACATAGTTGGTCATTCATACACCAGCTATACAATATAGTAGCTGCCTGCAATAGTATACCTATACATTATGTGCAACTGTTGCCTAGCAACAACAATATTATATAGTCTAGCAGAAATTCCATTTACATTTACCAGAGAGAAATTATAATGATTAATTACTTGAGACTGATCAAGTCTGTAGCAGAGCCATAGGCCCTGGTCTGTAGCATTGCACAGCTCTACCTTTCTTACACTTGAGTAGTTCTTGTGATGACCAAACACTGACTTGTTTAGTAGTTACAAGTACAAAAGACCTTTCATTGGCTTCTCTAATTTGATTTATAAACATAAATAAAAACTGGAATGATGTTGATTTGATGAATAGATTACGGAAATGCATCTGACTGACTTTTTCCTTGTACCAAGTGTTGTACACAAACAGTAGTTAGCCAGTAATGAACCGAAAACCTTAGTCATTACATCACATCCTTCTTCCCTTCTGTGAATATTCTTTGTCTAGCCGAGACATTAAAAAAATTTCAAGTTAGCCTCAGCTCCTTTAGATGTTCAAAAAAATGGATCTATCGCATTTAAACTCCAGAGGTATGTCATTCAAGGCTTGTATTCTGTGCATGATTATTTTACTTTTCCGAAGTTGTTACATGCATTTTTTGAGTAGCATTTCATGTTATGTTAACATGCCACTTAGAACATTGAAATGTGTATTTTTATTCATATAAATTCACAAGGTTAGTGCAAACTGAATATTGAGTTAATTTTTAAAAATTTTACATTAATATTTTTATTTGGTTGCGGGTGATTCACCAGCTGATATGTATGTATTACAACAGATTTAACTCTTCTATTTTAACAGTTTAGATATTCATACGCAATACTGAACTGACTACAATAGCGTGTGGTGTATTACATCAGGTGACTTACTCATCAGCTATTGTATAATTCACTTCTATGGCTCCATTGTGTAGGTTGAACTGAGCATCTTTACCCAGAGAACTACAAGTCCTGTTTTTGTGTTTCAAAGCAACCTTTAAATACAAATAAAGTATTCCACACACTGTCTGCAGGAGATGATAGTTAGGGAAAAAGGTTTTTATATTTTATTGAAAGGGTCAAAATTTATTATTTTAGACTGCATGCTGTCTCACTAGAATGTACTGCTGATGAAGTGTCAGCCGCTAACCAACATTAAATTCGTCTGCCACTTGATTGATACTGTAATGGACTAATTAGCACCACTCACATAGGTCTGGTGACATGTGTTGTCAAAGGGGGCGACTCCAGGTTGTAGACCCACATCGAATGGATGACATGGTCTCCACAGTAGAGTTATATCATAGTCAGTCAATATAGCTCTGTAGCTGCAGGCAAATGTAAACAAGTATTGTTTTTGTGTGTTTACATTAACCAAAGGGCTATTTAACACGCATGTTTCAACTTCAATACCTGCCGATGTTTGTATGGAAGTTGTTGTATGTGTCTACGTATTTTACGGAGACTGAATGACTGCTAAAAGCAACCTCATCTCTCTTACTTCCTTGGTGCGTGCATAAAGTTCGATAAATTTCTACTTTGTAACTTGAGTAAGTCAGCAAGAATGTGATGGAATCAAAGCAGCGATACTGCAGCTTGAATGAAACCTGCGACTAGTTTCGATTTAAAAAATCGTTGCTTGAAAAATTTGCCAGAAATATTGTTTTTTAAATACTTCAGTTGCATTCTTTATGAAAACAATTTCTACTGCCTCATCATCAACATCAAAAGCCCCTCACCTCGCAAATTCAGCTGCAATTTAGCAGCAGATAATGGAATTTTTAGAGGTGATTTGCAGTAGTACATACTAGTTTACTATATATTGTGATTTTTCAATATATGAAGCTCAATTTTCCTTTGAGAAAGACTATGCTATCAGTTTTTGTCAGCCGATTTATGCTGAATTCCTTTTTTTCTTTGTAAACGCAGTAATCACAAAAAATCTTTTGGTGATGAAAGACACAAGACTTTAGTGAGCACTAACACTTATGAGAATCCACAAAATACAATGCTAGAGATTTTAATAAAGTTTATAGCATAAATGTACTCGTGGAATGTAATATCAGTGTAGGTGATAGCTTAATGTTGCTCCCCAAGTCTATGGATGTAGAATTACTAGCGTGTTTGTATACTGCCAACCAATTGTGAAGATGTGTAATTCCTTTCCCATTTCATACTACTGGATTGACAACTATAGATAACTATAGACAAGTATAGAAAACTATAGACAAGTATAGACAACTATAGACAGACAACTATAGACAAGTATAGACAACTGCAGACAACTATAGCCAAGTATAGACAAGTATAGACAGACAACTATAGACGAGTATAGACAACTATAGACGAGTATAGAAAACTTCAATACTGACGTTGAGCCTTTTTTTATTTTATAGTCATCTTCTAAACTTAGCCATCGCACTCCAAAGTCTGTCTGTACTTTAGCGAAGCACCCAGCCTGACTCTCAGATATAATGCTATTTACAGCTAAATCTCCCGCTCCCAAGTGGATATATCGTAGTAACACAAGAACTATACACTCCACATGTCTTGTACAGTGCATTACGATGTAGTTTTTGCGTGTGACTGACAGTGTAAGGAAAGTTTACATAACAAACAGTGTACAGTAATTCTCACAAGCATATGAATTGCTCAGTGAGAGACAAACAGTACTAGTTGACTAACCAACTCAACTTATCGCTGTATGTTTACATTCTGATTGGATAAGGATTGTTGACTACAGTGGATGGGTGGAGATTAACAACTTGAGCAATGAATAACACTTTGATACTGTTTATGTACAACAAGATACGTGAGAGGACAATAATACATACATATATTATTATTTAATCAGTACATATACATTTCACTCCACCAAATGGTAGACTACAAAAACGATTTCTGATATCAGAGAACAGTGAAATCTTTGAATAAAGAGGTAAAGTTATACGCTGCTGACAATGTAATACTGCAGATATATACTGTATATTGGTGCTGCCTCTGTTTTTCGCAGTGCTGCCGATTTGTTGTAACGTTATTATTATGCTGATGCTAGCTGACTCAGTAATGAATACTGGTGGCTGCTAAAAACAGTTGACTAGTTATGGAACTAGTACTATAACTGAATGAACAAATGTCAAGGTCATATCACGAGGTAATTAAATACAATAAATATTTACAAATGCAGACAAATAACCAGCAGCCGTTGACTTCGCTGCATACCGACGACCCACAATGCCACTAGTTCAAATACTTTCACTTCACAAGTTTCTAGCAAATGAGAAATGTTCGAAACTGACTCGATATAAATAACAAAACTGGCAGAGAAAGCGCATGAACGATGCATAGATTTGGTGTGAAGCTATAAAAGTAAAGAATCTGTATTTGTGGCAGCACAACACCGGGTTTAAGGTCTCTCCACATTTCATACGGCATATATGACATCACAAACTCTTGGCAGCCGAACATTCCTTCTCCTTTATGCTACCATTTCTCTCCGACGCTTTCTTCTCCTTTTGTTTTTTGTTACTGTCAGAGAGTTCCTGCCATTTTGTAAGGTTGCTTCTGCAACAGAAAAAGGCAACCAGCTGATGACAAGTCAGTTATCATGTTTGAGATGGGAAAAGGCTTCAAGCATGCATCTGTATTTGAAAGAAGAAGCAAAAGTGTAATCACTTTCGTGTGATTGAATGGTTAAAAAGGACGGAGTATTATGACATCATAGAATTTAACACCCAGGAATGTGTTTGTATTAAGATATCAGGTTGTTGCAATAGATTGAAAGGTGTCAAGGAGAAGCAACTCCAACACGTTTATCTACAAAATGTTGCGCTTGTTTTATTCATTTGCCTAAACAACTTGTTTTAATAAAAAAAAAGTTTAAAAAAGGCTACATATAGTGAGAAATCACGTGGTGCCTTGAAGTAAAACTTGTAAAAGTCACATATTAGTTATTTATGAGATGTAAATCAAATGCAGAACGAAAGTGAAACGTAAATAAAAACTTACAAAGCGCCCTCTACCATCGGTTTAGACGCGGGTATGATCTGGGCAAGCAGCTCATAGCACGGCAGACAAATACCAACAATGAAGCCAACCTGAAATCAAAAGCAATAAATATCCACTAATGAGTGGTAATTGTGTAATAAGCAGAATCATTCTTTTGGAGTTGTCTTTTCTAAAAAATATACTACACTTAATTGATAGATATAAGTCTAACCTGTGATTCTGGCAGCTGATCAGACTTGTCTCTATCCATCATAGGCAGCGGGGCGATGCCTTTAGCTTTCTCCTCATCTCCCTACAAGCCACGCAACACCATTGCACTAAACTGTACACCAAACTTTCATATTGTAACTTGACTCAGAGAAAAAACAACTAGAAACGACTATACTGAAAAGTAATTTTTTCAAAAAACTAAACAAAAATGTTCTTTGTTACAAAAAAAACATAAGTTTAGTTTTGTTGTCAGCAAATTTACAAAACGATGTTAGTAGTTAGTAAAGCAGTGAGTTGCAGGTTGGAGGTTACAAAAATAGGAATTGCAAGGGGCACAAATCACACCACAACAAGCAAACAATGATAGACTGAGAGCTAAAGGAAGAGAGAAGGGAAGAGCTGGTAGACCAGCCTACACAAAGATTAAGAAAAGTAAAAATTGAAGCACCTGCAACCAGAACTCCTCCATGATGACATGCACAAGCTGGGTGCACACTGACCAGGGTTTATACATGGAGCACAGGTCGGCAGCAGTCATACTATGATACATAACTGCATGCCTACAACAGACCACCCACTCGGTAGGAAACCAAAGCGTGACAAAACAATAGCCAATAAGACACCAAAACTCATATGATTAGATGTCACAACAAGCTGTCGATGCTGTTGTAAAAGCTTTTCTACGATTTTCGTTTGATTTCGCTCTCGGTCTAACGTTACGAAGATTGTGCAGCAATCAACCAATGACAGCTGTTGTTATTGAAGCAGAGAAAGTTGAGAACAGCATGCGGGAAAGGACAGCACAGCACAGCAAAGGTTTAGTAGCCATCTTGTATGCAGTCAAGCAGACGATTTCTACCTGAGAGTAAAACTCTTCAAAGATAACGTGAACGGTTTCACGTTGTTGTTCCCAAGGTTTGGTACTAGCGCATAAGTCTGCACCAGTCATCATAACAGCTTGTAGCGTATTCCTGTGGTTTACAAGTTATATGGTAAATGGCAATAGCAACCTTAGAATTAATAATTAATGGGAGCAATGCCAAGAAAGCTAAAATTGTCTGCTCAGGGTTTGTATGCCATACCTGTGCTCAGCCACCTGCCAATCAAACTTGTGGTTATCCTGCCACTCCTTGAGTTTAGCCTTGTTTCCAAAAAACAGCGCCAAGTCTGTAGCTAGTATACAGTCTTTGATGTATCCCAGGACCTGAGGCAAACAAAGTTTGATATTGAAGGAAAAGGTGACGTTTATTTCAAAGCAGTTCATTTAGATTTTGGATGGAAAAGAGGAAATAACTCCATATATATTTATTAACAACGGTGTATTTATTGTATTTTTAAAATTGGGCAGTTGTCAAAGCAGTTGCAGCGGTATTATAGTATAATTTTTATTTGGCTTCGCATAATATAACGATATGTATTGTTATGGAAAACATGACATTTGTGTGACATGACAATTTCACCATAACAATTAATTGACAATAATAATTAATCATTATATAATAAAAATCATAATCACATGCAATAATAGTATTGTTATAAACAAACTGATCATTATGCCAATATAAAAGCAGATTCATTTTGTTTAATAATAAAAATTCATAATAATAACCTAAATTAATTTATAATAGCTATATATATGGAGTTACTTCCTCTATTTCATTCAGACCTAAATGAACTGCTTGAAAATAAACATCACCGAAGGAAAATCTACTAATTTTGATTCAACTCTGATTACAGCAATTGTGAAGCTACTAAATGCAATAGCGCAAATTTCAATCAACTTTTTTGTAGCTTACTGTTTTGTAGTCATCCGAGTTGAGCTCTTTAAAGATGTTGTGATTGTCTTGCTGCAAGATGGAGACGGTTTGGTTGAAGTGATGGTGCTCCATTACGGAGGTCGTATAGATGGCAGCCAGTGGTGAGGCACTCTTCACCATAAAAGCGTTTGTCTTACCTCGATGGTCAAGGTCATGGCAGAGACAGGCAACAAATAGAGCCAAACCCTGTAAAAAAAAACAATGCCATTTTATTGTAAAAGCTGCGCAACAATTTTGTGTAACTCCATGTAAAATGGAGCGCAACTCCACAAAAGTCCAGGAAAGTAAAATTTGGCACCAACCTCAAGTAGGCTAAACTGATGCTCCGTTTTAAGTATGCAGTACATTGCATGTGCTACAGAAAACGCATGGTCCCAGTTGTGGTACGGAACTTTCCGGTAGTTTTTCTTCACGGTCAGTGTAAACTTTATCAGTGTGTCTCGTTCAAACCTGAAAATTAAAAGCAAAATGGATAAGTCTATTAATGGATAAGTCTATTACCATTATCCTTGCTGCCGATTAAACATTGAGCTGTCAGATACTATTTATGCTCACTTTTCAAGTCCAAAGAGATCAGTGAACATGTAGACAACATGCAGAGATTTCTGATCCTCTTCCACAGACCACGGCGAGAAATGAAACCTTGGAATGTCTTCTACCTGCAAACAACAAAAATAGCTCAATAATGCTGAAAACCCTCATACAAAAATGGAGCAAAAATGAGTCCTGGTTTATGATACAGACACAGATACATACCACAGAGCTTGAAGACATGGTACAGTAACCAGTGATACATACCACAGAGCCTGAAGGCATGGTACAGTAACCAGTGATACATACCACAGAGCCTGAAGGCATGGTACAGTAACCAGTGATACATACCACAGAGCCTGAAGGCATGGTACAGGTGACCTGTGATACATACCACAGAGTCTGAGGGCATGGTACAGTAACCAGTGATACATACCACAGAGCCTGAAGGCATGGTACAGGTGACCTGTGATACATACCACAGAGCCTGAAGGCATGGTACAGGTGACCTGTGATACATACCACAGAGCCTGAAGGCATGGTACAGTAACCAATGATACATACCACAGAGCCTGAGGGCATGGTACAGGTGATCTGTGATACATACCACAGAGCCTGAAGGCATGGTACAGTAACCAGTGATACATACCACAGAGCTTGGAGGCATGGTACAGTAACCAGTGATACATACCACAGAGCCTGAAGGCATGGTACAGTAACCAGTGATACATACCACAGAGCCTGAAGGCATGGTACAGTAACCAGTGATACATACCACAGAGCCTGAAGGCATGGTACAGTAACCAGTGATACATACCACAGAGCCTGAAGGCATGGTACAGTAACCAGTGATAAATACCACAGAGCCTGAAAGCACGGTACAGTAACCAGTGATACACACCACAGAGCCTGAAGGCATGGTACAGTAACCAGTGATACATACCACAAACCCTGAAGGCATGGTACAGTAACCAGTGATACATACCACAGAGCCTGAAGGCATGGTACAGGTGATCTGTGATACATACCACAGAGTCTGAAGACATGGTACAGGTGACCTGTGATACATACCACAGAGCCTAAAGGCAAGGTACAGTAACCAGTGATACATACCACAGAGCCTGAAGGCATGGTACAGGTGACCTGTGATACATACCACAGAGCTTGGTGGCATGGTACAGTAACCAGTGATACATACCACAGAGCCTGAAGGCATGGTACAGTAACCAGTGATACATACCACAGAGCCTGAAGGCATGGTACAGTAACCAGTGATACATACCACAGAGCCTGAAGGCATGGTACAGGTGACCTGTGATACATACCACAGAGCCTGAAGGCATGGTACAGTAACCAATGATACATACCACAGAGCCTGAAGGCATGGTACAGTAACCAGTGATACATACCACAGAGCCTGAAGGCATGGTACAGTAACCAGTGATACATACCACAGAGCCTGAAGGCATGGTACAGTAACCAGTGATAAATACCACAGAGCCTGAAAGCACGGTACAGTAACCAGTGATACACACCACAGAGCCTGAAGGCATGGTACAGTAACCAGTGATACATACCACAAACCCTGAAGGCATGGTACAGTAACCAGTGATACATACCACAGAGCCTGAAGGCATGGTACAGGTGATCTGTGATACATACCACAGAGTCTGAAGACATGGTACAGGTGACCTGTGATACATACCACAGAGCCTAAAGGCAAGGTACAGTAACCAGTGATACATACCACAGAGCCTGAAGGCATGGTACAGGTGACCTGTGATACATACCACAGAGCCTGAAGGCATGGTACAGGTGACCAGTGATACATACCACAGAGCCTTAAGGCATGGTACAGGTGACCTGTGATACATACCACAGACCCTGAATACATGGTACAGGTGACCTGTGATACATACCACAGAGTCTGAAGACATGGTACAGGTGACCTGTGATACATACCACAAAGCCTGAAAGCATGGTACAGATGACCTGTGATACTTACCACAGATTCTGAAGACATGGTACAGTAACCAATGATACATACCACAGAGCCTGAAGACATGGTACAGTTGACCAGTGATACATACCACAGAGCCTTGAGGCATGACACAGGTGACCTGTGATACTTACCACAGCCTAAAGGCATGGTACAGGTGACCTGTGATGCTTACCACAGAGCCTAAAGGCATGGTACAGGTGACTTGTGATACATACCACAGAGCCTAAAGGCATGGTACAGGTGACCTGTGATACATACCACAGAGCCTGAAGGCATGGTACAGGTGACCTGTGATACATACCACAGAGCCTGAAGGCGTCGGTAGTTTCTTCAGCTTGTTGTATTCCTCATCACTGCACTGGTTGTGGTAGGAGAGAACATCCAGAGCTACTCTGTACTTCTGCTCTGACTTTCGTATCTTGTCATACAACTACAGGTATACACAACTACAGGTATATACAGCTACAGGTACATACAGGGACAGATACATACAGTTACATGTATATACAGCTACAGTTACATACAGCTACAGGTATACACAACCACAGGTATATACAGATACAGGTACATACAGGTACAGGTAAATACAGGTACAGGTACATACAGGTACATATAGGTACAGGTACAGGTGTGAAATAAATATGTTTGAAGGTTAATAAATTTTCAAAAATGTTATGAATAAAATAAGTTCTAATAAAACTTGTCACTCATCTACAATTGAAGCGTGTGCAACTTTTGTGACAAATACTTTTTTACCTCAAAGTTTTGCTCTCTGATATTGCAATGAGCCAATTAAACCCTTTTTTCATACAATGCAATATAGAAATAGAATAAGTAATATTGTACTTGTTTGTATTAGTAATGCATTCATGTCCAACATATGATAATATGTATACTATTGAGTTATTTTTCCACTGAGGAGACAACTCCACAATTGAGCAGAAAAACTTGAGTGATAAAAATTGTATACCCTAATGCTTCATGTACATATAGCGATCGTGCTAGCGATTTTGCTTACCGATTGGGGAAGTCCCTCCCCCAAATTGCGCAATTTTTCACTACTGCCAATTCTTCGGCGATTCCGGTCAAACTCGCTGTTACAAAGCATAGCCTTCAATTTATCACAGGATCGTTAATAGATCGGAGCGCTGAACATGACAAGACATTATTGGAAACAAGGGTAAAGTTTCTTTACGTTGTGATTGGCTGATCAAAGAATACGCTAGCGATTTTTTGATCTCGATCAAAACCTGACGATAACCTCAAATAAAATGTTTGAGATTGCTTAGCGATTTTGTAGGAAACGGAAGTTGCAAAATCACGCAATCGCTAAGGAAATCGCTTAGTAATCGCTATATGTACACGGGGTTTTACTCATCCTTTTCACAAACCAATTACTAAAAAACAAATGATCCAATATTTATCATTTGAAGCATTTTTGTAAATGCGCACTTCTCACAGTTGTATATAAGCAGATACCTTCGCATGATGCAGAGCTAGTCCGCAGTAAACGGCGAAGGTCTCAAATGATTCCTCGTCAGTCTTAGTGAAGGTACCCTGCAGCTTGTTAACCATCTGCACCACACCAAATATATTGTTACGGATACGTATAGGCATACACAATAGGGTCTTAGTGGTGTAGCCAGTCTTTACATCCACATCTCTGTTAAACCTTTTATCTTTGTAGGCATCTTGTATGTTGAGGGTCTCCCCTGTCTTAGCTACGTAACCAGCCACCCCTGTACCTATGGGGAACCTGCAACACACAGTGAAAGTTATGAGTACTGCCTAGGGACTAGGTCTATAATGGTTAGATAATGGAGTTATAGTTACCTGATTTCTTTGGCACATGGATTGGAATCATGAGCTGCTGCACCTGTATCAAATATTCTAGCATACAGCTCCCTGCTGTTATTGTCTACCAGGAATAGAGATGCTCGATCTGCCTTTACTAGCTTCTTGGCAAAATCCTGCAGAGTAAGACAAAAATATAAATCTGCAGTGAAACACACTTTAGAATGAAGAAGTTATGTCCCCTTTGTTCTAGTGTACTTCAACAGATATAGATAAGAAAAGTCTAATTGTAATTTATAACACTAGGGATTACTGTGGTAAAATTTTTTTGCTAATATCTCCACCGCAACACACATGGTAGTAGCTAAGGCTATTGTAATGAGGAGAAAGCTCCCGTCACTCACCATAATTTTCATAATCACAGTATCCATACTGATTATATCCTGGAAGATGTTCCTTCAAACAATCAAAACACTCATTAAATACTGTATAATAATACAACTAGATATATATAACATGTATAGCTAGTATATAATACAACTAGATATATATAACATGTGTATAGCTAGTATATAATACAACTAGATATATATAACATGTATAGTTAGTATATAATACAACTAGATATATATAACATGTATAGCTAGTATATAATACAACTAGATATATATAACATGTATAGTTAGTATATAATACAACTAGATATATATAACATGTATAGTTAGTATATAATACAACTAGATATATATAACATGTATAGTCAGTATATAATACAACTAGATATATATAACATGTATAGTTAGTATATAATACAACTAGATATATATAACATGTATAGTTAGTATATAATACAACTAGATATATATAACATGTATAGTTAGTATATAATACAACTAGATATATATAACATGTATAGCTAGTATATAATACAACTAGATATATATAACATGTATAGTTAGTATATAATACAACTAGATATATATAACACATGTATAGTTAGTATATAATACAACTAGATATATATAACATGTATAGCTAGTATATAATACAACTAGATATATATAACATGTATAGTTAGCATAATACTTACTTAGTAACTGCTAGTAGAAAGTCGTTAAGTTTTCTCTGTTTCGTTACATCTCCGTGCAGCTACGAACAGGAAGCAGTTACTGCGTACAATACTTGCTATACATTAGAGCGTGTAACAGATCTCACATCATATATACATGCACAGACATACAAAGAGTTATTTATGGCATGGAAGGATTAGTCAAACAGTACTGTAAGGGCAGCAGTGAAAGTGAGCACAGACTAAGATCTAGCAGAGTGAACTAGAATAAACGGTGAACTCTATAAAGCTGTGCAGTATGGGTCAATTAGAGTATATTTAGTTAATTATGGATTTAAGGCCAATAATTTTGAAAACTTTTAAATGAAAATTTAATTTTGTTTGATTTGAATATTTGTTAGAAATGAGTACCTCTAGGCAGTTAGATGCAATACTCCCCCAGAGGACAATACTGCTGCTCGTCTATCAAAAGAAAAGAACGCATCGATAAAGCGGGTGATTAAAAAACTGTTGAGGCAGTCTGGCTGACATGGAGGAATTTCGGGGAGGGGACAAACAAGTGTGAAATGATATGCAGCCCGTGGTCTAGAGGCTATGTTGGTTCACCTAGTTCAACCAGTTACCTGTATACTTCTACACAAGACCAGAGCCCAGCCGTTAAATCCCGTAACCACCTTCGGAAAGCAAACAATACACATTAAATGAAGACACAGTAACGCAGTAATACAGTATGGTATACAGATGTAATAGAGTATGGCATTTGTATGGTAGAAGTTATGTTCTCTTGTGGCACCTATACACATAGCGTGACACCATAACTCCTCATCAGCAAGTTAAACATATTGTGTCACAACTATATTAAAAAAAAAACATTGCATATGCAACAATCCAGCAAACATTAATGAGCTTCAATTTTTGGTAATTATTTCATTTTTGTTGATAAGTCAAATATAAAATTAAAAAAGAAAAGATTTATAGAACAACGTGTTTTTTTTAAACAATAATGTGCAGTTAGTATAATTGAGAAGCTTTATTACATATGGAGATTTCTACCTGCTCATCTGTTTCAGAGAAAGCAGCTCGGCCTTCTCTTCTGTAGAACTCCACCACTCCTGTATAAGTAACGAAATATACATGTATGTAGGGAGTAAGACAACTCCTGTATAAGTAACCAAATATGCATGTATGTAGGGAGTAAGACAACTCCTGTATAAGTAACCAAATGTACATGTATGTAGGGAGTAAGACAACTCCTGTATAAGTAACGAAATATACATGTATGTAGGGAGTAAGACAATTCTTGTATAAGTAATGAAATGTACATGTATGTAGGGAGTACGACAACTCCTGTATAAGTAACGAAAAGTACATGTAGAAAGTAAGACAACTCCGGTATAAGTAAACAAATATATATGTATGTAGGGAGTAAGACAACTCCTGTATAAGTATCCAAATATGCATGCATGTAGGGAGTAAAACAACTCCTGTATAAGTAGCCAAATATACATGTATGTACGGAGTAAGACAACTCCTGTATAAGTAACGAAAAGTACATGTATGTAGAGAGTAAGACAACTCCTGTATAAGTAACCAAATATACATGTATGTAGGGAGTAAGACAACTCCTGTATAAGTAACCAAATATACATGTATGTAGGGAGTAAGACAACTCCTGTATAAGTAACCAAATATACATGTATGTAGGGAGTAAGACAACTCCTGTATAAGTAACCAAATATACATGCATGTAGGGAGTAAGATAATTCCTGTATAAGTAACCAAATATGCACGTATGTAGGGAGTAAGATAACTCCAATGCAGCTAAGCTATGACAATTATTATCAAACACCTTTGTCTATAAGTTTTCTGTAGATGTATCCCACAATTCCACAACCAATTACCATATATGGATGGAGGGCATTAGATTCATTTACTTACCCATTGTGTTATCGTCGGCATCTAAGATAGGTTGTGCAAGAACAGCGTGAATGTGCTCATCTATGTACGCCACTCCCAATGGATGCTTCCTGTCAGTCTAAAACAGCGTAGACCCAGGTTAGAGGCAGTTATTGTAGGATGAACGTTACCTAGTTACACATAACACCAACTGTCTAGTCACATGACTTTATTAAATGCAACATTAAGATTGAATGTTCAACTATTCTAGATTTCCTGTTATATGCGTAAAGTAAAAGTACTTTGAAAGTAAAAAATTTACACAATGAGAGATCGTTGCAAATAATATTTATTATATCATGGCAAGTTTTAAGCTTTAGAATGGAGTTGTCTCCTCACACAATAAAGCAGACGGTAGCAATAACAAAATGCATTTTACAAAACGAAAATAACTTGAAAGCAAAAAACTTTGTCCATTCTTTGCAATAGAAAAAATAATATGCAAATATTACAGGCAAGAAAAACGTGTAAAATTGAACATAAACTAGTAATCTACTAGCAGTACTCACTAGTGCTGGGGACTGCAGACGCACGCATTTCTTACACCAAGCAACATAGGCAGATATGGTGTAGCCGTGCATTATAGTCTGAGAACGATTTAAAGTTCGTAACCTGCAAGTGTGTATATATATTTTAGGTCTAAGATCAGCATACAAGCCAAAACAGTTTCAACACTTTGTTACAGAATAAATGAAGCCATGGCAGAGTTGTGTACTTTGGTCTGTGTATGTAACATGCGCAGCCCGCCGAGACCAATTAAACAAAAGTACAGCTTCGTGTTTAACGAGAATTGAATTTCTAGTTCAGCTCACGGGCAGGCGACATCTTTGACGCAATAGATGTTACCAGGAAATGTTGCACTTACTCTTTTGATGTAGAAGAAATAAAATTGATCGCTCGTCCATCTTCTGATACCAAGTAGAGATTGAAACCGTCGGACGCTGTGGCTGAAATATAAAACAAGTCGTTGTACTATTGCTTGGTAACAGATACTTGGGTACAGCTGACTAGAGGCATATCTCCAGGGCATGTGAAAGTGTAAATGTAAGATAATATTTCTCAGAAAAAGAAATAATTTTACTGTTAGTTCTGACCTACACAGCTCTTTTACCAGAAATTCTCAATCCTAGCAAATCGATCGCTGACGTTATTGACACATTGTTTACTCCAAGTTATAGTTTTTTCCACATTTCACCATTGATGATGTGAAATCTGATGGCAAGACATTTTTAATTTTTTTGTACCATCAATAAAATTGGGCAAATAGCTTTAGGGTGCTTTCAGATACCCTACGCGTAAGGCTTAACGACGGGATTAAACGAGACCATTCGGAAACCCCGTCGTTGAGGGCAGAAAAAACATGGCGGCAATGGGCAATTTGGGCTCAACGATGGAAGTGACGAGCGAGGTAGGCTGCGAGTGTTCAACGACTGCCCTATGCATAGGGTATCCGAAAGCACCCTTAGTGTTGGTTGAGTGAGCATGTTTCTGGTCTGAAAGAAAAATTCTAGTAATTCGTAACAAAGAGCCAAAGAATTACTTTTGAAAAAAAATTATGATGTTTAATTTGAAAAATTCATAGCCTCAGAGATCAGGGTGGCAAGATAGCTTAAGAACTTGGTACCTGTTGCAACCGAGGAAGCCAGTTCTTCGAGCAGCTTGCCTTGGCTATTTCTGTCATTAGAATTTCTTAGTAGTTTCTGAATGTGTTGTCTTCTATCTTTGACCTACAAACAATCAAATGGCAGCAAACATTGAGTTTACTTCATCTTATGCCGTCAGCATTTGGCACAAAAAACATATAAAAAGCAATAAGTTGATGTCGGATAATGTTGATTACAAAAAGGAAAACTGGATGTTACAATATAGCGAAAGCTATCAAATATTCTACAAGTATAGGCGAAAGCAATCGATTGGTAGCATGCCAATTAGACTTAACCATAAGAAAACGGACTTCCAGAGAAGACTTGTTTCAATTGCAGTTAAAGTGAAGAAGACATCAAAGAGAATGGCAAGTGGTACTTTGCATTACTCGGAACATAGAGAGCAAATATCACATCTACAAGTTGTATAACTAATTAGGTGGAGAGGGTGTGAGTATCTAATAGACAAAGTATATCCTCCTGTCACTATATATATATATCATATAGCCATTGACGTATGAACAACTCCATTCACTCCAAGTGTTGTAAATTTGGCAGATGATAGCTCGAGGCAGAAAATATAATAAGTAATTTTGCCTGAGAAAATTTTGCAAGACTTTTCTACGCGCGTTTATTATTTAAAAATTGTTTATTTCTCAGCAAAAAAACAACTTTGTATTTTTAACGCATGATCGAAAAAGTTTATTTTCGAGATACTCGCTAATAAAAAAATTTTCAGCGATGTCTTGTAGTACATTATGTAAAATATATTGCGTAAAACATCAGTTGAGCTGCCCGTAAAATGTCAGCAGCAATTAATCAGGGTTCTTACTACACAGAGGCAGCGCTGTGATATGATTGGTTATGCATTGTTACACAAACTACTACAACATTTAAATGTTATATATAGAGTAAACAATTGCTACTAAGGAAATAGTAATGAAAAGAGCAGGGAGAGAACATTGTGGGAAAATTTGATTGCGACGTGTTCCTGAAAGAACATGAGGTACACTCGCCAAAATTATATTGAAAGCGGAATAGAATACCGTGGAGTTGTATTATTTCACTTGAATTGACAGTTCTAGTTAAAATTAAATTAAAAAATTCAAATCTCTTTCTCTGCATTTTCAGGGTATAAGAATTATTTATCTTTTTGACTCTCTCAAACTAGCTTTTATTATTAAAGAGAAAGTGAGTTAGACAGCTCCACAAAATACGCCAACTAACTACTCTCTCTCCAATGTTTACTAGTAATGTAAACCTATTAGCACTATATTATTGTATGTGTAGAATAGGCCAGACATTGACGCTAATGTGAGCTAATTTGGTATGATTGCATGCAAAATACCTGCAGAGAACGACACAGATTGACGTACTTACATAATTACAGTTACACATACATAGATATGTACTTACAGTTACACACGCATAGATATGTACTTACATTTACACACACATAGATATGTAGTTACAGTACACATATGTCTTGTATACCATTTAAATATACGAGACCACAGATCAATCAGACATGATACATAGAAAACTCTGCTAGTAGAAACGACTAAAATAACTAAATTGTTATTTCAATGAGAACGAAAATTTGTCAAGATGTTTTTGGCAAAAAAAACAGATTTAGCGATTATGCAGAATTTTTTTTTAAGATGATGCAATCCAACTGGATTTGAGCTAGTGAGAAAGAAAGCATGAAGTGGTCAGCTATATTGATCCTTTAAGAGTATCATGGTAGTGAGAGCCATTGATCTCTTCACAGTTTCACTGTATTCGTTGACATCATTGATGCGCCCAAGACAGAAATCAATTTCAGCGCAAAATTGAATATCATTAGTTTGCCCATAGTAACTGGCTGCTACCTCACTCAGCAGAAAGCACTAACTTATTTTTAATTATCATTTAAGAAGGCCAAGGGGCATTATTTGGAATAGTCGATGAAATTGGTGTAAAAATAACAGAAACTTGAATTGATAATTAAAAACTTCAAGTCATACCAAAACTGTAACAAGCGAAGTCCATCAAAGAAGTTGAAGTAAAGAAAATGCTTTAAATTATTTGCCTCAACAGCGTCAAATACAAAAAATATTCTGTGAACACAGGGGACGTAACTTCTAACTGTTAAATCAAATTTAGATGAAAATTTTTAGACAGAATGCATTATGCATTGCTTCAGGAAGCAAAATAGACATCAATGTTATGTTGTCACTTTCAACCTATGACTGACAAGAGATCAATGTGTTGCACAAGACATGTCTCACAGGGATAATGCGGTAATGTGATTAGCGTGCCTCACAATTACTTGGTCAAGTATTACATCATGGCTTCTCGTTTATTAAATAATGTATTTTTGCTGTCGCTGCCTAACAACTGATGAGTGAGGGTGGGTTGTCAAATGTGCACTACATATTTTAAATCCATCTGAGGAGTTTTAATTTGTCTCATAACACAAGAAAATTTTTTTAGATCAACTTAACTAGTAAAAACTCTCATTTTTGAGCTTCAAACTAAGTCTAGAAAAATAATGAACCAACATATATCATTTTCAAATAGAATTTACTTCGTAACATCTTAATTCAAATAACCCTTTCACGAAAAAAAAATTAAAACTGCACAAAATGAATATCATGCCGTAATGAAGTATACGACTTTTAGAATACAACAAAGGAAAGACAACCTCTGACTCGATGAATTACATTCACATGCTGGTGTCAAGCGTGTTTGTTGCGTTGCTAATTACGCAAGAAATGCAGCTGGCATTAGCGCTGCCACTCTTTGCTATTTCAAACCAATTGACAAACAGTGTCATGAAAGTTGTTCAAATAATGACATTTTAGAATTTATTACAAATAGAATAAAAGAGGTGGTTTAGTAGTCATTACTAGCTAGTACCGTAGTGACAGTCGCGCGCGTAATTATGTGCATAGCATTTATTCTTTGTCCGTCAGCTTAAACCTGCCCCACAAACATTGCTCACTGGTCAACACTTTCTGAGATGTGTACAACCATTTTGACCCAGGACCATTTCCACCTTACGCCTCATTCTTTCTGAGCCATTCCCATTTGGTTACCTTTCATTTTTCAATCCTAACTACTTGTGCAGCTTAAAAGTCATAGCTTTAACATCGTGCATACACGCAAACTTGCTAAAAAGGTTGAAAGTTGTGATGGGTTTTATCAAAATTACATTTACCTGTACCTGACATGACCTTACCTTGGAGTACTCCGTAACAGGTCTGTGAGGGGAACCCTCTCGATCTGAAATAGCAAATTTTTCAGCTTTAGTTTATCAGATCAGAAATAGTAATAACAGTAAATTAGGGTTAATTTGCAGAAATGTTGCTAGTAAAAGTAGTTACAACTGCTGACTTTGCTTTACATAGCTTTTCTTCTTAGTTACCAAAATTAAAAAAAGTTTGGTTTAAAGTTTTAAAATAATTCAAAATGGAATGACATAACAAGTTGCAAGCCATAACTACAGCCTTCAGGGACCACTTCTTGTACAAAACATTAATTTGTTGTCTTGTAGATAAAATAAGATCAAGATATTAATAATTCACTAATCAAAAGTTATCGATGCCTAATCAGCTAATCTCAGAGATTAGGGGGTTATAGACTTACTGTATATGAGATCACCATTTCTTAATTTGTTTTTAGCCTTTCGTTTATTTATCAGCCAAGATTCGACTACGTCTTCTGATACATAATTCTGAATGTATTGCTCGAGCAAGGCAGGATTGTCTTGTAAGAAATTGATTACAGTGTCATTGTTGATATCTGAAAATATAGTAATTAGTGAGATATGCGTAGGGAATATTGTACTAATTATTAATCAGTGAGCAAGCAAGTTGTACTAATGATAATAATTAAAACAACATTTTTTTATTATTTATCAAATGTATCATTATATCAAAAGTCAGCTATATTGTGGAGAAAGGTATATACATATAGAATATATACATTTAAACTTAAATAACATCATTGCAATAGGAAAAATAATAGGGAAGCACAAAACAATTAATATTTAAGGATACAAAACTTTACCAATAAGGTAACAGGTTAGACAATTTGGTAATAATTAATGGGGCTGGAAACATAATATACTATTTATACAACCAAAAGCTCCAACTAGTCTACCGATACTACACTTTCCAATTTTTAAAGTTTGCTACTTTTTGTGCGCATAATAATCTCCCATAATTCATCAGTAATTACCTTCCTACTCATGAGAAACTATGGTCACATGATGTAGAAAGAGCTAGTTCAATATTGATGTATGATTTTCTGAACCAGCCATTGAGAACTTGTCAACTTAAAATATTAATATTATATGCGTAGTGAATTAAAGCTATGCCTTTTACAAAAGCCTTTTCAAATGTTTACGTCGCTATCCTTTCTAATAACTATTATACATGAGCATTCTGGCCTCAACATTATTGTCCAACCTTTACAACTTGCATATATGGGTCAGGACACAATACACAGTAATACCGTAATTTATTTCAATGATCGACCAAGTCCTACAGCATGCTTAATGAAGTCTATTGCTTTTATACAGTGACTACAAATTGCTGGAAAATAACAAGCTTTCTCTCCCAGCACGACAAGAAATCGAAACTTGATTTCCTTTGTGATCACTGAGAGTGGCTAGCACAATAAATTTTTTAGGAATGTGCTACAAATATATTTCAACTACAAAAAATGATGGTAATTGTTTCAGTTTTTGATGTAAGAGTGCTTAAATTTGTGTATTCAGTCGATGTCATGTTTCAAACAGCTAGAATTATGCAAAAGAGATGCCAATTTAGAATGACAGCGAACTTCTTAAGCCGTATAATGAGGCAAGTTCCCATGAGAGTGAGCAAGCTATACTCAAGTAGCAGATGCAATAACATTACCCACGCAAATGGACTTTTTCACTACTAAATGCAAATCAAAGAAGGCAACATAGAATATACCCAAGTGCTATCGACATGCAAAGAAAAATAAAACATTGCCCTTCACCAACAAACAAAAGCTCAAATTTGGAAGAACTTCAGACAGCAGGCAAAAGCCAAGCATTTTCTACAACTAATTATTATAAAGAATTAGTAGCGTATGCAATGTAGAGATCGATGGTTAAAATGTTGATGCTGTTAGTTTAGTAAAAAGTGCGGCAGAGATCTCTAATGTATTTTGTGATGAGTTTGTATCTATGAGAACTAACCAATACATCATAATCATTACATAGACATCTGTTTCACAGACAATGAATGAATGGGTTTGATGTAATACATTACCACCTTCTGCTTGTTCATATCCAGCGCAGCATAATTTTCTAATGCCTGCTGAAATGGTATACACATAAATTGGTTGCTAAGATGAATAAATTCATTCACGCTGGGAGCAACAATTGACAAGAGATAATTTTGTGGCATAAGATTGTTGATAGAGCCTGGAGTGATAGAGTAGGAGAACTCTCACTTGCCTGGGTAGTGTAGCTATTAGCCAACAGCCGAAGCAATTACCAACTAATTAAGCTAGCGGTTTTTGTAGATGCAGTAATTATGATTCCTCAAGTTGTTTAATAACGTTTTTGCACGTCAGCATCAGCGCTGTCTTGGTGCTATTCAAACATTTTAGCTTTGTTTATTTTTGGCTTATGTTGAGAGCGCATACGAGGATTGGTTGATGCTGTTAAAAATCACCCATCAAGGACTTTAGATCTACTTGTTTAGCAAATCTTAAATTTTAATCATATTCTTCTTTATGAGATTTGAAACAAAAAGTAATAATTAACTTTCTAACTAACAACTACATCAACGATTTACTTTTTGTAATAATCAGTTTTTATTTGTAGGAAAAGATAAAAACCAAAAAAAATTACTATACTCGCATATAGATCTACCGAAAACGAAAAAAAGTGGTTCCATTTTTGGTTGTTACCGAGTGTAAATTCTAGCTTTAATGCCGCATTTCAATAAGTTCTATATGTAAAACACGACCATTCCAACGACATCCCTTCGTTACACAGAAAAGTAGACACCAAAAGACAGACAACCAAAACAGACACTGTATATCAAACACTCACCTAGGCTGATGCTCATGGTTTCAGTTTTATCCAGGCATTTTATTTACATCCCATTCATTTGGTAAAATCACCCTAAAGTATCCAGAATTTCTCCACACAACTATCGTTCCAGGTTACATTTACATAAGAATCTAGTATTTTTTAACTAGTTCCGAGTCGCTAAGAACTAAAACGATTGCTAACAGTTCATCCAACTTTAGTCTTTCTCAATACAAGTAGACGTCGTTCGGTGAAGCTGCGCTATTTCAACTAGTAGTTTCTAATCGGGGAGTGAAGTATATGATGCGAAAGCAGTGAAGTATGTGATGTGAAAGCAGTGTTGTATACTGTATTTTTGCTATTGAACGAATGCAAAGCAGTTCAATGGAGTTTATTGATTTTATGCTCAATGCACTGAGATGTAGGGCCTACATATGTTCTAATCATCCTATCAACACTTAGTATTCAACAAATGCCTTTCTTACTAATTCGCTCTAAGCTGAGTAACATCCAATTTTACTACTAGAGCAATTATATTATTTTCCATAGCTAATTAGTATTGGAGAGTTGCCTTCTACCCTGTCATTGCCCATCACTTCCCATTAACATACATTCTAGTTGTGTACAATGTTTGCCTGTTTATATTATTGCACTACTTGTGGTAATGCTTGGTTGAATATGGAGAAATGTGTTGGTTCCTTCTAAACTTTTAATTTTTTACGCAGTTTACGGTTACAGTGGATTGAATGGATGTCATAAGTAATTGATTGAACCATCAGACTCAGAAGATGGAGCCATACATCTGTTTTATTGGCCAAGAAACTGGACACAACTGCTGCAAAATTATCGGACACCAACAATTTTTCTTGAAATTGTCACACTCGCTATTGCTCGTTCCACCATACTGGTTAGACCCTGTATGTGCAACAATTACATCTGTTGTACAGCAGGTAAAATACTCATTCGCGTGCGAGAGACTATTGGGCTAAACGCTTGCCCAGCCATTGGTTCAATTATTTTAAATAAACTGTGCTTGCGTAAAGTTTTTTCCTGTGTTCATTTTTTTTCTGCTTATTGTTTCTCTTTTTCTTCTAGCTATGGCACATTATGAAAAACATTTTTATAAAATGATATTGATTCCAATGAAGTATTATATATTATATGGAAGCTGAAAAATATTTTAAAAAATTATAAAGATAAGACAATTCCCAGCTCAGTTAACTAGTACTTGTAAGACAATCATTTCACTAAGCGACTGGTGCAAAGAAGAATGAGCTTAATTTGAATAAAAACTAGGCTTGCAATCGAGTAGTCAGAAACTTTGATACAGAGCTTAAAAATCTTTTTTATTGTGATTCAAAATTTTTGCCTTAAACTTGGCAATTTGCCAATTAACAAATATTCAACAATTTCATTTATAAAAAGCAGTGAAAAGTGCAATAGAAATGCATGACCAACTTGTATGATGTAGAATATAAAGCTGACATTTGATAAGAAACTAATAAATCAATAGTTACATATGTAGTCTGCAGTAGAAATCAATAACCAATAAAACATCAGCTGACTCTATTATGTAATAGAGTGAAAGTGACCAATCCTGGGTTGGCCAACATTCCACTAAGTTGAACATAGTAAACTATTTATGCTAGTGACTTATATGTCTATGAAACATAGTCCACCGATCACATAGTATATTAAATCTCTGACAATTAACCTAGATACAAACCATATATACATACAGACACACTAGACATGTAAACTAACGCAATCATGTAATCTATCAATGTTGTACTCCTTTTACTTTACAATGATGTCTATTACTAATTGATTTTATTATTATTCATAGATATATATTTTATGTATTGTAACTGATTGATCTCTTACACATTTGTATCAAGTAATATATGTTTTAGAATTTTTTAAAATCTTGACAAAATTATGACTACCAAATACCGAAGAACTAAATTTGCCAATTTTGTTCAAACACTAATAAAATTGTCAAATACAAGGATTAAAGCGGCAAGCGTAAAACACTAGCTATGACTGTTACTCAAGGTACAATAGAGTGGTGAAACTACACAACCAGGTTAGGGAAGACAACTCCTAATTACATATATAATGAATTTGCTAAGTATAATGAACAAATACAATTTGTGCGTTAGATACAATGTATACTTATTATATATATCTAATATTATCTATCCTTACATCTATAGTTATACAAGCCAACCGTAACCTGAAGGTTGAAAAATCTTCTTCCATTCCTATTTATACAAAATATTGTGTTCCATGTCCCATATAATTTCTGGTGTTCTAAATGTATTTGGTAATTTCATTATTTGATGCATGCAGTTTTTTAAACATGGTAACTACATAATGTTAGCTATACTTATTTTTATCAAGAGACTGCAACAGGGTTAGAGCGTAAAAATTGTATGAAGAAGTCCAAACAAAAAAAAACAAACTATGTTACAGTGCTTTTTTCTTTTGGGCAAAAACATCACAAAATTTTTAAGACATATCCTGATTTAATTATTTTAAATTGAAGGATACTAAATCATCTGTAAATTATTCCAATAAATTCACTTGGGTTAATTTTTAAAAATATTTTACCTTTGAAAAAGCGTCACAGCCTACTGACAAAACATATCAGCCTTGACAGCTGACATGAGCTGCTACTAACAAAAAAAAAACTCTCTGACTTATTTTCTGCGTAGAAAGCAATAGAGAGTAAATACTTCATTGGTGCAAACTCATCATCAATCAGTGTTTGATAGTTTTTACGAGGCAATGAAGTGCGTCAAGTGAGTTTGAAGTGTAAATCAAATATGATATGATTGCTTATGCGGAGATAGCAGCTACAAACCACATCAACAAATACCATAAACTACACGCCCGTGGCGTGATGTCATCTGGATCTTACAGGTCAGGAAGTTCTAACGAGATGGGAAATAATTATGGGACAGTTAGGCTTCATGTACATATAGCGAATTGCGCTAGCGATTTTCCTTAGCGATAAAGGGAATCCCTCCCCAAAATTTCTTTACTAATGTCTATTGGTCAGCGATTCCGTTCAAACTCGCAGTTACGAACTATAGCCTACAAATTATTATGTGATTGCTGATGAATTGGGGCAATGCAGCTGGCATGATGTTATTGTACATGGGGGTACAACTTTTGCGCATTGTGATTCGTTGATCAAGGAAATGGCCAGCAATTCTTTGATCTGGATCAAAACCTGGCGATAACCTCAAATAAAATGCTAACAATTGCATCGTGATTTCTCCGGAAAAGGAAGTTGCAAAATCATGGAATCGCTAAGCTAATCGCCAAGTGATTGCTATATGTACATGCAACTTTAGTTCTTACGGGACAGGAAGTTCTTACGGAACAGTAAGCTAGACGCACAAAAAAGTGTAATAATAACTTTCATTGGGCGCTAACCATTAATGAGGTCTCCTAGCGTGCAGGTCTGGGCTCTATTGCTGGTTCCATTAGCCCAAACCCGGCTGGCAGACACATGTCTTCGTCTTCCATTTTGTGGAGGCATCGCGTAACCATTCCCAAGTAATGCAGCTGTAGTTGTTTTTCGGGTGCTGTGCATCGACTTGGAAGACTCGTTCATCTGCTACAATACAAAAATTTTTCAAGTTGAAATTGCAATGAATATATATGCAATGAATTATTTTTGAAGAGATTTTCTCATCTGTTACATAAAAGAGTAAAAAATCAATTTAGTTAGTTACTAACCCTCTCGGTGAGAAACTTCTCAAACTTGAGGACTTGACTTTTCACAAACATGTACGCGACACGCCCTACAAAATGTTACAGCAGCGCATCCCTTCAGCAACCATTCAGGTGAGAAAAAACAAAATCATATTTGTACCTGAATTAAACTTTTTCAATCGACTCAAAATCTTTTTAGGTATTTTGCACAGAAACATTTGATATATGCCAGTATCTAGGTTCTAGCGAAGCGCCTTAAAAGCAATACACACCTTCATGGGTCTTGTGAACACCATTCATCTGGCTGCATGAAGAAATCCACAAGAAAAACTGTAAAATCTCCCAGCGATGACCCTTAACCACACAGACACCATTTCAAAATGAACCGGCTGTATATGGCAGCAAACACATGATAGCTATCGATTATATCAGCTAGCAGTCTCAGCTTTCCTTTAGGCATGTTATCGGGGCAATTAATCACTCCGTTAACACGATCAGTTCGAGCCAGTCTCTCATCCAATTTAATTACCCAAGGCACATATCTGCTCTTGAGTCAACAATACTTGGATACAGCTCCATCTAACAGCTAACGCAAACACTGATATTTAATTATTAAAAAACGAAAATACCCAACAACATGATTACAAATAGGTGCAGTGCACTGATGTTATGTGTCAGACTCAACACAAGTTATATAATGTATATATGAAGCCAGGGACAATAATTAAATCACAAAACATTTATTGACGAAATAACTTCTGTACATATCGTTTTAGCATACAATTTCGATATTTGGTATATTGTAGCGATCTGTAATCAGACAACAAGTGAGTTGCTGGCTTAATCGCCTTCTCCTTTGTTTCTGCAGTCTTTGGATGTCGAATGCATATTCATCTGGCTTTTCTTCGTCTGTGGCAAACCTGTAATAATTAGTAATAATAAATTAATTATTTAAAGTGTGTACTTCATATTCAAAAGTAAAAATATAGGCGAGCGTAAACGTGTAAAACGATGAACCATTGGTAGTTACCTTGACATAGATAAGTCAGTGAAGGTAACCAGTTCTCAAAGTCTGAAAGTGACTGATTGTAAGTTCGGGAAAATACTTCTCTGTATTGGTTGAATCCGGCTTCATGCTGTCCGTTACACACCGCAAAGTTTGTGTATGTCGCATTCAGCTTTTGGGTTCCTCTTTGAATGCCAACATTCCAGTTAACCTAAAGAGAAACTTACTACTTAACGACAAGAGAACTAGAATCAAAATGTAAAGTCCAAAATAATCTTAACATACAAAACTAACTTACCTGGACAGAAATCTCAACAAAGTGTGTCTGCAAATAGATGGTTCCATAGACGGGAGAAGTGAAAATATAACGACGACCAGAAGCCACTTGCACTTCACCATGCTCATCTTGGTGAATCTTGATGTTGTTGATAATAATTGTAGTCGAACCATCTTTGTGAAAATAATATCTTGAGCTTTTAGTGATTTCATCGCAGTGCATCAGCAGCTCATTGGTAAACACCATTCCAGGAGTAAACAACACGTTGACTGACGAATCTTTAGACATGTCATTGAAGGCAAACTGAGAAGGTACAATATGATTATCGTCTAACAAATAAGCTTCCGTACTGGATGCAAAAAGTATTCCATTAGTTTGCATTCGAGCTCGTCTTTCTCCAAAAATTTCTACTTCCGTTCTCGTGCCGTCCTGATAGACCTTGGCAGCGACATGATATACACAGTTGGTGCTGCCTCGGCTGTTTGTTGCCGCGACTGCCTTGTGTCGATGGTTTACAACTCTAATATTTTTATCCACTGTCATTTCTATCGCGACGTCAAATTTAAGAAGGACAGTGATAAGTCCTGCTGGAGAGACATATACGGATGGAAATCCCAACGAAGCATTGAGTGTTGGAGCTGGAGGTTGCATCATTGCATTAGAAACAGGAGTAAACATGTTCATATTTCCAGAACGATCCGGAAATGGAAGACCCTGGTTATTATAACTTGGAAGGTGAATCATGTTTGTAGTGATAGGTATGGAGGTTGGTGGAGGCTGCAGTGGTACCTGCATAGATGTGCTGGTCAAGTCATAAGCAGCCGATTGAAACTGAATGCCGTTACCCCAAACGCAATTTAGCGGAAGTGAAGATAAATGCTGCCCTTGATCCATGATCATGCCATCTAAACCGATAGGATCATATTGTGTGGTATCGCTGTCACTGGTAGACTGCAAAGACATAGTTGTATTAAGGGAAGCGGACTCACATGTGACTTTGCTGTCGACTCTACTACCGCCGGTTGCACTAGTAGATACGCTGTCGGATTTAAAATTGGTTTTTTGAGGTGCTTCTGATGCTATCGCGTGTTTCCCATCTGGTTGGTGTCCATCGCCACTCCCACACGGAGTTGCGTCAAGAGCATTGCTGATTGGTTGCTCGTGCGCCCCCGGCAGCGTATGCTTACCAACTTTTCTACCCAACGAAGACCTTGAATATTTCTTCATAACTGTCTTATTGCAGTAAATCCAGTCGAGTGCGTAGAGACATGCATACCATAGGAACTAATAATATTAGCTTTATTGTGGAGCGTAACGGCAACAAAGAATTTTTGGGTAGATAGATAGTAGATGCAGAACAGTTATATTACTATGTGTACTATGTTGGCTTTTATTTTTACACTGCAACTGAATCAATCAGAGCTTTGCTTGGTAGAAACTTTTGAATATATAGTGACAACGCAGTATGTGGTAGATAATAAAGCAAAGCAGATTAATAGACTTAGAATGCTTACGTATCTATAGAAAAAGTGATATATTGACTGTTGTAAGACTTTATTTTGTTTGAAACCTCTCAGCACAGAACTAGCTGCTATATCTCAACAAATACCACAATATAAATTAGCAAATTCCATAAAACTCGAATAAACTCACAAAACCGCTGGATAGAAGACTAAATGTTAAATAATTTGTAATTTTAAAATCTTAAAAATATGAGGACGGATTGAGACATTTGCTACATGAAGTAGTAACACACAAATACATCACAGGTGCGTGTGGCTGTACAGACAGGTGTGTATAGCAAGTTCACTCGGTGACAACAGTATAATATAACAGAAAACCAAGACAAACAGGCAATATAAATGAATAGCAGAAAGAAGTAGGCAATGCAAGTGGTAAAGTCCACACACTCACACATATACTGGTTACGTAGGATTGAGTTAGAATGCAAATGCTGTAGACTCATTGAGGGAACGCATTATAACTGTAGAACAATCTACTATTGGTAACATCAATTTAAATATTTCTGCCAATACAGCAGGAAGTGAGGTCATCGGCGATATAAATGTATGTTAAGCCCACAGCAATGAGATAAGAGCTAGCTATCCTGCAATATCGCAATGCGTTGTTTTAGCGTGTTCACCTGGTTCTTTAAGGAATTTACTGTAGCGTCAAGCTGCTCTCTAGCATCTGAAGGTATTAAACCTCTCATTTTTTCTTCATATTGCAGCCTGAGCTGAACCAGATCCTCCTCGTGATCGGCCATCAAATTCTACAAATGTAGGTCATGGGATACAACTACATGTGTCACTAGTACATCACATGACAGATAACCACATGTGTCACTAGTACATCACATGACAGATAACCACATGTGTCACTAGTACATCACATGACAGATAACCACATGTGTCACTAGTACATCACATGACAGATAACCACATGTGTCACTAGTACATCACATGACATATAACTACAGGTGTCACTAGTACATCACATGACATATAACCACAGGTGTCACTAGTACATCACATGACATATAACTACAGGTGTCACTAGTACATCACATGACATATAACTACAGGTGTCACTAGTACATCACATGACATATAACTACAGGTGTCACTAGTACATCACATGACATATAACTACAGGTGTCACTAGTACATCACATGACATATAACTACAGGTGTCACTAGTACATCACATGACAGATAACCACAGGTGTCACTAGTACATCACATGACATATAACTACAGGTGTCACTAGTACATCACATGACATATAACTACAGGTCATGACACACTGTTGCAGGTAACATAATCGGTAGTTACAAAAATCATAACCCGCTGCAAACAAAACTTTCATCTAATAATATTGTCCTGTTGTATTTGCATGCACCAAGTTTGACCTATAGAAAAGAATTTAAACAATACAAGAAAGCAAAGCAACACTGCTTTGCCTTAAGGCAACATTTTTTTTATTTAAGGAAAATTTTGTCAGCTGGCGATGTAGAGATAATGGTGGATACTGATACAATCTGTAGTCCGAGATGAAAGGAAGGTACCTGAGGGCAGTTGCACCAACATAAATACATTAATAGAAAACGACATGCCTGTATACAGAACTCTATTACATACCTCAGTATGTCGCTCTGACTGTCTAACTTTGGCCTTCAGTAGTTCAACCTCCTGTTTCAGACTCATTATAGTGGACGCTGATTGTTTTCTCAGAGATCGTTTCTCCTCATCAAATCTACAATTCAACAACTGCAAACTGTCAACTTATATCTGGAGGAGCCATAATCTCCCTCCCAAATTAGCCAAATGAGAAATCTGTTAAGGATTTCTGATACAAGTGCACTTATAATACAGACTGAACTACTCAGCTATATTATAGTTTGTGCAGACGTACCGGTTGGAGTTGTCTACTATTTTACTCTCAAGTTGATCAATGAGTTTGTGTTTCTCTGCCTGAAGCTGTTCAAGCTGCAGCTGTAAGTCGGCCACTTGCCCTGCCTGATTGGCCATCCTATCGCTGTAGTCGTTTTCTGCATAGATATGGATGATTGACACCTTCACATACTATATACAATAATATGTGTACAATGTACACACCACTGTACGGTATCCTTGTTCATGCATTTACTAGATATGTAGACTGTGTACCTATACTCTTCAATTTAGCATTAGTTTTCTCTATACTGTTCTCAAGGTCAACGGAATGTTGCTTCTGCAGGGCATGTTTCTCTCTCTCACATTCACTTTTACATTTTTCAATGGCTCTTTCATGTTCGTGTACCAACCTCTGGGTTTCTTCCTCCTTCACCAAACCTGTACCCAGAGAGAACACAACTCCTAGTGCTGGTATACACATCACTATATAAGACAACTTGTTGAATAATAATTAAGAAATAATGACTTAAATATATAATAATCTTAATAATATTAGAAAAAAACAAAAAATTTAATATTTTTCTAAACTCTATGACAATCAAATCTATCCAAAAGATTTAATAGTTCCATAGCCCAAAAAAGACAAACGACAAGTACGGTATGATGTACTAAGTAACACACGAAAAACATAGACATCGAGATAACAATTACTATAGCTCAACTATACCTATCTCCATCAACTGCTGCTTTCTATGGTTCTCTGACTGAGCCAGTTCTTCCTTGAGATCATGCAGCTGCTCAGAAAGTTCACCTGCAGTGGCAGCAGCACATGTGAGACAACGTGCACGTGGTACAAACAACATCCTAATTGACCGTGTGGGAAATGGGACATACGACTAGAACTGTTTCATAACATTTAGCCTAGAGGCAAGATGGTGTTTGTTTGAGATATCAACTTACTGATCTTTGCTTCAGCCTCTGCCTTTCTCTGTTTCATGCTCTTCTCCATTTGCTCTTTCTCTGCTTTGTGATTCTTCTTCACTAACTCTATTTCCTAGATACAGAACACACACAGAGTGAAAGGTATATTTAGCACTAAGTACAATGTGAAAAGATATTTAAATTATTGCGTACTCAGCATAGCCAACACCACCAATAAAAAGACACAAAAAATTTCATTTAATTTAGTTTTGAAAGATTTCCATCAACTTTAACGCAAGTTGAACAAAACAAACAGAAGATTGCACAAATTACTTGTTTCAAATTAGAGGCGACCAATTCTCGCTGCTGCTGGGCGGCAGCAGTGATGTTCTGTTTCTCCTCCTCAAATGACTGTCTGACTGACTTGAGCTCAAACTCATGGGCAGCAGCAATCTCCTTCACCTGCTTCTCAAACTCATCCGTCTGCTCGCGCCTGGCCTGCTTGGACTTGTCCAGTTCTAGCTCGACCTGCCAATACACACAATACAGATACAGCGCTGTCAGTGGACTAGTTGTGGTTTACTAAACACATGACAGCTCATTACATCATTTGTCTATCACACAATCGTATGTAACTTCTGAGGAGCTTTTAGCACTGACAAAACACATCATCAGATCATCAAGGCATACAATTTTTCCTTGGGAGTGAAACTTTATTTCTAAATCATCACTAAAGTAAAGACATCAAATAATTTCTTTTGTCAAATCAATTTTTGTAGCGCAATAAAAATTATTAAATCGAAAGGCAATAAATACTAAAAATGTTAAACAATTTAGGAAAAACTGCGTCTTCACTTCCACAGTTAGTAAAAAAATATTGATCTCCGCACTCAGTAGCATATATAGCGCAAATACAAAACAAGTTTATATAATTTACAGAAGAAGCTAGAAATATCTATTGGCCATTAACATCAGTGGGTGGCTAATGCAGTATATGCACACATTGGTGACGCCCCAGGCTCACAACATAATACCAATATAGCCTACACGCATAACTAGCAGCTCACAACTTCACATTGATCAATCAACACAAGAAAACTAGCACAGCTGTGTGTACTGAATACCCAGCACCACCTGAAGTCCCTGCCAGCAATAACCACCCCTAGTGTACCATATAATGAGACATGTGTGGAGTTGTCTCACCATATAATATACTCACCTGTTGCATCTGCTGCTTCATCTCAGCAAACACCTGCTCCTGTTGTTTCTCCACCTGCTGCCGTAGTTCATGCAGACTGGCATCTGCTTGTGCTGCCTGTGAGGTCAGCTTGTCCTGAGAAGAGAATAACCAGCTATGATATGCCAGAGCACACAATAAGTAATGATAACAACGGCCACAATAGACATCTGTCTTACACACGTGCCAACCAACATGTATATACCACCTGCAGCTGCTCTAGATTTCTCTCTTTTTCAGCCAAAGACTTCTCCAAAGCCTTCACCCTCTTCTTCTGGTCCGCTTCTTGCTGCTCCAGCTCTTTGTGAAGACTTCGCACCTGCGTGTACATAGCGTTAGCATTGCATGGTAACATAGCGACTTAGTGACAGTATTGCAAGGTAACATCACTGCACGGCACACCAAAGGAAGATTGACAAGAAAAGATGGACATACTACACTAGCAGACCAGTGTAGGTGTAGAGGCAGCTACCTTCTTGTCATGTAGGTTGTCTGAATGCTGCCGATCCTGTTGGTACGACTGCTCTATCTCTCTTACTTGCCTTTGTCTCTGTACCTCTGCATCCTGCAGGTTCTACAGGTGAATGCACGGCCATAGATGAATATATATATAACTAATATTGGTGAGTTATCTAGCCATTCCTAGAGATAAGCCATAGTGCAGAAGCTATCTACCGACTAATAAAAAGTAGCTACAGAAGTTGTCTACCCATTGAAAAAAGTATCTATAGAAGTTATCTGCTCACTGATAGAGAGAAGCTAGAGAAGTTAGCAACAGACCAACAAATCTGAGCAGTAAAACATTATCTTATAGTATCAACATCGCACTATGGAATGAGGCACACCATGCTTGGCACACAGGCTACAATATCAGTACAGAAGGCCTCACTCGCACCTGCTTTAGCTGTATTACTGTCTGCTCGAGAGATAGAATTGTGTCATTGTCTTTGCTAACAGTTAACTGATGTTCTTTTCTGGCAAAGCTAAGTTGGCTCTCATGCTTTTCTCTTACCAGTTCGATAGCGTGTGCGTGGTCCTCCAACGTCTTGGTGTGCTCTCGGTCTATTAAACAATACAGCGCTGATGTACAAGTTTCATTGTTAAACCAAAACCTAAAATGGAAGCCATCAACGCATCCCCAAGTTCATCCCAAGTAGAACAGCTTTTTTTTTAAATTGCACTCTTTGAAAAACAGTTTTCTTCCAGTATATCCTGTTTTAATGGGAAAATGAACCTTATGAGGGAAACAACTCCCGATCAAAGATGCACATACTAACTAATGCCTACAGTGAGAGAGACACACATACCCAGCTGCTCATATCGGATCTTGTACTCATTGTAATCGGCAGACAGCTGGTCCACTCTACTCTCCAACTCTATCTTGTTCTGCTCCAAGCTCTGCTTGGCAGCGCTGACTTTCTCGGCATCCAAAGTCAGCACCTGTATCCTCTTCTCCAACTCACGAATTGTCTCACCTGAGAAAAACAAATTCTGACACTGACATTCATACAAATGTGACCGGACAGAACAGCGAAGCTATGACTGTATAGACATGTACATCAACTGTATAACAGTAAATAGAGGTAACATCAAAGTACAGAAATGAGTACTGTTGCTCAGCTCTACAGTATTCAACTCACCCATGGTCTTGCTTTGCTTCCTGTAGTCATCCTCCATCCTAACAAGCCTCTCGTTGGTATCGTCCATTAGCTGCTGTATGCTCGCTGTCTGTGCCTTCTGTAACTCCATTTTCTCCTGCTCATGCTCTGCTTGCAAGTCGTGGAATTTCTTCTCCAAACTAAATGAAAAGAAAACTCTATAACTTGCAAAAAAATGAGTTTTTGTAGAAAATATCGCGTTCAGTTTATCGCAGAAAACACAAACAAAAGCAGAGAAAAAATAACTTTGACACGGAAAGAAATTTATGTAACATGATCTACGTGTTATTTTTAGAAGTTGTGCTCTCCTCAGCTATTTTCTTCAACTCATTGATTTGCAGGTCTTTGTTTTCTCTCACAATCTGAGCGTCTCTTAGCACCGTCTGCACTTTTTTCTCCAACTTGCTGACCTCTCCTTCCGCTGCCTCCAGTTTCGTCTTATACTGTGACTTTACATCGTCTATCTCACAATTCTTCCTCTCCAATATCTACATCATAAATCAATAAAGTAACATACTTTCGCATTTGATCTGTAAAACAGAGAATAATACCAGCAGACACAAAGAAGTACCTTTTGAATCTCCTCATCGTTCTTCTGTTGTAACGTCAACTTTTCCTCATACAACTGATTCTCAATGACCTTCACCTTCAGATCAACTTCCCGGTCAAAATTTCTATCCAGCTGTCTCGCTTGCTCGCGGATGTAAACAGGAGAGCGAGAGAGTCTGCTTAGCGGAGATCTGTGGCCAGTTCTTGTGGGAGACCTGAAGGATTTACACTTTCTAGATGAACACACTATTTGCGATTATACAGTCTCTAGAAATGTATATAACACAAAGTAAATACATCATTCTAGCCAGTCATGCAATGCTCTGCAAGATATGAAAAGTAAATTGGTACGGACGCGCAGATAAATCAGCCATTTTTGCAAATAACCAAAAGCGAAGCAATTGACGATGCAACAGTATAATTTATCAGAACAACATTGTACCACACATTTATAAATATCCGTGTTACGATTGTTTTTAAATCAATCACAGCAAGGTTATGAGGATGAAAATTGACTAAAATTCAAATTGGCCATCAACTGTGACGAAACACTGAATAAGCATAATACTCTGGGTGGTGTGGTCAACGCCCCAACCTTTCAAATAAACCCACAACCATTGTATTAAAAGCTTAGTACACATGCGGGCACATAGCAAGGGGGCTGAGCCAGCGGTATTTTACCGAGTGTGTCGTCTCAGAGTTTGTATTGCATCTTCGAGAGGACCTAAAATACTGCCAAGTATGTCGAGTTCAGCTGGATAGTAACTGAGCACAAACAACAGTCGTTACATAACATTGGTAGTATAGGAGTAGTCTACCTGTGTGACCATCTATCCGTTGACGAGCTGCGCTCAGACTTGTAAGGAACTCTCTCCGGTGAAATACTTTTACGGAATTTACGGTCTGCCTCACTTTGATCTTCTTCATCCGAAGAAAACTGGAAGGATGCAGCTGGGGCAGCCGTTCGTCTGTTGGTTATCTCATCCAAAGGTGACGTGTAAGACTTGCCAGGAAATGTTACCTGTTTAATGAGTTTTTAGATATATAATTATGCAAAAAAAGGACAATGCAATCTAATAAAACACAATATTAGCACAAGCTGAGCAGACGTAAAGTTTACCGTCAATGAAGAGCGTTTCTTGTTGGGACTCTTCGACTTTGATTCAGAGTTATGGTTCCTGTGCAGAGACCCGTTGGTGAGACGTGAACCCCTGAGCGCAAAATGGTTATTATCAAGATCACCTTCTGTAGTCATCTCGGCATGATCAAGGTCATCGTAAGGTTGCTGCGCTAACAACTCCTCTAATTTCTCTCTGGCTGCATGTCGCGACTCACTCACATTGGACTCAGTAGAATGACGACTTGTTGTACAGCGACGGTGATCTACCAACAGCAAACAACAACTTACAAAAAATGTCTTGGTGCAACCCATTATACTCTCACGAATACTAATAGAGAATATTGATGCTGACCAAAATCCCCAGACGCTGCCGGTGTGGTAACAGATGACCGGTCATCTAAATCAGCCAACCAATCCGGCACATTGTCAACAGGAGGCAACACCTCTTCATCCCGCAAGTATTCACTCTAAAAAACGTTTCACAAATGAAACATTTCTGTGGGCCAACTTACCACTGTACCAAGTATACAGAACATAACAAATAATAATAAAACAGAGTGAAGCACTATTTATTGCATAATACACACCAAGGGTCTAGTGTTCCTGGACCACGAACGATGTCGGCTTTATATAAAACCCTGATGCGTGGCAAATGAAACAATTTTGGGCCATGAAAAATCAGGAAAAACCGAAATTGGTACACGCTTAAATGTTCTCGACATATATGTATCGTCCGGCTGAAAAAGTCACAAGTCAAGAAATACTTTCTGACAGCTACAAGTAATCGAGAAAATTTTGAAGGTCCTTAGGTGTTTCATTCAGCCGACAAAGTTGCTAGTACAGAAATACTACATCCATGGTACACCCTAGCAGCATTAAGAATTCATACGGGACAACACAGTCGCTTGTATCTGTTTAATGAAATATTAAGTAGCTGCCAAGGTAAAACTTCAATTTACATTCGAGCACACAAACCAATTATTCATGATATGAAACAGTATACTTTGTTGTTATTAATTTACATAGCGGCCTTTATCAATACCAATGGCTACGAGAGTGTAAACAATAGACAACACTTTACTAGGGCAACGGCGTGGACCCACGTGTTTACTACCACGCATACGTCCGTCCGCTTTAACAATAGTCAATGATAACTTGTACAGAGTCAATAAATACATACGATATATAACTATACACTTATTGTTTAGTTTAGACTGGGTAGTGTTATTGGCTATAACACGACAGCTAGACCTATTCTACTGTATCAATTACCAGACCAAGCTGACCTTGACCGTAGCGGGTGAACTTGTACTTACAAGGTAGGAGGGAAAAGGTTCGAGTTTGCCATCGGGAGGTCGATGAAGCAAAGGTCCCTCCATTATACCTTTTTTTAACATGTTCAACAAAGCTTTACTGTATGAATTTCTCAACTTGCGTCCCTCCAATCCAGAGTGTTGGTGCGGCTCACATAACTTTTCATACAAAATAAATTAAAATCAATAACCTATAAGAGCGCCTAATCTAAAACATAACTCTTTATCCGAGCTTACCTTCTTTATCCAGAGAGCACAACGTTGACGTTCTGACTTTAGTTGTAGCTGAAGCACGTAAGGTTTCATGTCACCCAACAAAATTTCAAAATCTTCATTCAGCTCCCTGACCATATCCTCATGGCTAACCATTTTTACACTGTAATATTAGCTGTAAATGTACCCATATGCATGCAAATCTTTTGCAACATATCATGTGTGTTCTTTTTGAAACAGAGTCTTGTGTTGTCTCATGCTGCATCACATGATCAGACTCGGGTACAATAATCACTACGCTGGTCTCTGATGATTAGAGGAGTGGTTATGCTATCAATTCAAACCAAAGTAAATCCAAAAATAATGGCCGACAGCATCGAGGTAAAACAGTGCAATGTCAGTGTCCAATGAAGTCAACGTGAAATGTGTTTTTAGAGAGCGTTGAAGAACGATAAGGTATTTACAATTATAAAAGGTTGACAAAATACAAAACATCACAGCCAATATGAGTACATAAGCAAGGAGTCGCACAATTTTCAGGTAATTGATTCTATTGACTAAATACATATATAGACTGAGAGCTTTTTATCTGTTTGGAAGTCGGACGCCCCAAACAGAAGCTATCAAATTAAGTGCGAGGGATATCGTCTTCGAGTCCATTGATGACGTTTATTTCAAAGATGACAAAGCCGATAGTTTTTTTTCTATATAAACTACCATTTTTGGCAATGATGTTACAGTCAAATAATTATTAGCGCTTTTGTTTTTTTATTAAAATACAAAAATTGTTGCCACTTTTGTATCAGTCCAAACTGCTAATGTAAACCCTTTGAAGATTTTTTTTTGATTTCGACTTTGAACTTAATATTTTTACTTTCTTTTGAATGCATTTTAAACGAATAAACAAGAGTATAAAAACAAATTATATGACAAATCTAAAACAAGTCTTTGTATATAATTCATTCTGTCTATGAACTGTTTCCGGTAGTAGAACCAATTGAGAAAAACAGTAACTATACCCAATATTGCCCAACTTGAATAACATTTTTAATAATTTATCAGAGAATTTTTTATTGAATGCTAAAGTAGAGATGCTCTGATTCGAAAATCACCGATCCAAGTCGAACCTGATTTTATCATTGAACCGATCTGATTCAAACTGATACAAGTTGCAAAAACAAATTTAAGGTAAATTTGTATATTTAATTGCAGCTAAATCACAGATAAATCACTTCATATTTTTTCCAGCATTGCATGAAAATTACATGACAGTCTATGCTTTTCCTCATCATATTAGGGGTTGCAAGAACAAACTACTAGCCACACTGGTACTAATTGGCATTGCTATTGTATGAGGCCAATGCAGTAACATGGGGTATTGAAGCTAATCGCCTGCTATTCATTGCTATTGAAAATAATATATGTAGCATTATTAATAATTAATCAATTACAACAATAATAAATAAATAATAACAACATAATAATAGAAATAGTAATAATAATTAATAATGTATATAAAAGTCCACTATAATTTATTAAACACCATACATACACCATACATACATACACGTGTATGTATGTAGGGTGTATGTAGGGTGTATGTATGTATGGTGTTTGATAGTGGACTTACTTAGGCAAAGAGACATGCTTGCAACTACTACTGTAGTGCCCTTGTGAAAAAAACAATAAAATAAAAATTAATAAATAAATTAGTAATAAACATAATAATAATAATATAAATATAATAATAATTGTTGCTAGCTATTATTTATTATCATATTTATTAATTAACAACTATTTATAATAATAATAATAATTAATAAATAAATATAATTAATTTATTTAAATTCAATATTTATAATGAATGATGGTATCAATATTAAATAAATAATAATTTAATAACTACTACGACTAACTAGTTACTACTATCTATCTACTATTATTATTATTCTTTTAATTTATAATTAATAAAATAAAAAATTTTTTTTTCAAATTAATATGCGCATAAATAATAATAATTATTATTAATAGTCATTATAAAAACAGCAATTGTAGACAAATAAAACAAATGACAAAAAGAATCAATACTATCATCAATGATTCAATGTAAAAATGCCTCCTGGAAAAGAAATCATCACCAACCAACACAAAGCTTTTGAACGCGACGCCACTCGGGTTCCCAACCAACCGCTGACTCTGTCCCACAATGCATTGCTTATTGTAAACATACAAACACTAGCGCATGCGCTTAGAACTGTTTCCGCTGCCGGTTGCTCTGTAGTTTTGAGAATTCGCTTTATGAGTGACACGCCCGTCATATTTCTTTTATATATCAAGTATTGTGTTGACAAACCATAAAAATCAAATTTTCCAAACATTTTTGGCGAAGTAGGCAAAGTAGCAGACTAATCAAGTTCTACATCAACTAGTAATATTACATTTTTGGGAGTTGACCAACAAACCTTGGTGTTAATGAGATTATTAAGATGATGCTGTAGGCTCCAACACTTCCAACGATGTCCTTCCTCGCCATCCGCTGTAGCCTTAAGCTAGGCTCTAAGAAGGCTACAGGGCTATGCAGTGCAGTAGTAAGTGGAAGTTTTATGCAAACTGCCAGTATCACCTCTACTGGTGGGAAACCTCGCACCAGAGAAAGGAAAGCCTTTGACTATAGAAAGAACAAGTTTACTATTTTTCACCAACCGTTTGACCGAACACTCGTAAGAATGGATGAGAACTCCAAAGTTATCGTAATAGACGGCCCAATTGCATCTGGAAAGACAGAGTTTGCTAAGAAGCTTGCACATGAGTTGGATTTCAAATTTGTGCCTCAGTCCGACCCTAAACATTTATATGATTGTGGGCGTGAAGGCTTAACCTTCCAAGATTTGGATGACTTACTTCCTCCTGAGCATAGAATATACAACCTTGAGCATTTTTTAACAGATGACAACCCTACATTAGCTGGTGGTCGTTGTCGAGCTGGAGAGTTGCAACTGGATTTTTTTACTTCACGACTCTACACATACAATGATGCTCTCTTGCATTTACTTAGCACAGGTATGAGTATAGACTGTGTTTTTATCAATTTCCTTTATGCCATCCTGTTTTTGCTGAGCAGTTGACAACGTTAGCGAAAATGCATGTTGATGATCGGTGGTGTAAAATGTTTGCTGTATTACTATGATGATGAGAGATAATTTCTTCTATTACTACATAACTTGATGGCCGGTTTCAAATAAACACGTTGAATGAATTGAATACCATATTGCTTAATTTGGTTAATAATCTTGGAAATTGGTTTTCAGTAATAATAATTATTATTACCTTTTGTTGAAGATTATAATGTGAAGTAGATAATTATGTTTTATGTTTGCCCTATACTTAGGACAAGGAGTTGTCTGTGTCAGGTCTCCATGGAGTGACAGAGTCTTTGCTAAAGCCCTATTAGATAATGGCTATTTATCTAGAGCAGGTACGTGTATAAACATTGATGTATGAAATAATATTTACTGTGCGCTATACATCTATGTGTCGATGAATTCACACTGGACTGATTTGATTAAACGTTAAAATCATTTAAGTATGGTGGCTCATAACGTTAGACGGTTTCGTTTTCAAAGCGTATGAACGGATTTGAAATAGTCCAGACGGTTTGCAAAGCGTCCTTTACATTGAAAATAATTGGGTAATTTTAGTAAAATAGCCCAAGAAACTATGTTTAAAAACGGGCTTGTTGGTTATAATAAATTAATTGTCGGCCTCAGCAGTTGCAGGATTAATGCTATAAAACTGTATTTCCTGTCCAACAATTGCAAAATCTGCAAACCGTATAGTTGTCTTGCAAATAATTCAGACGGTTTAGAAATGATCCAGATGATTTAGGAAATTACAAACCGTATGGACGCTTTAGAAAGAGTATGAACTATTTACAAACCGTATGAATTATTTTGAAATAGTCTGAACTGTTTTAAAATAGTCTAATGGTTGGAGAAATTTGCAAGGCAAATGGCTTTCGAACCAAAAGCGATCGTCATAATTTTATTTATAGCCTCTATATAACTTTGTCAACATAGACGTCGATCAAAAGACATAGAGCAAGTCAATTAACTGTATAAAAATGTTGTTAAATATAATCTCTAAAATGAATTTTTACATTTACAGTTAGGTTGTATTTATTATTTAAAATAATTCAAAGCAAATAATATTTATTAAATCAAAAATTTTATTTATTTATTTAGAAAAAATTCAACCGTTCAGTGTTTAGGAGAAACATTATCCATCATAAATGGACTGTAGATCTATGACCAATAGAGCGAACCAGCAAATCGGCTCGGATTTTCTAAGTTCACGAACAATTTCACAAAGCGTTCAGAAGTTTTTGCAAAAGTTCAGACTATTTCAAATTCGTTCAAACGGTTTGGAAAGCGTTCAGACGTTTTAAAACACAAAAGGCAAAACGTTCTGAGCCACCATATTTAAGCCTTTGACATAACAATTGATCTTCCTAAAACTTGGACTTACATTGAAATTTTATTTCAATATAACTTACATCGAAATTTTTTTTCAATAGTTTTTGTCTCTGCTATTGCACCAAGTTTTGACAAACATGAATTTTGTATTTGCTATACTTGTTATCTATAATTTTATAGTCTCATTTTCCATTTTTATGTCCTGTATTTTAAACAATGTTTCGATTATTAGAATGACATACTTTGTTTCCAATTATTGTGACGATCATCATTATGGTATTATTTACTGTAATGAATGGTAAATAATCATGAACTATTTGGTCTGCGTATAAAATAATTAAATATATTATATATAAAATAAATAAGAGAAGCCAATTCCAACCTGTTATTAGGAATGCTCATGATTGCCAACCAGCAACATGAATGTTTTCTGGCAGAGTATTTTGTTATACCATATTTCTCTAAAAGCTCTACTATTTATGTTATTGAAAAGATCTTGCAATATTGTGTTACATAATATGAGACATCAAGTTGTATCTTAGAATAAACTCCTTATACAGGCTTTCAGTACTACTCTGAAGAAGTCGCTCTCAGCCACACTATTGATTTCCCACGACCTCATCTGGTTATTTACCTGGACGCAGACGTGGAGGAGACTAAAGAGAATATTAAGAGAAAGAACAACGTTTGTGGTTCAATTATTTAATTTTGTCTTCTCCATATCTTGTCATAGGTTGAACATAGTAATACATATGTACTACCACATATACTTATATAGTAGTATGTACTACCACATATACTTATAATCTCTCTTGTCTTATAGGAGTTGGAAGTGAACAGTAAAATACTGACAGACAGTTTCTTAGAGTCTATAGAAGATGATTATAGAGAAGTTGTACTACCAACTCTAGAGTATGTATCACATGCTATATAAGGTTTTCTGGATATATTAGAGACAGCACAGCGCTATTTGTCATTTGTTTTCCTTTAGGCAACACAGTGAGTTGTTGGTGTATCCTTCCATACCGAATATCACAGAGCATGAAATCTCCCTGGTGCGTATGGATAGCACTGAATTGTTACAAGTTTGATTGAATGATGTAATCTCGTTCCAATTGCTATACACAAGCATATGATGTGATAGGCGCTAATTATGTCATGTTATTAACTAGATGATTGAAGACATCGAGGCTTTGGGCCCGATGGAGCACAGTGGCATTTCTGATGACCACTTCCTGGACGATTGGAGATATTTGCGGGATGAAGAGCTGGCTTATAAAAGACGAACGTAAGTAGTCTACATGCATCGTCTAATAATTTTCTGTAGATTCTACCTGATGGGTTTTTAAATAGTTTATTGAGTTAGTCCTATTGAATGGTTTAGGAGAGGTTTCTACATCAAAAATTTTTCTTTGCGGTTACGGTTAACCTTGAAAAAAGTTTTAACGCTTAAAGAATGGCTCCGGCCAATTCTATATTTATCAGATATGTCATTGATATGTCCTTATGAAGTGCTCCAAATACCAACTTCGTCAAAATTCAATTGATTTCTATATTTAAGCATATATAAGCATGTTATGAGTGTTGTCTCCCCATTCCAACATCTTCGAAATATTCTGGGAAAACTTATGACGTAAGCAAGTGTTTTAAACTAAACTTTTGTTTTATATTTTGATTGGACAATTTTTGGATCACAAAATCACTGAAGCATAACAGTACAGTGACCTAGGTCATTGATTGATATAACTAGTCAGTAGTAATAGCGGCACATGTCGTTAGTAGTAGTAGAAACAAAAGTTTAGCGTTCGCTAAAACACTTGCGTACATCATATGTTTTCCCAGAATTTTTAGAAGGAGACAACACTCATCACATGCTTACTATTAATTGTGTTAAGAAAATATAGAAATCAATTGAATTTTGACGAAGTTGATATTTGAAGCACCTCATAAGGACATATCAATGACATATCAGATGAATATAGAAATGACTGGAGCCATTCCTTAAATTATATTTTTTATTTTATAATATGATTGGTGGAGCTTGTGGAACTATGCACACCAGATCGTACTAACAGGATTGTCAGTACCATGTGTGTGACCAGCTGCCCTTAGTTTTGAGCAGCAACTCTTCTTTTACAGCTACCAAGACCTGGCTCTAGCTGAAATGGTTGAATGCCATGAGCGACCTTGGGGTGCCCCTGAGATGTTAAGAGACAGATACTTTGATGATGCAAGAGAAAAGGTGTATGATCTTGTAAGTGGGTAGTATTTAAGTTCATTTCTTGTTAGTAGAGCACATAAATACCGCTTACCATATTCCTTGCCGACCAGAAAATGTTCACACACTTTCTGAATATTTTAGCTAATAAATCCAAATATGGGAACTAATGCACAGTGAGCCATGTATGATTGGTAACAAACTGGAGGGGTAATAAAAAATAATTAAAAAAAATTTACAATAATATATATATAATAATACTGAAAGTGTGGACACTTCGTTCGCATCTCATTACGGCGCTCTCTCAATAAATGTCACAAATGTCTTGAAAAACATTGTGAATTACTCACCTTTCGCCAATTTTCTAAGAGAGAACACATTCAGCCCACTACTGGTGCATAACAATTTGCACTTTGGTCTATTTTTACCAGTGATTTTGGATAAAGTTTTTAATTTTATACCTAATATTTTGCTAGTGGCGAATGGCTCAGATGGGATGTGATATCCGCCTAAAATACTCAGCTGCTATTGGCCTAACGGAAGTTAGACACTGGCTGGTTGTAAGTCAATGCCACAAATCTTAGGCAGTGTTGGGATTGTTCACGGCCTCTTGTATAAGTCCATTGTAATTATGAGATTTCGGGCACGAACTTTTTGGAGCTGAAAACAAGAACATTTGACTAGCTCGAGCGGATAGAATTATCTCCCCTCGGATGGGGAGATAATTCGATGCTCGAGCGCTGTAATAATCTGGCCAATGAACAGTTAGTGCCAAAAATCTCATAATTACAATGGACTTATACAAGAGTCCGTGAACAATTCCAAACTGCCTAAGATTTGTGGCATTGACTTACAACCAGCCAGTGTCGCGAAAACTTCCGTTAGGCCAATAGCAGCTGAGTATTTTAGGCGGATATCACATCCCATCTGAGCCATTCGCCACTAGCAAAAGATTAGGTATAAAATTAAAAATTTTATCCAAAATCACTGGTAAAAATAGACCAAAGTGCAAATTGTTATGCACCAGTAGTGGGCTGAATGTGTTCTCTCTTAGAAAATTGGCGAAAGGTGAGTAATTCACAATGTTTTTCAAGACATTTGTGACATTTATTGAGAGAGCGCCGTAATGAGATGCGAACGAAGTGTCCACACTTTCAGTATTATATATATATTATTGTAATTTTTTTTAATTATTTTTTATTACCCCTCCAGTTTGTTACCAATCATACATGGCTCACTGTGAACTAATGCTGTGGCTCCGTGAGCACCATTACTGATGTTAATGTTTGTCGAAGTCGCATGGAATTGTTTGGATGTTCGCATTATGTATTTATATCTCATAGCATCACTATCAAAGAAGGTATATTGTAGACGCCGGGATGGAGGAATGAGACCAGATATGATGAGGATCTGTTGCCCTGGTGGAAGCTGATGCTGGGCATGCCTTTAGTGCCTAACCCAAAGGAAAGAAGACGGTTTTGGATACCTGCATAGACTATTGGAGTGCATATTTATTTGCATTGGTCACTTGGCCGCACACTCGGGCTATTTTGTTGGTACAAACATTTCCTGTGTTGTATGTCCTGCGTAAAATATAGTGTGAAAATTTGTACTCTCTTAAAATATTGCAATGAATTGCAGGGATAATAACAATTTGATGTGTAAAAAATAATCAAATAAAAAGTAAAAATGTAAAAATGAGACAAATGCAACGCTAAAGGAATGAATGACATTAAAAAGCCAGCTTTGGGGGTCAAACTATGATGTGTAGAGACTGGCAGCAAACACTATGATGTGTACAGACTGGCAGCAAACACAATGTCTCGTTTTATAGAGGCTGACGCGTCTTCCATTTTCTTACCCAGCACTGGATTACCAATAATCCTGGCTGCATCCTTGACATCTCTCAACAGTTCATCTAATCTCTGTATACACCGTACTATGATACCCTCCTGGACGTCTGTTAGCTGTATTATCTCTTTAAATGGCTACAACAAGACATGAAGATGTTAAGAGCACAGCTTGTAGCAATCATAACAAATGTTATGACTGTGATGTTACAGTAGTGCAGAAAACGCTTCAGAAATCCGTCCCAATTACCCTCCATATCAATTAGCTATAGCATTCACTGCATTTCCATAATAGGAAATAGTTGAGTCCTTTCAAACTTGTATTTCAAAGTCATATAGACCGTGAGTTCTATCAGCGATGAATACTTCCCGCAAGGACATCATGCAACTAGGTTTAAGTCACAGCCAAGCTAACCTAACTTCTTAATTTTTAAACTAACGAGGTGTGGTTTCAGAAAACGAAATAAATAAATTCCAGATTATTGTTTTGTTAACACCTTTGTTTACTTACATGATAACCTTAAATAACTTACATTCATTCCACTAAGTGCTTTAATCAAACCATAGAAAGAAGATGCAGTCCTGGCACAATTTTGTGAATAAACAATTACAATAATTATTACTGCTAATCATTACTTGCACAAAAGAGTTGTTCTACTTGCACAAAGAGTTGTTCTACTTGCACAAGAGAGTTGTTCTACTTGCACAAGAGAGTTGTTCTACTTGCACAAGAGAGTTGTTCTACTTGCACAAGAGAGTTGTTCTACTTGCACAAGAGAGTTGTTCTACTTGCACAAGAGAGTTGTTCTACTTGCACAAGAGAGTTGTTTTACTTGCACAAGAGAGTTGTTTTACTTGCACAGGAGAGTTGTTCTACTTGCACAAGAGAGTTGTTCTACTTGCACAAGAGAGTTGTTGTACTTGCACAGGAGAGTTGTTCTATCTGCACAAGAGAGTTGTTCTATCTGCACAAGAGAGTTGTTCTACTTGCACAGGAGAGTTGTTCTATCTGCACAAGAGAGTTGTTCTATCTGCACAAGAGAGTTGTTCTAAACTTCGAACTTTACTGTTTCTGTCCTTCGAAGGACCTTCATTATGGCCAAACTTTGGAGAATAAACTTGGTATTTATTTTTTTGATGCGAAAGAGGTTGTTATCATTTTTTGCCTTGGCTCCAAGCTTCAGTGGTTTCTTTAAAGGCCCGAACTTTGTAGAACGAAAACGCAGTGATTATGTACAAGAAAAACATGCATTTGTTAGTTTCTATCTTACCTCCAACTTTTACAACAACGACGAGATGAATAAAACAATTTAGAATGAATTGATAAGTTTTTGATGATAAAAAGATACAGCATTAGACGTACCATCCCTCGGGCCCACTCAAACACCACTTCCACCAATCCAAACTTGAACTCTGACTGGTAATCCTGCACCTGGAAGTCTTTAATATGCTTCTTCTGCACCTCGCCCAGTGTTCTAGTGACTTCCTTTATGCGATCGACACCCTAAACACATCAGCTCAATAATGCAAGTACGGAATACTGTATACTACCAACAATACATACAACAAAATGTTTAGACTTCTATAGTTGTAGAGAATATAATAACCTCAGCGAGTGATGGGCAGAGGTGTGGCTTTGAACAGTTTTTCTGCTCAAATACAACGCAAGACAGGAGAGCAGCTATCTCTGTGTAGTGCATGTCCTCCATCACATTCTGAAATACCAGCTCAGTCACCATCAGCTCCTGTTGCTTAATCTCACAGGCCACCTTTCCCTGGGAATAGACATAGACCCTCACTCAAACCGTTACAGCAACCTAGATCACAGGCCACCTTTCCCTGGGAATAGACATACACCATCACTCAAACCGTTACAGCAACCTAGATCACAGGCCACCTTTCCCTGGGAACAGACATACACCATCACTCAAACCGTTACAGCAACCTAGATTGGACATTGTTTGCATAGTGACCATAAACGTTGTGTAACTTGTGAGAAAAAGGTACAATTAATTTAGCTCGTAGTATGTCATCGTTTATTGATTAGTAGTTACATGCATCGATCAATTTACATTAATTCTTTATTTTTTTGTTGTTTTGTTTTTTCACTTTATTTAATGTATGACTTGTTGCTGATATTCACTTTTCATTGATATAAAAAAACGTAGCAAATAATATAATGAGAAGGTGGCACACCTTCAGTTTGACATTGTCGTCTCTATCAATGTACTGTAGTTCCTTGAGCACTTTCAGGCGTTCCTTGTACTCGGGCAGCAGCTGCAGACTGGCATCAGACAGTTTAAACTTGATTGACTCAAACCGCTCCACCAGAGCCATATCTGCACTAACAGATTCCAGCTACAATAAATGCAATTAGTTTCACAAGTGGCCACAAATCTCAAAGCAAACAAGTTGAATCAAACTAGGGATGTTATTATAAACATTTCAACCAACTTAGACCAAATTATGGTGGCTCATAACGTTAGACGGTTTCGTTTTCAAAGCGTATGAACGGATTTGAAATAGTCCAGACGGTTTGCAAAGCGTTTTTTACATTAAAAATAATTGGGTAATTGTAGTAAAATAGCCCAAGAAACTATGTTCAAAAACGGGCTTGTTGGTTATAATAAATTAATTGTCGGCCTCAGCAGTTGCAGGATTAATGCTATAAAACTGTATTTCCTGTTCAACAATTGTAAAACCTGCAAACCGTATAGTTGTCTTGCAAATAATTCAGACGGTTTAGAAATGATCCAGATGATTTAGGAAATTACAAACCATATGGACGCTTTAGAAAGAGTATGAACTATTTACAAACCGTATGAATTATTTTGAAATAGTCTGAACTGTTTTAAAATAGTCTAAACTATTTTGAAATGGTTGGAAAAGTTTGCAAGGCACATGGCTTTCGAACCAAAAGCGATCGTCATAATTTTATTTATAGCCTCTATATAACTTTGTCAACATAGACGTCGATCAAAAGACATAGAGCAAGTTAATTAACTGTATAAAAATGTTGTTGAATATAATCTCTAAAATGAATTTTTACATTTACAGTTAGAATATTTTAAAGCAAATAATATTTAATAAATAAAATTTTTTATTGATTTATTTAGAAAAAAATCAACTGTTCAGCGTTTAGGAAAAACATTATCCATCATAAATGGACAGTAGATCTATGACCAATAGAGCGAACCAGCAAATCGGCTCGGATTTTCTAAGTTCACGAACAATTTCACAAAGCGTTCAGAAGTTTTTGCAAAAGTTCAGACTATTTCAAATTCGTTCAAACGGTTTGGAAAGCGTTCAGACGTTTAAAAACACAAAAGGCAAAACGTTCTGAGCCACCATACCAAATCATATTAAACTTTGTGATAAAGAGAGGTAACTACATTAAATTATTATTTCTATTCTGTGTTTTAAATTAAAAAACATAAAAGGATTCGGCTTAAAATTAAATTGAAAAATAAAAGTTTCAAAATTGTCTATTGCCTGATAAGATGGTCCTGCTAGAATTAGTTCATTCACAACTTACGTGCTCCTTGAGGGAACCACACTGACAGCACTGGTAAGAGTTCAGCGTCGTTTTAAGTTTGTCAATCTGCCTGAAGTTTTCTACAGAATCGATGTCCTTCAGACCAAAATGATTGATAGGGTTGACAGCTTCTAGGGAAGAAGTGTCTATTCCAGACAGCTGAGCTATCAACTGTAAAGTTGACTGACTCGGAGGATCATCACTAAAAGTTACCATACAAAATGGCATGTGTCACCATAGCTAGTTATTATAACTAACAAACTACCAGCTGGGGCAATCAAACAAAATATTTAAATCATACCGGAAGCGAGGTATCTTTCGCTTATCATAGTTTTCAGTGATTTTGTCTGGTGAAGGAACGGGTACACTGGTTGTTGTTATGGTACAGATATTGGATGGATCTAGGTCTACGATTACGTAAGAAGTGGTGATGTAGACATCCTGGTCACTTTCTGCATCCTGTCTCACTTGAGACTTCAATGCGGTCTTCCACCAATTCTCTGACTCATCAGTCAACACTGCAGCACATGATATGCAATACTTGATGTTGTAAATAATTATTTATGTCTTCAGAGGCAAATACAGCTATGGAATATGTAAAAGCCCATTCAACATTTTGTTTATTAGTCATCTAATGATTCAACTGTGCTTATTTCAATATAATAGTTAACAAAAAGAGACAGCAACTCCAGTAAACTGCTGTACAGTTACAAAGAGTAGCAGTAAAGATGTGGCTACGCACACCAACGTTTTGTCAGTATGCAGTGAAAACGCGTTTTTTTATTGCGCAGGCGACGTTCTTTTTACAAAAAGACACTCAATTTCGTAGACCAACACGTTGGTCTACGGAAACGTTTTTTGCCTGACGCTTCGGTGATTGGACAATTATTATTAAATAACCACTCTCGATTGGATAAAATATAAGGACGAAATTTGACAAATCCAGTGAACTTTTTTATAATGCAACCATGACCTGGTCATTACTGATTGGCCAAAGGACCATGCAACTACTTCTATGAAAGAGGGTAATTTTTATTCATAAAAAACGGATTATTATTTATAAGCGTTAATTATTTTTTACAGCTAATAAGATTATTTATTTAACATTATAAACTAATATAATAATTAATTAATTATTACAATCTATATTTAAAATAGTTATTATAACGATTATTTATAATAATTATACACTCTTTGCCTCACTGGACACTCCGTAGCGTTGTGGTGATCAATCATTTGCATGTGTAACCACCAGAGCGAAGCTACGAAACGTATTTTTGGTGATATTCCTACGAAACGTAGGTGTGTGTGCAGCCACGGCTTTAGAGAGCAGACAACTCACCCAGACACTTATAGCTACGAGCTCCACGGCTTGTTGTAGACAAGGTAACAGCCAGAACAAGTTTTCCTGCTGCATTCAAAGTGATGACTCTGCCAGCTGAGAGATATTTAACACACTGAGGGTGCGTGACCACCTTAGCCTACAGTACCCATACGCTCTGGTAGGAACATATACCGTACAAATAGTGAATCATACTATCTTTTTTACTAAACAACTTGGCGCTATTATTTATTTAAAGAAATCATCTGCTTTTTTTATTTCAAACGCCAGTTATATTATTTTAGATAAAACTTTTCAAAGAATTTGAAGTTTTGATCTTAACCCTTTCCAGTTTTGTGTGTTTATAAGATTTATGGTTTAATTTGCAACAAAATGAGCAAACCAAAAATCAATATCATTTCCAAAGATGAAAATTGTTTTACCCAAAATGGAACTTAAACCCCACTAAAAATCTAACGAGCCACATAAGTTGCAATCTCATAGCTTTACCATAGAAAGAATTGCAACCGCTGAAAAGAGGTTTGAACTGTGCACCACCTGGCTACAAGTTAGACACATCCAACTCTCACTATATCAACTACAATACAAACTCTGACGTACATGAAACTTATTGCTGAGCTCCTGCAGCTGTGACTTGGTGTGGTAGTATTCCTTCAAGTCCTGTGAACAGTAGTAGCAATCTACAAGTACAATTTTACTTGCACTTGCACTGTGGCTTGCCTTCATAACAAAACTTTAAGAAATGTAGCTGTACGCATTGCTCACACATCAAAGCACACATGTTGATCAAAAACTATCAATCGATGCAAGTTCTCGCAAGTGAATTAGTCACCAAATCATAGAAATACACAGAACACATGATAAATTCATATATGTAACTACTGGCTGGTCGCTTGTACTCACCGATCTCTTCCAAATCCTGCACTTTCTTTCGAAGATCGTGCAGTGAGTCTCTATCCTTTCCTTCATTCTTTCTGGTAGCAAACTCAGAGAAGGACCTCTTCAACATGTCTTGTATCCTGAGTTTCTCAACCCTTAGCAGGTTAAGCATCATTGTGTAAGTGAGCCTGAACCGAGACTCCAATGTAGTCAGCTTTCCCTACAACAACGAGCACAACCGACAATGACCTCTCCAGACATACTTCTATTTGTGTATATGTAATTCAACTAATGAGATTACCAGCATCATCCTATGGAGATCAGAAAGTTCTGGAACATCTCCTTTACAGAGTATGATAACAGTGCCTGTGGAGTCAAGCCCACGTCTTCCAGCTCTGCCAGCCATCTATGTGCAATCAACGGATACATTAGCGATACAGAATTGTGGTTGTCAATACTACAGATCAATCACATTACGAATCTACCTGAATGTATTCTGCTGGCTTGAGATCTCTGAATGTTGTACCATCGTGTTTCCTTGGGTTGTCAAATACTACAGTACGCGCAGGCATGTTCACTCCCATAGCAAACGTCTCGGTAGCAAATAGTACCTGTTGGTATATGTACATGTACAGCGCTTCTAAGGTAAAGTGTCTTATGTATGTACCTGAGTAAACCTCTCAAGTATCTATACAACATACCTTGAGGAGCCCCTCTGATATATACAACATACCTTGAGGAGCCCCTCTGATCTATACAACATACCTTGAGGAGCCCCTCTGATATATACAACATACCTTGAGGAGCCCCTCTGATCTATACAACATACCTTGAGGAGCCCCTCTGATCTATACAACATACCTTGATGAGCCCCCTCTGATCTATACAACATACCTTGAGGAGCCCCCTCTGAAAGAGCAGTTCCACAATTTCCTTGAGTATAGGAAGGACTCCACTGTGATGGACACCAATACCCCTCTTTAGCAGATCTCCTATATATTTCACCTAAGAGCGACAGTGTGTATTTTAGATGTCTATGTCATTAGTTTATAGAGAACTTTGTGATAGCCAGCACAGACTATAATCGACTAAACTGCGACATATCGTTTTATATTCACTCTTTTTATATAGTTACAATTCTAGCAATGCTAACAACACATTGGTTGGTAAATTAAAAAAAAAACTCTGTCGCAACCGGAGACAGCACACTAGAAAGTTGGCCACTCAGTGGGTACCTGCGGCAGCTCCTTGTCTGTGCCCTTCAGCCTATCGATGCTCTTCTTTATAAACACATGAATACTAGACTTCTCCGAGGAGCTGGTCAGGTCCACACTAGTCAGGTGGTGAGAGTTCTCTTCTATCCTTTTCTTACTGTAGGATACATAAACTGATCGATGTTGTACCTTTAATGGCTTTCTACTAAAGCATCATGTGAGAAATAATACAAGAGAAAGTGCTTATAAGCAGAGAGATGAGTTTCTAACCTGAAAGTGAATACTACTGCTGGTAACTTGTCCTTCTTCCTTAGCATTTCAATGACAGATAACAAGACATTTTTGTCCTACAACACAAGCATCAGACGCCATGAGTGCAGAGCACACAATTAGTATATAGATATACAATATATGTACTACTGCACACATTTAGTATATAGATATACAATAGATGTACTACAGCACACATTTAGTATATAGATATACAATATATGTACTACAGCACACATTTAGTATATAGATATACAATATATGTCCTACAGCACACAATTAGTATATAGATATACAATAGATGTACTACAGCACACATTTAGTATATAGATATACAATATATGTACTACAGCACACATTCAGTATATAGATATACAATAGATGTACTACAGCACACATTCAGTATATAGATATACAATAGATGTACTACAGCACACATTTAGTATATAGATATACAATATATGTACTACAGCACACATTTAGTATATAGATATACAATAGATGTACATAACATGTCTGCTACTCACCGAGGATGTATTACCAAAGGAGCGCGGACCTTTCGTACCAAATGATTGAGAGTGTGCACTGGCTCTTGCTTTTTTAGCAGCCATTGCTTTCTTGTACCTGAAATATACAACTGTACGTATACAACTGTACGTATACAACTGTACAGATACAACTGCACATATACACATATACAACTGCACATATACACATATAAAACTGCACATATACACATATACAACTGCACAGATACAACTGTACGTATACACATATACAACTGTACATATATAAACCCTGGCTATACAGATATCTAATATCCAAGAGAAAACAACACCAAATACATACATTTAACGTACAAGAGTCACAATATATCTCAGTCACTAGATTTCCATGCGTCGAAGTGTTGACGGATTTTTGGACTTTTCAAATCTTCGAAGGATGGAAGTCCATGAAAAGTTCGAAGTTTTCAAAACTCTGAACTTTTCACAGCTCCGATCTCGATGGTGGAATTTTTCAACTGTTCGATGATACAAAACTGCGAACTTTTGACGATAGAATCATGGAAGTTGAAAACTTCGTAGTTTTCATGATAATAAACTATTTAATTAACAAAATTAGTGAGAATCACCAGAAATTCATTATTATTTATGTTTAATCTGAATGTTCTTCCTCCATGGAAACAATATTGAGAAAATATAAGGTCCTCAGCATCATGTTAATAAATAATAAAAAAGTAATAATCAATGGCATTGTAATAATAATAAATAAATAATAAATTATTATTATTTATTTATATCAGAGTTTGACAACTAACGACTGCTTATTTATTATAAGGTTAAGTTGGCTTTGAAAAGTCATACATACACCGGTTGATAAGTCATAAAACACTCATCATCTATGTTAGTAATTAATTTTAGACCACAAGATTTGAAATGTAAACAAGTTGGTGACAACACACACTTGTGAAAACAATACTTTTCTCACAATGATGTTATCGTTTCAATAGAAACTGCTCATCTCTCGCCGCAACAATACCGTAACGTTGAAGCTGCCAAATCACTCATACTCTCATTGCGTAGTTATCCTTTCTTGGTGTAGACAACTCTGCATAATTCTTTCAAAAGTTCGTATAATGGAAGTTCGGCAAATCTAAACTTTGAAGTTTTCAACAATCCGTTGTTCAAAACTCCTTCGAAACTTCGACGCATGGAAATCTAGTGATAGATATATAGCGTACCCAATATCTTGGAGCTTTGAGTCGGAATCAACCAATAAAAAGAGCTCATTGCTAGTCTTGGAGGAATTGCCAGTGTACAAATAATGCTCTAGCGGTACAGGTCTCTTTGTTGTACTGATGACATTCACCCTTCTTTTCTTTGTCCGCCTGTATAATGTACAACCATAACAGTATATAATATACAAATATAACATTATATAATATACAACTATAACATTATATAATATACAAATATAACATTATATAATATACAACTATGACGTTATATAATATACAACTATAACGTTATATAATATACAACTATGACGTTATATAATATACAAATATAACATTATATAATATACAAATATAACAGTATATAATATACAACTATAACATTATATAATATACAACTATAACATTATATAATAGACAAATATAACATTATATAATATAAAAATATAACAGCATGTATTAATGAGCTACTTCACCTGGTTATCTCACAATCTACTGGCCTTCCTTCACTAGTAGCTTACAGAATTAAGTAAAGGTAACATAAACTGTTGAGGTTGTAGCAAAGTACGGGTAAGTAACTCACCCCACCCAACCAGCAAAGTCCATATAGTTAGGAACAGTGGCAGAGAGTAAGATTATGTTGACGTGATCAGGTAACATAATAATCACTTCTTCCCAGACAACCCCTCGCTGTAAGAACATTCAGGTATGGATATTGTGTCTATCTCAGAGATAACATTCAGATATGGATATTGTGTTTATCTCAGAGATAACATTCAGGTATGGATATTGTGCCTATCTCAGAGATAACATTCAGGTATGGATATTGTGTCTATCTCAGAGATAACATTCAGGTATGGATATTGTGCCTATCTCAGAGATAACATTCAGGTATGGATATTGTGTCTATCTCAGAGATAACATTCAGGTATGGATATTGTGTCTATCTCAGAGATAACATTCAGGTATGGATATTGCGTCTGTCTCAGAGATAACATTCAGGTATGGATATTGTGTCTATCTCAGAGATAACATTCAGGTATGGATATTGTGTTTATCTCAGAGATAACATTCAGGTATGGATATTGTGCCTATCTCAGAGATAACATTCAGGTATGGATATTGTGCCTATCTCAGAGATAACATTCAGGTATGGATATTGTGCCTATCTCAGAGATAACATTCAGGTATGGATATTGTGTCTATCTCAGAGATAACATTCAGGTATGGATATTGCGTCTGTCTCAGAGATAACATTCAGGTATGGATATTGTGTCTATCTCAGAGATAACATTCAGGTATGGATATTGTGTCTATCTCAGAGATAACATTCAGGTATGGATATTGCGTCTATCTCAGAGATAACATTCAGATATGGATATTGTGTTTATCTCAGAGATAACATTCAGGTATGGATATTGTGTCTATCTCAGAGATAACATTCAGGTATGGATATTGTGTATATCTCAGAGATAACATTCAGGTATGGATATTGTGCCTATCTCAGAGATAAAACACCAACAGTTACAGAAATGATTAACATATACCTCAGCATCATTGATGTAATGTACTTCATCAAATATCACCCATTCCACATCTCTTATCACATCAGATCCACCATAAAGGAGAGATCTACAGTGAAACAACCATAGAATCTCTCCTAAATTTGTAAACAGACAGACCTGCAGTCCTCAATGGAACATGACTGAAGAATTCTACACTCCATACACCAGAAGGGTCAAGGTCATGTACTGCAGAGTTTTATTACCCTGAGACAAAACATTGCTCACATACTAAACCACCCAATACAATTTTTCAAAGAGATTACAAAATTGTGGTTGTTTTACAAAATAAATACATATACAAATACATGTTTCTTATTGTCAAATGGAAACGGCCAAAGGTAGAAAACACGCTGCATGGTAGACAGCAAGCATTGTGAAGAAAGAAACTTTTTTGATAACATGAGTCAAGCTCAGTGTCTTTGGCCCAAAAACTATGAGCAGTAGTATCGCCTGTAAACTTTTGTGTTCGTTTACTTTCTCCTATCAATGAATTATTTGAGATTCTGAAATTCAGAAACTAAACACTCTTGATGAGTATAACACTATTTTAAATGGAACCCTAGTTTGTCCATTGTATAAGCAACTGTAGTTGTCTCCTCATTCATTGTACAATATAAACCCACACTTACCATCGCATTCATGGATGTGGGTACTAACTGCTCAAATAGCTGTATGAACTAGAGTTTTGCATGAATAGATCTAATTACTTTATATCTCTAAGTCAAGTGATATGGCAGTACCTGAGTATCTCTGTAGTCATGATGAGACAAGAAGCCTCAGTGTTTAGTTGTATATCTCCAGTAATGAGTCCAACATCCTCAAACGTTTGCTTGAAGTCTCTAAACTTTTGATTAGAGAGAGCCTTGATTGGAGATGTGTAGATAGCTCTAAATATATACAACTTGAGCTCATCTCTAACTATTTAACATCAATAACTTGAGATTTGAAAGTGCAAACTAGTCAATCATTACGTTATGTAATGTAAGCCATACTACATAAATAAATTGGGAGTTACGACACCTTTGCTAATAGAGAGCTGCATCACAGGATGTGACAACTCCCAAGCAGACAAAATATTCATTGCTGCCTTTAACTAACCTGGTCATGTGCTGCCTGCACAAAGCTATAGCATACTCAGCCACCACAGTCTTACCAGCTGACGTATGCGCTGCCACAAACACATTCTCATGGTTTTCCAGACACAGTACCGCCTGCTTCTGGAACACATCCAGCTCAAAAGGCCACTGCAAAGTGGAAATTGTAACTGAAACCAAGGGGAAACAACTTCAAATAGAAGTGAGCCATACGCAGCACAAAGCATAAGTGAATACCTTGTATGCCATATCTGGTACTCTCTCATGGAAGTCATCTATAGGTTGTGTGACACTGAGTCTAACAGCAAACTCTGGCTCACTTGGTTGAGGGGTTACAGGTACAGCATCTATTATAGCTATTGTCTCAGCAGTCTATAATATTGCATAAGTGGATAATATTTAAATAAATGCTGATAACAGATAAAATAAAAATGAGAAGATATAACGAGCATTACTTGCATAGCTCCTTAAAAATGCTGCCGAAATTTTATTGCGCGACTAAATACCTTGGTCAGCGTCTCAATGACCTCATCTTCGTCAGCAGTGGTTGAGCCAATGGATGACGTTACATCACTGTTTTCTGCGATGATTTCCTCTTCATCGGAGGAGTCAAAGTCGTAGAGGAGATCCTCAGTGTATAGATCAGTCACTTTCATTTCAGCCAAGCTCACAACAGAACTTGATTTACTTATTTCTAGTCCTCGACTTAAGCCTGGTGCAATCTTCTTGTACTCTATGTGAAATCAAAATAAACTCAAAATATTAAATCACTTTCACATTTTGATTAAATAATGTTTGATAGAAAGTACCTAGACTGTAAATTGTTATCAAATATATTGCAGTACAAAAAAGGCTTTTGAGATCAGTATACATATTTGATTCAATTCAGTACACCTAAAGGCAACGTCTGATTAAAGAAGACATTTGAGAAAGAGAATGCAGCCTCTATATAGTGTCAATGTCACAGCATCAGAGTCATAGCATCAGTGTCATAGGATGAGTGTCATAGCGTCGGTGTCATAGCATCAGAGTCATAGCATCAGAGTCATAGCATCAGTGTCATAAGATCAGTGTCATAATCTCAGTGTCATAGCATCACTAAGGGTGTTAACCAAAAATGCAAATCTCAATTAGAATCAAGTTGAAATTCAAATCTACTGAAGAAGCTGTATCATTATCATTAAAAATTCTATGTAGCAAACAAAAAAGTTAAATCAAAATTGAGGGCAGACAACTGCTGTTTGTATCAGCGGATTGCAAAGCTGTATTACAACATTTACTCAGAATCATAGAAACAAAATAGTGGCCTATAGTAGCTATAAAAAGTGTTTCCAGTCGCCAGGGAGTTATCAGCTCCAGCAAATGCGTACAAACGGCGCCAAATCTAATTTGAGCATTCTGATAGTTTTTAACACTGTTATCATTAAGCCCGCCCACCTAACTCTGAAGAGTTGCTTATATGCTTAACCGCTTCTCAATAATAATGGCACAGAGCAGATCACATTGAAAAAAAACCGCCATAATGTAATAAAAAAGGCTGATAGGTTTCAGATGATTTTTTGGTATGGAGAATAGTACTAGACTACTAGCTAATTGGTATGGGGAGTAGTACTAGACTACTAGCTAATTGGTATGGAGAGTAGTACTAAACTACTAGCTAATTGGTATGGAGAGTAGTACTAGAATACTAGCTAATTGGTATGGAGTAGTACTAGAATACTAGCTAATTGGTATGCAGAGTAGTACTAGACTACTAGCTAATTGGTATGCAGAGTAGTACTAGACTACTAGCTAATTGGTATGGAGAGTAGTACTAGAATACTAGCTAATTGGTATGGAGAGTAGTACTAGACTACTAGCTAATTGGTATGGGGAGTAGTACTAGACTACTAGCTAATTGGTATAGAGAGTAGTACTAGAATACTAGCTAATTGGTATGGAGAGTAGTACTAGACTACTAGCTAATTGGTATGGGGAGTAGTACTAGACTACTAGCTAATTGGTATAGAGTAGTACTAGACTACTAGCTAATTGGTATAGAGTAGTACTAGACTACTAGCTAATTGGTATGGAGAGTAGTACTAGACTACTAGCTAATTGGTATGGAGTAGTACTAGACTACTAGCTAATTGGTCTATAGAGTAGTACTAGAATACTAGCTAATTGGTATGGAGTAGTACTAGACTACTAGCTAATTGGTATGGAGAGTAGTACTAGAATACTAGCTAATTGGTATGGAGAGTAGTACTGGACTACTAGCTAATTGGTATGGAGAGTAGTACTAAACTACTAGCTAATTGGTATGGAGAGTAGTACTAAACTACTAGCTAATTGGTATGGAGAGTAGTACTAGAATACTAGCTAATTGGTATGGAGTAGTACTAGAATACTAGCTAATTGGTATGCAGAGTAGTACTAGACTACTAGCTAATTGGTATGCAGAGTAGTACTAGACTACTAGCTAATTGGTATGGAGAGTAGTACTAGAATACTAGCTAATTGGTATGGAGAGTAGTACTAGACTACTAGCTAATTGGTATGGGGAGTAGTACTAGACTACTAGCTAATTGGTATAGAGAGTAGTACTAGAATACTAGCTAATTGGTATGGAGAGTAGTACTAGACTACTAGCTAATTGGTATGGGGAGTAGTACTAGACTACTAGCTAATTGGTATAGAGTAGTACTAGACTACTAGCTAATTGGTATAGAGTAGTACTAGACTACTAGCTAATTGGTATGGAGAGTAGTACTAGACTACTAGCTAATTGGTATGGAGTAGTACTAGACTACTAGCTAATTGGTCTATAGAGTAGTACTAGAATACTAGCTAATTGGTATGGAGTAGTACTAGACTACTAGCTAATTGGTATGGAGAGTAGTACTAGAATACTAGCTAATTGGTATGGAGAGTAGTACTGGACTACTAGCTAATTGGTATGGAGAGTAGTACTAGACCACTAGCTAATTGGTATATAGAGTAGTACTAGACTACTAGCTAATTGGTATGGGGAGTAGTACTAGACTACTAGCTAATAAAATACAATTACCGGTTTTGGTTCTAAACAATTTCTACAATTTAATAATTTTTTTCAATAGAAAAACATCCTCGGTGCCGAACGAAAACTGATCGAGCGAAAAGTATCACCGTACGATTACAACACCAGACTGGCACCTCTACTTATTCTGACAATACCTGTAGGAGTGTCGTCCGCAGAGTCAACAACAACCTCCTCCTCCTCAGGTAGATCCAAGCCTCCCGGCCAGAATGGAAAGTTGCTTGTGTTACCTTTGACAGAGCTATCAGGGTCGGGCGCTCTGAGCATAGACATGCTGTTAGTGGCAGATCCAGCTGGATTAAGTAGCTCTTTCTATAAAACACATCAAGTAAGAGATTGTATGCAGGAGCAAAGGCTTTGTAAGATATAAGTTGATAATTCAATGTGGGTGGTCATAAATTTGTTACATTTCTGTGATGTGTAACTAATTTGTACGGATCAAGTTTGTCATAGGCTGATTAGTAAAACACACTGAAGTGTATTTACTATGGTGGCTCATAACGTTAGACGGTTTCGTTTTCAAAGCGTATGAACGAATTTGAAATAGTCTAGACGGTTTGCAAAGCGTCTTTTACATTGAAAATAATTGGGTAATTGTAGTAAAATAGCCCAAGAAACTATGTTTAAGAACGGGCTTATTGGTTATAAGAAATTGATTGTCGGCCTGAGCAGTTGCGGGATTCATGCTATAAAACTGTATTTCCTGTCTGACAATCGTAAGTTTCGCAAACCGTATAGTCGTTTTGCAAATAATTCAAACGATTTAGTAATGATTCAGATGATTTAGAAAATTACAGACCGTATGGACGCTTTAGAAAGAGTATGAACTATTTACAAACCGTATGAACTATTTTGAAATAGTCTGAACTGTTTTAAAATAGTCTAAACTATTTTGAAATAGTTGGAAAAGTTTGCAAGGCACATGGCTTTCGAACCAAAAGCGATCGTCATCATTTTATTTATAGCCTCTATACAACTTTATCAACATAGACGTAGATCAAAAGACATAGAGCAAATTAATTAACCGTATGAAACTGTTGTTGAATATAATCTCTAAAATTAATTTTTACATTTATAATTAGGTTGTATTTATTATTTAAAATAATTTGAAACAAATAATATTTAATAAATAAAAAAATTTATTTATTTATTTAAAGAAAATTCAACTGTTCGGTGTTTAGAAAAAACATTATCAATCATAAATGGACTGTAGATCTACGATCAATAGAGCGAACCAGCAAATCGGCTTTGATTTTCAGAGCCAACGAACAATTTCACAAAGCGTTCAGAAGTTTTGCAAAAGTTCAGACTATTTCAAATTCCTTCAAACGGTTCGGAAAGCGTTCAGACGCTTTAAAACGCAAAACACAAAACGTTCTGAGCCACAGTAATTTACACATAATAAACCCATGGACATTTTTATTCCAAACACCCACCTCTGTGAAGCCTACCAAAGCTCCAGTTTTCTGGTCACGCTCTACTGTCAACTCATACGCTGGAGGCAGAGTGGATACTTTAACCAGATTGATAAGATCGATCTCTCTATCCACATACCTGTAATATCAGAAGATTAATTAATCTATTAAAGAGAAGACCACCAGAGTAGGCAGTTGTCTACCATTTCATTAAGTTACCTCTGTTGGTTTTTGTAGTCATGTATTGGCAAAGAATCCAAATCTTCCAAATGATGTAATAGCTGCTCTTCTATTCCTTTCCATATTGGAGGTACACCACATGGCAGCTAAAAAAATCATATAAATTATTTATCATTACCAGTTACGTTTTTTACGCATTTACGGTAATATCCGCAACTAATGATAGATATCAATTTTAACTGGATCGCGAGAAAAATTGCAAATGCAGTAGGGATGGTTTTAGACCGTCCACCAATGCTATGAAAGTAGCAAGGAAAAATAATGTTTATCTCACGCAGAGTGTATTTTATTGAAGATCTGCTCCTATATTACTACTGTTGTTACCTTTAATCATTCACTAGCTCAACTTACACATATGTTTGGTAAAGAAGAATTCACATTACTTGTCCTGATATCTGTTTGTGATCCGTCACCAACATTAAATACCTCTAGTTTGTCAATTGCGATATCCAGCTCGCTCTCAGGGCAGGCCATTATATTTCAGCTAACCATCACTGCCTACAGTATAGAGCAGACTAAAAATAACCTTTATGCTACTACGTAGTTGTTTCAGATCATATATGACTGGAAGTTTAGCGCTAGTTCTTTTCTGCAACAAATAAGGAGAGGTTGTTTAAAAAAGTGATCTGAGAAAAATTTTCAAGATCAACGGTAAATTTGACCTTCCAACAGAACAATAATAATACTCATCATATTGTGAGTGGACGATAGTTAATTTAAGCTCACTAACTTCATCTATAAATATGCATTTGTCAGTTGGTATGGTTCGGAACTCATATTTTTTATTTTATTGTGATCTTCAGGACATCAATTCTTAGTTACCGTTCACTTCAGGATTTTTGTTGAACAGGGGATATGCCCACATGATTTAGCAATGCTCCAATTGCTTTTCCCTACGGATGATGAGCTCAAGCTAATTTGTTTTTATCTCTTTAATATGCAAACACAGTTACGATGGGTTCCTGCAACAACCACATCATTGGTGCTTGCCTCTTCCAAATGCAGTTTATTTAGTCGCTACTGCAAGCGAAAAACCCTGTTTGCTTTTGCATCCATCCATTAGAATAGGTAAAATGCTTTAAATGAAATGAGTTTTCTCATCTCCATCAATTAAAATTTAATCAAACTATAAAAGGATAATGCTGGTCTCAACTCATCACCTAATCACCACGGAGCAGCGATGAGCAAAATACAACCTGGGATTTGTCAATCAACAATAGTTGACACACCAAATTTGAAGGCATGGCAGGCAACACTACTGCTCTGCAGTATGGTCAGGCTCAACGTTGGTGTGGTTCAATATGCTAATTATTAAGCCAATCATTACACTAACGCAGACACTAACACAGACACTAACGCAGACACTAACACAGATACTAACACAGACACCTAGAATGAGTGGTTACTGTGTGGAGTGAACCAAAAAGAGTTGTAACACACTCAAGCTCGATACTATGGACAGGATATCTTGTTCTCACCGTCTTTGCACCTCAATAACTAACATCTATTTACTTAGACTACTTCCAGGGCCACCCCACAAACCCTTGAGTATTTTGTAATTCCATGTTCAGCCAATGACAATTATCAACTACACTACAAACGTAACTGATAGTGGGCAGTTGGCTGAATAGCATGCATAGGCAAAATTCCCAGGGACCTGTGGATCACTCTCTTTTTAAAAAGTTTCTGTTGCTACTTATTTTTTTGTATGTATGTTGGTTTAACTAACTCAAAATCTCATCATGATCACCATTTAATAATGTATTTATTTTTATTATTGTTAAAGTTCTTACAACACTGACAGATACGCATCTCGTGACATGGCTACACTTAGCAGCTACCTGTATCACAGCTCAAGGTACTTGGCTGGCAACCCCACTATAGAGTTGAACACAAGTGACCTGTACTCTGAGTCATACGGCTATACTTGACCAGTTACCGTAAGATTTTAATCTCAGAGTCTCAAAATAGCAGACCTACGCAGTAAGGTCAGGCATTGAGACTCCAGCAAGGATAGGTGGCTGTGCCTTTTGGCTACCAAACAACCCCAATATATGTCACTGAACTAGCAGACTCCCCTCTGGAGAGCCGAACATTAAGTGACCTGGCACCTCAGATACTGGCTACACTTGATAGCCACCAAGTGTTGTAAAAACAATCGGATAGCAGACTCGTTATCGAGCCGAACACAGTTGCACCCACAATAAGACACGGCTATACTTATTCAGCTACCAGTGTCCACATAGTGAAGTACTAGTAGCTATGCTTATACAGCTACTGACTAGACACCGTCAAATCATACTTTTTAAGCGAGTAGTAAAGTGGCAGCGCATCTGCTCAACATATACTACTGAGCGTATTCTCTCAAGTTCATAATAGTGCTAGATATAGACCGAGTTCAGCCACACATATTGATCCCACTACCCCTTAGTGAATGGTGCAGCGTATCTACAAATAACTAGCAATAACTCAAGTCAGTTCAGCCATTTTACTAATAATAATTAATTAATTGCTAACTCACAGTAACTAATTATTTAGCAAAGAAGGAGTTCCACCTTAGCTGCGCTGCAGCTATACCATACAATTTCAATAATGAGGCAAATGCCAACTAGAATGCCACAAATTGGCCTTCTAGTGATGTTACTAACACTAGTTAACTGCCTTTGATGAGTTGATCTGTTGGTAGAGTAAGCCGAAGAAGTAGAAAATGTTGACAAGTCGAGCTCCAAGTTTCAATTAATTTTATTACTACACAAGGTGGGTATTTATGCATCATAAACAGGCGTCTTGGAGACGTAAGAATAAAATGTGAAATTGCTGCTCTGAGACAATTACGGACGGCAGTTGAAATATGTCAGCGTGATCAGTCAAAAATAAACTAGGTCAACCCAACAGTATGGATAAAAATAACAAAATACGTAAATGTTACAAATTGCGTATAGGAAATAACGTGAAATAAACAAACATGGTTAAACTATAACTGTCTACTTTAGTATTTTATTTCACACACAGATAAATTATTAGCAAATGAAGTGTTAACATGGCTTTTTTCATGGTAGCAAGTCCTTATTTCCGTGGAATTGTCCACTTTGGCTGTAGACCATTTCTACTTGTTGTTGTGGATAGATGGCAATTTTGTTTTCCTACCATTTGCGATGTTACAGTATTCTTAGCACAATCCAGATGAGCATGAATATAAAAAAAAGGAATTGGCAGTTGGTAACTTTCTACCACATTAGCTGGCCATGTTGGTCATCGCTGGTCAACACAACACAGGAAGCTTTGTACTGATTGGCCAGTTTCAACTTACTACCTGAGAGGCAGCAGCTATAAATGCCGGTTAGCATTGATATGACCTCATACAATCATGGATTTTATCTGAAGGCGCTGTCACTTTGCATTGCCTAATGTTACGGCACTTCAGCGTCACGGCCACAGGCATCGAGAACATCATGCATGCACCTGCTGTTCTGCCCTCTTTGCCAAGGCTGAGCACTGAGATGCCTACTTCACTGAAGTGCATCAGCGTACGGTAGCGATACAAACTGAGTCAACCGCTACCCGCCGCAGTCATTCCCCACTTGGTAGAAGGAGTGACAAGCCAGTAGCTAGGAGGCAGAAGGAGGTGGGTACCCGCTCCCAGGATACCTCGCCAACTTTCTCCTCCACCTCCCGCAGTGGCATCCTTGGTAGTGGCAGGCAACTCTAGAGATCCTCTGGTCTCAATGAGTTTGATCACTTAACTATGTCACACACAATTGAGGAGATCAATTTTTCTTAAAATCTTGATTTCATCTCTACTCGGTCCTTTTCAGAACCATTATTTTCTGACAAGGGTTTATTCTGTGGCAAGCTAGTTGTGAGAGTTCCTGGTGGTTTCACTTCAATAGTATAGGCTATCACCAACCACCTATTATCATATTACCATAACTATAATAATAATAATCTTACAGTGCTACAACAAAATTCAATTAACAAATAATAATCACTACTACTATATATCAATAAAAATAAAATACCAACAACAAACAGCAAAAACAAGACACACGCACACATTCATAATTATTATTACAATCATCATTATTATTATATATATGGCCTCCATATATAAACTATCATCATCAATAGTAATTTTATTAATGATTTCCTCTTTACAGATAACTTTAAAAAGCCAGTTTTTAATCATTTTTCATTAATAAATTTTACAGTCAAACTACTTGACCACCAACTTCTTGGGGACCAAAAAAAAACGATGTAGCTAGCTTGCAATTCAGAGTAGTAGTTTAATATCCAAGATTATTTATAATTAATAATAATGATGATTGTGTTAATTATTATATATATAATAATAATATTACACAATTACAATAATTTATTTATATATATATCCAGGTAATTGGTTGTGGTTGGCAAGGAACAACAACAACCACAAGACAAGCAAAATAAAATTATTATTTTGTACAGTATGATAATCATTGATTCAACAGTAACAACAATAATAATAAATAATATTATTAAATTATTATTATTATTAATTAATTATTATAGTTAGTATTTCAAGAGCAATGATGATGATAAATAAATACTGAATATTTAAACATGCATAATAATTTTTATAATCGTTGATAAGTCTGCTACCATTTATCAATGAAAATGGCAACAAACAACTACTACATCAACATTTATTACAAAAACTGTCAATGTTGTTCGTTGTTGCTATTTAATTGTTTATTCATTTATTATGAATCTTAACTTGAAAGAAATAATTAAAACGGGTGTGCTAGCTTATAGTATTATATACATAAAAAATAACAAAGACGCGTGGTGAAACCTATCACCCAAACAACTTCAGAGTTGTTTAAATATCTCAGTCTATCAAAAAAATGTGCTTGGCAAGAGAAAGCAACTTCGCCATGATCAAAGTGAATATCTTCATTACTCATATCAAGGTATGACAACTTCCCCTTGGACTGGTTTACGTGCAAACAATGTGAGTGAATGATTAAAGATGCTAATGAATTGGACTGTGGATTAAATTACTACACATATCTTTTTTGCAGTATGACTAGCAGCAGCCCACTCAGGTTTATGGATGGAGAAGAGTAAATGCCACTTTATACATGCGGTTTGGTGCAGCCAGCCACTTCCAGACAGACATGGCAAAAACATCTTGTTGCCCTTATGCAAAAGATACATTACAAGACAATAACACCAGAATACATTTATGTGGGTTATTACAAAGAAACGTTAGATAATCTAACCTCACCAAACATAGATGGCATTAGCAAGCACTCAGTCTAGTGTAGAGTGTAAAATAGGATGAAGAACGCAAAAACAATTGTACTGCGCTAAACAATACAGGATATCATAGCATAAAAAAATAAACAAGAAATAATGTCTGGTTGCAAGCAAATTTACAGTATAAATACTATAACAATGACAATGTCAAAAGCACAGTTCCACAGGATTGTTCCAAAGAGCTTTAAAAGCTTCAAGCAGCAATTGCTTCTATGGAGTTCTTGCAGACAATGACATCTTTAATCTATGGCTGCTGGACAGATCAAGAGGCATACTTTGCTGTCCACATCCTGGCAGTTCGGTCGTGTTCTTCCTTGTCGGACTTATACAGAGTGGCTATGGATCCAACCAATGGGTCTTCGGGATTGCATTCGCACATGAGGGAGCTGATTGATAACAATATCTTAGAGACGGTGAGGGCAGGGGACCAGTTCTGCTGCAGGATGTCTATGCAAATCACACCCTGGCTGTTGATGTTGCAGTGGTATATTTTTGTGGCAAATCTTATCTGCAAACCAAAATTTGAAATACTTTTATACTAAATCTGGTTCATTTTAAACTTTGTAAAAAAAATATTCTCTACATGATGGGAAAAGATGTCTTGCATTCATTACTTTGTTGCATGGACGAGTAGCCAAAAAAATCATCTTTATATAATACAAGAGCTTTGCATTCTCATTGTAAGAGATTACAAGATATACCTAATCCTGAGCTTAAGCTCATGAGTCATTAAGACTATTCGCGACCTGTTAGTCAAACAAAATACAAAAAGTAATAGGTGTTCGTAATTCAATACGTCGCGAATGCAACGGAACAACAGTTTAGAACAACATAACTATTCAATGAAATGTTATAGTTCGCCGAACAAATCATAAAGAAGATGAATCCCAATTTTTAAAATAATTAAGAAAATAATAAAATTTGAACTGCTATAAACTGGGATAGTTTGTCAAGCTGCCCTTCAATTTAGTAAATTTTGAAATATTTTCAAGGATATAAAACCGGTCTATGAAAATAAAAAAATCAACTTGCTCGTTGCTATTTATGTAGTGTTCAGTTTCATTCGCGACCTACGAACAATGTATTTTTTTTATTCAGTGAGCTACTTTTTGTTGACCCACGTGTTCCGAACAAAATGATTATTTATTGATTAAATTTATTGACGGCCTGATTATTTTGATAGCAATGTGTTCGGCAAACAGAGGTCGCGAATATTCTTATTGCATTACTCAATATTGATATAAATTCATAAGCTAAATATTATAAAACTAGGGAGTTGTCGGTACAATAATAAAGGTTCAACAACTCCAAAATAAAGTAAGCAATCACACCTTGGGTGCAATATACGGATAGTCTTTGGGGAATGATATGTCCAGAAAGAAGGTACCTCCTTCATAAACTGTACCACCTGGTCCCTGAAGTGTGGCTGTCCATTCAGTCAGATCATCACCTTTGGGACTAGCGCTGAAAAGCAAAAATAACATAGAGATCTTATAGAATGTACTTGAAAGACCAACACATCAAACTATCAAAGCACAAGTTACAATAAATAAACAAGGAAATATAACTCTTAAAACCATTAATGCGTGATCATAAATGAATATTATAGAATGTAGACAAATCAATGGGGATAGAGCCAATAAGAGTACATATGCCAGGGGGTCACATGATTTCTAGGTAATTAATTCTATTGGCTAAAAATATAAATAGATTGAGAGCTTTCCTCATTTTTGAAAAAAGACGCCTCAAAGAAAAACTATCAAATTAGGTGCAAGGGATAGTATCTCCAAGCCCATTGGTAACATTTATTTTAAAGATGACAGAAAGGGTAGTCATATTACAGTCGTACACTATTGATAATTTTCAAAGTCTATGGTCGCGGTATCTGAGGAAATACACGTTTCCGTTTTTTAAAAATACAAAAATGATCACCACTTTTTTATTAGTACAAATTGCTATTTTAAATCTTTTGGAAGTGATTTTTTAATTTTAACTTTGAAACTCATGTTTTCTTTCTTCTGAGTAAATTTTAAAACAAATAAACAAGGATATAAGAACAAATTAAATAACAATCTGAAACGCACCCTCGTTTATAATTCAATCTGGTGATAAACTGTTTCCGGTAATTAAACTGATGGAGAAAAACGATCGCTATCTCCATTCCATCACCACAAAAATTTGAATATTTCAATGTGTGAGCAACTACGCTTTACACAGTCAGCCATAGTTAGTTTTCCAATCACATCAGATGTAGGGAGAGATTGACGTTGGCAGTACAACAGCCAACAATTCAACTTTATACTAACTTTGCCCGTGTACAAAGATATACAATATTATATATAACTTATGTAAAGGTGTATAATATCGGTGGATACCTGCAGTTTGGCAATGGTTCATCTGTCATCAATTGTATCTCAGTCATTAACCTACAATTTAGGTTGTTAATAGTATATAAAGCCGTATATACACAACTGTATATATAATAGTTTATACGCAACTGCATACACAGGAACATATACAATAGCATACACATACCGCATACACAACAATATATATGTAACTGTATACATACACAACAGTATCTCTAACAGTATACACAACAGTATATACATAAAATTTTACTAAACACTCAAGTAGAAACAAAAAGACAATGCACACTCACATTTTACGATTGCATACAGAAGTTGAAATACTCTGCTATAAGAGAGGTCAGTGTGTTAGCAAATTATATTTTAACTTGAAACTTACATGTCACGTGTGTCAGCTTGAATGCGTGAGTCAATTTGACAATGTAAAAAAAAATAAAATGTAGGCTCGGAGATTATCCAAAATTTTGAATATTTCATTGTAATTGATGTGAGAAAACAAGTGGCCTTGCGCATTCATATCACTACCGCAAACAAGGTTGAAGATTGCAGTCAGAAGTAAGGTTAGCATCAATACCTTTTCACTCGTGTAGTCCAAGACCTAGGATCGGTGTTGGCTTTTTTTATATCAGATATGGAGAGAGGGGCATATTGCTTTGGAGTCAGCAATGGGTGCATGTGCACTGTAGAAGATGCCGACGAAGCCCGCTGTGTCGTAGACGAGGTGTAGCTCTGGTTGTCAGAGTTATCCCCCGTGGCAGACATGTTACTGGAACCAGGCCTGCCAATCAATGCACTCGATGTAACAGACGAACTAGGATTGTGAGGGGCAGATTGTTGTGACGACATCACTACTTGTCAACATTGAGGACTACAATTAAGTAATGAGCATTTTCACAAATGGCATACAAACATGTACATTAGCTTTTTCTGATGAGCAGCCTACAAAATTGATTGAAAGAAACAATAGAACTATTAAATCACTGTTATTACGTAGGAAGTTATTTTTTGGCGCCGTTTCACCTTTCAAGAGTATATTGTAGCACCAATGCTTTCGCAGGAATTTGCCTTTAATGACTACAATAAAAATGAAGAAATATTTCATGTTAACTCATGTTAATAAACCGAAAAGTTTTCAGAGTTCATATTACTTTAAAGGGAATTAAAATATTGTGCCCATCCCATCATAATGATTTTTATGCCAAAATCAAAAAATTGGCTAATCACCTTACAAACAAAGTATAGAAAAAATATTTTTCTTTCATCCAAGTCAGAGGTTTAGTCAAAAACAGTAGTAAAGTTGTAATTATTATAAACTTTTGAAAACGGAGAATGACAAAATGATTGGAATAATCTTGATGAACCCTTTTGTTCCTCTAAGATGTACAATGCAAAATCAAACCATAACAAAAGGTTTGAAGGTATGAGAGCGTAGTAAAGTTTCTGTGATCATGTTCACTAGACTCAGCATGTATGCATATAGAGATATACATATATGGGAGTAATATATGTAAATGCAACTTACAGAATGCTCTATTTAGAATAAAATATGTAAACAAGTTGAAAAGATTTTATCATTTTTATTTCCAACAAAATGCTTTATTTACCTGTTGCAGTATATATCTAGTAATCTGAGTCTCACTATTAATATAATAACAATTATTTTTTTGCTCAACAAAAAACTAAAAATTCATTTATTTCATAGTTATGAGATAATTCCCAGTTTCATATTTATTCGCAATCCGTGAAAAGAAACTAACATGGATGCTTCATAATAACAACACTAAATGATAATTTTATTTTGCTGGAAATGGATGTTAGCACTTTTTAGTATAAACATTGAAATAATTTTCTCTATCTCGTAGCATGCATTCATTCTCAGTTTTTTAGTGTTAATTCCAGAAAAAGTTAAAGTTCATCCAAGGTTGATATGCTTTTGTTCCCATAAAAATTCATTTCTGTTTAGGATCTAGAATGAATGTTGATGGACCAGAAATCAATGTCAATTACGCATAAAAATATATAATTTGACGTTTATTCTAGGAAGTGTCGACATTTGTTCCCTGTGTCATATAAATACTGTTTCAACATGTGTTATAGAACTGTCAACATTCTCTGTTTTTATGCAGTCAACTTAAAGAATGAACGTCAAAATGATGTTTTTCATGTTGCCAGAAATAAATGTAAACACATGTGACATGTGCGGGACATGTGTCGCTCAATCCAGGTTTGTCTACATCATCTATTAATGTTCACATTTATTTTAATTTTCCCTTGAGATGGCAATAGTAAACGAACTAGCGAGAATTAAAAATTTTTTATTGTTTGTGTTTATGACCTGTGTTCAATCAAGCGAAGCCTTTCTATGCTGCTCAATAAATGTGGTTGCTGTGTATCATCAACTTTGCCAGCAAACAAAATGCTGAATAGCAATGATAGACAGCAAATTTATTTCGTAATAACTTTAGTAATTATTATTAAGTTTATATTAGCAACTAATAAATATTGATGTAATAATATAATAATCTAGAACAATTAATAAATGGTTACAGTAATAGAAATAACATTAATAATAAATTAGTAACTAGTAAAATAACATAATAATAAACTTGAAACGCTTAAAAAATTTAATGATGACAATAATAACTGACTAACTACTATGGTTAGTAATCATCATCATTATTATGATGAATAATAAATTGATAACTATTAATATTTACTAATTGATGATCATATGTAAGTACTGATTATTCATTAATATTTAATAATTGCTAGTGATAAATAAATAATAGTCATAATTAATAATAATTATTATTACTATTCACTGTTAAAATTTAGTATCATAAATTATAATATTACATTATTAATGCTGTAATTATTATTACCGTCATAAAAACGATGGTTATTGATTGATGGTGGCGGTAGTAGTAGCAATAGCGGCAGTACTAGGAGAAATACGCTAACGAAACTTATTATTTTTGTAACAAAATTATTAATGATCAGAATAGATTTATCGCATTAAAACTCTTGTAGGAGGTAATAAAGCGTGGAAACTCTTTTTAATTTTGTTTCTTTTATATATATATTCTGTTTTTTTTTTTAATAGATAATCATCATTTTTCATCTTCTTTTTCGTTAATATATTATTTATTTTGAGTATTTGCGTAATGTAAGTGTAGTGTTAGTAATAATACATTAAAATGGAACAACAGCAAACACAGATTAATAATTTGATTGTTTGCTGCAGATGTCCCTTGCTATACGTGGAAAAAGCATTGTTTGAATATATGGAACAAAAATACTTTCAGCTTGCATGGTATTGAGGCATTTCTTTGGTGCTTTGTAAGTTTGTGCAATAACTCCTGAGCTTAATGATCTGGAAAATATTTTAACCCTAAGATCTTTCCGTTTATTAGCCAAAGATGGCGCGCTGGTGTCCTGGCGTAATTTTGTAAAACTAACTTGTCCTTTAATTTTGAATATAAGTCTTAGTGCTCTATTTTGCACTTTTTTCAAATTTCTTTGTCACTTTTTGTGTATGGGTTTGACACCTGGCATCCATACTGCAACACAGGCCATATTAGAGTGTTGTATGCGACGTGTCTTGTTATAGTGTCAGCAGTTTTTAACACTCTTCACCGCATTCCGAGTAGTAGACTGTTAGCCTTTGATACAATTATATCAATGTGTTTGCTCCATTTTCAATTGCCACTCAGTTCAATACCAAGATATGGGTAGGAAGCGACATTTTCATGTTTATTATTTTCAAGAAAATATTCAATTAGTGAATTTGGCTGTCCAATAAAGAGAACTGGGTATTTTTTGCATGGAACGTCATTTGTCATTTATCTGACAATGAGATCAGTTTAACCAGGTCATTCTGCAGTATAGCAATATTTTGCCTAGTATTATAAACCAATGCATTATCCGCAAACAAGCAACACTTTGAAGAGACTGATGTATGTTGGAAGGTCATTTACATATAACAGAAAAAGTAGAGGACCTAACACTGATCCCTGTGGAACTCCAGAAAGAATATTGCAAGTTGCTGACTGCTCTCATCAATCACTACTAAGGTTTGCGATTGCTAAGAAAAATTTGATCCAGTTTATGGTGCAGATGTTTAACCCATATTTATCTAACTGAAATAGAAGTTTTCGATGATTTATTGAATCAAAAGTATTAGAAAAATCTAATATTATCACATCAGTGGTAAATCCTTGCTCATGGTTGGATGCAAGATTATAAAAAGTATAGACCAGTTGCGTTTCACAAGACCTGCCAGCCCTAAAACCATGCTGCAAGTCACTCAATATGTTATTTTCCCCCAATAATAAATTAATAGCTTTAGCAATAATAATATGTCCCAGAAGTTTACGTGTAATTACTGTAATGCAAGTCAAGGATACAGGCCTGTAACAATTGGCCGAATGTCGGTCCCCTTTCTTAAATATATGTAGGTCTAACTTTAGCCAGCCTCCAAATGTCCGGCAAGCAGCTATTTGATGGAGATTAATGGAAAATGGATGTTGCAGTTGTTAAAGCTTTAGTTATGCAAGAAGCAAATGTGATAAGAAATGTCCTCGATATTACAACATCAGGCCCACATAATGATGATTTGGAAGCATCAATTTCTAACAGCAACATATTTAACGCCTATTCTGTCACACCAATATCAATATAGTCCCTGCCATAAATAATAATCAAAATCAATTGGAAGATCTGCACCATCATCATCTGCGACAAAAGCAGACTGAAAGAACAAGTCATACAACAACATGATGATGATAGTAAGATATATTACCCAATATTATATTGCCATCATTGTGCTGTTGGGTGAATCTTCTTTCAGTCTGCTTTTGCCATAGATGATGATGGTGCAGATCTTCCAATTGATAATAATAGCAATAGTGATATAATATATATAATAATAACATATATACATTATTATTTATATCATCATTATTATTATAATATTGTACAGGATTTCTGAGTCGGATAGTGAGTTGCTGGTACCATTCACCTGTACCAGACCTCAGACTGCTGACTTGTGCACGACCACTGACTGGTTCTAGCAATGCCTGCCCAGCATAGTTAGACTAGCTGGGTAGTAGACTGCCTAGAGTATTGGGCCTTTACAGGCCAGCACTCCTTATGTATGTCGTACTTGGCAATTGCAGAGGAGGTACCTTTCAAAGCTTGTAATCAAGAAGTAGTGAAGTAGAGGGTTCAGTATTTTTTATTCTATATATAGCCTGGCTGAGCTCTTCTCCTGCTCCGATTCACAGTCAGCCTATATATAAAATTTCTCACCTTCTCACCTAACCGGCTGTAGTCCTTACCGGGTAGCCGTTCTGCAAGCTCCAAGCTCAATCATGGAATGCCATAGGACCCTGTCGTATACATCCTCTTGCTGTAGCCTCCAGCGACTCATGTCTGACTTTATGGCGTCCTTCCATCGCCCCCGAGGTCTTCCTCTCCTCCTTCTACCAGTGACCTGTAGATTTGTAACACGACGGATATCTTCGTCCTCTTCCCTTCGGCAGACGTGACCATGCCACTGCAGGCGTATCTTTCTCATGTCTGCTGATATTCTCTTGACTTCCGCCTGTCTCCTTATCTCAGCATTTTCAACATGGTCCACATATCTAATCCCATAGATATGTCTCAGCATCCTCATCTTTGTTGCATCCACTCTATCTTCCATTCTTTGTGTGACAGGCCAGGTTTCACTGCCATACATGAGTGTTGGTTTTATAGTAGTTTTGTATAGAAGGACCTTTAGTTTACTTGGTACCTTTTTATCACTCAACACTCCCATAAGGTCCCTCCACCTGTCCCATGCCACACCAATCCTTCTAGCTACCTCCGCACCGTACCCTCCATCCTGATCTATCAGGCCACCAAGGTACTTAAAGGCAGTCGTCTCAGGCAGTTCACTATGGTCCTGCCGGCCGTAGTTTTTCAACTTTATCTTCCTTGTTGATCCTGCCGGTGGCATGTACTCAGTTTTAGTTCTGCTCAGTTTCAGTCCAGCGTCCTCTAAGTGTTTTCTCCAGTCCTCCAGTCTATCCTCCATCCCATCTGCCTCCCTATCGCATAGAACTAAGTCGTCTGCAAATAGCATGGCCCATGGGGGTTTCTCCACTATTTCTTCTGTGATGACATCCAGAATTAGTATAAACAAAAACGGACTGAGAGTTGAGCCCAGGTGTAGACCGACATCTATTTTCACTTCCTCTGTAGCTCCCGTACACGTATTTACAGATGTTAAGCAGTCTTCATACATGTCCTTTATTAGCGTAATGTACTCCTCTGGCACCTGTCTCCTCCTTAAGCAATACCAGATCAGATCCCTTGGCACCGTGTCATAAGCTTTCTCGAGATCGACAAAAAATAGATGCAGATCCTGTTGGTACTCCCTCATCTTCTCTTGTAAAATCCTCAGACAGAACATAGGTTGGATCGTTGATTTGCCTTTCTGAAATCCATACTGTCTCTCAGATATATCCACAATATTCCTCAGTCTGGATTCCACTATCCTTTCCCAGAGTTTGAGGCAGTGGCTGAGATATATAAAATAATATATAAAAAAATGAGTTACATAATAATAGTCCTTTGTGACACAGTCTGTCAGCCTTTAGGTGCTGACAGCAGAAAGAGTAGGTTGATTACATAATAATAATTATCATTATTATATAAAGTAGCATAGATAGTATTAGATGTAGACAAACAAAGGCTGCCTAGATTGCAGCTCATACATCACATGATGATGCGTCTTCCTTTGTGCTGATGTGATTGCATAGATAGAGTTAATGAACATCGATATTTAACTCCCCTTGTTTCAGGAGGCACAGTAGTAGATAGAAGTCATTTCTATTATTACAATAATAATTAATAATAATAATATAATATTTAAATTTAATAAATATTAATAATTATTATTATAATTATTATATAATATTATTATTAATTATTATTATTTATTAGTAGCCTTTTTTTCATTTTCAAATAATTATTAAACAATGATAAAAAAATAATAATAAATATCACAATAATTATTAAAACAATATTAACCATTATAATTTAAATAATTATTAAATTTATTCATAAAAAAATAAACCCAAAATAGTAATCATCATCATCCATGATGATTGATTGATGATGATGATCATCAGATCAGTGACAGATCATCATGAAAAAATAGAGCGTCCGAGGATATGGAAACTATGGCTATTAGAAATGTAGATAACAAGGTGCAAAATCAAAAAGCATTATACGATGTATAGCAATCACTACGGCATTAGATAGATTATTGTTAATGTAATAGGCTAACTGCTATAACTAACAATAATAATAATTTATTTATAATAATGAAACTGCAAGAATCTCAGTCACCTCGACCCAAGCGACGTTTCGACCTAGAGTCACTTGAGCCCAGGAGCAGTCAGTTCGACCCAAGATGGCGGTGAAAATAGCTCTCTTCAATTTTTGTGCTACACGAACAGGTATAAGTAAGTAAGATTTGATTTGCAGTTGTACTTTTAGAGCTGAGCATCTAATACTTTTAATAAAACTAAATTTCGCTGTAGAAACTTATGAGATTTTACAAAAATCCTTGTTGTTTTGTGCAGCCATTTTTTGCAACACATAACATCATCATCATCATCGATCATGATCATAGTTATTTATTAGTTAAAGTTAATTAATAATAATTAATAATAACAGTTATTATTATTATTATTTATTATTGTTGCAGTTATTTATGATTTAGATAATTTTGAGTACTGTCAATAAATGCTGCTTCATTTTGCAGTGTTGGTGTTTATTATTGTCAAGAAAGACATTACATATCATCGATTAGTAGTTAGAGTAGTAGTAAAAGTTATTATTTTTGCTGACACAGACATATTATTATCAGTTATGATTACAGAAGTTGCTTTCTCCATGTGGTACAACAACTTTGGTAATATTCACAAGGTATCAAACAGGTGAAGAGCAGCTCTGCTGCAGTGAAGATAAGATACTCTTTTATACAAGCTGCATTGACATTGACTGGATGATCTTGTGTTTGGATGGATGATGGAACTGTCTGGAAACTCTTTATGTATTCAATTTATCTTCCTCTCCATGATGTAATGGGCAGGTCAAGCTAATAACATTATTTATTTATTACACAGCTAATCATTTACCACTCTTGCTAGTTGCCATAAATATAACTATATTGTGGATTTGATACATAATACAACTGAACTGTGTGATAAGAAAAATATTAGTATCAATTCAACTTGTAGGATGATGGCGACAGCAAGGAACCCCATCGCAAAGAATGGAGGGTAAGTGATTTACTTTCGACAGCCTCTGGTGGGTGTCTGTGACATTACTGTGTACTGTTATGCTAATACTGTAGTACTAGGTGTATCACTGTAGTACTAGGTGTGATACTGTAGTACTAGGTGTACCACTGTAGTACTAGATGTAATACTGTAGTACTGGATGTAATACTGTAGTACTAGGTGTAATACTGTAGTACTAGGTGTAATACTGTAGTACTGAATGTAATACTGTAGTACTAGGTGTAATACTGTAGTACTAGATGTAATTCTGTAGTACTAGATGTAATACTGTAGTACTAGGTGTAATACTGTAGTACTAGGTGTAATACTGTAGTACTGAATGTAATACTGTAGTACTGAATGTAATACTGTAGTACTAGGTGTAATACTGTAGTACTAGGTGTAATACTGTAGTACTAGATGTAATACTGTAGTGCTAGATGTAATGCTGTACTGTTTGCTGTAGAAACAAGGCTCTGATATGCCAATTACTGGACTCACCAGTGCTGACTCTCTCACTGATGGGCCCAGAGACTTGTGTGCACCAAGAGTAAGACAGCTGACTTTGGAGAAGCTGAGGTGAGTGTACTGTGTGTGGAGTACTGTGTGTAGTGTACTGTGTAGTGTACTGTGTGTAATGTACTGTGTACAGCGTATTGTGTGTAGTATACTGTGTGTAGCGTACTGTATATATAGTGTAATGTATGTAGTGTATTTTGTGTAGTGCATTCTGTGTAGTTAATGTACTGTATATAGTGCACTATTCTGTGTAATGTACTCTGTGTAATGTCCTCTGTGTAGCGTACTATGTGTAGTGTGCTGTGTACTGCGTAGTGAAGTATGTAGTGTACTGTGTTGTGTATCGTGTATTATTGTGCTATGATCCTGTACAATGCTAATGTACATTCCTAGTATATACGATTAGCATGCTGTAAGTGAAGTTTGCGTGTGGCAGGAATTGAGGCAGAAATTCTTTCCCTTATCCTATTCCATCATCCAGTTTATTAGAAAACTGTGTATGTGTATGTTATATATATTGTACTATAGCACTGTATGTGTGTATGTTATATATATTGTACTATAGCACTGTATGTGTGTATGTTATATATATTGTACTACATCACTGTATGTGTATGTTATATATATTGTACTATAGCACTGTATGTGTGTATGTTATATATATTGTACTATAGCACTGTATGTGTATGTTATATATATTGTACTATAGCACTGTATGTGTGTATGTTATATATATTGTACTACATCACTGTATGTGTATGTTATATATATTGTACTATAGTACTGTATGTGTGTATGTTATATATATTGTACTACATCACTGTATGTGTATGTTATATATATTGTACTACAGCACTGAATGTGTGTATGTTATATATATTGTACTATAGCACTGTATGTGTGTATGTTATATATATTGTACATCATCGTGACACTGACTTATCAGGCTTCATCCTCACGTGAACTTATGAGATTGTAAAGTGAAGAGGGACCACACCCTGTGTATATCTGCAGTATATATCATGTCTTTATTCTCACAATACTCTGTTTGTTAGGTAGTGCGCTACGTAATCTGGTGGCTGTGAAGGTTGCAATAACAAGTGTAGAAACCGTAAGTAACCCACACCTATGTATAGTTGATCATAGTGTAGATGGCTCTGATTTAAAAAACTAATTGTGAAAGTATTAAATTTAAATAACCTAATGAAATGCATCTCACCAAGTATTTATAATAGCTGAGCATTAGCTTTGGCAGTTTTGAATTTTCATACAATAGAATCGTATTTCCTGTTTAACAACTGTAGAAATTTCCGAACCAAATAGTCATTTTGCGAATAATCTGGGCTGTTTTGAAATGGTTCAGACGATTTGGATGTGTACAAATTGTAAGAAAGCTTCAGAACTAGTTGGAATCACTTAAATCCAACTTTAAAATAGTCTGAACTTTTTTAAAATTATCTAGATTATTTTGAAAGGTTTGCAAAGAGCATAGCTATTTAACCAAAAACAGCCATTCTGTTTTTCGTTATAGCTGTACAAAATCTCTAACATTGATGTGGTGATCAATGAATGAACGTTAAAACAGTTATTCGATCATATAAACGGATTGCAAATAATCTAAGAAAATTTTTTAAGAATATGAAGAAGTCTTATTGTTTATTTGTTATAAATTAAATATTAAAAAAAAATTCTCGTTCATTTCACTAAAAATGTTTTCATCAGTGTTTAGTTAAAAAAATTGCTAATTGATAGTGTACCAGCAAATTAGCTTTGATTTTTAAAGCGTATAAACTGTATCACAAAGTGTTCAGGCGGTTTGCAAAAAATTGGACTATGCTAAAAGCTTATTAAATAACGTTGTCAACTCTCCACAATTCACACAATTTCAATACGCTTCAGTTCTGATTTTTTCGATTAAAAATTTCTCTAGCAACTCATTTGAGGCTGTTTTAATACTATCCCATTGATTGTTTTTATAACTTGTTGCGCAAAACTCTCCAGTTTTTTCTCCTTGTTTGGAATTCCATTTTTGGCCGCAGCTTCGTCAGGAAAGTACGAGTGTTAATTTTTTCAGTTACCTTACATATTTTACATGCAAATAACCACATTACGTTTGTGATAAAAAAAAAACTGACAAAAATGCATGTGACATAGACGCTCTCTCGTTGCCTAGTTTTTGTTTGTCATATTGTAAATGGGAAATAATATAATTCAATTCTTGCTTTATCAAATTGTAATTTGGCAAGATTTTGAAAGTTAATCCGTTTTTAACTCCCGTTTAAGTGTTAGTTGTCTTTCCTTGGTAAGACAACTCCCAATTGCTTGCTAACTATTCTGGTTTTCACTTATTTATTTACCTTTTGTGAATTGAAAAACTCCTTTTTACTCCAGGTCGATGCTTTGCTAGTCTTTTTTTATTAAGTTAAAATAAAAAAAGGTGTTTGCAACTGATCAATCTCTTCATTAATATCCAGCCATGGTATATGGACACATCCGTATGTAGTTACTTGTTTTTCATTTTGCAGTTCCCTCCAATACTATTGAGATGGCATGCAGCATAAAGCACAATCTTCAAGTTTTCATTATCTAACCTACGATGGCGAGGTCAATAATATTCACTAGTGAATTATTCCAGTTTCATTTTAGCCTTTGAACTTCCACTTGAACTAACATTGTTTGGTAATAATACTACAATACTGAAGAATTTTAAGCGATTAACAAATATTTCTGGCTTGAGGTTATTGTATTCTTCTGTTTTTATGTATTGCTGCAACATATATGTTGGTATAAAGAATATATTTTTTTAATCGAGTTTGAAACCACTTGTTTTTAGTAGCCTGAATAACTTGTAGCATATTATATGCAAAAAATATGCACATTCTATGTTATATTATTATTTCTAATGCAGTAATTTTTTGAAGCTCATTAGTAAAAAACCATTAATTGTCAAGTGGATTTCACGTTGCTTATTTAATCAGTTGTACAAACTAGTGATACAGTCCAATGTAAGAATAAGTTTTGTTAAGAAAAACTTTAACAGCTGGTCACAGCTAATTGTGCAGATGGAGTGGTTCTTTAGTGTTTTGTTTTGCATAGTGATTTATTTGTCAATATGTGATTGATTAGTGAGGGAACTCTATAATGCGTGACATAATTCCATCAGAAATGCAAGAAAAATGCAGGAGTTATCTCTTTTAAAAGTAGGACAACTCCAAAAATTAACGCGAAGGTTTTGCCAGTTGTTGCTCATATGAGTGCGAGTCGAAATCATTCCTCAAGATCATAAGTAAGGTTGAGACAGGGGTCGAAATGACTGGTGCGGGGTGAGGTGTCCGGTCGAAGTTTACCTGGGGCCGAGATGACTTAGTACCAAACTGCAACGGAAATGAGGAAACTGTTTATAGACTGGTTTAGGGGAACATCGGTAATTTTTTTGACAATTGACGTATTAAAACAGAATAAATTTATAACCACTAAATAACGGTAGTGAAGCGGCTTCAATATTTAGTCACCGACTTGGACTAGTAGAAATTCCCGATTTAGCAATTTCGACTGCTCCGGTAGCACGGGCAACTGGGGGATTTCCGGTTTGAAAAATGAGCAGACAATTTCAGTTGACTGACAACTGGCGTTTATTATCAAAGTAATGATATATAAATAAGGGTGTCGCACACCTTTGGCTATTTTCTCAACTCACCTGGCACTTCTTCTACTTCTTGACTAGCTACATATCTTCCCACAAACAAGAGGTTACAGCTCTATTCTTACTACAAAAACATACACGCGGTACAGCCGCTCGCAAATCCTATGCCGGAAATGACGACTCGGCTCACAAATTGACATTGTCAGTGCGTCATTTATTTAACCTCTTTTTTTCAAATCTATTTGTGGAATCTATTCTGAATTGCAATTTTATAATTTATTTTTTATCTCTCCTCCTTGCTGATGGCAAAAATCAATAAGTCAAAATATTTTTTGGTCACAATTGCCTGTAAACAACTTGAAAACAAACACGGTATTGTAGTCTTTTTCTGTGTTTGCATAAGTTGCGGGGATTGCATGGGTTGTTATAAAGATAACCCTTAGCCTTCGGTATAATCCCATCTAGGCTCTATGGCTTGTAATTTGGAAGCAGAAGTTATAAAATAAATACTACAAGAAGAGGATAGAGAATAGTAATAATAATATGTAATAATAGCAACATTATTTTCAGTGTCCATGAATTGTTTCAAAGTTACCAAAACATAAACAACATCAAATTGCTGTCAAAAATTAGTAACATTACTAAGTAGTAGATAATAAATAATACACAGATTGATTATTATAATAATAATTATTATTATTATTATTATAATAATAATAATTATTATTATAATAACTAAAAATAATAATAGTAGTAGTCGTAGTTCATGATTATTATAATTATTATTATTTATTATTATTATAATAATAATTATTATTATTCATTATCTTATTAATTTATTATTATTTATTGATATTAGTATATTATTATTATAATATATTATTATTTATTAATAAATAATAATAATAATTTATTTATTGATAATTAATAATAATATAATAATAAATATAACAATAGTACAACAAAAAACAAAGAAAAGAAGAAAATACAAAGAACAACAAATAATAACATCATCATCATCATCATGATAATAATCATCATCACTGACAAAAACATTGTTTGAAATTGAATAATATTATTTATTATTATTAATTATTTATTGTTGTTGTTGTCATTGATTATTATTATTATGATGATGGTCGGTGTGTACTACTACTATTATTATTATTGTTATTTTAACCAATAACAACAATCAATGAATGCAATAATAATGTAAATAATAACTTAATATTATTATAGCTCTATTACTATTATTATTAATTATTATATTTAATTAATATAATAATGATTATTAATGATAGTGTTATAAATAGTTATTATTTTAATAATTATTATTAATTAATAATTATCATTCAAGTTATAGCAGCATAGCTATTTACTGTTTAACTTATTTATTATTAATTCACAGCAATGATTCTTGATTAAGTAATAATGGCTAAATAATAATATTGTAAAGGACGGCGCCATCTTGTTGACATTTCTATTGTGACAGTTCTATGCTAACGTTGTCATCGACAGTTCTATGTAGCACTTACTTAGTCTACCTAGTCTACATCCTGTTCAGTTCTATGCATACGCTTTAGAGCCGGCAGCTCTATGTACATTTTCTTATACATTATTATTTGGCTAGTCATGCATTTACCCAAGACACTCCTACTGTACTTTTATTGGTACACTCTAGCCAATTGTTTGTGCTAGGTGTGGCTTCTTTTGTTTACCCATTTTATGATTATGTAACCATGTATATAAATATGAATGTCATTTGATGATAAAGTCAGAGTCAGCTTGCACACTCTCAGAAGTTTCTTTGTTCTCTAACAATAATAACTTCAACTGCGCTAGTACATGCTCGTACGACAAAGCTCTATTACTCGAGCAGTAATACATAAGCAGATCAGCCTGAACCTCTGCTGGCCGAACCTAGCTCTGACTAGTTCGCCCTTCAAAGTTCGGCTTCTGGCTTGCACACTGAAATAGCTAACGCAACCGACAGCTAGACTGTAAACTAGGATGGTCATGCACCACTCCCAAGGATACTAGTCGACCTGTGGGCGGGTTGTATTGCACATGCGATAGACATAGATTGCCATCACAGTTCGGGAGGTTGTGCAGGTAGGCCAAGCTACCAACTCAGACCCCCACAGTGAAATCCTGCACAATATCAATTGGTGGTGAATGCAATAATAATAATAATAAATGAATAATTGTTGGGGAAATGGATCGACCCACACACAGTCGACCCTGATACAAACATTATTACGTACATTTACTATCTATTTTACTATCTATTACTATCTACCCTTATTCACATTTATATTTGTATTCACTCTTATTTTTATAAACACAAACATGTGCTGCCGCTTAGTCAACCGTAACAGAAGACTGTCTATTTTTCAATGTGTGCCTGCCTACTTTGTTCTATGGGCCAACCAGGCCAGTAGGCGGGGTCTATTCCTTTGTCTACGCATACTGCTGCCAAATCTTTTGTCTGTCATTTGTGTATAAAATTGCATGTAATCAAATAATAAAGCAGAATTAACCTGGCACTCTCACCTTTTGATGATTCTCTCTGCACAGCAAAGAAATAACTACAAGCAACACTTGATAAAGTACAAGCAACTAGATTTAACAGAACGAGTAACAAGCAAACAATCAAGACAAATATATGGTGGCTCAGAACGTTTTGCCTTTTGGGTTTTAAAACGTCTGAACGCTTTCCAAACCGTTTGAACGAATTTGAAATAGTCTGAACTTTTGCAAAAACTTCTGAACGCTTTGTGAAATTGTTCGTGAGCTTGGAAAATCCGAGCCGATTTGCTGGCTCGCTCTATTGATCATAGATATACAGTCCATTTATGATGGATAATGTTTCTCCTAAACATTGAACAGTTGAATTTTATTTAGATAAATAAATTATTTTTTTTATTTATTAATTATTATTTGCTTTAAATTATTTTAAATAATAAAGACAACCTAACTGTAAATGTAAAAAATCATTTTAGAGATTATATTCAACAACATTTTTACACAGTTAATTAACTTGCTCTATGTCTTTGGATCGACGTCTATGTTGACAAAGTTATATAGAGGCTATAAATAAAATTATGACGATCGCTTTTGGTTCGAAAGCCATGTGCCTTGCAAACTTTTCCAACCAGTTCAAAATAGTTTAGACTATTTTAAAACAGTTCAGACTATTTCAAAACAATTCATACGGTTTGTAAATAGTTCATACTCTTTCTAAAGCGTCCATACGGTTTGTAATTTTCTAAATCATCTGGATCATTTCTAAACCGTCTGAATTATTTGCAAGACAACTATACGGTTTGCAGATTTGACAATTGTTGGACAAGAAATACAGTTTTATAGCATTAATCCCGCAACTGCTGAGGCCGACAATTAATTTAATATAACCAACAAGCCCGTTTCTAAACATAGTTTCTTGGGCTATTTTACTACAGTTACCCAATTATTTTCAGTGTAAAAGACGCTTTGCAAACCGTCTGGACTATTTCAAATCCGTTCATACGCTTTGAAAACGAAACCGTCTAATGTTATGAGCCACCATACAAATACATGCACACAGCAATTAATTAAATAGCAGCAACTTGGACAAGTTGGCCAGCAGCAAGAACAGTAGTCAGTAGAAGGTGGTCAGTCCAAGCGACTTACACTGCATACGAACTACGGGCGTGTGATACTGGAACGATTGTTCAACCTGTTGGTTCAACCCTGTACAGCTATTCTGCCGAATGGGAAATCAGTGGAAAGTGAGGTAGTTGTGATAACTCCTTGCTGTGTATAGCTCACGGGCTTGCGACACTGCAAATCTTACTCAAACAGTCTAGTCTGTCGACCTTGGAGCTAGCTCGAGTCAATTGCATTTCTGCCTACTACACACTCACTGAACGTGGGCCGCTGTACAGGTGACAGCTACCACTCCACCCTAAATTCCTGTACATAATTAATTATTATAATAATAATTAAGTTAATTAAAAAATATCTTTAATTTGAATTGTTATGGTAAAAAATATAATGAAAATGACAATTACTGCTGTTTTTCTTTCAAGTTTGTTTATTATTTTTATTGTTATCATGGTGAAGGTGCTGTTCTTCAAAGGTTGATTGATTCAAGAGCATCAGACTTTCCTTTGTTCAATTTACCTAGGTGAAACATTTTCTAAAGATTTTACTAGTTGGTAAATAGTTTCTATGATAGTTGATTATTTGAATTCATATTTCTTTGTGAGTTCTACAATACTCGACAATATTTGACTGCATGAGGATTGTGCACCAGACATTAAAATATGGCGTTAGACCAATTGCCAAAATTTATCCAGCCACATGTTTGTTGTATTGTAGGTAGGATGGGTTCTGTGACGCCAAATACATATCATAAAGGATAAATAACCCACCAGGTGTTCTATGCTATCAGCTAACCAAGCCATCAGTTATTCTGCACAAAAATCACAACTGGGAGAGGTAAATGACGCAAGCTTCTCATTTCGCAGTTGCATAGGAAAACTAATTATTGAGTTCCAAATTAATCTTTTGAATGGGTGGTAGTGATCGAACTTTTTAAACACTTTATTCTATATGTGATGGGAATCATGCTTGTTTTAGACTTCTGGAGCCACATTAATTAACTACGGTTAACAACTTGAAAAAAAGAATTAGGAAGTTGTTTATGATGGATTTTATGACTTGTCTGACATTAGAAGGAACTCGAACCATTTTTATTGGTGAGTAAACTTCATTTAAATTTATTTATGCTTCTTGTGCCAGGTGTTACCCATAATCCGTTATAGAAGTTCTGTTTTCGATGCATAGATTGGTGATTACCATCCGAACTTTTAAATAGCCTTGACTAAATTTCCATTTTGGCATCCGGACAAAGCTGCCACTTCCTATTCACCATTTTGGTAGTAAAGTGAAAGTAAGTGCTGTGTGGATTATTTATTGATTACTTATGAGTCTTTATTTGAAAAAAATTTCATTTTTGTAGGTAGAGAAAATGCTTGAAATATATAAATAAAAGCATAGGAAAAAATATTAGTCATGGCTTAAATCATAGTTTTCACTGGCTTTTGAATATTTTGGTCCCAGCAGAGTAGTTTCACTTTAGCGATTCAACAAGAAGTAGCTTAGGCGATTGTTAAACTTATTATTAGAAATCGCGACTTGCTTGACTGTTATTCTGATGTGATGAAATTTGAGCAAGTAATATGACAAAAATGAGGTTGAGATAGCTCAAAGAATCAATCAAGTATAGTGGCTCAGAACGTTTTGTGTTTTGCATTTTAAAACGCCTGAACGCTTTCCAAACCGTTCGAACAAATTTGAAATAATGAACCTATCTCCATGACCGGACACAAAAGGGACGATCTATGACATGTGTCGACATTTGAAAAGTTACGACATTGGTCTATTCATCCATGCTACGTTTCAAATGTGCCATGAAAATTTCATGTACTTTTGGCTTGATAATTATTTCAACCTTGACCTGCCAGTATACTAACAAAAAAGCCGTTTGTGATACCTACACAAAATAATTAAAAGGAAATATAAAAAAGATAACAATTATTATTATTTTACCTCCACCATTTGGCTGTATTCATTAGCAGATATTATCAGAAAACTGTGCTAATAAATATTTCTATCACTTAACAGCGCTTCAGTTCAATGATATATGTCAATAAATAATTTTAGTTATTATCATGAGCCGATGTTATCGTTCCATGAATAGAGCTTTATAGATCGGGCAAGTCCTTCCCTGGTACAGAGAAGAGTCGATCGATTGCTGATTTATTGACCTTTGAGCAAATATCGCGACAATTCTAGGGTCCGCTTTTGACCGACAATAAATCGATCTTTTGAAGGCTCGCCCTTCCATAGACGTGAAAGATCGACATAATCACAAAGATCGGTACAATTTTCGTCATGGAGATAGGCTCACTGTGAACTTTTGCAAGACTTCTGAACTCTTTGTGAAATCGTTCGTGGGCTTTGAGAATCCTAGCCGGATTGCTGGATCACTCTATTGGTCATAGATCTACAGTTCATTTATGGTTGATAATATTTTTAATAAATACCGAACAGTTGAATTTTCTTTAAATAATTAAAGAAAATTTTTTTCTGGAATAATAAATATTATTTGTTTTAAATCATTTTAAATAATAAACACAATCTAATTATAAATGTAAAAATAAAATTTTGAGGTTATAGTCAACAACAATTTTATACAGCTAACTAATTTTGCTCTAGTCTTTTGATCTACGTCTATGTTGATGAAGTTGCATAGAGGCTATAAATAAAATGATGGTGATCACTTCTGGTTCGAAGGCCATGTGCTTTGCAAACTTTTCCAACTATTTCAAAATAGTTTAAACTTTTTTAAAACAGTTCAGATCATTTCATACGGCTTGTAAATAATTCATACTCTTTCTAAAGCGTCCATACGGTTTGTAATTTTTGAAATCATCTGAACCATTTATAAACCGTCTGAATTCTTTGCAAGACAACTCAACGTTTTGCAGAATTTACGATTTTTAGACAGGAAATACCGTTTTATAGCATGAATCCAGCAACTGCTGAGGCCGACGATTTATTTATTATAACCAACAAGCCCATTTTCAAACAGCTTCTTGGGCTATTTTACTGCATTTACCCAATTATTTTCAGTGTAAATACGCTTTGCAAACCATCTGGACTATTTCAAATCTGTTCATACGCCTTGAAGACGAAACCGTCTAACGTTATGAGCCACCATAATAAAGCCTTCAGAAGTGTTTTTTTTGAAGAAAAAAAATTGCTTTATTTCGTAGAAAGAAAAAATTAAATACGTTCACTGGTAGAACCATAGTTTCGTATTTCGGGTTTGATTGAGGTTGCCAACGTAAACTAATGAAAGCGCTGTGGTTTGGTTCCACAGTGCCGTTTTTGTGTTACAATTTATGTTGATGGCGCATCGTCATTATTATACACCCCAAACGTATCAGCAGATGTGAGTAAACAATTTATTCTTTCGTAATTGTTAAAAGGAAGTGACTTTCGTTTTAATAGTATTGTTGGTGGAAAGCGGGCTTCTGATTTCTTCAATACTAGCCCTGCACCAAAAACTGTCGGGACCCCATTACACACAATCTTCAAACTTTGTATCTTTTGTTGTTATTGTCTGGTTTTAGAGCAAAGCACCTCCTTTGACAAATCAGAGATTTTTTAAAAGCCCCAAAGGAACTTGAAGGTAATAACTGAACTGTTGTTGCGAGTTTTTGGTTCCATGAATGTGTGAGTAATGTTTGGATTGCACTAAAGACAGTTGAGGAAACAATGCACAAACTCAAGTTCTGGTTACTTCAGTCACATTTCTGAGTTTTTTTGTGTGGCTGCACGCACCTATATTTTACTCCATATTTGTATATCAGAGGCTTTATGAGTATTCACCCTATACTTTATTAAAACAAAAACCTGTTTCTGCTGTTGTTGTCATTTTATGCAGAAACAAAAACCTCCCTTGCTGTACACTTGTATTATTATTTTGATTTGACCCTTTACTATTGTAACTTTTACCATGTTGTTTTCTGCTTCCTTAATGGTGTTTGTTTTTTTGTGAAACTAGTTTGTGTGGATGAAAGACCTGCAGACTCTTTCTTACACCACAATAAACACCATCTACTGCATAAATAAACATATCTCATGCAATGATAGCATTCATATATTTATGAAATATTTCTACCCAATCATGCTGTATGAATGTCTGCTCATTTTGGCTGTGGTGATACATCCATCAGTTTTAGAGGTGGTTAGCTTGCGATAGGCGGTATCATCTATTGGTAAGCATCAACACCGGAAATGGTATAGAATTTATCAATAGCCTGTTGAGAGGAACCTTTGGTTTAAACATACTTGGTTAAAGTCTCATATATATTGTAACAAAATTGAGAATGCATTTGACAATACAGCTGGCTATTGAGCTCAATGCAATCAAAAAACAACTGCAACTGAGTGACATGACTCATATTGACAGGAAGTGAATGCTGGTGCAATGTATGCACATCAGCAAATTAAATGTGAGACCAATAAACCAGCCGCCGTATTAGGTAGGTAGTGACCAGTACTTACAGTAATGAACCAACTTGCAGAACAGAGTACTTGTAGTTATTGAGTACTCATCTGACTTGTTTTTTGACTAATTGATAGTCCCTTACATTCATATAAATATAAGTTCGTACATTTGTTCTATAACAACATGATGTAGATATTCTATCCACATAAATTTCATATATCTAGTCTATTATGTCATGTAGTAGTTATTCCATCCATTCAAACTTCATATATCTAGCCTATTGCATCATGTCTTTATTTTATCCCTTCAAACTTCCTATATTTAGTCTATTACATCATGCAGTGTATTTTCCATCCATTCAAACTTTCATCTGTTCAAATAGCGGATCATTCAACAAGAGCAGTTGATCACCGTGTTTCTGGCTCCGCCTATAATAAAAACATACAAGAGTAGACAACTTTTTAGTTGATGCTTGAACCTATGAAATATACCGAAGGCTAAGGGTTATCTTTATAACAACCCATGCAATCCCCGCAACTTATGCAAACACAGAAAAAGACTACAATACCGTGTTTGTTTTCAAGTTGTTTACAGGCAATTGTGACCAAAAAATATTTTGACTTATTGATTTTTGCCATCAGCAAGGAGGAGAGATAAAAAATAAATTATAAAATTGCAATTCAGAATAGATTCCACAAATAGATTTGAAAAAAAGAGGTTAAATAAATGACGCACTGACAATGTCAATTTGTGAGCCGAGTCGTCATTTCCGGCATAGGATTTGCGAGCGGCTGTACCGCGTGTATGTTTTTGTAGTAAGAATAGAGCTGTAACCTCTTGTTTGTGGGAAGATATGTAGCTAGTCAAGGAGTAGAAGAAGTGCCAGGTGAGTTGAGAAAATAGCCAAAGGTGTGCGACACCCTTATTTATATATCATTACTTTGATAATAAACGCCAGTTGTCAGTCAACTGAAATTGTCTGCTCATTTTTCAAACCGGAAATCCCCCAGTTGCCCGTGTCCGGTAGTGGCATATAATTTATTATAAATGCAGTAGTCTTTTAATTTATCTAACATACGCTTTTGTCAATGAATAACACTCTTACTGATCTTGTCCAGTTTTACAAATAAACGTAAGTTCAGCTCTATATGTTGGTTCTGGTATATATGTATGCAAAGTAATGCTACTACAACAACAAATGTTAAACTTGAATCATTCAATGTATGTGAGAGCCCAATAATAATAATAATAATAATTGAATAATAATAATAATAAGTTAAATAATAATAATATAATTTATTATTATAATAATAATAATAGATAGATAGTAGTTGTTGTTGTTATTTATTATTATTAATGCTTATCATTATTATTATTATTATTATTATTATAATAATAATAATTATATTGAATTATTATTGAAAGCTTAGGAAAAACTTAAAAGAAATACAACAACAACAACTTCTTCTACAACAAAAACGGAAGAACAAACTGAGACTCAGACTGCTGTTGTTCTTGTTCTGTTTATGTTGTAGAAGTGGTATCACTTTCTTCCTTTCTTGTATTATTATCATCACTACTGTTCAACAGTAGTGGTAGTAGTGAGTGATAGTATAAATAAATCAAACGCGTCTTACACACGAAGATACTAAAAAAAATTGTCGTCTTAGGTAGACTTGAAGCTTACACAAGTGAGTCTATGCCGCCCAGCCCTAGAGTATGTTCATAATACTGTATCATACAGTATGGGATCCTACACTTCACAAATAATATACTATTGATTGAGACCCTTGAGATACTTTTGAATACCTTTGACGACATAAAACATTCTGGAACCTAAGAGTTAAAGGAGTGTCTCATTTGATTTAACAGTTTGCTAAAAGTTTACAGGGATTACAGCAGTTCGCTGTTTAATGTTGGTCAGTAGTTGCTTTACTTTCAGCTTTATGCTGCCTTTGTCCTTAACTCTTGATTCCTCTGGTGTCTCTGATGGTCCTCAGTAGGAAGCTGCCATGGTAGACTTGTGATGTTGCATAGACGGAGTTAAGTTCTCCTCTGGTAGCAGATCTAGTTGTCATAGACATATTATGTTTATCATCTGAGATTTCATCATAAGCCAGAGCTATGGTCTTGTGTTTTTCTTCATCTCGGAGAATCTTTATCAGAAGGGCTAGTCTATGATGTCTTCTCCTCTGTTGCAATGTTTGAAGGCCGAGCTCAGAGCTTGTTTCACTGATACTCTCTCTGCCTTTAAGGTTGCTGATGAATCTCACAGCCCGATGCGGGACCATCTCTATGGACTCTATGTTTTTGACAAGTGTTGGGTCCCAGACAGAATCGGCATATTCTAGTATTGGGCGACACAGACTGGTTTATGCCAGCAGGCGGCTTTTCTTTGGCGCAGCATGTAGAATGTGTTTGATGGAGATGATCCAGCACCGTGAAGTAAGGTTCATTAGCCGCCTCTGAGGAAGGGTAAGTATCACTGAAGCTTGTTCTGAGCTTTGCCTCCAGACATTGGAAAAGGGTGAAAAAATCAGAGACTAGCCCTCCTTATAAAGATTCTCCAGGATGAAGAGCCACACAATACCATGGCTCTAGCCTATGATGAAGTTTCTCAGGACTGCCAAAATATATATATTAAGACAACTACATCTGCTGCTAGAGGTGAACTAACCTCTGTGTATGCCGTATCACAAGTGTACCTTAGTAGTTTCTTATCAAAAACCATCAGAAACACCAGAGGAAGCATGAAATAAATGAGCAAACCCCAACACTTCACTAAAAGCAAATTTGTAGTAGTTATAACTCCCTTATTACCAATTGAAAAATAAACAGCAGGTCGCTGTAATCCCTGTAATTATACACATAAACACACTGTTAGATAAATGAGGCATTCCTTTTACTTCAAGTTCCTGACTGTTCTATGTCTTCGAAGTATTAAAAGGTGTTAGTAGTGGTATTAAATGATAATAATAATCTTCAGAACCGATATAACCATAAACCCATGATGAAAAAACTATTATCACTATTGTTGGTAATTATTAATTATTATTATTTATGATTATTATTATTATTATTTATTTTAACAATTAATAATATAACTACTATTATTAGAATAACAATGAATATCATATTATAATTATTAGTTAGTGAGTAAAAATATTAAATAATGATACCATTTTTCTTTTTCTTTAAACACACCCTACTACTAGAGTGTGTGCCCCAAGGGCTTGAGGCACAGCTCTTGCTGAAGTTCAACAATTGTAATAATAATAATATTATTTATGTGGTCAACCCATCATTGTTTCATTATTATTAACAATGAGCTGTTTTTATTAGAAATCAATATCTGTGATTTATTTGGTAAGTTACTAACTCTCGAAATGGATATATATAGATGGCCGGTTGTGAAACTATTGTGCTGGATTTAGTAGTGACGCTCAGAAGTCACCCACCAGAGTAGCAGAACTGGCACACTCTCCTGCTGCTTGCTTTAGTCAACCAAAATGAATTCTCACTGGCCAAACAGTCTGTAACACAGGCCAGCTAGTGGCTGCACCCCAGAGTAATTAATGCGTGTTAAGCCTTGGTCGGCTGTATCTGGATGGGAAGAGGAGCTGTTTTTCTATTTCTTAATTCTGCCCATCACTACTATGTTGTAGGCTGTGGTGATGAATGTGTTTGTCTTCTTATAAACTTGATAACTAAGAAAATGAGTGAGAGTTCTTCAGTTTTTTATTCTTCTAAAGATGTGTCTGCTCTGCTTCTTTCTACAACACTGCTGTGAGAGGCACTGCAGTCAATTTTTATTTTCAAAAGAACTGAAATGGCTCTGCCCATGGTCATCTCATATAATAATATTGTTGGTAGAAAACAAGACAGGAAGTCTGTAGAAAGATGAAATAATAATGATTTAGAAAAATATTCTAGTGTCCAGTGGGGGGGGGGCAAAAATATCGTGACCGCTCTATATTCCGACAGCTCTTTGTTCAGAAGGCTCTAAATCCGAAACTTTTAGCTCAATGTTCCAAAAGAGAATATATCATAGAAATACATATTTATAAAGTGTTGGAACAGCCGAACATTCTAATGATACAGTGAACGACTTTCAGATACAATTTGTATCTGAAACTTTTACCTCCTACCAACATAATTAATGCTTATTCACTATTATTGTTATCATTGGTTTGCAATTTATATAAATGTATTTTTCGAATCCAAATAACTTATTATTTTGTATTTATTGGGAAAAAATCTATGATAAATATTTCTTAACATTTATTGGCAGCAAACATCACTGCGCTCTATGACTGCATCGTTCTATGTTAAATTTTCTTTTGGCGCATGGAGCCGAAAGTTTTGAAACGTTGAGCGTTGTGAACATGAGCCACCAGAACATGAAGATTGACCCCAAAATGCAAGATATATATCTATGCAAGCTGTTTTGTTATTGTTTATTGCCGTTGTGTGTTATGAATTCCCTGTTCGCTATAGTATGATTTTATTTTAGACTTGAGTTTTTATATTTTCTGAAGATTAGTTTATTTTGAAAGTTCTCAGGCAATTTGAACAATCTTCAGGCGCATTAAAATGCGAAACACAAACAATCTGAGCAACCATGTAGTTTATTTATCGACACAAAATGAATGGGTCAATGATAGATTATGTACGTCTTTTACATGAGCTGCAGTAGTGGGTCCTATCGCCATATACAGTGCTGTATCTATCAGTTTTATGTTGGGACAGCCAACATTATCTTATTGCAACAGCTGGAGGGGCGCTGTAAGCCCCCCGGCGGTCTCAAAAATCTATGGCATCTAAGGCCTCAGAAGGTAGTTAGAATGATCAGTAAAAGTGTAGAAAAGGGTGCGTGAATGCTTGCTCTTCAGTCCCAAATGCATATATTATAACAAATAGTTATTGCTCCTCTTAGTGTTGAAGATGTGGTATAATTAAACATTGTGTGTGTGCTATGGCGATTATATTACAAAAACTACTGCAGTGGACCAATTAGAACTTCAAATCTTACATAAAACACTAAATGAATCATAGGAAGAGCAATTCAAATTCGCCATTGTCTACCAGGGTGGCATTGGACACACTCCCTAATTACTTCCTCAGTGTCTGTTTGGTCGGTGAGCTCTTTGTAAGTGTGTAGCAGCATGCATGCATTCAGCTGACTTTGTGTCATCGAGCTTCTCAAATATGTCTTGATGCGTTTAAGGGCTGAGAAGCTCCTTTCACTGCAGGCATTAGTTGCTGGCCAAGCTAGAATGAGTTTGGTTAGTTTCTCAACCTGATATAAATAGGCTCGAGATAGAGTGGAGCCAGCTGATGAAATTTATGATTCATTTTTCGGCGAGCAGGGAGTGCACAATCTCTGAGTTTTTAGGTCACTCATGTTTAGATCATCTGCATAAAGCTGTGCAAGCTCATCTGAGACAATGCAGGGTTTGTCGGCAATGGCATTTTGAATTAGTTGTGTCGAAGCTTTATATTATGTCTGTTGAGCTTTGGAGAAACCTGCCAGTTATTGTTGAAGTAGTCAAATCAATTGCATGAAAGTATTCTCAGCGAGCAGTATCTTTGGGTGTGACATATTCATGATCAAACTCCCGGTCATCCTGCTCAAATCTTGGTAGCCACTTTTTCTTTTTGCTATTGACTGACTGTTCTAGACCTACACGGAAATAGAATTGATTTGAAAGTTCTGAGTAAATATTGAAGCACGATGAGCATAATGCTAAGTTTTTTGATACCAAATAGAAAAACAGTTTGTGTCACCCATATCCTCACTTTCTGCCTCGACCTCAGTGTAAAATCTGTTGAACTCCTCATCAGATCTGAGACTGCTTAGTTTGTTTAGAACAGACTCAGCTACAATGGGACCCATCAGCACAGCTATTTTGTGAGTTTTGTAACATTGAACTCAAGTTGTCTGTTTATTGAAATAGCTTATTGCCAACTTTCAGACATGAGAGTATGAAAAAATTAATGTGAAAACGTGGTAGTAACATAGAAGCATCAATTCACAATAATTTGAATAACTGCTAGCTGATGGAGACTAGGGATGGAACATGGCAAGTGGAAAAAAGTCCATGATGAGGCACGCATTAAATATCAATTAATATTACCATGTCGAACAACTTAGCACACAGCATATCAAAGCAGATTTACTATGTAGACTAACGTTAGACGGTTTCGTTTTCAAAGCGTATAAACAGATTTGAAAGTGTAGACGGTTTGGAAAGCGTCTTTTACATTGAAAATAATTGAGTTATTGTAGTAATATAGCCCAGGAAACTATGTTTAAAAACGGGCTTGTTGGTTATGATAAATAAATCGATGGCCAGCACTTGCGGGATTCATGCTATAAAACTGTATTTCCTGTCTAAAAATTGAAAATTTTGCAAATAATTCAGACGGTTTAGTAATGATTCAGATGATTCAGAAAATTACAGACCGTATGAACGCTTTAGAAAGACTATGAACTATTTACAAATTGTATGAACTATTTTGAAATAGTCTGAACTGTTTTAAAATAATCTGAACTATTTTGAAATGATTGGAAAAGTTTGCAAAGCACATGGCTTTTGCACCAAAAGTGATCGTCGTCATCATATTCTTTATAGCCTCTATGCAACTTTATCAACATAGACATAGAGCAAATTAATTAACTGTATAAAACTGTTGTTGAATATAATCTCTAAAGTTATTTTTTTACAATTATAATTAGGTTGTATATATTCTTTAAAGCAATATGAAACAAACTATATTTAGTAAATAAAAACAACTTTTTATTTATTCAAAGAAAATTCGACTGTTTAGGTTCTAGTAAAAATATTATCGATCGTAAATGTACTGCAGATCTATAATCAATAGAGCGGACCAGCAAATCGACTCGGATTTTCAAAGCCCGTGAACTATTTCACAAAGCGTTTAAAAGATTTGCAATACTTCAGACTATTTCAAATTCGTTCAAAGGATTCGTTCAGACGTTTGAAAATGCAAAACACAAAACGTTCTGAGCCACCATAAGTTACTATTATGGGTAGCAGTGTTGACTTGCCGAAGATTGTTCTTGAATCGAGCATCTGAGCTCTAGTTCCCATGGTATGTGATCTTATTTCAGGCTCTAAACTTTCCTCCGAGTATCCATCAAACAAGTTCAGCGATTTGGAGTAATTGGTTAAAATGTCAAGTATTGCATTAGCACGTACAGTCCTTCACGTAGAAAGTAAAACAGCACTAGTAGCATAACCTCAACTCTTTTTTGTAAAATAAATTCATGTTTATTGAGAAACCGATTAAATACAAACACAAATATCAATAAATTTCAACTTAATACTGATGAAGCAAATAGTAATTTTAACCATGTTACACAGAGAGCTCAAACTTTTATTGATGGTTCTTGAATTTCATTTTTCAGCTTCTGCATCTGTGCTGTCCGTTTGGGAGAGTTTCTAATCAACTTAGAAACTTCCGAGCACAAGTCAAAAATATTGCTCATCGCCTTGTTCTTCTTGGCAGTCTTGGATGGCCAACTGGAGAGAATGTACGTAGCAATGCACATAATGTGCTTTTGGATTTGCTTCTAAAATTGAGGTTTTCGATCTGTTTTTTTTTACCCTTCATAGCATTGACCTGGGGAGAGATAAATCTATGATATATGCTACACATATAAGATTTTAATTAGATAATTTATTGCAATTTGTTGAAATTATAAAACTGCGACTCCTCACTCTAAGTCACAATAATAAAACCAAAGCTTTGCACAGATTTAAAAAGTTTTCAATTCACATCAGTATGACTGCAATGGGTTGGCAGTCAGAGTAAAGTATATTTCACTGTATCAAATAAAATTTGAGCAGTAGTGCCATGTAGCTAGTAAAACCCCACAGGATTCTCATGAACTTCCAAGTCTTTAACAAATCTGAAATTTTCGAAGTATGAACATGCTTGAATGCTTTCTCCCATATAAAACTTCTATATACACAAAAACTAATTAAACTAATATAGTGTGTAAAACCTGAAACATGACTGCTTGCTCTCTGTCAGTAGCATCTGCTGTTTCAACTATCATAAGTGAGTATCAGTCAGCTGATAGACAAAATGGCAGTTTTTGTTTGAATGACAAAAATGCTCTCAGCCAAGGAAAACTGGTGACTTTGAATTTGCTGTTTAACTAACATATTGTGGTAAATATTTATTAGACTGCAAAGAAAGTTATCAAGTTTACATGAATATTTATGACATGATTAGTCCCTAATATATGAGAGTAAGTATCCCTACTCACGCTGATGATGGGCTTTATGACATGTAAAGCAAATGACCATGCTATTTTTCTCATCATAATGCATCCAAGGAAACCTTAGAAGCCAATCATGAACATAGGCTTTCTGCTTGGGCTTCAAGTCCTTTTTGGAAACAAAAAGTCTTTTGGTGGAACATATTGTGTTAGAACCTCGAGTGTGGCAATATTTAAAATGGCATTAATTGTACAGTTTTCAAGAGCATGTAAGAGAAGTTATGCAATTAACACCAAGGGTTTTGTCTACATTCGTACTCTAAAAACATAATAATAGCAAGCAGAGGGAAGCAAAACAACAATACTATGTACATGCAAAGCAGCAATTCTTTACAAGCTAATAGCAATTTTTTGAAGCGGAGAAATAGTTTTACCATCAATGGCAACACTTATAGGAGTTGAAAGCTCTTGATCTAGAGCTGCACTACTACTAGCTCCTAAATCTAGTTGAACACTGTGTTAAAAGTGAAAGACAGTGAAGTTTGCCTCAATTAACATGACAATAGATCACTATTTATTCAATTGCCTTCTCACGCTACAGACTCACCTCTTACTGCTGTTTTTATATAATGTATCTTGAAAATTTGATAGTGTTGGCATAACAATTAGAAACGCTGCATTTGCCAGAACCAGTACATGTAGCAAGCAACAAACAATATCTTTACACTTTTCTGTGTTGGCCAATTTAAAATTTTCTTACGAACTACTCTGAGAGGCAATTGTTTTGAATTATGATTTAACAATAATGAACCAAGGAATAAAAATAATCATGAGCAAGCAAATGATAATCATTATAAACAAGAATATATGTAGTCAAAAATTAAAACCAAATTAGTACTCATTTAACAATATTAGTTAGTTTCAACCAAAAACATAATCACATGAGTAATATTTATAATGAGGCAGGAACAGTAACAACTTCAGTAGGACCAAAAACAGTAGGTTGTAGTAAAAGTAATGGTACCTTTTGCATCACAGCACATTATTACTATCTGTAACATCTGTATATTGAGACACAGAGGAGAGAGAGCATTAGCAATGGATAGAAGTTGACACTCAGTATATAAGTCAAAAGGATTACACGTATTCACGGCGTAATATTAATCTAATAATACTTATCACATGATACAAAAGCAGCAAGTATCGGCTATATGCATGTGTGAATGTGGATAGATGTTAACTATATAACAACTAATGGAATGTGATAAGATGATAGAAAGCATATGAGAGTGCAAGAAGTAATAGTCAGGTGGAGACAAATCCAAGTTGTCACACTATTGTGTATAATTAATTAATAATCCTTCTCCCACTCTTTCCCTCTTATTATGATTACCCTCTATCCTCCCTTTTTTGAATTTTAATTCTGTGCTGTTCAGTTTTTACATATATCTTACAGGTTTATTCATTGTTTTTCTTTTACTAAAATCTTAAAAGTTATGTTTTAACCAAAAAAATTAATGTAACTACTGTAGTAATATAATAAATATTGTTCTTAAAGGAACGATCATCTTTGCAGTGACATCTCTAGAATAACTGGTAAGTATAATATTATTATGATAAATAATATAATATATATTTTTGTATTCATAACACTAATAATTATTTACTTTAAAAAAATATAAAATAATTGATATTATTATAATAATAATTAATAATAATTATCATTTTTTATTACTAGGATTTATTAATTATTACTAATAAGATGAGAATGGTCATATTCGCTTCACTAAAATCTGTAGAAAAATAAGTATACTCACGGGTTGCTACTTGTAAAAAACCTTGTCAGTTTGGTTTGGCTCATAATTGTGTTTTGCTTGGCTAGAATGCGAAGCAAAAATAGTCGATTGATAATAATAGAACAGCAGTAGTGAGTTTGTAAAATGAGCAGCATTGCCCAAAATGCATAATGTCAGGAGCATAGCTGATTATTGTTCTACCTAATAAGAAAGTGGTAGCTGTGGATATAATCTTTCAATTTTATTAGGAATCATCTACACTGGAATAACGCAGCAATATCATCTGCTGGCATCTACTACATTGATTTTCCTACACAAGATATTTACTAGTTATACAGAAACAGGCAAGTTAGCACAAGCAACGTCTACGATACCTCATAATAAATGTGAGTTAAATAAATAACACAGCAGTAGTGTAAATTATCAATACGTATTTAAATCAAGTATTGCTAATTTTGGCCGTCTATTGTATAGTTCCTCAGAGGAGGAACTTGGGATAGCCTGCAGGATCTTTCGTCAGCTATCTTTCCATGTATTATGTTATGGAGACGATAGCATGATGCTTGTTGTCTGCAATCAATTTTATCATGAGTGCCAACCAGTGATTCTTCCCGCTTTTTAAAGTGTTGGTTAAGTTATTATGTACCTCGGTCTTTTCGTGTATGCTATGATGTCTCTAATGAGGCAGTTTGATTTGTTAGCTTTGAACAACTTGAATTTTTTTTACTGATGCTTTTGTCTATAGGATCCCATGAAGCATGGGGTCGGCATATTCCAGCGTTAGTCTGCAAAGGCTGTTTTAAACCAGTAGTTTGGAGATTTCTTGAGCTCCATGAAATAAAAACTTCATACAGTCCTGTCTTATTAGTTACGCTAAATTTCTTATCTATTTGCTGGTTCAGATTGCACAGTGATACCAACATAGCAGTCCTACCATCATATATTTGGGGTTTCTTAATTACATTTCTGTCTCTTAAATGGCATTTTGTTTTGACCAGTAATGTTGCAGGACAATGTTTTTTGAAAAGGACTCTTTATTGGGTTTTTTTATTAGCAACATCATATAATATTAAAATAGCGCCAAGCTTACAGTCGGATGAACAGCTCATTTATGTAGACCAGGAGGAATGATGTTGGGTCCAAAACTGAAACCTGGGGTATAATTCAGATCATAGATGTATTTTTTACATGATGTCCAGAATTTATTTAGCAAGTTCAGGGTTTATCACAGGAAAATATGTGAGTCTTGTCTTTAAATATGACTAAAGAGCTTTTGCTGCTTGAGCATTTTATAACCTTTCTGGTGTCATTATCTAGTAGGCATAAATTCAAGCACAATTTTTGGTCCTAACTGTCGTGATGCAATTAGGTTTTAGCAATATGGTCAGTGCTGTATTCTCTGGGCCGGCTAGTGCTAGTGCTGCCTCAAGTTTTCAAAGCTTTGAAACTGCAAACGCTAATTTTCTTGCCTTTCTCAATTATGCATGAGTTGCTATTTACAAGACTCAATAGCTTTTTGTTGGAAAATCCTATGTCATTGGTAACCAAGGTTTGGTTTTGCAATTGCTATATAACCACTCACGGCAAGTATATGGATCCCCTAATAACAGGGACAGGCTATCCACAAATATTCTGTTGTAACCAGCTGTAATTTGACATTTATACTAATAAGAAATTATGACCTTGGTGCATATATGGTTACATGATTCGTAAGTAGACTATTTGACCACTAATGCCATACCGCCAGCCTTAGAGGTGAACCTCGTCTCTGGCGCAGAAATAATAATTATCCTGAACTTATGAAAGCTCTGATTGTCTGTGTTTACTTGGGAGGCTTTGCAATGTTTGAGTAAAATGTATAGCGTTTGATCATTGAGCTACTTCTTAGACAGGTTTCCTTGAATCCTGAATATGTTTATCAGGTATTTCTCTGTCTTAGAGTTTCTAGGCTTGGTGCTGCAGATTGGTATATTTGGACATTTCTGTGATGTATTATGCTCTCGAGTTCTAAAAATTCTCTCCTATGTTCTTGTAGCAAACTGTAATGTAGGGCAAACGAATTTCAGGAATTTTTTTAACATTGGAATAACCAATTTTACTATTAAGAGAGTATTTTTTGCCAAAGCTACCAGCTATTAGCTCAAATGAAAAGTTAATGTCAGCACTCACTACTGTCGGTGTGAATGAGCGAAGCTCTTAGAGTTATGTTCCCATTATGTCTCCATAACCGATGTCCATGTACAACCCCAATTTTTTAATGATGTTACGCTAGCCCTAAACAAAGTGTGCTCATGTTATCAAAATAGCTTCCGCATCATGAAATATGTCACAATCTTTTCTCGAGTTATTTTTAGTGTGTTTGCTCAGTCAGTACTTTGCAATCGGTTGCTTTTGAAGTTCATCACATTTCTATTACCCTACTTTTTTGTTCATCCGGAAATAAATTGAGCTGGTTCGTCAAGTATGTTAATAAACCCTATGGCTATCAGAAGTTTAAGAGCCGTATCAACCATTCTGGCTCAAGTCATTCTGGATAATCAGCTGCTCCATGTTTGTTCATTCACTTCAAAGTAGTGGCACTTATTTGAGCGGTATTACATAACTTTTATTTCCACAGTTACTTTGCACCAAGTGCAAATCTTATTTCATACTACTGTAATATAAAATAATATTTGCACTTGGTGCCTTAATGATTGCGGGCATTATAACTTTGGTAACCTAGACTACGTTATATTACATTAATTTTCTGAAATATTTTCAGGCCAAAATGAAGGAAAGAAAGTCGCAAGAACCGATGGATGCCACCGTCTCAGTGTCAGATCAGCGTGATTATGTCAAAGAACATATGGATAAATCTCTGGAACTGGGTCAAACCTGGTATGTTTAACAACTATATATTAGTTGGAATATCGCTACTATCAGCGAATTTACTGCGTCATAAATTTACAGCACGTATTTATCTACCCTTTACTAGGTACCTGCTAGACATCAAGTGGTTTGAGGCATGGAAAGAGCATGTCAACTATGACAGCTCTGCGTCTAACACTAAACAAGGCAGCCCTGGTCCCATTGACAACTCAGAGCTATTAACAGATAATGGTGAGATTATATCGCCATTTCTGATTCAAAACGTGATTAACATAACAGCTGTGGACAATTCTTTTAATGTGTTTTTATTTATGTACATTTTTTAATCTTCCTAAACATTTTATGGTTGTTTGTGTAGTTGTTAGTATATTTTCAGAAACATTCACTAACTCTGTGCACTCACTTTGGTTCTGTCTAAAACATGTTTGACTTTTACTCGGCTTATGAATTTAGTGATAAAGTTTCCAAACGGTACTAACTGTTTGTCATAGAGTATTGTTAGTTTTTTGTTATCATACAAATGTGTCTATTACAGTTTTATGTAACACAACTTCCTGCTAGCTCACGATAATAATTTATGGAAGCTTGTAATTTAGATCATATTGTTCTGTGATGAATACATAGCGATATGTTTCGATTATGATTGTGGGTGGAGAAGTGTCTGATTAGTTCGGTTGCTTATTGTGGTTGCTGGTATACTTTCAGGCGTTCTCAAAGATAAGCTGATGGAAGGTTCTCACTTTGTAGTGGTTCCAGACACAGCATGGGAGATGTTGGTTAAATGTTATGGTGTCATTGACAAGCAGGTGAGTTTGTACTGGAATTGTCTTCTCATTTTCTTGGTAATTGCTCAGACAAGCAAGAAAATACGTAAATCTGTGTAGTGTTTAGAAATGGAGCTACACAATATATAAACAGAGTCTTTCTATAGTGTTTGCTGTTGTAGGCGTCCATAGCTCGTGGTGTAATTGAGATGGGGGTGTTCACTAAAACACTTCAAGTAGAGTTTTACTTAACAGAATTGTTTCTCTCTCACTACAAACAGCCTACAGAAGGAAAACTAGTTCCGTGCAGTTTAGGAATGACTATAGGTGAGATATTACACTAGATATAGTTGTTTACATGTAATTCATCAGCTGAGAGAAGGACAAGGAGAAACGGTTGGTGAGACTTAAACTAAGGCATCATTACCGAAATTCTCCACGATACACAAATATACATACATACAGCACTTGACTTGGCTCTAAGCAATGGACATAATATTATTGAAGTAAACGGAAATAAACGAAAAGGAATAATCACATTCCATAAATCATCGTCCACCAATCAAAACACAGCTTTTGAAAAAATAATTAAGCACATCCACCGATTAGATAGTTACTCCTATGTCTGAGTCAATGGACATAAAATATTTTTACTAGGATGCGCTCATTTTTTGTTGCAAAAGTTGTTTTTCTTTGGTGAATGACAATTTGTAGAGCACTTCTATTATATTTGCACAAAATGATTATAGCGGTGGGTATGCTATAGCCGTGGGTATGCTATAGTGGTGGGTATGCTATAGCGGTGGGTATGCTATAGCGGTGGGTATGCTATAGCCGTGGGTATGCTATAGCGGTGGGTATGCTATAGCGGTGGGTATGCTATAGCCGTGGGTATGCTATAGCGGTGGGTATGCTATAGCGGTGGGTATGCTATAGCCGTGGGTATGCTATAGCGGTGGGTATGCTATAGCCGTGGGTATGCTATAGCGGTGGGTATGCTATAGCGGTGGGTATGCTATAGCGGTGGGTATGCTATAGCCGTGGGTATGCTATAGCGGTGGGTATGCTATAGCCGTGGGTATGCTATAGCAGTGGGTATGCTATAGCCGTGGGTATGCTATAGCCGTGGGTATGTTATAGCGGTGGGTATGCTATAGCCGTGGGTATGCTATAGCCGTGGGTATGCTATAGCGGTGGGTATGCTATAGCCGTGGGTATGCTATAGCCGTGGGTATGCTATAGCCGTGGGTATGCTATAGCGGTGGGTATGCTATAGCCGTGGGTATGCTATAGCGGTGGGTATGTTATAGCAGTGGGTATGCTATAGCCGTGGGTATGCTATAGCGGTGGGTATGCTATAGCCGTGGGTATGCTATAGCGGTGGGTATGCTATAGCCGTGGGTATGCTATAGCAGTGGGTATGCTATAGCGGTGGGTATGCTATAGCCGTGGGTATGCTATAGCCGTGGGTATGCTATAGCCGTGGGTATGCTATAGCGGTGGGTATGCTATAGCCGTGGGTATGCTATAGCCGTGGGTATGCTATAGCGGTGGGTATGCTATAGCCGTGGGTATGCTATAGCCGTGGGTATGTTATAGCGGTGGGTATGTTATAGCCGTGGGTATGCTATAGCCGTGGGTATGCTATAGCCGTGGGTATGCTATAGCGGTGGGTATGCTATAGCCGTGGGTATGCTATAGCCGTGGGTATGCTATAGCCGTGGGTATGCTATAGCGGTGGGTATGCTATAGCCGTGGGTATGCTATAGCGGTGGGTATGTTATAGCGGTGGGTATGCTATAGCCGTGGGTATGCTATAGCGGTGGGTATGCTATAGCCGTGGGTATGCTATAGCGGTGGGTATGCTATAGCCGTGGGTATGCTATAGCCGTGGGTATGCTATAGCCGTGGGTATGTTATAGCGGTGGGTATGTTATAGCGGTGGGTATGCTATAGCCGTGGGTATGCTATAGCCGTGGGTATGCTATAGCGGTGGGTATGCTATAGCCGTGGGTATGCTATAGCCGTGGGTATGCTATAGCCGTGGGTATGCTATAGCGGTGGGTATGCTATAGCCGTGGGTATGCTATAGCGGTGGGTATGTTATAGCGGTGGGTATGCTATAGCCGTGGGTATGCTATAGCGGTGGGTATGCTATAGCCGTGGGTATGCTATAGCCGTGGGTATGCTATAGCGGTGGGTATGCTATAGCCGTGGGTATGCTATAGCCGTGGGTATGCTATAGCGGTGGGTATGCTATAGCCGTGGGTATGCTATAGCCGTGGGTATGTTATAGCGGTGGGTATGTTATAGCGGTGGGTATGCTATAGCCGTGGGTATGCTATAGCCGTGGGTATGCTATAGCGGTGGGTATGCTATAGCCGTGGGTATGCTATAGCCGTGGGTATGCTATAGCGGTGGGTATGCTATAGCCGTGGGTATGCTATAGCGGTGGGTATGTTATAGCGGTGGGTATGCTATAGCCGTGGGTATGCTATAGCCGTGGGTATGCTATAGCCGTGGGTATGCTATAGCCGTGGGTATGCTATAGCGGTGGGTATGCTATAGCCGTGGGTATGCTATAGCCGTGGGTATGCTATAGCGGTGGGTATGCTATAGCGGTGGGTATGCTATAGCCGTGGGTATGCTATAGCCGTGGGTATGCTATAGCCGTGGGTATGCTATAGCGGTGGGTATGCTATAGCCGTGGGTATGCTATAGCCGTGGGTATGCTATAGCGGTGGGTATGCTATAGCCGTGGGTATGCTATAGCCGTGGGTATGTTATAGCGGTGGGTATGTTATAGCGGTGGGTATGCTATAGCCGTGGGTATGCTATAGCCGTGGGTATGCTATAGCGGTGGGTATGCTATAGCCGTGGGTATGCTATAGCCGTGGGTATGCTATAGCCGTGGGTATGCTATAGCGGTGGGTATGCTATAGCCGTGGGTATGCTATAGCGGTGGGTATGTTATAGCGGTGGGTATGCTATAGCCGTGGGTATGCTATAGCGGTGGGTATGCTATAGCCGTGGGTATGCTATAGCGGTGGGTATGCTATAGCCGTGGGTATGCTATAGCCGTGGGTATGCTATAGCGGTGGGTATGCTATAGCCGTGGGTATGCTATAGCGGTGGGTATGCTATAGCCGTGGGTATGCTATAGCGGTGGGTATGCTATAGCCGTGGGTATGCTATAGCGGTGGGTATGCTATAGCCGTGGGTATGCTATAGCCGTGGGTATGCTATAGCGGTGGGTATGCTATAGCCGTGGGTATGCTATAGCCGTGGGTATGCTATAGCGGTGGGTATGCTATAGCCGTGGGTATGCTATAGCCGTGGGTATGCTATAGCGGTGGGTATGCTATAGTTTTGTTGGTTGTGTATTAGTGACCTAAAACCTTTTTATTTGCAATAATTCCATCTGATTGCAAAGAATAGTTTTATGGTCAGGCCATGAAGAAATTTTAACATTACTATTTGCCCAACTGAACTTTCATAGTGCAGGTAATAGAGGCTTACACATACGATACTATGAAGTCACAATCATTACGAAAAAAAAATTAGCTTTTTTTATGCAAAAATTTACGCGACAAAACACTTTTTCATAAAGTACGAGATGTATTTTCAGGATTCATAGACCGAGAATAAGAGCAAGGTGCTTTTTGGTAACCGGTATGTCCATTTCGGATACGCAGTGAATCTAACAACAAAGCATCATCAAACAAGGCCGTTAGCAACGCTTTAGATTGGGATTAATTATTATAGTTTATGATGTCAACTATCTGTGTGCTATAGTATTAATATGTATCAGCGATGGAAAAAATATTTAAGAATTGGTTTGCATCGTATAGTTGTAGTTATTTATTATTATTATGATATTCATTAATGTATTCAACTTATTGAATTTCCGAATTTCAGTCTGGTCGACACATAGTAGTTGTAAAAAAATACAACTCCAAGTTATTTTTTGGCAGGGTACATGTTATGCTAGCTAAGATTTGTTTACAGTAACTGCTTCAAACTTTGGAAACGTTCAATAATTAGCAGAGTTCCGTGTGTTAAAGGGCACAGAATGGGCTTTGCTAGACGCACTCTGAGTGTAGAGTTGTTCTCTAATCAAGCATTGTAAAATTATTGAGAAATTCAACTAGCAGCAACAAAAATGCATTAGATTTATTGAGGTCTATGTAGGTCTATGACTGCATACTCAACAGAAGGGGCTCTTTGCAAGCGGCAGTTCCATTATAATATTTATTATATAGTACATTTGATCAAGAAATTGTAACATTTTCATTGAGTTTTCGGTTTAAAATTACCTTCTACCATTCTTCATCGTTATTCCATAGTTTTTTCAAATTTAATCTCATTTTTTCGCAGGTATTTCAGATTTAATTATTAAAAAGTAGAATAAACTAGAACTAATTTTATTTTTATTCATTTATTTTTAATCTAAAATTCATTTTTTTATAAAAATTATTCATTAATTGTTTGATTTTGATCACAAAACACTGTCGCATGAAGGCCAGTGTGTACAAAATAGTAACTTTACCAAAGATGAAAAAATGGCTGACTTAAGCAAAACAGCTGCAAAAAAATCAAAATTTGTTGCAATCTCAGTTTTTGCAATCACAAAAGTCTCTGCACGATGCCAATAATTGGGAGATCCTACTTCTATACAAACTAGCCAAAGTTTTGAAAACTCTCTTTATGGCGCTATATAATTGGTTGTGTCTTCGTGAGTGCTGATTGCGTTTACAGGAATCGCCTCACTGGCGAGAGGGCAACTCCGTATAAGTTTTTTAAGCACATTTCAAGCTAAAAATTTTAAATCAAATTCAATCGAAAGTACCTGTTTTAGGCCCTTTACCTCAGCTGTAATTGCCTAATGTTTTGTCTTTTATGGTTTATCTGTGCCACAATGTCCCAATGAATAAATGGACTATTATACAGGTGAGCTTACAAAGATGATGAGAGAGTTGTATAAGGTGTCTGAGACCGCCCAGGTGAAGTTACTCGGTTCATACATGTCCGCTAGCTATGATGAGCTGCCGAATATAGATGAAACGCTTCATACTGCCAATTTACAGCCTAGACAGTTTGTTGTGATAGTAGAGAAAGATGGGGCGGCGTGGCCCGACCCTGACATGTACAAGAGTTCATCGGCTAGTAACCCTTTCGTTCCTGGTTCTACAGTTAGTAAGGGTTCTTCTCAAGCCAGCTCGACCTCTGCTGCTTCTACCACCATATTCAAGTGAGTCGTCCTTGACCCCTTGCGACACTCAATCACCTCCATGTCACTAAATTTTGATGAAATTTGGTGACATCAAAGTTCTTAGCTTTCCATTGGGTTGTTGATAAAATAGTTTATAAATAAATTTCCATTTTCTGCTAATGCTCTCAGCTAGAAGTCACAAGCATGGACCTATTATATGTGGATTTCTAACTAGAAATGGTTTTTGTTCTAACATTACCGAAGGCCATAATATTTACTAATCATTTCCATGTCAAAAAAAGGCAAACTTTTGCTTTTATTGCGTGTTAGGAAAGACAGTGGTCAACATGAATGGCTTATGGAAGTTTCATTTGGCATATGGCGGCAGCTTCACCCAGGTATTAAAGGTGCTGTCTCACGGATATGTGACTGAATTAAACTTAATTTATCTATTTCAAGTAATTTTATGTCAAAATACTTTTTGCAGAATTGCGCTCTCATTAATTCTACCTGTAGTTTAGGCTCAATAGATGCAAACTTTTGTGCAATTCTTTTCAATAGCCAATAACTTATATAAGGCCTTGAAGCAGAGTTGCAAAAATTTCGCTTGTTTGCATAGAGGAGGGGGTTTCAATAATAGTTATTGTGCACAGACTTTCAAGAGCAAAAACTAGGTTTGCAGTTATTTTCAGATGTTTTGGAGATGTTTTAGTCGAGTCAGCATTTCAATTTATCGTTGGTCAATCTGTATTGTGTACACACTGGCATCCACGTGATATATTGTATGGCCAATATCTCAAAAACTAAAGCAATATTACAGAATTGATTAATAGCAAATGATTCAAATTATGATAACTTAAAATTTATTTGCACAGAAAAAAAACCACCTGGTTTTTGGTGTCGTTGTTGAAATCAGCCACAGCAATTATTTTCGAATCTGAATTACGCGTTATTGGACTGAAATAAAAAATCAGGAAACGTAAATAAATAATATTTTTCAAATAAATGAAAAAATTATGATTGCTTTTAGTAATTTAGTTGATATTATTTATTTAGCACTCTTTGACATTAAGGAAAGGACAACTATGATAATTGAATTGCGTATGGAATCTGTGACAGTCACCTTTAAGGCTGGGCACATTCTATATATTATGCGCTAATAGCTAAAGGTGCTACTAGATAATTATTGCAAATTTGTTAGTTTACAGCTTAGGGATTAGGGTTATCTTATTTTTGATGATGATATATTGAATAACAAGAGGGTATTACTACTGATTGTTATACTAGCAGTAAATTTTATTGACTATAACACCATATATACATGTATATACTATGGTACATAACCCATCGACACAAACGTTACAAGTTCATGTTATGTTATATGTCATTAGCTATATTACATTTAGCAGAGCCTAATAATTTCTTCTTTTAATCCATCACCATATTATAGAATAAACCACAAACTATTTACAAGCAAAAATATCTTATTGAAGTGAAATCATCAGAAATTGAATGACTTTCAGAAAGTTATCGTGTTTTTCTCCAATATGCTTGCGACTTATTAGTCACCGTCACAGTATATTTGGTTATACAAGCTAGACTGATCATATATGCTATGACGCAACAGCCAATCAGCATTGGTGATCACATTCATCGCAAAGGTTGAACATGCTAACACCATGCGAATGCCAAATTAGAACATAATCTAAAAATAATTATTTAATATTGCACTAATCACGAAAATGTAGCCTGCCCATTATTAGTGAGTCCACTTGACAACTTTCAATTTAATCAAATTAAATAATTGGCCAAATCGACTATGATGCTAGCGTGCATAACTACAAAATAAAAGTACCTAAATGTTTCTCGTGAAGTATTTCATGTTTGATCGTGTTTCCTATGAGTGAAATTGGATAAGGATTTTCTCCGCTTACTGAATTGTTCGCACAAAACTTTTTATCTCTACTAAATGTCACTAATTTGTTGTGATACAGGAAGTTACTAATAATTGGTCTCTTTCTTCAGCCAACTGTGGATTTTACTGCCACGTGACAACAGCTAGTTAGTCTTCACCACTGATACTTTATTTATTGAAGGAGTCCCAGTAGTACAAAAAAGACGTATGGAAGCACTAACAACGGATATGGATCATCTAATTCCAATGGAATTGCATCTACTTCTACCTCCAATTATACCTATGATCGGTATGAAAGATCAACTCAACCTGGACTCTGTGGTCTCAACAACCTTGGCAATACCTGCTTCATGAATTCTGCATTGCAGGTATTCTCTCAGAGCGCAAGTAGTTTATTGCTCTTTGGTTTTAATTTAACTTTTTATTGGTCCTCTATCTTACTTGACTCCTCTCTGATTGGCCCGCTTTCTTATTGATCAAATCTCTGATTGGCCGATCCTCAAATTGATTTGCTCTCAGATAGGTTTGCTCCATAATTGGTCTTTTTTTTTATTGATATCGCTGGTTGATCTCTTCAATGGTTCGTCTGCACTTTAATTTGTCGACTTCTAATTGGTCTACTCTCTGGTTGGTATGCGCTCTGATTTGCCTGCTCGATGATTGGTATCTTCTCTGATTGGTCCAATTTTTGATTGCACTTATTTCTGATTGGACTGCTTTTACATTAGTCTAATTTCTTTCGACTTGAGAAAATATACGCCCACCCAAACCACAGCTCTTTGGGGAGACAACTGCTGCTCATATTATTTCATATAGTCGGATTCACAAATAAACTTTTGGAACCAGTTCACTTTTATTCTTAATAATATTTTAAATGGTTGATAAATTATTGTAGTCAATCTTACTATTTTTAACAGTTAGCGCTTTTAATATTTTAGTCACGAACTAAAATACACTGTGCCTAATAACAATATAAGTGACTGGTTGTTTTAATTAATGCCATACAGTGTCAAATAGGGTCCTCATCCCGAAAATAAGACTAAATCTTAACAATTATGGTTATTTTTGGTATGGTTTGGTATGCAGTGCTTGAGCAACGTGCCCAAGCTCACAGCGTTCTTCACAAGCAATCAGTGGCGCAAAGATCTCAACGAGAACAATCCGCTCGGCATGGGAGGACAGATTGCTCAGACTTATGCAGACCTGATGAAAACTATGTGGGGTGGTAAAACATCATCATGCCCCCCTAGAAGGTAGGTGTGCTATAACTACCTGCTGCGTTCTGTGTTTGATTATCGATGATGGGGTAGCAGTAATGTGACTTTTGTGGGTTTACAGCTTCAAGGGTGCAGTTGGCAGATTTGCACCACGATTTAGCGGTTATCAGCAACAAGACTCTCAAGAGCTCATGGCTTTCCTCTTGGATGGCCTTCATGAAGATCTCAACAGAATTAAGAAAAAGCCATATGTAGAGCTCAAAGCATCTGATGGAAGGCCGGATGAGGTAGTGTAATATTTGTTATATATGTAGATATATAATATAACATGTGTTATATATGTAGATATATAATATAACACGTGTTATATATGTAGATATATAATATAACATGTGTTATATATGTAGATATATAATATAACATGTGTTATATATGTAGATATATAATATAACATGTGCTATATATGTAGATATATAATATAACATGTGTTATATATGTAGATATATAATATAACATGTGTTTTATATGTAGATATATAATATAACATGTGTTATATAAGCATATATATAATATAGTATTACAAAATAATTCTTGTTTTTTAATATACAGACATGAGGTGGTGTGTGTGTGTGCGTGCGTGCAGGCTAGTAGTCTTGTCACAAAAGTCTACACAAGGAATTGCAATAACTCTCCATTGCCTCAAGTCAATAATTAGTTTTCAAGTATACTTTGTATTTGTACTATAAATACAAGAATTATGAAGTATAGATGTTACTGACAGAGCTATTACATGTGTTTGTTTGTTGGGCTCTCTCTAGCAGTCTTTTTTATGGACAAGTTCTTTTGTCTCTTGATCATCCTTCATCAAACTCAACCATTTCTAGTTTTCTGTTTGCATAACCGTGTTATCAATTGTGTGAGAGTTTATTAATTAAATACATAGTCAGTGATGTTATCTTCACTTTAGTTAACTGTTAAGTACACAGTCAGTGATGTTATCTTCACTTCAGTTAACTGTTAAGTACACAGTCAGTGATGTTATCTTCACTTTAGTTAACTATTAGGTTACTCGCCTGAGTGGGTGAGTCAGTGCCAAGTGTATTTCTAAGCTGCAGCCCTGTTGACAGATAGTTGCTGTAGAAGCATGGAACGATTACAAAAAACGCAATGACTCTATCATCATAGACCTCTTTCATGGCCAACTTAGATCTACCCTGCAGTGTCCCATGTGCAACAAAAACAGTGTCACATTTGATCCAATGTGTTATCTCTCCCTGCCCATTCCTGGCAAGGATGACAAATATCTAACGGTTCACTACGCCGACTTTACGTCTGCAGGCCTACCGAGTAAAGTAAGTGTTTGTTCCCTTGCTGTGCATGCTGTCTGTTCACACAATAATAGCTACAATGTATGTTATATATAACGTGCATCAATGTCTCTCAGTTCTCTTGTTATTTGTAGTGTAAGGTGAAGGTGCCCAATGATGGCATTGTTGAAGATCTATGTGCTGCTGTTGGCAAATTATTTGATGTAGATAAGAATGATGTGAGTCAAACATCTTACCATTCATAGTTGTATTACTTTTCTGGTTAACTATATAGTGCACCGTGAAAATATGTACACTTTTTGCTGTACGTTATAAAAACACAGTGATGATTTCTGTATAAATGTTTTTTTCTCCCAATCTAATCGTTTATTTATTTTAGATTATTTATTTCAATTTCTTGGTCGAGATAAACCTAATTATATTGCTGCTTATTTTATCGCAGTAGCATGCAACACTAGTTCAGTTCGGTTTTCATGTAATGTTTTATTCATTTGACTAGTTGGAGGTGGCTGAGCTGAACAGACTTCGATTCCAACGAATGTACCAAAGCAGCAACTCCTTGAAAAACATGAGAGACGGAGATAAGATATTTGTGTAAGTATAAGGTAATAAAACAATTGTCTGAGCGTATCATTTGATTGTGCCTGGGAATTTACAGTTTTTATGTTTGCTTTCGTCATCAATACGTCGCCATCAACTTTGTATCATTTACTAAATGCATGCAGTTTGGAATCTGCCAACAAAATGTCCACCAATCATGTTTCTATCTAGTGTTGCTTTAAATTGATGTTTGGCATTTCTATGTTTGTTATTGTTATCACATACAGCTATAAAGTGGATCGCTCAGAAGACAAGACTGTGGTAGCTGTCTACTTCCGGGAGATTGAGAAGTGAGATATTTACTGATTATTATTACATCAGTAGAATATTGAGGAAAAACTAACAAAACGTTGCATTTCAATGTTTCCATAAGAACGATTTAAAAACAACTATTTGTCTCCCAATTGGCTAACAGCCCAAAAATTTGATTTGGTTTATTTTTTATTGGCTCGCTGCCTAATGTTACAATGTGTTTCCCTAAAAGATTGTCTTTCTCCAGTCGTTTGCTTACTTGTGATTTTCGTTCTCAGTTTATCTGTCTTTTCAGTGTTTTAATATTTGTCCATGTCAAGTAGCGCAGGCAGTCATTAGCTCATTGTATACTACACTGGTTTGTCAGGAGGTATACTAATAATATAAACGCACTCTCATGGCCAATGTTGGTGTCCCTTCCCAACGGAGCCACTTATGACGAGCTGTATGATATGATACGAGATAACTACAGCAAGTTCATAGACGAAAAGGAGGAAATGTTGTATCTGTTGGATCAGCTCAGCGCAGGTATAAATAGCACAGCTTGTCTTCTTGTACACACTTCCTGTATAGTTTAATTGTTGGTTAGTTTCATACTTATGAATTGTCTTGGATTTACGTCATCTATTGTTGTGGTTGTATTTTGACAAAGACCAAAAAGAGAAGACAGACACAGACAGTGAGAAGTCACTAAAACAGAGTTCCAGCAAGCAAGAGCCTATGGATGTGACTGCCAATGTGACTGGTAGTTCTACTACTGACAGTATCGTGGGAGTACATGGCCCGGCGAAACTCATCACTGCTGACTGCGATGGAACTAGTGAGTGTATCTATGGTCTATTACTGTATGTGTGATCTTTTACTGTATGTGTGGTCTTCTACTGTATTTCTGGTCTATTACTGCATGTGTGATCTTCTACTGTATGTGTGGTCTATTACTGTATGTGTGGTCTATTACTGCATGTGTGGTCTTATACTGCATGTGTGGTCTATTACTGCATGTGTGGTCTATTACTGTATGTGTGGTCGATTACTGCATGTGTGGTCTTATACTGTATGTGTGGTCTATTACTGCATGTGTGGTCTTATACTGTATGTGTGGTCTTCTACTGTATGTGTGGTATCTTACTGCGTGTGTGGTATTTTACTGTATCTTGTGTAACCAAAAATTGTCATCTGGCTGTTTTTGAGCTCTGGACTTTATGTAGAAATTACTGATGAGTCTTTTGCTGCTGTCTTTGCAAGTAAGTTTTTCATCGCTATTATTGATAGCCATGATATCTTATGAAATATCCTGATGCATGCACATTGTGAGTAACTTCATTCGCCAGGTGATACTGCTATGAGTGAGGGTGAAAATTCTAAGACATTGGCCAACCAGAGAACTCTGTTTCATCTGGAGCTTGTCTCACAGTACGGTGCCAAGGAGCAATCCCTGCCAAGAGATAAACCAATTACCTTTAAGGGTAAGCAGCAAGAAGGTAATAGCTAAATGAAGTGATTAAAGTGTGGCCAACTGCCTTTTTAACGTCACCCTCTGGAGCCAAATGCTTGAGTAACTACACTGTTACTTATTTTCAACAGCTCATATCTCAACAAATTGACAAGCTGCAGCTTTGAATAATCATCGATCTGAAAGCTTAAAATTGGTTTGTTCGTGTAGAAGGACGGCCTCCCAAATTTTGGCATTGATTGCAACAAATTTTACATTTTTGGAGCTGTTTTTCTGCAATTCTTTTTATTTTTGATAAAGCCGCTTTTATGTGCACACTGGTTTTCATGCGACAATCTTTCATGATCAAAATAAAAAAAGCACAAGGATAATTTTTATTAAAAAAATGAATTTGTAGGTTTATACGGACATGAAATAAAATTATAATAATCTGAGATGATGAAAAACCTACTGAAATTTCTGGCGTTTTTTCACAACAATGTTAAAAATTAAATCTGAAATAGTTGAAGATCACTAGAGGAATTTGAAACGGACATAGACAGGAATGAACATCGACAGGAATGAATGCAGACATAGCTAGAATGAACGTAGACACGTCCTGGAATGGACGTCGACAGGCCTGGAACGAGTGTCGACTATGCAACAAACAAAAGAATTTCGACTTTCATTCCCGAATGTGTCCGCAATCGTTTTTGGCAATATATAAAATGTCATTTCAACTTTCATTCCAGGAATTGTCTACTTTCGGAAAAAACGATAATTTATTTCATTCCGGGAACGAATGTCGAAACGAAGCTTTATATGTTGCCAGGAATGAATGTCGACACTTCCTAGAATGAACGTCGAAATTTTCTTCTCTCTAACATAGTCGACTTTCATTCCAGGTCTGTCGACGTTCATTCCGGGATGTGTCTACGTTCATTCCAGCTATGTCTGCATTAATTCCTGTCGACGTTCATTCCTGCCTACGTTTGTTCCAATTCCCTCCCTAGATGATGATAATGAGAATGTTCCGAAATGAATTTTAAAACTAAAACAATCAAAATATTAAACTACTATTACAAATGTGGCATGTAATACTATAATGGAGCTGCTGCTCGCGGATAACCCTTTTTATTGAACCTACCCCCATAGACCTCTAGAGACAAATAGTATTTCCTTTGCTTCAAGTTGGTTCTCTCAATAGGTTTACATAGCTCAATGAGCAGACAACTCTACTTGCAGAGTGGTTCTAGCAATGCCCACCCTACTATGCCCTTTCATAATAACTAGAAGTCAATCATAATTATTAATACTAACCATTGAATTATAATCTTGAAATAGCTTAATTAATAGAGAAAAACGCGCAACCTGAGAAAGTTTTCAAATAGTGGGGGATACCCAATTAATTACTGGGATTTTGGGATTTTGTCCATTGTTTTATATAAGCCGGCGATCATTATTTTTTGGGTTTCCCCAGTAATAAATAATTTGCTGTGGTTGGGCGTTTTTATCAATTGATTAGTGTATCAAAAATTTATTATTTTTGGAAATATTTTCCTGGTACCAACGAAATGGATCAATTTTTCAAAATGAGCATAATATCTATTTGAAATTATTTATACTTCACGTTAAAGTAGCCCATTATAGAGTTTTCATTCATTTAGAATTGCTTATGAAAAAAATATATAACAACAAGTTAAAATGAATAACGAATGAAATTAGTTTGAATCAGTTTTTTATATCACTTATTGCTGACTCGCATCATCAGCAACACCCCATCAACAACTGTTGGTTTGAAAGAGTAAATACTGCACTTTTGATAATATTATGTAGTTACTAGTATTAGTTGGATTATATTACACAATTTATTATTATTTCATTTTTGACTACAAAATCAAGTGGCATTTCGGGTTTTTGGGTCTCTGCCAAATAAATAGTTAAACAACTATATAAGATCACTGACATGGAAGTATACATTGTTGAAGTATAGGGCACTTAATCTTTAGTCTACATATCGGCAAACATCTCAATGCCTGGTACTGCTCACCATAGAGTTATCTCCCCAAGGGGAGATGGTTTTTTTTATTATTTTTGGCTCCAGTGATGCGTAAAAGTATTAAACTATATTTTGTTACAAAATTCAACCTCCTAGAACACATTTTTGCACTAGAATAAAACTAGAGATATTCACACACGTATTGCTGCTACAAAAAAATTCATATTATACAACACATTGATAACATGCATAGAAACTATTTTAGCCAATGATGACGTCTGCGAACTCATATAAAATTTGGCCTCAGTGGAGTTGTCCTTATATAAAATTGCGCTGAAATGGCTGAGCATATTTTGGCGACTTCATTTCGGTGAAAACAGTAGCAAAATGACCTTGCTTACCGTATAAGCCTTTAAATTTATCATATTTATGTTGCTGTTGTCGCTGCCAAGATCGCTCACTAGGTATTTTGTTTGCTCTTTCAGGCAGCACTTATTCGTTTCTATCTGTGGAGTTTGACAAGAAGCTGATAGACACGGTGCTGAAGTTAGACAATGGGTTGATCGCCGAGCCTCACCCCTCGCTAGAAGACGTTGAGAAAGCAAAGACTGGGCTCACTCTCAAGGATTGCCTGCAACGATTCACTTGTAAGGAGAAGCTCGGCAAGCATGACACATGGTGCGTCTTCTTTCTTGTTTGTGACTGTCTGTTGTGTGTGTTGTATGTACTGTTGGGTGTGTTGTGCATCCTGTGGTGGTTGTTGTATGTACTAGTAGTGGTTGTTTCATGTACTGCGGTGGTTGCTCTATGTAGTGTTGTGGTTGTTGTACATAGTGTGGTGATGTTGTACGTACTGTAATGTGTTGTACGCTCTGTAATGTGTGTTGTACATACTCTTGTGATTGTTGTATGTGCTGTTGTGATTGTTGTATGTGCTGTGGTGGTTGTTGTATGTGTTGTGGTGGTTGTTGTATAAGTTGTGCATACTGTAATGTGTGTTGTATGCACTGTTGTATGCTGTAGGTACTGTCCTATCTGCAAGGAGCATGTACAAGCATCAAAAGAGTTTGCACTGTGGAAGTTACCACAATATCTGGTGATACAATTGAAGAGATACAAATCCTCATATTCCTCATACAGCTACCAGAGCAGGGACAAGGTGGATACTCCCGTTTCATACCCTGTCGAGTGAGTGCATTCTACCTTATATGTGTACCACGTGTGTACTGTGTCGTACTGTCATGTCCTGTGTCATGTCATATTCTGTGTCATGTCATATCCTGTGTCATGTCATATCCTGTGTCATGTCATATCCTGTGTCATGTCATATCCTGTGTCATGTCATATCCTGTGTCATGTCATATACTGTGTCACTTCATGTTCTATGTCATATACTTTGTCATGTAATGCACTGCCTCCATTTTAGAGACCTGGACTTGACAGAGTGGGTGAAAAGTGAGCAAAAGACAAGTTGTCGGTACGATTTGATAGCTGTAAGCAATCACTATGGAGGACTGGGTGGCGGACATTGTAAGTTTTTTAGGCTGTTCAAAAAAGTGGAACAGTATGTATGTGGCTTTTTCATATGCTTGATATGGTCACTCACCAACAGCTAATGTTGATAGGTTAACAAATTGTGGAAAATGAAAAAGCTAGCGCATCTAAATGCCCAATACCGCTCACCAAAGAGTTACCTCCCTAAGGGGAGATGATTCTTTGCTTATTTTTGAGCTATTATTATGGAGTTAAATTCATGATAGAAAGATGATGTATATCCCCAGTGCCACTAATATGAATGGTTGAACTGACTGTGATGTCATGGTTGAACTTTTGCTATGTTCTAATATTCTATGTCATTTGTGGCAGAACGGCAGCTATAACTCTTTTTATTCAGTTTTTTGCTGGAGTTTTGAGAGTTTTCTCCCCATTGTACACAAAATCTATATATTTTTTCATTTCAGAGGTTTTATCAATATATCTATTGAGACTCATGGCACTCATTGGTTTTCTGCCATGACTCTCATCTGCCTTTATATTACTGGTGAACTTATGATTGGTTATTCCATTAGGTGCTTGTTATGTAAGGGTACAATATTGAATCGTAGCCGACAGGTTTTACACAGTTTAACATCATCTGATGCTATGTTGTAGACACGGCTTATGCAAAGAACCATAACCTAAACCAGTGGTATTACTTTGATGACTCTAGCGTTTCCCCTGCGTCTAGGGATTCAGTCGTTGTAAGTACATTTTTAGTCCGTCTGACTATTTCTCTGCTCGTTTCCTACTTTTTGTGCACGCAGATTTGAATATGTTACTGGAAGGCGGTCCATTGAGATAATAACGGGTTATGTCTACTTTACATTACAAGTCACGTATGATTGGTTATGCTTTGGTAGGAGTTAATAGTCTAAGAAAAGCTCGTGTTAATTTACACCTGCTAGACAATAATTTTGTGTGCTTCCTCCGTTTGTTGTTTGGACTGATAACTTCAGATACTATTTCCATTTGTGATGATAAGCCATTGTTTTGGAAAATTATTGCATGAGCTGCAGGTTATGATGTTTTTGCAATGGCTAATTGAAATATTTTGTTGTTTGCAGAGCAAGAACGGATACCTGCTGGTATACGAGCGGCAATCCTAGCTTTTTTCTCTCCCCTACCGTCACTTTTAATTATTATTGTCATTTATAGCATTTGAATTCGCCTTTCAGTGCAAACATTATAAAATTTATTAAAAGTTGTTTTAGAATTGTTGTGTTCGCAATCAAACATTAATAGTTGTCATTTCTATGTATTGTTTCTCGCAATGACGTTCTCCACTACATAACGCTGCTCAAACGTGAAAACTTTGCTAACTTATCTTTAAAAGATGTAAATCATTTTTCGGTGTTGGTTGCTTCTTTTGAATGAGCGATTGTTGCCATTACGCTTTCGTCATTTCACTTTTAACCTAACAACGTTATAGATTTCAAGTTTTAGGCAATAATTGTGATCTTTTATGCAAGTTATGTCTTTTATAAGGTAACAAACAATGATAATAATAATTAATATTAACTTGAGCTGACCTCTACATTTTAACTTCCTTATGTTGTTTCCTTTTGCAAAATCAATAAAATCTATTGATTACCATCTAAGTTTATTCTGTTACGTATTGAGATTATATTGAGGGTTTCAACAACACTCATCATTCATAAAACTACAGGTACCAAAACTGGTTGAAACCATGAAGACAGAAGTCTGGCAAAAATCAAAGTAGTCAATAAAAAGCTGACTTTGGCAGCTGTAATGCATGGTGCAGTACTAAAACCTACTGCATATTATGTATGCTCTATCATATTTTGGTTATTTGGAGGGAATGGAGCTTTGGAGGTCGAGCTGGGGGGTTGTCTGCTCCCCTAGGAACTAGTCGTGGAGGCAACTCCTGCGATTGCACTGGCTCCTGCGGTATTGCTAATGATAAGCCACTACTAGATGTAGATCTGGCTACCTCACTAGCTTGCCATACCTTCATGTAATTTGGAGGGGAAGGTGAACGACTTCTGACTACTGAGTGGGTGGAAATCTTTTGTTGAGCACCTGGGGATGTAGCAGATTTTGGCTCCGGTGATGGATATCGAGCTCCACTAGCCAAAGATTTTCTCAAACTCTCAGCAATCTTCTTGTGCATTAGAGCATCGTTGAGAGGCAATCGTTTGCGAGAAGTATGGTGGCGTTTGCTGGTTTGTAGAGGTACAGCAAGATCAATAGGAGCAGCTCTAGGAGCTACATGTGTGAGGGACTCTTTCTGGTTAGTATGAGTAGTAGCAGGGTGAACACTAGATGGCTGCTCTGTTAGTTCACTCAACTTGGGTGGGCTAGCTGCACTGACAATCTTATGTGGAGAAGTTGTATGCGCCACAGTAGAAGTATGTTGATCTGTTGGGTGAAATGGCGCGCTCTTGTCTGGGTGAGGTATAAAAGTAATCTCAGATTTAAATGGCTTGGTAGTACTCATTGGTGCCACATTCTCATGTATTAGATGAGTGGTTGACGCTTGCTTGGTAGCAGGTAAACCGCCTGATAAGTTGGTCTGAGTTGAGTTTTTAGATGTTTCAACTTTCATGTTTTGTTTTAGTTTAAAATCTTCGTTAGCTACCACGTGCTGTCTTATCTTTTCTTGTAATCGCAGGTTCGGATCTGTTATTGTTCTTGGACTATTGGATATCTGCTGTGTCAAAAGGAGACCTAAATGTTGTGGTCTCTTTGCACCAGGTTGGTTGTTGTTGTTGGCAAATGGTTGAGCAGGTTTAGCCCAGTCTGGAAGCTCTTCAGGAATGGTACTTTGTAGTAAACCTGTCGGAGTAGTTAGCGGTGAGGATGGTTTTCTACGCCTGACTTGTCCGTTCATAGTTAGTGAGCTAGCAGGAGATGCTCGATATGATGACGAATTGCTATTGGTTGAGTGACTAGATGATGTAGATGAAGCACTAGGGCTAGGTAGACTAGCACTTCTTATACGAATGTGACAATCGTAGCAGAGTAACCGATCTCCCATCGGGTAACATCTTTTGTCAGCTTCATCCGTCAGCTGTGTTTTACATCTCTAAATGGTGTACACAAAAACTACATTAATTTAAAATTCAAGTTATACACCACAAGTATGTCGGATTCATACTAGCAAAAATAGCACAATATTGGTTGTAAGGTGACAGCTAAATTAATAGCAAAGGATAATAACTCCTCATTAATTTGCTTACCTCGCACTGATAGCAGTCAATATGGTAGTCTTTGTCTAAAGCTACAACTCTCACCGTTTCCTCAGAGCCCTACAACAATAATATTGTGCTAAAACACTGCTTCTCACCAACCTTCACATATCAAATACATTGCAGACTTTTGTGACATTTAGAATTCAACCATACAATGAAATGACATATATTGACATTATCAATGCTCACACAGCTTACTATCTCATAATGCATGGCATGCTTTCTGCCATTTAGTGCGGGTAAATTAGCTTCAATTCATGTTTGATCAAGCCTGTGCTAGGTGTAATTAGGCTAAAGCCAATTAGGACAGATCTGTTGTGTACATTATTGTAGGCTGTACAGTCATTTTATAAAAGTTAAGTGCTGAAATGGAATGGCAGAGCTACAGTATGACCACATGTGTGTGTACTTACCTCTATCGGTACAATGGGCTGTTGACAAGCCGCACATTTTGGGGCAAATAATCTATAAACAGCAAGAATTCTTATTCAACATAACCTTGATTAAATAAAAAAACAATTACACGGTTTTTATTGCATTGAAATGCACTGAAAACAATTCCTATATAATACACTAATCATAGGTCGTGTTTGAAAATTTGGATTCTATTTTACAATAAATGGTCAAAACGTGAAAAAAACCTTTTTTATTATTTAACTACTGAGGTACACCAACATTTTCTCATATTGAAATGCATATGCTTTTATATTTCATTATTATTAAGATGATGCTAACCACATTGCAACTTGAAGTTATGTTTTATTTTTGTAACCATTTTCATAAAGTTTCTATTAAACAAGTAATGGAGCACCTGTGAAAGTCTGCCACACAATAAACTTTATTGTTGACATCTACAGTAAATGGTACGCCATCTAAACATTCGTTGCATTCTGTACATCTGAAGCAACCTGGATGGAAAGACTTTCCCATTGCTTGCAATATCTACAAGTAAACAAGGGAGATAATAATGATTATACGCTGCGAGTCCTTATTCACAATATTAAACATAATAATATAATCAAAGCAATCTGAGAATTTTTTATCATTTTCTTACAAAAAAACTAACTAAAATGATAACTTTACAACATCATAAAACAGCTACTAACGTAAGTATACAACTACATACGCTGTGAAGCAACGCCAGAAATGTTACAAAAAGAAACTGGTTAGAAGCAGCGGCTAGTATCTAGGCAGCAATCACAAGCAGCTGTTACAGTTTATGAAGGAATTGAACCAGCAAGCTACTCTCAGAGTTGGATGGCAGATTGAAGTCTTGGAAGAAACCAGCTATAGCTACTTAAATACTAAGGTATTAAGGCTGTATTACTTTAATTTCATTAAATGACAAGAACACAACTGTGGGGAAACAACTCCTACAGTATGGGGTGAGCTTGAAGGGTGGGAAAGGATCAATTTAGAAATGAAAGCAGTTACAAAAAGCTTAATGCTATGCTTCAGTCGTTTTTCTTGTGATTAATTGGCACTCCTTTTAAAAGCAGAGAGTTGCCGAGACTAAACTAAGGACTGCACTCATCACTTTGAATAGACCTACCTCAGTTCCACCTGTATCCTTCAACATCAAACATTATGTACTGTTAGCTACTAACTATGTAATTGCATACAAAGAAATATCATGCAAAATGTAATTATTATATCATATATCATAGACATGTTAGGTTTTAATGACTGTTACAAGTATACAAGAGTAATGTAGTTTAATGTCTAAGTGCTAGTGAAGTGCATCCATTAGTTTTACATTCACATCCTGTGTGAAGTATGCAACAGAATGCAATTACTAGAAGTGAAAATTTTGCTGTTTTATGACATATTTGAATAAGTGGATGGGTTGGTAGCACTAATACAACCAATGGTATAAAACAGAATAAATAATATAAACGCTAATTATTATTTTGAAGCAATATTGAAAGCAGCTTTATTTGTGCTGCTCTTTCCAGGCAGTCAATATATTTTATCTTCTCTTTTAGAAGCATCAATTTATTGTTGGTCTATTTATAACATAACAAATCTGCAGTGGAGTTTTTTAGCATTTAATCTACACTTGCATGTTAGTAGTAATATAGGAGCAGATCTCTGTCTTGCATGTTCATCATAATCCTTTTTGATTAAAATTTTAAACCGAAACTCACAAAACAAATTGAAACGTTTTGGTCTCTCTAGGTACAATTGGTGAGCCCTTCTCACTATAGGACTTGACTGAGTTACAAAGCAACAGAGATAAAATATAACTTGAAAAATTGTTAAGACAGAGAGAACTACCAATTCACATGCAGCTTTTGTGGCGAATCTTTAAACTTACCAAATCCATGATGAGGTGGCCGCAGTTATAGCATTTCTCTATCGTCTGCTGGAAACCAGAATACTAAATAAAAAAAAACATAGCTTGTGTTACTACACTGACTTTTAAGGTTTTATTTAGCTTTCCTAAAAAAGCTTTTTGTACAATAATGATGATTATTATTGTCATAAAATTTATTTATTCATTTTAATAAGTTATTTACTATCATTATTATTGATATATATAATTAATTATTTTGTGGTTGAAATTTTACAACAGTTGTTTGCATTTGTCTAAGGAGAGATATAAATTTTGTACAGTATTATACACCACTTATGCACATAATTAGCAGTTCATCAAGTATTGGATTATTGATGATTTGCCATAAAATGAACAGAAACTGCAGTTATAAGTGAATGCCCTATTATATTCAAGAGCCCACAACACTCTTTGTCATTTTAAGCCGCTTATGAACTAAGACCAACAAGTAGCAAGGTTTGTGGGAAAAGTATTACCTGTTTGAAAGTGCAGTTTGCTATGATAATGTAAGAATATCATAATAACGCTTAGGTAAAATTTCTTTTACATCACATCGTTCATATTTTTTATCATAAAGGATAAAATAATTACTTTTTAGAAGCTGATTTAAACGCACCATATAATCTTCTTGACAATAAATCTTTCCTTGGATACAGTAGAATGCCTTCTCTCTTAGTGTCCTTCCTGTACAATAATTGGTAAAAACCATATTATCTGCTTTTACAGTAGCGTTTGTTTCATCACACTGAGTTGTGTCTGGAAGGTGTATGTCTGGAAGGTGTGTGTCTGGGAGGTGTGTGTCTGGGAGGTGTGTGTCTGGGAGGTGTGTGTCTGGGAGGTCTATCTATCTGGAAGGTCTATCTATCTGGGAAGTCTATCTATCTTGGAGGTCTATCGATCTGGGAGGTGTATCTATCTGAGAGGTCTATCTATCTGAGAGGTGTATCTATCTGGGAGGTCTATCTATCTGGGAGGTGTGTCTATCTGGGAGGTCTATCTATCTGGGAGGTGTGTCTATCTGGGAGGTGTATCTATCTGGGAGGTCTATCTATCTGGGAGGTGTGTCTATCTGGGAGGTGTATCTATCTGGGAGGTCTATCTATCTGGGAGGTCTATCGATCTGGGAGGTGTATCTATCTGGGAGGTCTATCTATCTGGGAAGTCTATCTATCTTGGAGGTCTATCGATCTGGGAGGTGTATCTATCTGAGAGGTCTATCTATCTGAGAGGTGTATCTATCTGGGAGGTCTATCTATCTGGGAGGTGTGTCTATCTGGGAGGTCTATCTATCTGGGAGGTCTATCTATCTTGGAGGTCTATCGATCTGGGAGGTGTATCTATCTGAGAGGTCTATCTATCTGAGAGGTGTATCTATCTGGGAGGTCTATCTATCTGGGAGGTGTGTCTATCTGGGAGGTCTATCTATCTGGGAGGTGTGTCTATCTGGGAGGTGTATCTATCTGGGAGGTCTATCTATCTGGGAGGTGTGTCTATCTGGGAGGTGTATCTATCTGGGAGGTCTATCTATCTGGGAGGTCTATCGATCTGGGAGGTGTATCTATCTGGGAGGTCTATCTATCTGGGAGGTGTGTCTATCTGGGAGGTGTATCTATCTGGGAGGTCTATCTATCTGGGAGGTCTATCTATCTTGGAGGTGTATCTATCTTGGAGGTGTATCTATCTTGGAGGTCTATCTATCTTGGAGGTGTATCTGGGAGGTCTATCTGGAAGGTCTATAGATCACCAAAAATTGGTTTGTTTGGAAAACTTGTTGTAACTTCAAAGTCATAAAATTGAATTTTCACAGTGTTTGTAAAACTGCCAAAAAGTTGCAAAAATTCATTCAACAATTGAGTCAGCTTATTAATTGAACATGATGGCCCGGTTTTGTAAATTGTCAAAAACTGGTGTGAAACCAAATTTAATTTTTATCTATTCTCTAAAGTAAATTACTGAAATAGCCAAATTTACAAAAGGCAGTTACTTTGTATTATCATTGTCACTGCCATAAAAGGCTTGTAATGACCATTTCTTCCACCAGGTCACCATTAGCCCATAATCTGGACACAAGTAAATATGACAAAGGGTATCAACTAAGCCCCTTGGAATCATTAAAATGAAGGGCTAGGTATCTGTTATAGCAAACAAAGAATGAGCAAATACAAAATTAACCACAAATCAAGCAAGTGTTTACATAGTACATTATGAGGGCCCATCCACAGCATATTTATGTTATACTATATTTGCAAAGTAACGGTATCATAAGTGAAAACTATCAGCTTACTGAGGCCAAATTAGTTAGCCGATACAATATACAGTTGGATAGACTTGTCAAAGTTTATCAAATCATTATAATTCAACTAGAAAAACAGTTTCCATATTGTGATGCTGTGATTAATTAATGTATTTTCTAAAACCGAATTTCAATTTTCTTGATATTTTTGAGTGATTTAATATGCTCTGATATTACAACAAAACTCACAATTTTGTACGTGGCAAACCAAATCCCTGTGCTATGGGCTACCTTACATCATCTACTGACGTAGGAAATATAACTTGATAGATATTAAATGCAATGGATAAGTAATAATGATAAATAATTGTAGTAACCTACCGCAGGAGCAGCAACTAAAGCATTTATTGTGATAGATCTGCCCCATTGCTTGGCATGCATCCGTGGATTCAGCTATCAGTCCACTACAGCCATAACATATACCTACAATATTTCATTTTGTTTGTAACTTGGATAAAATTTTGATAAGAAAAATCTATCAAGATATATTTTTATCACAACTCTGACATACGAATTTCTATTACTTTTTTATTTGAAAACCATTGATTAAGTAGATTATAATTTCTAAATTCTACTTATGACTGGAGGTTGTGTCAAGACATCAAATTAAAAATTTAATTATTTATTTTTGAATAAAAAGTTAATAAATACTTTCATCTTATTGTTTCTCAAGGGCTTCACAATGGATTAATTTAACCACTAGAAGTTGAGTATACAAAAGCAATTGAAGCTGTAGATACACACTGCATTGAGCAATATACCTGCAGCGTGACAACCCTTGGGCTTTGTTTTCTTGATGAAATAGGAGAGAGAAAATTAATCTGTTATTGTTTGTTGAGCTACAATTTACAGCTATGGTGTAGTAAGACATGCGACTCTCAGTAGATAGATAACTGATGCTCACTGAAACTCACACCTTGCTCACACTACTACTAGCTAGTTAGAGTATCTTTCCTAGAATTTACAACTATCTGGCAATCAACGGTAATTAATTGATAATCGCAGGTCATTAGCACATTCTATGCACCCTCGGCAGCGGCAGCTGGTTGTCATTGCCCATTTGCATCTTTGTATCATGTGATGATTAGCAATCGACAACAAGACGCTGGAGTTCAACTAACATTTCAATAAACCCAAACATTTTTTAATGCGTTAGTTTTACTAGTAGTACTTTCAGCTGCCTACTTACAATTCTAAGCTAATTACATCGCCCTAGGCTGAGGACTATAACCATACAATTTAATTAACTCTAAATAGACATAGATAATCCAGACATTTTGACCGCTTCTCAAATGAAATTTTCAATTACTCTACAAATATGGTGGAAACTGTTGTTGGAATTTTTATGCTTCAATCCCTGTTGCACTCAGTTTCAGACAGCAATAGTCAGTACATTGTAATGGTAGCCCACAAAAATTAAAGTTTTTATTAGCTTGTGTACCCAATAACCGAACTATGCAAAAGAATGCTGAAACTAAAAAACTGGAGGGAAACATTTCATTGTATTAGCACTGGTATGTAGATGTTTATACACATTTGTATTGTAATGCTACGTAACAGCATTGCGGTCTGATTGAAACACTTGATATGATTATTTGGGCCTTTCCGAATGGAATCAATTCATGTTTTTCTTACCTCTTGCTGAAGAGAATAGCAGACAAATTGGCTGCATACTTGAAATATTCCCGAGAAGGTACGCAAATTAAGTAATGGAAAATGTAGAACAGTGTTTTGTAATCACTTCACAAATTGTAAACAGAAGATTGCAGATCTTTTGATATGAGAGCCTCTAGAATATTCTAAGCTGTATATATGTAGAGTTAAGCTAGTTAGTGTTTAAATAGAATTATACAGTTACTTACCAAATGGTTTGTGGGCCGGGGCTGACTTCTTTAGTAAGTCAGCGACGCTTTGCTGCGCTGCTTTAGACTTCTTCGGTAGATTTTTTCTTGGAGGACAGTTGCCATGATGTAAGTCACCATTACTACCATAAGGTGGGGGTGACACAGGCTCTATGTACAAATCTTGCTCTATCCTAGCCATCAATTCACTTTCAGATGCACTAGATTCCGTACTACACTTGCTAGATATCGTCAACGAATCCGCGTTATTTCTAAACGAGTCATGAGATTGGTTGGAAATATTGCTTTCGAGACTGTGTTTGGATCCGCTTGAATTAAAAAATTGTGAACTTCTTTTATATTTGTCAGTATTAGCGATATTACTATCGTACAATTCCGTGTCATTGGTTGGTGAGAGGCTGTGATGGCGTAGCAGACCAATGAGATCCGATTCTGTTTGTGGATTTCCGCATTGAAGAGCGTGACAGGGTACTTTGTCAATTCTGTTGTATGGTGGAAGGCTCGCTCCAGATATCATGGCTCCTAATCAATTGTTTTTTTACGAAATAGTTACTAAAAGTTCTGAAACAAATATTGGAAAATTTTTTCACTCATCTTACAAGTAAAATCAAAGGTTTTGTTCACAAACTGCCCTGAAGTCTACTCCCTCCAACATAGCCAGCTGCCCTTGCTACTTGTTACAAGCTAGCACTAAATACCTAGCTTGTAAGAAACTGGTCAACTGGTGCTTAGGCTATTGTCTCTGTTCACCAGCTCAATTTGGTCTTATTCAACCCAACACAAAGACAAGGTGGGCCCCAAATTTTAGCAATGAATACGTTAAGCACTTTAGTTGGTTGAATAGTTACTTTACCTACTTCAGTATGTCAGCATCTACTTATACTCACTATCAGAAAGTAGTCATAAAGCATAGTATTTACTTCATTTTTTAGTGTAAAAACTCGTTTTTTCACAAAAATAAAGTCACATCTCAAAAGATTGAAACTTTTTGCAATTTTGAAATTTACTAAAAACCAGTTAATTTAGGCTGAAATTTTAAAGCAGGAAAAATTACTTCAACTTATACATGTTACACTTTAGTGATTATTCTTAATTTTCATGGTATTCGTTTCAAAATCACGACTGGAACTTATAGAAACAGAGTAGATATACATGTAACAATTCTGTTTCTACAATACATACCTTGCAGCAAGTTTTATTCACACCAAAGCAACTATAATGAGCTGTCTATCTCACTTGCTGTGCTCAAAGTAGTACAACTTGCAGACTATTGCATTGAGGAGGCTTAAAATTTTCTTAGAAAGATAGATGCATTCTATTCGAAGAGCGAGCAACAATAGATTGGGATGAGTTGAACGTACATAACCTATCCTATGAGCTTTCTTGTATGCATTGCCTCAATCAGGGTGCTGAATGAACTCCAAGTAATGAGTAGCCTGAACTTTATAGAATAGTCGTTGATGATTGTACAATAAAACTATTCGTAGTTATGCGGTATGGTTCCCGGACTTCATTACGATTTCACAAGCGTATTGATGGAGTTACCCTCTCTATCATTGAACAAAATACACAACTCTAAAACTTTATCTACACAGAAGTCACATGAAATAAATGAAAACAAAACAAAACAAAAACGAACAAAATTGCCCATAAAAGTCTATCAGTCTTTGATAATAACTCAATTGAGCGCCTTAAACACTGGAATAAAATTTATAATTTTACTTATAGGTGCAACATTCTTTTTGCTTCTTGTTATTGGGGAAAGATACACTTCTCAGCCATCTTTACATTGCCAGCTATGCCGGAGTTGCCCATTTCCTAGTGTTTTTTTTTCTCACCAGGTCAATTGTGTACAACTATTTGCTCATTGTGTGTATCATTCAATCATTTTTGTTCATGAAAAACTGAGGAATTCAAAATGCAGAAAATCAAGGTGCAGACCGAAGATGCTATTCAAAAGATCAAGGTAATAGCCAAATTTGAGACCACGCCATCACCGACCAATAATAATAATAATAATAACAATAATAATAATAATTAATATTAAAAAAATAAATAATATATAATAATAGTAATTAATTGATAATAATAGTTTATTATTATCATTTATTATAACTATTATTATAAAATAATCGTAACAAGTAAGTAATAATAATTAAAATAATGATAATAATAAATAATTATAGATAGTAGTAGTAGTAGAGGTATGATCTGATGATGATTGATAATTAATAATAATAATAACAAATTTATTATTATTATGATTATCATCAACCCAATTAAATAATAAATAATAATACCAAAATTCAATGAATAATCATGATGACTCACTACTATCAATTAGTGTTAATTTAAGATTGACAATTATTAATAATGTAGCGTCCACAAACTGATCAGGAAATATGACGTCACACGTCAAAAGCATCGATATAAATATTTGTAGCACCTATTTTTTTTCAGTTTCCAAATATTCGGTAATTACTAAATTTTTAATAACTTGGGACCACAGGCTGCTAGAAACAAAATTTTAAAAGGGTTTAATAGGAAACAATATGCCGAACAAGATTAACCAATCACTGCACTGCTTACAAATGTGTATGCTTGAGAAAAGATGCTTGAAAACCACGTTTAAAACGAGAAAATTCCCAGTGCGCCGATGGACCATATGATGTTAGTTTATGTTATATCACTAGCCTGTCTTATTACCGACCTGTTGATATACTATTTGTTATAGATCCTTTACATCTGGAGGTAGGAAAATAGATTTAATAATTTCCTTGCCAAATAAAAACGTAATTTTTTTAAATATATATTATCATGAAGCAATTAGTAACTAACCGCAAATTAATTACGCTCGCTTGGTCTTGCGTCACGGATTTCACTCTAATGTATCAATAATGAGGCGTAAAACTAACCGCAGTGCGAACATGAAACAAAGTAATTTTTTTGCTGAGAGGGTCATTTTTAAAACTCATTTTCTCAGTAACTATCAATGAGAGACACAAAAGTTTACTACTATTGTGGCTGCAAGATATGATTCTACGCCATGATATGTTTTTTAACGTCCCAAGGCTGATTTGAAAAATATGTTTGTATTGGCTAAATAATGTAGGAAATATATAGTTGTTTGTTCGTTGTACAGCAATACTAGTAGTAGTATGGTAGATTTTCTGTAAGTAATTTTTTTTGCAACGATGACGCTTCCATCGTCATTGTTGCAGTTATATTCATGCAATGTATACTTGGTCGCATAGTTTAATCATCATGTATGGTTCAAATTTTAAACTGTGAATGGCTTGCATATTTTTAACCTGATGTAGAGAAGGTACTTCCACTAGTTAACGCTTAGTAGAAAATAGCAGTTGGTAGAGAGAAAGAGAGCCAGTAATGGTAGTCTGAACTTGATAAAAGTAATCCTGTTTTGGTTATCTGATGATGATTCGTTCGGATTTATTAATAATGTCTTGTCCTATATCCTACTACATTTTAATAATATTATTCATCTGCATAAAGTTATTTCAATTATTTTGATAGATAGATAAATTTTATGTTCATTTTCAGCCTGCGTTGCGATATTTATGATCCCTGTAAGTTTGATCTTGTCAGCATGCCTATGCTAGGATTGTTAGTCAACTAACCGATGTTGTAATTCTGCAGTGGCTTTTAAACGTCTGCACACTTGCCAGAATTATATTTAGTTTAATTTCTCTGAGATGCACCCATTAATGATGATCTAATGCAAGTTTACACAGAGTTTCCTAGTGAAATTAATGCTTACTGTGGTCTAGTTTTGGTTCTCCTATTGTTTCCTGGTTCTGAACAATCAATTTTAATAACGATTTGATTGCCCATCTTTATTTCTCATTTTATATTTATTTAGAGTCTTCAGAATCAATTGCAACAGTCAATCATGACTTCGCCTAAAAAGTTGCGGGACTTGATTCGAGAAATTCGTGCTGCTAAAACGCAAGCGGAGGAACGCGCGGTTGTCAACCGTGAGACAGCTGATATCAGAAATAACTTTCGTGATGAAGACAGCACGTACAGATGCCGAAACGTAGCCAAGCTATTGTACATTTATATGCTTGGCTATGATGCTCATTATGGACAGGTAGATATTTCGCTATTGCTCATAATCGTTTGATGACAGTGTTGCTTTCATCATCATAATGTAAGATATGCACTTGTACATACTATCATTACCAGAAGATTTCTGTTGAAGATTTATCATTTCTATTATATATTTATTGCTTACTAGCTGGAATGTATGAAGTTGATAGCCTCCCCAAGATTTACAGACAAAAGAATTGGATATCTGGGTGCTATGCTGTTACTGGATGAGAGAACAGATGTTCATATTTTGGTTACCAATTGCCTAAAGAGGTGTGTATGTAGTCTACCGGATACATCTTATCTCTTCTCAATTGTCTTGTCTTTTCATTGTTTTCAATTTTTATCATTTAGTTGTCAGATTGACGTCTCTCAAAGAATACATTTTTCCCCCGTAGTGTCAGTTTTTGTGAGATTAACCTCTTGTGTACGTATTGGCAGTGACTTGAACCACAATACTCAATACATAGCTGCATTAGCTCTGTGTACGCTGGGTAACATCGCCTCTCCTGAGATGGGAAGGGATCTAGCTGGTGAAATAGAGAGGGTTATTAAATCGTCCAACGCCTATTTGAAGAAGAAAGCGATACTGTGCGCAGTGAAGATTGTTAGAAAGGTAAATGTCTGGTCTGCCTTGCAAAGGAAGCAGTTATTATGTTACTAGTAAAGAGTTCTGTAAGCATTCAATAGTTTTACGCGCAATACATTGGAGTTGTTCTATCTAACTAGCCATTGTTATTGTACTCAACTCAGCTCAACTGGTCTGTAGGGAATATACTGAGTAAGTTGTACATTGACTGACTATTGTGTGCTTCAGGTACCCGAGTTGATGGAGATGTTTATACCGTGTACTAGGTCTTTACTAAATGAGAAGAACCACGGAGTACTACTCAGTGCAGTAGCTCTTATAACTGAGATGTGTAGACTTAGTCCTGACACTCTCAACCACTTCAGGAAGGTTGGTAGTGCTTCATTTGCTTTGTTCTTCCGACATATACATGTAGTAGAGTAGTAGGTGCACTTTGTTGTGAGTTCTACTTAGCATCTGTTCATTTTGTCCACATGGAAAACTATCAGGTTATATTGGTAGTGAAATTTGATATGCAGTCAGGCATATCTGATGAGCTAACTGATAACACAGTGTGTAGTTGCTGCAGTTACTGCAAGCAGATTGTCACTGGCAACGCCCCCTTGCCTCAACTGTGACAGCTGTTAGGTGCCATTTTTGATTGATCAAGCAATCTATTCATGAAGATACACAGTTGCATCATACACTGTGTCACTCTGATAGTTTGTGTGTGCTGTTTTAGTCAGTGCCCCTGTTAGTACGAATACTAAAGAACCTCATCATGGCTGGCTACTCACCTGAACATGACGTGTCAGGTATTAGTGATCCGTTTCTGCAGGTAATTCTGTAGTTGTCTTCTCTCTTGTTAACTGGGTATCCCTCTTTTTACCCTGTCTTGTACAGGCACTTTTTACAGGCACCGTGTATAGACACTGTATACAGACACTGTGTACACACACTGTACACAGGCACTAAATGTAATGCATTTTATTGTCTTCTCTTTTTTTTAAAATGAATATTTATTATCGATGTTTCATGTCTACATCACTATATCAAATATTGTCCATATGCAACGAGTCAAGCCTCTATGCTTTTCCTCTCATATAAACTCAATTTGTTTTTTTTTTTAAACGTTTCAGCAAATAATGATTTACAGTTTTTTCACTTGGATATATAATCGTAAGTCTAATCTGCAGTCACCTGCAAGCAATTGAAATTCTGTTGAGTTATTTTAATTCAAAACCTTCAATTTGAAATCTGATAATTTGGAGTTATGCTTCCCTCGTTTTATACAACTCAATAAAGAAAATGTTCAGCTGATCTCTCTATCCTATAATGTATGTGAAGTCTGTCTACTCAAAAGATAGTAAGCCATCTATGTCTATGTGTGTTATCTACTCCCATTCACCTGTGTTGTTCATCTCCTGTAGACGAGAATACTGAAGCTACTAAGTCTCCTTGGCAGTCACAACGATGAGGCTAGTGAGACTATGAATGACATCCTTGCACAGGTCGGTTTTGCTTCTCTACACTTGACTGCTGGTCTGTGTACAGAGCATATGATGGGTTGTATTATTGTGTGCAGGTGGCAACCAACACTGAGAGCAGTAAGAATGTAGGAAATGCTATCTTGTACGAGACATGCAGTACTATCATGGAGATCAACTCCGAGAGTGGCCTCAGGGTTCTAGCCGTCAACATCCTCGGTAGATTTCTTCTCAACAATGACAAAAATATTAGGTAGGTACAGCCTCTGCATCCTTGGCTACTGGATATTGTATCTAGTGATGTGTAACTAATTATTATCTAGTAGTGCTTGAGCGGAGGCAGCGGCTGTAGATGCTAGTGGCAGCATGTGCGGATAGGTGGTGTGTGACATTAGATGTAGTGTATACTGTAAACAGCAGTGAGTGTGCAGTCGCAGTCAGGCCCAGCAGTTTCTACTTACTGAATATTACCTGAAGATCTTACTGATTGAGAGTTCGTGTGAGCAGTTGGGGAGGAGTGAGAAATAGATTTTGAAGAGCTGAAGTCTTTAGAGACGGGCTACATTTTACGGTAGAAGTAGAATGTGAAGGAGCATATTTGAATACTACCAGCATAGTGCATGCATTTGAATACTACCAGCATAGTGCATGCATTTGAATACTACCAGCATAGTGCATGCATTTGAATACTACCAGCATAGTGCATGCATTTGAATACTACCAGCATAGTGCATGCATTTGAGATTACATGCACTACACTACCAGTATAATGCATGTATATTTCGAATGGGCCATGACAAACTACATTCTGTTTATTTAGTATTGTTTTGTTTTTGTTCTAGTAAAATACAGGTGTAATAATTTAGATTTATTTATTGTTGTTGGTTGCCTCTACTGGTATCATTTCAATACCGAGAGAGCAACTCTGCATTTTTTTTTCTACCGACTAACTTGAAAGATATTGAACAAAGTTTACTCCGAACTCTACATCTGAAATCATTTAATATAAAGTGATGTGAGCTGTGTTGAAGTGGCATCTAGCCAATAGTGAATGCTGGTGGTGAATTATTCTCCATTACTCAATGTGGGATGTGGCAAGTCTGCAAAAGCAATAACAATCATTTGAATCTCTTGTTTGTCGCGGAGCATCACATGTTACTGTTGTTTTGTATATCTATTCTTAGCATGAGAACTAGGATGGTTATATTAGAGCTACACGGTGTTTCGGTCTCATTCGGTCCGATGTCGTTGGAACGCACAAAATTTAACGGTTGACTATTTCCATAGACATCGGTTGACATCGAATGTTTCTACTTTTTTGGTGCAACTCTGTGACATTCGGTGTCATTGAAACAATTGAGCTTGGAGACTACGGTCCATAGATGTCTCAGTTATATGTAGCATAGTTTGTATCGTTAGTAGTGTATGACCTGCAGTGCGAACTTCTATCAAATGTGTTGTAGGTACGTAGCATTGAGTACTTTGCTAAAGGTAATCAATGTAGACCACAATGCAGTGCAGAGACACAGAAGTACTATAGTCGATTGCCTCAAAGATGTAGACATCACCATTAAGAAGTATGTATACTACTTACTACTAGCTCACTCGTAGGCTTTCTGTGTTGGTGGTCACCTCTGGCTTTTGTTATCGGCCTTCAATCAAATAAATCCCTTTTTGGTTTATACCGGTCCATCGATTTAATGAAAGCGTTCTTTGGTTTGTTCTTTCTATTAGCTAGCTCTGTCACAGCTAACAAAACCTCATTTGTGTTTGTCTATCTAAACCATTCTATATATTATATATGTGCAAAACAATCTATATATTATATACTGTATATATATAAACCATTATATATACTGTATGTGTATATTGTACTGTATACTGTATGTATATACTGTAGTGTATACTTTATGTATATACAGTACTGTATACTGTATGTATACACTGTACTGTATACTGTATGTATATACTGTACTGTATACTGTATGTATATACTGTACTGTATACTGTATGTATACACTGTACTGTATATTGTATGTATACACTGTACTGTATACTGTATGTATACACTGTACTGTATACTGTATGTATACACTGTACTGTATACTGTATGTATACACTGTACTGTATACTGTATGTATACACTGTACTGTATATTGTATGTATACACTGTACTGTATACTGTATGTATACACTGTACTGTATACTGTATGTATACACTGTACTGTATACTGTATGTATACACTGTATTGTATACTGTATGTATACACTGTACTGTATACTGTATGTATACACTGTACTGTATATTGTATGTATACACTGTACTGTATACTGAACGTGTATATACTGTAATGTGTACTGTATGTATATACTGTATACTGTATGTATATACAGTACTGTATACTGAACGTGTATGTTACAGGCGAGCAATGGAGCTCAGTTTTGCACTGATCAACGAGAACAATGTGAGAGGCATGATTAAGGAGCTGTTAGAGTTTATAGTCAACTGTGATGATGAGTTTAAGGCAGACGCTGCCTCTAACATAGTCCTCGCTGCTGAGAAGTATGCCCCAAATAAGAGATGGCACATGGACACAGTACTCAAGGTGTCTCTCTCTACCCGTGTGTACCTCAGTTATGTCTGTGTCCAGGTTGTCCCTGTTATATAGTTGATGTATGTATGAGGTATACATTGCAGGTACTTACATCTGCTGGTAATCACCTCAGAGATGATGTAATATACAGCATGTGTCAGCTTGTAGCTAACACCAGTGAGCTGCACCAATACAGGTGAGTGTATGCTCTACTACACCAATACAGGTGAGTGTATGCTCTACTACACCAATACAGGTGAGTGTATGCTCTACTACACCAATACAGGTGAGTGTATGCTCTACTACACCAATACAGGTGAATGTATGCTCTACTACACCAATACAGGTGAGTGTATGCTCTACTACACCAATACAGGTGAGTGTATGCTCTACTACACCAATACAGGTGAGTGTATGCTCTACTACACCAATACAGGTGAGTGTATGCTCTACTACACCAATACAGGTGAGTGTATGCTCTACTACACCAATACAGGTGAGTGTATACTCTACCACACCAATACAGGTGAGTGTATGCTCTACTACACCAATACAGGTGAGTGTATGCTCTACTACACCAATACAGGTGAGTGTATACTCTACCACACCAATACAGGTGAGTGTATACTCTACTACACCAATACAGGTGAGTGTATGCTCTACTACACCAATACAGGTGAGTGTATACTCTACCACACCAATACAGGTGAGTGTATGCTCTACTACACCAATACAGGTGAGTGTATGCTCTACTACACCAATACAGGTGAGTGTATACTCTACTACACCAATACAGGTGAGTGTATGCTCTACTACACCAATACAGGTGAGTGTATGCTCTACTACACCAATACAGGTGAGTGTATGCTCTACTACACCAATACAGGTGAATGTATGCTCTACTACACCAATACAGGTGAGTGTATGCTCTACTACACCAATACAGGTGAGTGTATGCTCTACTACACCAATACAGGTGAGTGTATGCTCTACTACACCAATACAGGTGAGTGTATGCTCTACTACACCAATACAGGTGAGTGTATGCTCTACTACACCAATACAGGTGAGTGTATGCTCTACTACACCAATACAGGTGAGTGTATACTCTACCACACCAATACAGGTGAGTGTATGCTCTACTACACCAATACAGGTGAGTGTATGCTCTACTACACCAATACAGGTGAGTGTATACTCTACTACACCAATACAGGTGAGTGTATGCTCTACTACACCAATACAGGTGAGTGTATGCTCTACTACACCAATACAGGTGAGTGTATACTCTACCACACCAATACAGGTGAGTGTATACTCTACTACACCAATACAGGTGAGTGTATGCTCTACTACACCAATACAGGTGAGTGTATACTCTACCACACCAATACAGGTGAGTGTATGCTCTACTACACCAATACAGGTGAGTGTATGCTCTACTACACCAATACAGGTGAGTGTATACTCTACTACACCAATACAGGTGAGTGTATGCTCTACTACACCAATACAGGTGAGTGTATGCTCTACTACACCAATACAGGTGAGTGTATGCTCTACTACACCAATACAGGTGAATGTATGCTCTACTACACCAATACAGGTGAGTGTATGCTCTACTACACCAATACAGGTGAGTGTATGCTCTACTACACCAATACAGGTGAGTGTATGCTCTACTACACCAATACAGGTGAGTGTATGCTCTACTACACCAATACAGGTGAGTGTATGCTCTACTACACCAATACAGGTGAGTGTATGCTCTACTACACCAATACAGGTGAGTGTATACTCTACTACACCAATACAGGTGAGTGTATGCTCTACTACACCAATACAGGTGAGTGTATGCTCTATTACACCAATACAGGTGAGTGTATGCTCTACTACACCAATACAGGTGAGTGTATGCTCTACTACACCAATACAGGTGAGTGTATGCTCTACTACACCAATACAGGTGAGTGTATGCTCTACTACACCAATACAGGTGAGTGTATGCTCTACTACACCAATACAGGTGAGTGTATACTCCACCACATTATACATATGTGCACACATCTCTACACTACCCTAGATATTATATGTTTGTATTTTGTAACATTTGCATTGGTGTGTGTGTCTTATTCTAGTTCACCCCACACAGCTGGGGTCAATGATGTTTTAATGTCTATTACTACATGTATTGTGTACAGCGTACCAGTATGTATTGTAGTGTACAGTGTGCTAGTATGTATTGTAGTGTACCAGTATGTATTGTAGTGTACCAGTATGTATTGTAGTGTACCAGTATGTATTGTATTGTAGTGTACAGAGACTTTTCCTTGCACTAAAAGATGATCCCAGTCAGCAATCTCTGTCCCAAGTAGCGTGCTGGTGTGTGGGAGAGTATGGAGATGTGTTGGTACACGGTACATCGGAGGAAGCAGACCCTATACAGGTAGTGTGTTGGCTCTACCACACAAATATATATATATATCTATATGTATATTTATTGGTTGTCTGTGCAGGTATCTCACCTGTAACAATTGCCTTACTTTTGTTTCTTTTTTGTCATTGAACCGCGAATCTAGCGGCAGGTATTTACTACAGTGGTTAGTGGTGGCATGTCACAGATTCAAAGGCTATTAACTAGTCGGAGTTGTCTGTTCTTTAGTGTCAAAGAGTGCTAAATAGTCAACCAAAATAATAAAAATAATCATAAATCGTTTCTTTCTTGTTTTATTTCATTTCAAAATCAGTATTTATTTGCAATCTATATTTTTCAATGTTTTTCCGGTCAAATAACCTGTAATTTAGATTTGAAAATCATTGTCATTGATAACATCAACGGTGCCAACAATGCAAATCTGGCGTTTTCTTTTCTTCACAAATACATTTTATATAATGATATTTTGAATCTTTTGATATTATTTGATTTGAAATTAATTATTTTGATTGTAATATTGCTTTAGTTTTTGAGATATTGGACATGTAATTTATCATTTGAATGCCAGTGTGTACATAATAGCAAACCTATCAATAATAAATTAACGTGCTGACTCAACTAAAACATCTCCAAAAAAATTGAAAATAACTGCAAACCTAATTTTCTATGCTCCTGAAAGTCTGTGCACAATGACTATTACTGGGATGCCCTCCTATCCAAACAAGCCAAATTTTTGGCAGCTCCACTTTATGTCCTTATATAGAGCTTGTTACGTATCAAAAAAAGATTGTGTACGAATCGGCATCTATCACGCATATATTATAGATGAAATTAACGAGAGCACAACTTCGTAAAAACAATTTCATGGTAAAAATCCCTAGAATTAGATCAGTTAAGTTTAATTCAGCCCAAAATCAGTGACATATCTCCTTTAAGGTGCAGTCTGCCTTTATACTAGTTAACATTCGTTAGCTTCAATAAACTTGTTAGTGAGTGGACCAGTTCTGACCAACATCACTAGTTACAGCACTCCAGAGATATAAGGAGTTATCTTTCTAATGGGTAGACAACTCACAGTCGCCTGCACTCAAACCTGATTTCACTCTGGCGATTTATTTACTTACTGTGTGAACTGTATATTTATTTATTGTTTAGATATACACAGTGCATTGTATACACGGTACTCTAGGTACTTTATACACTATGTACTGTATACACTGTATACTTACTATATACTGTACACACACACGCTGATCATATGCTGCAGGTAACTGAGAATGAAGTACTAGATGTGTTAGAGAAGACGCTAGTGTCCAGTCTGTCTACTGTTATATCTAAGGAATATGCACTGAATGCTTTAGTCAAACTCAGCACCAGGTTTAATCAAACAGTAGAGTAAGTCTCCATCTACTTGCTAATCACTTGTACAAGTGCATACAAGTGCAGTATTGTATTACACCTACTGCTGCTCTCTGATGTGGAAGGTAAGTAATGGTTGTACGCTCTATTACAGGAGAGTCAAGTCTATAGTCCATCCCTATTCATCATCTACTGAGATTGAGCTACAGCAGAGAGCAGCTGAGTTCTCTCATCTCTTTGGTACCTTCTCTGACCTGCGCAGTGGATTGCTGGAGAGGATGCCTCTAGTTGGTAAGCATTGTTGGTCTATCGTATGTGGTAGATGTTGTAGTTATTATATGTAGGTTATATGTGGTTTACAGAAAGTATACTTTTATGTAGAACCAAAGTCCACTCTAGTCAACGGACAAGGTGAGGAGTTGTCTACACAACAGGGAGCTGATTTATTGGGTGGTGGAGTTAGTCCTGTAAAAGAAGCTGCACCCAATAGTTTAACACAACCAGCAGCCACTGAGCAGGTAAGTCCCCTTTTATAATACTATTTTACTAACCGCCCCAGCGTCTACTTGTGGTGATAGGGCAGATATCTTATGTACTGACTGTTATTTTAGAGCTCAAGTATTCTAGACCTGTTAGGAGATATGTCCTCCACTCCGGCCCCTGTCCCTTCAGCTGTGCCTATTGGTGGAGGAGGAGATATCCTTGACCTACTGGGTGGTTCAACCAGTGCTCCTAGTACTACCGGTGAGTGGCAGTTGTATTCTCTTGGTCCTCTAGTCTGCCTTTGGTAGTAGCAATAAATAATGTTAGATGTGTCACGGTGTCTTCTGTAGCTGGTATGAACAATTCCATGGACCTATTGAACAGTCTTGGGCTGGGAACTAGTGCTCCTCCCACTAATATGGGACAACAATCAATGATGAATGACTTTGGTTTAGGAACTTTCTCTACCCCTACTACTAATGGTGAAGGTATTAATCCACTCCGTACTTGTCTGTTTGTGGCAAAGGTGTGATGGCCCTTTCCTCCATATGGCTGGCTTGATATTACTTGCGGTGTTGTAGTATTTTTGGAGTTGTGCTCCTATACAAGTGCAGACAATTCCTTAAACATGATAAATATACTTTTTATGACGAGTTGTCTTTAGCATTTTTTGTTAGCCTCGTCAGTTTCTTGTACAGTTGATACAATCTAATGGAAGGATGAGATATTTCGAAGGATCAAAGGCAACGGCTCAAATTGCTGTAAACATTGTGTTCTCTCCTGTCATCTACCGTGTAATTGGTTTATTTGTTCTCTCCTGTCATCTACCGTGTAATTGGTTTATTTGTTCGATAATGCTATACTTGCAGCTCCAGCAGTGCAGTCCATAGAAGGCTACAATAAGAATGGACTTGCCCTCAACTTTGACTTTGAAAGGTCAGCCGGCAGTCCTGACGTAACTGTAACCATGACAGCCACGAACAACGGAAATAGTGAATTAACTGACTTTGTCTTTCAAGCGGCGGTACCAAAATCATTCCAGCTCAATCTACAGCCACCATCTGGCAACAAAATAGCAGCGTTTGGCCTCGGAAACGTTAATCAACGCATGATTATTAAAAATCCAAATAAGGTAGGGAATTGGTAATCCACCGTTGCCCTAAAATGCGTTATTATAGTTATTACCTCTACAGTATATCATACTACTACAGTGTACCATATCTCTACAGTATATCATACCACTACAGTATATCCTGCCACTGCAGTGTACCATATCTCTACAGTATACCATACCACTACAGTATATCATACCACTACAGTATATTGTACCACTACAGTATATCATACCACTACAGTATATCGTACCTCTACAGTATATCATATCTCTACAGTATATCATACCACTACAGTATATCATACCACTACAGTATATCATACCACTACAGTATATCCTACCACTGCAGTGTACCATATCTCTACAGTATACCATACCACTACAGTATATCATACCACTACAGTATATTGTACCACTACAGTATATCGTACCGCTACAGTATATCATACCTCTACAGTATATCGTATCAACAATGCAGGAGGGTACATAGAGTGCTCTTATGAAACAATTATTTGTGACAGTGTGTTCTTTTGCGGCATAGTGAATCCATAACCGGCCTGGAGCCAAAAGTGTACTATACTCAGCCATGCTTCGTTTTTAGCTGCGTTTTCACTGTACATTTATTATTGTCTTAAAGGGCAGAGCCTAAACTCAGCTGGCAAGTGTGAACAGTGCACATGTTAGCGATTTCACAATTGATGGCAGTTTTTTCATTGGGCACTGATGAAGCTCTGTTATTATCGGCCTGTTTAGCCAATCAACATCCACAACACAGCTTTTCAATTTTATGCTCTGATAGAAACTTGCAGCTACTTTCTCAGATAAATTGTGAGCAAATTTTTTTGAGTAAAATAATCAAGTGAGCATTCTAGTTGTTATCAATAAAATGACAACTAAAAACTGTGATTATAATAAATGATTACATTAAAAAGTGGTATTATGTATTGTTAATAGCAAATTATATTTGTCATTATTTATTAATATTTGTTCTTTATTTATTATGACTGATGGAGTAAAAAACTGCTATAATCCACCAAAAAGCTCTGGTTACATAAAATAATATGTTATATTATTGATAATAATACGATGCTGTAAATATTATCCATAGACTGCGCTTGCGCTGTGTTGACAACTGTCAAGGCCATGTGATGGTCACGAAAATTGCAAAAGTGAACTTTTAAAAACAATTGAGAGTGCAACTCTTGATTCTCAGCAATAATTGTGTTGCCGATTATCATATACATGTATAGTGTGATATGATTCATTGTTTTAATCCAGTTGTTTTGTTGCAGCAACAATTGAAGCTTCGCTTGCGGCTGCAGTTCAAGCGAGATGGCAGTCCAGTCAGTGAGATACACGATATGACTAACATACCTGAGGCTGCTTGGCACTGAGTTTCACTTTTTCTTTACAAATTTATATGCCTGAGCATGCTCAATGGACACTAGCTGGTAGCCATGGATGTTTGACTGCAGATATTGTGTATACTGTACAATGCCTAGGGTCGTATGTAATACCCAACTACACATTCCACTGTTTGTGTTGTTCCACCGCAAGGACATGAAGGTGCTACCAATGGTAATAAACCACATAATTACTCCCTCGTCGTTGTCCCATACAAGTCCAAACCATTACCTACCAGATTCATATTATTGTTTGTCATTATTTGGGCAACACATAGTGATTTCTCCCCCCCCCCCCCCCCTCCCTCAGTGTTCCATTAGTTGTGCAGTGCAGACAAATCTTACCTGGTGATGTTCTCCATGTCTTTGTCTACTGTTTTGTGTGCCCTGCAGAGCAACTCACTTTTGTCAATCTATTGTGAGACAGATTTACAAATTTTTTATTGCAAAACTATTTTTGCTTTTATTGTCGTTTTTCATATCCGCTGACTGGTAAAAGTAATGTCATCATAAAAAGTCAGTCAAAATACAGATTATTACTGGTTAATTATAATTATTGGTATATTAGAATGATGACTAATATTTATTTATAATACAATATGAACAATGTAGCATTTACCACCCATCATAAATAATGACGAATGTAGATTAGCAATACACTAAAAAGGATGTTACCAGATCTGACCCAAAAGAGTTAGGAAATGAAATACAGAGACGTAACATGAAAACATTTTTTTTGCACATCAATTAAAAATTTCAATAATGCATCAACATGATTATCAAAAATGATGTGACCAGACAAATCGACAACAAATGTTAGGGTTAGTAAGAAATGAACAATAGAGATAATAGAGTTAACAACTTGGAGTTTAATTTTCATCGTGCTGCTGAGTATAATCACTAGGGGCAGGGTCTCGCTGGTACTCGGGTTTGTGAACCAAATAAGTGACTAGCCAGCCATACATCACCAGGCAAACACACATGAAGTTGATAGTGTAAGCCTCTCTAGTCCTTTGGTTGTAGTCGCTACAAGACATGTAGGAGAACATGTCAATTATTTTGAATAACAAAAGAATTAAAAAGTAATTCCCATGAGAATAGCTCGGGTGAAATTATATAATTTCACCCGAGATAAACTTCTATTTAAATGTTACCAATATGTACATTAATAAAGTTACGCATCTCTGCTGGTATAAATTGGTCGATGGGTATATTGAATATCCAAGCTGGGTAATACCATTAAGTAAAACCTGGAAACTTTTTGTAGCAGTGTGAATGAATTTCTGGCGATAAAAAAATCATTACTAGTAATATAATTTCAAATAATGGTACATGGAAGTTGTATCCTCAAACTGTAAAGTAAACACAACTCCCAATAAAACTTACGTTAATTTAAATCCAATGTTCTCCATAGTTCCCATCAGGGCTGTAGCTATTGCCATAACAAAAATGGTTACACCCCAATAACGATGAAGTGACATATACCAGATCTTCAGCGCCTCACTCAATTGTGGGAACAGATAGAAGATAAATCCCAAAACAAACTGTAAAATAAAAATGGCATGTACTTTTCAAGTAATGCAAAATCAGCATACCAGTATGAACAGTTTGGATATAAAAGTAAAAGGTGGACTAGCTGGTAGCTATCGGTACGAATCCGTGATGCTTTTTAATGTTTCTGCAAAAGACCTTACGTAAACATATTCATTTGCTTTTTGCCCCTGGCATCGTGGCTGAATATCGAAAGACCATATACGTCATCCATTTGTTAATTTTAATATTCCTATCATTGTCCAATTGAAACAAAAAAGAAACTTTCCTAAACTTTGTAATACGGAAGGTATTAATGCCACAACCATTTTGCAAACTACTCACTCTTTTTAGTCATGACAGAAATGAAGCACCAATTTAAAAAAGCGATTGCTTTGAGACGAGTATTGAACTGTCCTATTTTACAAGTTAATACTGAGACAGTTATAGTATGCAACGGTGTCAATTTCAAACCACCACTAGTGTGACAGGCAAATAGAAAAGAATTGAAACACAAATTGCTGTATGATACTAGGTGTGAATTAACTTCAGCAGAGCAAAGCTAGCAAGCGTCAAATACTTGATTAAAAACACTTTTTGTGTCACCGACTGACACACAATTCACTAGTTGGAGTTATCTGTTCTTTAGTGCAACGAAGTGCTAAATAGTTTCAACCAAAATAATAAAAATAATCATAAATTAGTTTCGATTTATTTTTTATTGTACTTTAAAATCATTATTTATTAATAACCTATATTGTCTAATTTTTTTTCAGTCAAATAACATGTAATTCAGAATTGAAAGTTGTTGTTGTTGATAACAACAACGATGCCAACAATGAAAATCTGGCGTGTTCTTCTTCACAAATAAATTCTAAATAATGGTAATTGGAATCTTTTGATATTATTGGATTTCAAAATAACTTTTTCAACTGCAATATTGCTTTAGTTTTTGAGATATTGGCCATGTAATTTATCACGTGAATGCCAGTGTGTGCATAATAGCAAACCTATCAATATCAAACTAAAATCTTGATAACTACAAAACCTCCAAAAAATCTGAAAATATTAATTGCAAACCTAATTTTGTATGCTCGTGAAATTCGGTGTACAATGACTATTACTGGGAGGCCCTCCTTCTATCCAAACAAGCCAGACTTTCACATCCCGCTTTATGGCCTTAGATAAGCTGCTGCGTATCAAAGAAAATTGCGTACGAGTCAGCATTTATTGCATTTATGCTATAGATAGAATTGAGAGCACAACTCCAAAAAAGGTTTTTCGGTTAAAATCACCAGAATTAGATAAATTAGGTTTAATTCAGCCAAAAAACGGTTGCATAGCTCCTTTGAGCATAATTGAGAATCTGTTTGAGTGAAATAACTAACTGGCCACTACTTGCCATCGAAAACTTGTCATAAATTTCAACAGTTGCATCAAAACAGTATGACTGGTAATGGATTTTAGAGTCAAGGGGCTCTCTGGTAAATTACCAATGAGGTAAGTGAACCTAAAACAAAAGTTTAACTAACATTTGATAAACGACTCTAAAATTTGTGATTTAGTCTTTTTGCAAAAACACAGTTTACTTTTACAAAGGTAAAACCAATGCCACTCAATATCTGTCACTCACTAAATAGTAACAGAGAGCGGTACCTGCATGCTAAACATTATGACAGTGGCTAGACCAAGCCAGCTGTGTATGCTGTAGAGATTAGCTATTCCTTCATCTCTGTGTGAACTGAACACTGCATCCAGCCCAACCACTGAGAATCCAAACGCAGCCAGTTGCATAACCATGTGAAGAACTTTGATGAATATCTTTTTCTCATTGCGAAACACTCTGTACACAAGAATGGCTGCAAATAAAATATAGCGTATTAAGAATGACTGCAAATAAATTGGTAGCATATCAAAATTGTTTTTTTTGAAAACTGATAACACAGATAGGAAACCTGGGAGGGGTATGAAATATATCGTTCACATTCTATGAGATTGATTACATTGTGTCTGTTGCCATATAGATCAGATTGCACTTTTATCATCGTACAACGAGGTTGTTATTGGATTTATCTGAAGCCTAAGGACCCAACTCTTTTTGATCACCAGTGAGAAAAACAAGGACTTAACACTGTTTGATCACCAGTGAGAAAAAGGTCAAGGACTTAACAATGTTTGATCACCAGCGAGAAAAAGGTCAAGGACTCAACACTGTTTGATCACCAGTGAGAAAAAGGTACCAATGTTTTCAGCTAATCAAAAAAATTAACCCATTCGAATTATATTGGGTCTAATAGAAACGACAGACTGTTTTCAGATAAACAGAATGTTGGAACCATCAAATACTTGAAAAGAATCAAATCATTTTTTCCTATAAAGCCATTTAATGTGCCAGATATCACTTTACTCTTAGCTTAAACCTTTGCCAAACATGAAAGCTGCTGACATTTTTGACGCTAACTAAAAATAAATAAATGAATATGTTGGCTGGAATGTTTCATGTGAGAGAAATGTCGGACAACAACACTGACAGATGGTTGAAAAGATCAATCTTAGGATAGGAGAGTCCAAACCTGCACGACCCATCACATGAGCTATCCAGGGTTCAAATGCTTACATAACCATGTAAATCACATGATCGGTATAATATAGACTATAGAGCAATCATCTCTCCGGTTAAACATTTGTAACCAAAACCACCTAGAGCTAGGGCTGACTGGAAACAAAGTAACAGAGTACAGCTCACAGCCGGTTAGTCAATGTGTCGATACAGAGTAAACGGTTAACTATCAGACATACATAGTAGTACAGTATTCCCACACACAATGATACCAGCACCAGCTGTCCAATTTTCTCCTTATCACCACTCAAATGTTAGTCGAGTAGCTCGTGCATGATGAGAGATATCTATGGGCTATTGTAGAACTAGTAGCTAGTAGTAAGACATCCATGGCAAACTTACCGTCTCCATACATGAAGATCATTCCAACCACCATGAACACCGGATGATAGTTAAATTTATATTCATTTTTATATCCCCATCCAAAACCTCCTTGGAAACTTGCCATCCATGTGATCATCAGCACCACACCCAACACTCCAACTATCTGTGCCAATATCACCAGAAGTATGAACTTCTTCCTTCCATCCATATTGAGTTTACACTACAACGCACATAAACTATATGAGATACTAGCAACCCAGTTATATTAATCCTAACATATGCAGCATGTTGAAATCCAATAGTTGTTTTGTTGCAACTTTTTAAACAACTTTTAGTTTCAGACGAGAGCCTTCAGTCAAATTAATGATACGCTTTTCATAAAGAATTGACACAAACCGACATCACCTATTTATCAATGAGCATAAACAGAATGAGTATATCGGATGGCACAGTACAGCTTGTAATGTTATGTAAAAAGCTGATTGAGTGAGAAAATACAAGTGAACTACCTACCTTACCTGCAACTGTCTATTGATAAATAAGCCTGCAGCTAAAGTAGTAGCTACTAGCAACAGTGGACAACTTAGCTTTATATTATGTAATCAAATCTTAACTAGTCAGTCCTCAGCTAACTAGTGGTTTGTTGATTGCATATATTAAAAGAGAAAAACACTATATTAATGATTTGAATGTTTTTAATCAATAAAACTTCAACCTAGAGAGTGCGAAAATAGTTATAATACCATTTAGTCAAATTTATATGAGACAACTGCCAACAGCACAACTTCCCTTTACAAATATCAAACCTTGAGACACCAAGGAACCGATTAAAAGTACATACAAGTCACCATAGACCACTAAATAATAACTTATGAATGTGTACGTAATTGAAGGAGACTACTAAAATGTTCACTCTAGAAGTCTATTGGATGATAGCGACAATATTTTTAGCTATATAGAAAAATATGCTTCACAGTAGACTTATAAGAAATGTTCATTTTATATTCTGTCTGGAGTATGCTCCAGAAATTGTAGTGCTCGTGAATACAAGAGGAAATCACTCAAAGAGTTTATAGAGGGACATAACAAATAACTTCATAACATTTGATATAGCAGTGATAAGCAGCTAGTACCGGCTCACTAAGAGCCTGTTGTGTCCTTTGCTCAAGTGATTAGCATCACTAAGAGAACGTAGGAGACTGATGGTGTTTTAACTAACTTGTTTGTTTGTGAAGTGTCATTAGAACATATTAACCTATGGACCCCATAAACATGAAAGCTTGTGTGAACAACATCATATCCTAAACCAACCAAGTGATCATTACTAGCATCACATATCTACTAATACAAATGGTGGAATTAAAGTTTGTTTTGTTTGGTTTATTTTGTCAACAAACATGAACAGAAATAAAAGAGGGAAAAAAGTTTGATCTCACGCCAACAGCTGAAGCCCAGTGTAGCAAATGCAGGCTCAAACTTTACTCTTACAGTAACTGGCTGCAGGTCAACAACTATTGAGACAGATAGTATCCTCATTTGTCAGTTACTCGTGCAACGAATACGCAAGATATGGCTTGCTACTCCTGTGGACAGAAAGGACACCAAGTGAGAGTGCAAAAACCAAAGGTGGGGAAACTAACAGGATCAGTGGGTTGAGACTCCATCCCCACTGATCCACCAGTAAACATAAATGTCGTACAGAAATACAAAGCCTACTTCATTGCTGTCAAAACAGGTGAACAGCGACACCTCTTCATTCTTGACAGCGGATGTAAAAAGTCCCTATTACCCTAACACATATTCCAGAAGTTACCGAGCTATACTCCCATCAAAGCCACTAACGGACATGGCGTCCTAGCCAATGGGATTTTGGTACAGTTCTATGGAACCACACAACTCGCCTAAAGCTAGGTTCCTTAACACTCCATTAGGAGGTAAACTTCAGGAGATAGGCTCACTGAAGTCTGCGTGTAACAGGCAGCAGTAGGGCCGTGAGGTCCTGGAGATGCATAAATTGAGTTATAGCGCTGTGGAAAAAGGCTGAAGACCCACTGTGGCTCGAATTCTGAATCAACAGGATAATGTGGTACTGTCTTGTCAGCTCTACGGTAGGTGATAAGATACTACAGAGAGTGGTACGTGGATGACAGTCTACACTTAGCCAAGCGTGGAATGGGTGTCTTGAGTCTATATCATAGAACGCTGGTCAACAGGAAAGGCTGGTGAAAATTGTCGAAGTTCACATACCCATAGCAAAGTAGGGTATGGATCAAACCATCGATTATCTATTGGGGCCTAACCGGCCCTAACAAACCAAATTAATCGCTATCAACTGCGTCACTGGCCGATTGGTTCGCAAATCCAATAAATTCCGAAGGGTTGCACGACTGGCTCAATGTACAGTCACGCTCTAGTTGAAAGCAAGTGCATTAGTTGGCGAGCTAGGTTTGAAAGGTACTCAGGCTAGGCTGCACCAACAACTCGAAGTACAAAATGGATAAGTTAGAGGCCAAAGAGTACAAGCCCACTTTGGCATTACCAAAGCCACTTAACAATTTCAGCGCCAGAGTTAGTGGCCAGGCATAATGGGACAAATTTGCGGACGAGTTAGAACATGCCAACAATGGTAGCAAAGTAAGATTGTACCCCATCGACATTTCCATCATAAGAACCACTTGCATGGGAACTAGTGACCATTGATCTATGCGATCTTCAACCTAGCAGCCACGAGGAAATACCCAAATGTTGGTATTGGCTGATCACATCACGCGTTGGTATGACGTTATACCCATACCTGATGGAACTGCAAGTGTAGTGGCTCCGGACCGGATGAAAATATCTTCTGACATTTTGGAGTGCTTAAAGTGATTCAATCGACCAGGGGAGACAGTTTGAGAGCCTGCTGTTCCAGGAATTTTGCAACATCTAGGATTGTCCAAAAACTAGATCAGCATTCTATCATCCCCAGGGAAACCGTAGCCTAGAAAACTTCCTAAGGGCACTACTGCTTACGAGAGAGACAACTGAGTGAAACAAGGTTCTCCCGCAAATCATGAGGACTCTGCATGCCACCCCGAACAGGATTACACAAGAGACCCCCAACTAACTGATGATGTGGAGGCAAGCTAAATTGCCATCTGCACTAGTGAGTCCAGAATGCTGTAGTGAGAAAGTCTTGCTTGAAACTATTAACTCCATGAACTGCAACAGCAAAACTGCAACTGCAGAAATCTCAGCCTAGAGTCGGCGATGATGAAGAATCACCTTGGTATAAACCATGGTGATATAGTATGATCACGCTCTTTTTCCAAAACAAAGGCCAGGGAACTAATTTGCAGCCCAAATATGTTAGACCATATAAGCTCACACCCGCCCTTTCCTATCAGACCTATGAAATAGAGAAACGAGAATGTAAAATGAACCATCCAGAGGGTCATATCAAGTGACATGTCTTCCTAGCAGACCAGGCCTCCAGTCTCCAGAAGAAGACCTCCACTGCTCCCAAACCTCTAGCCAACCGGGAGACATGCATGAAAACAGGTATGGCAAGATATCCTAGGATGTCGATCGGTCATGGTTTGGACTACCTCTTGATTACTGCGAGGTGGACCCACCTCCATCTGGAAAACCCAGAACAGACAACTCCAACCACAGAAACATCACTTTTAGAGAGGATCCCTTAATCACAACCAATGTAGATACAACTCCCAAAAGAGTGACTGCCTCCATTAACCTATTAACCAACTCCCGAGCAGAGTCCCTTGATTAGAGCCAAATAGAATATGGAATGCCTATCCACGAAGATACGTCCACACCTAAACAAGAACCCCCAACTACCAATCGAGTCTACTGTGCAAGTCACTGTATCAATCAGTGCTGTCACTCCGAAACATTTTGGAGCTGAGGCATCACCATCTGAGATGCCAACTTTAGACGAAGCATTTGAGAACAGCATCCTCCAATAAGTTGTAAAGATTACGTGTTGCATTCTGTGCAATGCCCGAGTCAATTCAGTGACTGAATTTCAACTTATCGGGGAGTGATGAAGTAAATGGATTGTCATTATGAAACGGCAATTTTGTAATTATGTACTGCTTAGCTTTTCTCTTTCTTTGAGTAAGCCAAGAATATTGTGTTTGTGATAGCTAGATTTACTCTTGTGTAAGCTTGGGCATTTTAGTAAAGCCAGGTAAAAAGCTTGTTTTGGTTCCTATATATATATGGGTGAACCTGCTAAATATAATGATTTGATCTGGTCGCTCTGAACATACAAAACTTGTTCTGATCACAGTTATATACACAGAGTTGCGCGAGCGGAAGTGGTTACCAAGGAAACGAGGTCCTAACAGTAACAACCAATCATATAACTTACCATTAAAAATTGTTGACTAGTTATGAAAAAAACATCGTTTTACCATACACGTACCTGTCATATCTTGAACTCTTTTACAAATATATGTGCGAAAGAGCCTACTTAACACACCCAATTATATAGCTTTTGGTAGCTAATACAGAAAATCATCTACGTTGAACAGTACTAACTGCCATTGTCAGCATGAACAATACGAATAATGGGTGTTTGACCGCTCTATTATTTTTAAAGATTACTCCAAAAGTTTAAAGTTACTAGCAAGCAAGGTCTTTGGTATGGTATTTCAATGGAGAATTTGTAGTTTATGAGATTTGTCAACAAAATGATTTCAACTTAATAGAGGTCATTTTCATCAAAAATGAGAAATTTTATGAAAAATTGACACATAGATGTGATTACCTTTTCTTAGGCTGCTCATAGAAACTTTAAAATTTGTATGCTTTTGTAGCTTAGGAGGTTTTCTTTCATATTTTGTAATCAATGAAAACTCAAAAGCCATGCCATTTTCTTCAGATAAGTTTTTAGCAGGCTCTACAAAATTTCTCCATTGTAATTTATAACCACTTTTATATGTCGCATGATTCACACAACTGTATGTATATGACTGTGGTTCTGATTAGTAGGAGCGGAGTCAATGAGCATCAATAATTACACCAGTAGTTACTGCTAACTGAGCCTGGTGCTCAGGGTGAAGCACGTAGCTGGTAAAGCGTAGCCGCATCAATATCAAACTTAGTGCACTAGAGGGTAGGTTAACAACCGCTGCCTCTAGGATGACACATGTAGCTGGTAAAATGTAGCCGTGTCATTAGTACACTAGACGGTAGTCGAATATAGGGTCCACAAAACTCGTACAAGAGTAGCATTTATTAAGCCAAAGCATGGGTTTTTTCAATTTTCAAATATTCTCGAGTTACTAAATCTTCAATAACTTGGGACAACAGGCTGCTAAAACCAAAATTTAAAAAGGGTTGAAGAGTTTAGCCTATCATTACACTACTTATATAGCTGTGGGATTGAAATTATTTCGAAACTGCATTGTAAACTGCCAATATCCCAGTGCGCTGTGGGCCCTTATGATGTTAGTTTATGTTACATTGCTGCCCTATTATCTTGCCGACCTATTGATGTACTATTTATTATAGACCTTTCACATCTGAAAGTATGGAAATACATTTAATAGTATTCCTTTCCAAATGAAAACGTGAATTTATATATATTATAAGCCCAAAAAACGCCAACTTTAAAAGTCCACTTTCGGTAGGGGCAACGTCACCGCATGGAGACTTGGTAAATGAAGCTAGCTATCGCTGAATTGGAGCACACTTATGGCTACACATTACTGATTTCACTTTACTATAACAACAAGAAGGCATAAAATTACCCGCAGTGAGAACTAAAAGAAAGTAATTTTGGGGTACAGAGTGTAATTTTCAAAACTCATTTTCTCAGCAACTATCAGTGTGAGACAAAAAGTTTTTCCACTATTGTGACTGCAAAACATCATCTCACTGAAAAAGATAAAAGTAGCAACACTCTTGAACAAGTTAATACAATCCTTAAACAGTGCAATATCAGTCCATTGTCTGACAAAGAGCAGTGTTACAGGTTGGGTGCAAAGTCTGAAAAAAATGAGGATAAGGCAAGGCCTGTGCAAGTGTGCACTGATTCAAAAAGTACAAAGTTTGACTTCCTGAAGCGAATAAATGCTTTGCGGAGGCCCGGAGTATTTGCTCGCAAAGATCTAAACAAAGCAGAAAGGGAGATAGATTTTCAGTTACGCAAGGAGTTGAAACTCAAGAGAGAGGAAAATGTGGGAGGAGGAATGAAGTTTTCCATAAGAGAAGGGGCAGTTGTTATGATAGTCTGTGGACTAAAAATACTCCTGGCAAATTCCCGCTCAATCAAGGGGAAAATTAATGAACTTAAAATATTATCTAGCCAATATGACATGCTATGCATCACTGAGACCCACCTAGATGCATCAATTACTAGTACGCAGTTACTTGATGATAGAAACAAACAGATCTATCGAACTGATCATAACTGCCATGGTGGAGGAGTGCTAATTGCAATACACAGCCAGCTCTGTCATGTACAGATTAACTTTGATTTTTCTCCGTATCCTGTTGAGTGTGTAGGAATTCAGGTTTCTGATAAGAAAGATAAGAATAAAGAGGTAATCTTTCTGTTTATCTTAATAAAATTTCCCAATGCATAGAACCACTAAGTAACATCTTTAATTTTATACACATCATGTTCCCTCATAGTCAACTGGTAGCTGTAGGTGATTTTAACCTTCCCAATATTAATTGGAGCAGTTTGAAAATAAAGAGTGGGTCAAGTTCCAAAAGGCCTGCATCAATCTTTTTTGTGCTGTTTAACCGAAAACCTGACACAACTCATCAATGAGGCAACACAGTTAAAAGGCAACACCTTAGACCTCGTTCGGACAAATATAGTTGATGAAGTGTCCAAAATAGAAATCATTAATCCGGGCTTTAGTGATCACTACATGATCAGTTTTCAAGTTGACCGGCACCTCCCACAGGAGTTCACTAACACACATACGTTAGACAATACAGTAAGGCCGATGCGTCTGCCATTAGGTCAGCACTAGAGACCACCTTACGTAACATCAGTAGTGCTATTGAATGTAATTCAAGTATAGACAGAATATGGAGCATTTATGAAACTGATATCCACGAAGCTGTTAATAAATTTGTGCCACTAACCAAAATCAGACCAAAGGGTGCTCACAAACCAGTCTGGTTTAATAAAAAGTCTCTCAAACTAGTAAATAAGCAGCACCGGTTATGCAATAAATATAAAAGGAGTAAATCACCTGAAGACCTAGAAAAATACAAAAAAATTAGAAGATCCAATAAAAAGTTTTCTAGGGAAATGGAACAGGAATACTTCTATCAGACTTTATATGATCCTCTATTACATATCCAACCCAAACCTTTTTTTACACACATGAAGTGATTGACTGGCAGAACTACCGGATTGCCCTTGAATATTCTTTTGCAAAACTGCACCGTGTCACAGCTGGCGGACAACTTCAACCTTTTTTTCCAGAGCGTTTTCACCCCAGCATCCTCTGAGACTGCAGATGTAACTTGCAACTCCCAGTCATCAATAATTGTCTCGCAGGATGGAGTGGAAAAATTGATAATTGGTCTTAAGCGAGGAAAGGCTCCTGGTCCAGACAAATTGAGAAAAGAAGAATTAAGTTTGGACACTGAATGACTTCCTCAATACTAACAAAAATATTTCCGTACTCTTTGGATACCGGTACTCTGGCATCAATTTGGAAAACCGTGAATGTTGTTCCAATATTTAAGAAAGGTTCCAGATCAACATTGTCTAATTAGAGACCGGTATCCCTAACTTGCATTTGTTGCAAAATGTTTGAGAGAATAGTTGCTAGTCATCTAGACTACCCATCTAGAAACTTTCATTGATAACAGGCAACACGGTTTCAGAAGAGGGCTTTCTTGTACAACTCAGCTTGTAACAGTCTCGCATGACATCATGAGTTATATCAACAAAAATCAAACGATTCATGCAGGGGTCTTAGACTTTTCCAAAGCCTTTGACAAAGTTGACCATAACTTACTCATTAAGATGCTGGATTACCTCTTTCATCCGGTGATCGTACGTTGGACACATGGCTTTCTAACAGATAGGACCCAGAGAGTGGTTATACCGGGACATCACTCAAAGCCTCTGCCAGTTATATCGGGAGTACCTCAGGGATCTGTCCTTGGTCCGCTGCTGTTCCTGGTATTCATTTATGATATAGCTAACTCTTTAGACTCCTCATCTATAAGACTATTCGCTGATGATGCACTGGCCTACACAGTGGTGAACAGCCCAGAGGATCATCATAAATTCCAGCAAGATCTCAACAATTTGTCAAAGTGGGCTGAACAAAACCATATGCAATTCAATGTCGCCAAGTGTCAAACTGTGCTTTATAGTAAAAAACCTAATGTCGTGGCAACATACACATTGGACAACACTCCATTAATCCGAGTATCAGAGTTTAAATATCTGGGCGTCAACATATGCAACAACTTTCAATGGGATTCACACATAGACATGGTTACCAGTAAGGCCTCCCAAAAATTGGGAATGATCAAGAGAGCTCTCCATGACGCTCCTATGAAAGTGAGACTTGTGGCATACCTCTCCTTTTGTCTGCCAGTCCTTGGCTATGCTTCGGAGGCTTGGGATCCCTACTTGATTAAGCATGTGGAACAGTTAGAGAGAGTGCAGAGGCAGGCGGTCCGATTCATATGTGGACTACGAGGAGTTACTAGTGTCACAAAGGCTAGACTGGCTCTCGGATTGCCCTCATTGGAAGAGAGACGGAGAGATGCCCGTCACAAATGGTTTAGTAAGATTGTCAGTGACGAACATTATTCTTTTCTTAGGGCTGAATTTGAAAACCATCAGAATTCTTCCCAATCCACCCATCTTACTAGATCAGTGGTTAGGTCAGTGCCATCGGTACAAGTTTGCAATAGAAGTTCCATGCACCAGGGCTTTTTCTGTCGCACTTCGAGAGAGTTAATAGCTCATCCCAAAAGATAGTGGTGCTGAGTGTCGAGCTTTTTTTTAGTTCTCTTACGATTCTAGTTCTGATGACTAACACGACGTCTCCCCCTTCCCCATCTTAGGGGTCTAGGAGATCTACACAAAACATAACACAACCATGATACAATTTTTCATGTTTCAAGACTGATTTGAAAAAGCTATCTGCACTGGCTACCGAATGAGCGCAACCTATAGGGAGACACAGGTAGTGGAAAGCCCAGTCGCGTCAAAAGTTTGAAAGACAGATCACAATGTGCTGGTAGCCAAAAGGCCTACCCACACACACCCAAATTTATTACCTCCTCTCGCAGAGAACTGACTTACTTCAAACTACTACTAATAATAATAATGATAATAATAGTAATAGTAATAGACTGAGCTGTGACCAAACTACTGTTATTCAAATATTTGGTGACTCAAAGATTTGAAAAATTATTTATTTCAAATATTTTATACAACTGATGATTTAATTTGATTTGATTCAGTTAATTTCATCATCATTATTTGATTTGCCTTTTTCCACAAGATTTGACCAAATATTTGCAAAAATATAACAAATTATCAAAAAACAGTGATGATGTTTGCAGCTTTTTTCAATGATTGTAATTGACCTGATATTGCCATAATTCATAGCATTCAATTGTAGCAAATAAATAAAAGCAGTGCAAGGAAACTACCTAATTATTAGCCTATAGTAGTCAAGGGTTATGGAAAACTATGCTGCCTTTTCTTGTATGTCTAAGTTTTCTTTAGCAAATGTTGAATTATCAGTTGACTGCTTTCTTTACTGACTTGAATGTGGTCAGCTGAGAGTGTTTATGAATGGCGACCAGGTTATTTACTTATCTGTAATGAGTAACGCATTAGTTGATGATGTACTATAATGATAACTTCTTTGATACATATGCAAACTAATGCTCAGTGTTTGCTATTATTTATCAATTATCTAGTATCGCCGGTACTATTGGCAATAGGCTACCACAATGACAGCTTTTTTGGCAATGAAAGAATTTTAGAAATGTATAAACGAAGTGGTTGGTTGTTTTGCTTGCTGGGTGTACATTTTATCTATTACATGGAACTGGCTAATTCATTTGGCTAGTCTAAGCGTTGTTTCGGAATTTACACAATAATATATATCAGTAGGCATACCAATAAAAATAAATAAGTTTCACTTGAAAGTGTACTAAGGAAAATGCAAGTTTGCAAAAGTAATCAAGTTGGAATATTGTTTTCTAGCGGCTAGCTAACCACACATTGTGATGTAACTAACTTTGGATTAATTGGTTCCGGCAGCCTATTATAAGCTGAAGGTTTTTTTTTATTACATTTCTAATAGTTCCAGTGATGATTTGAAAAATTTGCTGCAAATGACACCCCAAATATTTGATTTGGAACAATGCATGATTTGACTTTTCAACTCACTTGTAAAAATTTGATTTGAAGGGAAATTCAAATGATTTGATTCATGAAAATCGTGATTTGTCACAGCTCTGGTAATAGATAGATAACAAACTTTACTTCGTTGCAACAATAATAATAATATTGATATAAATATACATAAGATAATAATAATTAATAATATTACATTTGTAAATCAAACTCCCAACTTATAATTATTTATCATATTTAATTATTATAATATTATAATAAATAATAATAATTATTATTAAAAAATGACAACAAAACTACATTACTGCTCACTGTAACTAATAGTAATAAGTAAACTACTTAGACTATACTTAGACTAGATTAAACTTAGACTAGTAGTAGTAGTAGTACTACTACTACTACTACTACTACTACTACTACTACTAATAACAACAACAAGAAGTAGTAGTAGCTAGTACTAGTAGCAGCACCTAACTAATAATGATGATGATGTTGGTTGTTGCTCATACAATAATAATGCTAAATAAATGATAGAATAAAACAGCATCAACGCAAAGTCTTTGTGCCAAATGTTGGAACGCACCTAGCTGGTACAAATCCGTGTGAGTGAGCAATAAAATTAAATAAATAATCATTATTTATTTATAATAATTAATAATAATAAATTAAATAATTAATAATAATTGATTGAGCACTCCGAGTTCAACAGCAAGCAAGCACAGGCGGCTCCAATCTATTGGCCTGGTAATGGGTTCGTGAGTGGATTTGAGCGTACAGAGAGAGACATTTACTTTCTTTCGCTATCCTTCCCGCCAGCAGGCCAGTAGTAGTAGTAGATCGAAGCCGCCTTTGCAAGCAGCCAGCTGCTGGTTTCATAACAACAAACCATTCAATAGTTCACGTGAGAATAGCATAGCCTGCGCTTATGCAAATTTGAGTTTACAAGCATAAAATTGTAAACCAAGGCTTGAGTCTAATGTTTACTGCGCGCGTTTCCACAGGGTAGACGACTGTGCCCGTTTCTAGAGTGACATTTATTTCGGTGATGTTTATTTTGAAGCAGTTCATTTAGGTCTTGGATAAAGTAGAGGAAATAACTCCATATACGTAATCAGTAATACTTAGCCGGGGCGGCTCTCAAGAGGCGGGGTTTATGAGGGTGGGCAGGCACATGAGAGAGCCACCCTGGCTAAGTAATACCAGAGTGATTTAGTACACAGAGTGGGGACTTTGCGCAAATAGTCGCCATTTTTGCGCTTACCAACGGGCACCTCGTATGAGACACAATGTTAATTAGCTGATATTGCATACAGCATAGCTGAGCATCTATGCATGCTATGAATGTTTTTAATTGCACTAAATGAAAGCCTGGGATATGTAGACTGTCCCTGTACCATATTGTGAAACTGGCAATATTTTTTATTTGTTAATAGCTTGTGCCACTGAACCTTTTTTTATATATATATTTCATACTGAAATAAATTTTTTTGCTTTTTGTCAATTGTGAAACATTTAAAAATGAAATGTAGCTGAGGGCACTGAGTGGCCTGATATACCAAATTTTTAACACAAAATTATTACTTGCACTGGCCAACTATCACAATAAGGTGTGACAAACCCAATTTTAATAGCCCTAATCAGAATACTAGCCCACTAGTAGACACACAGCAAATTGATATTAAAACTTTCAAGTGGTCTGAAGTGTGAACAGTTTGCCTGTACCATATTAAAATGAATGGTGAGATAAATCAACCTGTAAATGCCATTTAAATAAACCACCCAATTTTGGGCAATGAAGGCTATATAGAAAAGGGGCGGCGGTTTCCGGTTCTCTTTGCGCCAAGATGGCCGCGAGTTATATAATCCCGACCTAGATTGAAAGTCCCCACTCTGTGTACTAAATCACTCTGAGTAATACTAGGTGTTCTTTTTTATTAATACATAGAGATGATGCAAAAGGGATAAAACACCGGCTCTCGTGTTTCAGATTATACAAACGTGAAGCCGTTTGACGCACCCCTTTTATGGGTGCCGCCAATTTACAAAATTATTTTGGCCGCTAATAGTTGGAGTAGTTGCAATCATATAATAATAATAGTTTAGCATTGTTTTGTGCGAAATCATACTTGATATCATGATGATGTACGATGAATTTGTCTGTTTATTGTTTTTATATTCAGGTGGTTCATATTCTGACCGTGAAATGTTTTAAAATTAAAATCCCGAAGTAATAATTGTTCAAGTGAGCTCCCGTCCGGCTTAATTTCAGACCAATTAGTCGTCGTTCTATCTCTTCTAATTCTATGCATTGATCAAAACGAATCAGCTTTCATATTGTCATAACCATTATGAGTCATAATGGTCAGGTTATTTATCATATTACTATTATAGCGCATTATTATGATATTTATTAGCGTCATGATTATCATTGTTAATTGTCATATCACACAGATATCATGTATTCCATAATAATACATATCATCATTATATTATGTTAAGCCGAATAAGATCATACTATAATACTGCTGCAACTGCTTTAATAACTACCTGCTACTAACAATACAAGATATTATCATAAATTAACTGCTAATAACCAATTTATATGGAGTTATCTCCTCTTTTTCATGCAAGATCTAAATGAACTGTTTCAACATAAACGTCACCCATTCATAGATCTATATAGGTCTGTGGCCCAGTTCCCCCAAACATACGACAGACGAATACATTTCATCCACGGTTTATACCCTTTCGGTGCCTATTGCAAGTTACCAGAAGCGACTTGGTCTGGGAAATGCAACCCTTGCAAGCTGTGACTGCTCTATTCAATCTTAATATTGATTGGCTTGGTCGTGTTGGTATTTTTCAATGGGGACTGCGACAGTCATTTGGTCCGAGAAACAGGGAGCAGATCACAATAGCATTACTGTATAGATATATAAAAAGTTGATTTTGTTTTATTAAACAAAACGGTAATCTTTGTCAAGAAACCACCTTGATAAATTATTTTACCTAAACCCAAATAATTGATCTCGAAATAGTGATAAGTAAATTTTTCGTTTTAAGAAAAACAATTTTCTTTTATTTCCCTAGAAGTCTTACAAACACTTTCATAATATTTCTACTGGAAACAGCTATAAGTTATAATTGTGGCTTTATTTTAACTGTTGCCTGTTTTTGAGGAAGCAGTTGCACAAGTTTATTCATTTGTTCCTGGAAACTCTAGCGTCTCCCGGCATATGTACTTTTACAAGCACAGACCCTATTGAATTAGTTTGGTAAATGTAAAAACATAATTAAGCTGATACCTGTCATGTCAGGCTTAATGGATCCACCCAGGGTTTTAGTACTGTCAGCATACAGAAATGACAGCAATGAAAAATATATAATACAAGTGTGCAGGCAAACAACAATTTTAAATGCATTAATTAATACAAAGCAAGCAAAGGCATCAAAGAATAGCATTGACAACCTTGATTGTGCATATTTCCTTACAAGTACTCGTAGCAAGCAAGCATGTAGCCTAGTGACACCTAATGCAAACTATGTAACCACTTCCATCAACATAATTAATAATACACCCTTGTTAAACATACTGGTGGAATATCTCAGATATTAGACTATATATCTGAGTTACATTAAATTGACTAGGAATATCAGGCCAAAACCTAGACCGAGAGTCACAAGGCTTAGAAAGCAAACATTGAGTTGAAAGCAAAATGATTAATATTGAGAGAGTTGTCTTATTCCTTTAATCTATTAAATGAATACATTATCTATAAACTGGCCCAAATAAATGAAATGACATGTTGAACGTTTTCCTAATCAATCATATATTCCATTTCAGACAGGTAAGGACATGTCATTGTCATTTCAGACAGTTAAGGATATGTCATTGTCATTTCAGCTTTTAGTGCTGTGAAATAGTATGAGCCAATTTTAATACAAACAGGCAGTCTCTGCAAATAGGCCCTCTCAGCTTTAAATGCTTGCCACCAACTGGTTACGGTTAGAACAACCATCCTTACCCATTGAGCTGTTTATAATGTGACTGTTTTATTGATCTGCTATTTTATATTTCAGTCTATACAACAATTGACAACTGGAGACACAAACCCAAAGCAGCGACTTTTGTAATTGCCCACGCGGAACTGAATGTATCTACTTACTAAAGTTCACATACAATTGACAGTAGACACGTGAGGTTTGACACACATTAAATCAGTTACCATATAAATAAATATTGCATCAGATAAAAAGGCTATTTGAGAATTTGTTAACTTGAAGCATGGCCAAAATGTTTAGATTGCATAATTGAAACCTTGACAAATGGCAACAGCAATGATGAAGTACTTCTGCGCAACAGTGATTGGTCGGGAAATTAAGGTCGGCTCAATGATTGGTAAATTGTACATATTCCAGCAAAATTGGGAAATTTTCATAACTATTGCTGAGATAGATTTAATACAAGGAGGACATAAAATTGTGATCTTCCAGTTTTATAATTGAGCATTCAAATTGGATTAGTACTCAGATAGACTTCATAGAGAAAAGACACAGCTAGTCTGCAGTCTCACACAATTCAGTATTCAAGTTATTTTACAAACATCTTGTGGCAACACTTCATATAAAATTTTGTGGCACCAATTACACCTCACCGTCAGTATTTATCACAGTTCGAGCACTCAACCTATGACTTCAGGTGGCTGTCATTTACATACAGTTCTGTCAGCTATCAACTTCAGTATATTCCAGATTCTGCACAATATCTACAGTGTAGACAATGATATCTGGAGTAGAGTCTACAGCAGTCACACCTACAGTCCACCCCAACAATGGAAGGCTCATTGAATAAACTTACACATCTAAAGAGGACCCATTTAACAATAAGCTCAGACATTCAAAGCCCGCACTTCAATTTCTATGGAAGAATATTAGAACCCCCCCAAAATAAGCCGTCGACATCCACAAATAATTTCCCATGAATGGTATCACAAATACTATCCAACTCTAACATTATATCATTAACTTGATATCTCATTGCCTGGTTGTTGACAGCACTGTCGTATGCATCGTACCAGTTAGCCAGGGTGGCTCTCTATGAGGAGGGAGGCCAACTCCGCCCACCATTGTAAGCCCCGCCTCTTGAGAGCCACCCCGATTACGTACCAGTCACGTGAGTCCTTGGAGTTATCTGACTCTTTGACTCTAACCTTTGAAGCTTCTGAGCAATATCATTCTGTAAGACTGTTCCTCATTACATTAATCATTAGCAAAATATTTTGTATCACTTAAAAACATTGCTGGTTTTAAATTTTAATCTCCAATTTTTCCCTTTTAATGCCGATTGGCCTTATATGTTTCAATTTTACTTTCAATTTTTCAAGTAATGTTAAAGATTATGCCTCTGGAAGGTTTAGTAACTTTTTTAATTTTAACAAGTATCTTGTGTTGAAAATAATAATAATTCGAAGCTGATGTCCATATTGCTGCAATTTACTTAATAAAATAATGGTTTTAAACTCTATTAGTTTTGTGGAGTTGTCTTTTTTATTAATATCACAAAAAGCAAATTTTAGTCCAAATTGCTGTATTTGTGTTTTCGCTATTATTATTACTGTTTTATTTTATCATCTGCTGCTCTGAATAGCATCATCATATATAAGCTTTATCCCTGCTTTGCTATTCATTTAATTGCATTGCTTGCATAAATAGTTTGTACTCATTTTTATTCAATATCTTTGAATGGTGAAAGATTAGAATCACCAACATTCTTTTCTCAACAATCCATTCAAGTAGATAAATTGTTATGTTACCACGGCAGAGAGAACCATAAGTCAGCAACAGTTTTCGCCTTACAGTCCAGGGTGATAACCAAATTATTTACACCATTACACATAGATCTATAAATAGAACCAATTACATAAATAGAACCACATCTAATACATATCCTATTGTACATCATTTAGTAACTGTCATCAGTGAGATATCCACTCTTATAAGAAAATCGCAGAGAGTAGATAATTTCAAATTTTTTTGCAACGCAAGCAAATCATATAAATTGTTGCTGATAAGGTATCAATTCTATTTTTTTTTTTTGACAGCACAATTTCACAGTTCACTAGCCTCCTGACGACTTCTGAATTTCCTAAAAACTTCCGGAAATTTAATTCTCATCCATACCTGCCAACTCTTGCGCTTTCGTCGCGAGGCTCACAAAATTACCCCTTTTTTCACGATCCTCACGCTCGTCTCACGACTTTCCCCCTCTCACCCGCTGGAAAACTAGCTCATTAGCTTATTTTAAGTTGTTGAATGATTTTTTACACTCAGACTCTAAGTTTTATGTGAATGTATTGAATTTAATGTGAAATACAACACAGCATATTGTAATATTGTGTATACAACAGTAAAATATCATATTATATTCTATAATGATTGCAAGTCTTTATCCTGCCTTTTTGCCCCCTGTGAAGAATTCGCGAGCCAAAATTGCCCCAGCTACAGGACCACAAGCTTTTCCCCTCTCCAAGGTTGGCAGGTATGTTCAACGATCGTATAAGGCAAGATGGATAATGGTTATATATTATAATGGCGATCAATGATAACGTATATAAATCAAAGACAAATGTGTGGAGACAACTCAATGTTATATAAGTTATAAACGATCAAAATTATACCAATGTATAATCTTAAAACTTCTTGCAAACTCAACTTTTGTTGCTTTATCAAGAGTAAAACAAACCTTGAGATAAAATTGTTTTTGCATTCTTTTTCTTTCTCTACAGTGCTGTAATAATTAGCTCGTCTCATCTTTACTTTCCATTCATTTATGTTGTCATGTATTGTAGTATACCATAGGGGGACCATAGGCCAGACGAAACTCCCTATGCTGTACTCTACCATCAAAACCCCCTACCTCAAGTCGAAACCCTCTACCTCTAGCGGAATTGTCTTTTCTTAAAGTAGGGTACGTAAGGGGTTTCGTCTAGCTTCACGAAATGTCATGTTTTCCATAACAATACAAATAATTAGATTATGTGAAGCCAAATACAAATTATACTGTAATACTGCTGCAATTGTTTTTATAACTGCCTGATACTAAAGATAAACGATATGATTATTATAAATAAACTGTCAATAATAAAGTTATATGGAGTTGTCTCCCATTTCTTTTTTATCTAAAATCAAATGAAACGCTTCGAAATAAACGTCACCAGCCGGGTTGCTGGGGTTTTTGTAGCTCTCCACTATGAAACACCCCCGATAGGGGTGTATAATAAGGGAGTCCGACAAAATTCCACAATCTGCCTAGGCCCGAGACTACTGTGAATGATATCTCCAGATAACTTACCATACCATTTGTACATTTGATACAATAGTTATTGGACCTATCAATGCGTGCACTCCTTCACCTCTCCCCATGCTTGTAAACAGGTTTCCAAGTGGTGTGAGCTGGTCTCTTATTATTATAATAATCACACTATTATTTACAACAAAGCTGAAGAGTATGATATACAGTGACATACAGTTTTATTTTCTGTATAAACGTAGCAATCTGGTGTCTTTGGTTTTATTATTATTAGATCTTAATCATCATCATCCCCAAGCTCACACGACACGGTGTTATTATTAATTATAATTAAATAATAAATTATTAAATAATAATTATTATAATAATAATTATTATTATTATAATAATTATTATTTAATAATTTATTATTTAATTATTATTAATTAATTATTATTATTATTGTTAAATTATTGATTTTTATTAATATTTATAGATAGATGATGATAATAATTATAATGATAATAATTTTTGGTAAAAAAAAATTGATGATAATTTTCTTTACCATCATCGATCATCATCATTATTATTTTTTAAATAAAAAAAAATATGATAATAATAAAAAAAACCTTATAATATTTATTTGATTATTAAAATAATGATGATTATAAGAACAATTTGTGTCTATTAAATAATGCTTACTGCTATAAAGTTAATTAATGGTTGGCGGATGTCTAGGCTGAAAATCAACTCTCTGGAGTCAGCAGTGTCTGAGATAATTGTTGTTTACTGATGGAGCATACAATCTGCTCTAATAAATCAAAACACCCTAACTTAACTAACTAACTGCGTTTTGCAAATTGTTTAGGAAAGCATTCTTGTATTAAGCTTTCTATAGCGTATCGGCGCTAGACCCGTCTTTGTTCTCATTTACTCATATCAACAACTGCATAGGATGAAGTCACTGACTTTATTCTGGATAACTGTAGCCGTGAAGTCTGCAAAGACATCACACAAAATACAACGAACGTAAAGGGAAACGCGGTAATAATGACTGAAACTATGCCAACCGCAGAACATGCAACACTATGCTGAATAAATAATGCCTGGACAAAACAATGTGTAGAAAAATGTATACGAACCTTTTGGCTCCTTTAGCAGTTATTAATGATTCTGATTCTGATACTGATTATTCGTTTATCAAGGAAAAGTTGCGCTACATGGCGCTCACATTCAAGGTGGCTGATCAGAATGATTGTCTGCACGCCCAGAAACGTAAGGAGATGAAAGGCACTGCTGCGCTCCGATTGGACCACGTAGAGCAGGCTCCCCCGAAACAGCCAATCGCAATCGAACAAGACAGCGGAAACGCGCTCAGCAACAGCGAGGCCCATACTATACTTTCCCACTTTCATTATTGGAATTACATCACGAACAGCGAGTCCTATATTATGTTTTCTCACGTTTTATTGAACTTCCGTTACACTCCCACCAAAATTTTCTAGCAAATTTTTTTTTTTTGTTTTGTTTTTATACTAGAAAATCCTCTAGATAATCAATAAAATAAAATCTAACAAGAAACTATATACTGTAAGTCACTACTTCAACATTCTAACATCTCAGAAGTACTACCAGTTTTTGAACTGGTCTCCGCAGAACGGTGGCGGACTCTATGGGGATGCCATTTCTGTCAAGATGTCTATTGCCCACCTGAACTGTCACATTCCTTACTAATCCATCGTCTCCTGGCTTTACCTCTGTTACCCGTGATATCTTCCAAGTGCTTCTGGGACTGTCGTCCTTGACAATGACGATGTCACCGACTTTGACATTTTCCTTTACTGTAGTCCATCTCTGCCTGTCCTGCAGGGAGTCGAGGTATTCAGATTTCCAAGCTAACCAAAACTCTCGAGCTAGTTGTTGGCTAGCTCGCCATCTCTGTTTACTATACAGTTCCTTGGCGAAGTTACCGGGTGGTGCTGCTACTAGAGCTTTATCCTTCATGGTGATGAGACGACTTGGCGTGACAACCTGTTCTCCCTGATCAGTGATTATGGTGGCTGTTAGAGGTCTGTCGTTGACAATAGAGGCGGCTTCATGGAAAGTGGTTCTCAAAGTCTTGGTATCAATGCGTCCCTTGTGCTTCAGTGCTATGCTGTTCAATACAGCACGAACGGAACGGATCAGTCTTTCTGTGACTCCATTTTGATGGCTTGCCTCTGGTGAATTGAATTTGAATTCAATCTGATTCTCGAGAAGATATTCTTTCAGACATGGTGCGACTGCTGCTGTCTCCTTTTCCAACAAGTTGTGTAGACCGACGAAGTTCGTTCCGTTGTCACAAATGATTGACTTGATCGGGCCTCTCAGGGCCATGAAGCATCTCAGAGCTTGGAGAAGTGTGTCAGTAGTCATATCTTCGAGCACCTCAATGTGAACTGCTCTGGAATAGAGACAGGTCACCAGAAGGCCCCATCTTTTGAGTTCACTCCGACGTTCTTTGACATAGAAGGGACCGAAGCAATCCATGCCCACATGGGTGAATGGGGGTGATGCCTCTGTTCTCTCTTTTGGCAGATTACCCATTAATTGTGTTTCCGTCTGACCCCTCAGTCGTTTACAAGAGACACATCGGCCAAGAAGCTTCTTGGTATGTGCTGGGCCACTAATGATCCAGTAGCCAGCCTCTCTCACGGCTGAAAGTGTGCTGCGGTAACCAAGGTGGTGAACTTTGGCGTGGTGATGTCTAATCAGCAATTCTGCTAAGTGACTGTTCTTGGGAATTACTAATGGTCCTTGTGCCTTCATTCTCCCACCAATCCTCCACATGCCTTCACTGTCAAGTCTTGGGTGTAAGCTATTGATCATTTGCACCTTTTCCTTTGTAGAGTAAGCCGCAGTTTGGCTCGCCTTGATGATGAATGCTTCCGACTGTTGAAGGTCGTACACTGTTAATTCTGGATGTCTCCACTTCCTATCTCGCAGACACCTCGTGAGGATGGCAAAGCTTCTAACCAGAGCTCTCCAGCTTCCGAAAAGCATGAATTTGTTCGAGATATGAGCAGTTGTTGTTGTGGCCAGTGTCAATCTCTGTTTTTGTACCTCTGGGTCACTTTCTGGAAGGTCGATCCTGTGAACCTTCTCAAGTCTACCCTCGAGATTGGGATGTCTTAGGAATGTAGGTCCTTCAAACCACATTGATTGTGTAAGTTGCTCAATACTCATACCCCGGGAAGCTATATCTGCAGGGTTATCTGTCCCATTGACATGGTGCCACTGCTCTATTTCTGTAGCCGTGTTGATGGCTCTTACTCTGTTGGCCACGAAGACGTGAAACTTCTTCTTATGGTTGGCCAGATATGCTAACACAATCTCAGAGTCCGACCAGAAGTGTTCTGCGTTAATCTCCATATCCAATTCTCTGCGCAGGATGGCACTGAGCTGTGTTGCTATGACGGCCCTTTGTAACTCTAAGCGTGGAATCGTATTCACACCCTTGCTTGGTACAACCTTGGACTTGGCCATCAGTAAGGCTGTGTGTATTTGCTGTCTTGAGTTGACCAGGCGGATATATGAGCAGGCTCCAATCCCATCAGCGCTCGCGTCACTGAAATGGTGTAGTTCAACTCTGGTGGTGTGTCCAAAACCTTCTGGCTTCACACACCTGTTTATTTTGACTTTGTCTAGTTTTTCTAAGTCGGACAGCCATTCAGTCCATGGACCTACCAGATCCTTTGAAACCTCTGAGTCCCACTCGACTTGGTGCTTGGAGATCGTCTGAAGGAGTTGTTTGCCTTTGAGGGTGTATGGTGACAGAAAGCCTAGTGGGTCATAGAGTTGGCTCACAGTGGAAAGTACACCTCTCCTGGTCATGGGTTGTGGGACAAATCCATTGCTGTTGAAGGTCAAATGATCAGCTCCCACTTTCCACTCAAGTCCTAAGGTCCTCTGTATAGTATCTTGTCCAGTCAGCAAGTCCACTGTCTTTACTGTTCTTTCTGAGTCGGGTAACTCTTCCAGAGCTGTCTGGCTATTAGATATAAATTTATGCAGGCGGAGATTGCCTTCCTGACATACTTTGCGAGAGGATTGTATGAGATTCCTGGCCTCGGGCACTGTTGCCATACTGGTGATGCCGTCATCAACGTAAAAGTTGTGTTTGATGAACTGTGCTGCTTGTGGGTACTCTTCTTTCTTGTCGTCTGCAAGCTTCTGTAACCCAAAGGTAGCGACTGCAGGAGAAGACGTAGCACCGAATAGATGAACCGTCATACGGTATTCTTTCATGTTATCATGCTCGTCCAGCCATAGAAAGCGGAGGTAATCTCTGTCTCCCTCATTCACATGGAAGTTGTAGAACATTTTCTCGACATCGCATGCCACAGCGATGTTCTCTTTTCTGAACCTTAGCAGGATTCCCAACATGTTGTTGGTTAGATCTGGTCCTTGAAGCAAATGGTCGTTCAAGGCAGTATCAGCATATTCGGCACTGCAATCAAACACCACTCGGATCTTGTTTTTCCTGGCATGTTTAACAGCGAAATGTGGTATGTACCACACCTCACCTTGTGCTGGTTCTTTGTTAGCCTCTTCTGCATGGCCCTTTTCGATTAACTCATCCATGAACTTGCGATATTCTTTGTCGAAATCTTCGCCTCCTCGAAGTTTCCTCATTAGGCCTTGTAATCTCTTTTCGGCTTGTGCCTTGTTGTTTGGTAGCTTTGGTCGACTTCTGAATGGCAATGGCATCTCAAGGGAACCTTGACTATTCCTATGAGTGCCGTCCTCCATTAAAGATAGAAATCTGAAGTCCTCCTGAGACACCATGGTTATCTCGTCTGGCTCTACCAATCTTGTACGCTTCACCTGTTTCCGACCATCACCACTACAAGTACCCCCTATGACTGTCCATCCTAGAGTTCCCCTTTGGGCAAAGGGTTGTCCCTTTACCACAGAAGTTACAGTCTCCAGGGGTTCGAACACTTCAGAAACATCTGTTCCTATCAGCAATCCAATGGGTATGTCCAGTGGTGGTGGAAGCTTGTCTGCGTGTTCTCTTAGGTGATCATATGGTTTTACAGTGAGACTGTTAGGAATCAGTTCCGGGTTACCAGTAAGTTTACTCCACTCGTAAGCATCAATCATTGTACAACTTTTCTGTTGGTAGCCTCTAATTCTTAGGTTAGAATATTTCTTTATGGATTCGGTTGATTCACTGACAAGAGTGTCGATCGTCACCGTCTCATTAGTGAAAGGCGGATCTATAGACTGAGCTGTTTCTTTGGTGATATAGGAGGTATCTGACTGGGTATCCAGAATGGCGTACACCAATTTCTCTGCAGCCGGGTTGTCATCAGTTGAGATATACACAGGAACAGCCATACTCACAATCTTTTTATTGACTATGCTGGTAGCCTTAGTCACAAGCTGTTTCACATTACCCTCGGTTTCCGTAGACTCTAATACCACGGAGTCTGGCGGCTTAGGTTTCGGGACCCAATCCTCTATGTGAAGTGATGTGGGGTGGCTTCTCTGACATTTCCTGCATGAAGCTTTTGATGAGCACTGTTTGGAGCGATGGCCTGGCTGTAGACAAGCAAAACAAAGTTTGTTTTCTCTCACAAATTGTTCTTTTTTCTCTTTTGGCATTCGCCCCATGGTGTGGCACTCTGTGGTGCTGTGGTTCTTTGAACAACATCTACACTTGTTATGTGTGTCTGTGTGTGTCTGTGTGTCTGTGTTGAATGATCTGTGATGAGCAGGAGCCAACCTCGGCTTTCTTGTCTCTTGAGGGCTGTTCAAGCTTTTCAGCAGCGGTTCATCCATAACCTCTGCTTGGTCCTGTACAAAGTGAACAAACTCTGCGTAAGACGGATATCGAAACTGGTCGTGCCTCATGTCTTTTACTTTACGTGCCCAGCTTCTGATCATGAAATCCGGTAGTTTGCTGGCTAATCTTTCATTTTCTTGACTGTGGCTCAACGATTGAAGTTCAGGGTTGTCTCCCATTGCGGACTTGACGTGTGTCAGCATGTCGGCAAACTCCCTCAAGGCTTTAGTGTCTTTAGATCCAATCTTGCGAAATTCGTCCAGCTTCTTCCTCAATGCTCTGTTCACATTATGTCTGCTACCAAATCTCGTCTTCAGCTCTTTTCTTGCATCGAGATAGGCTTGCTCTGTATTGGTTATGAAATGGCCACTAATAGCTCTCTTGGCTTCCCCATCTGTGTACTTCTTAAGAAATCTTAGAGGCTCTTTTCCTTGTAAGCCCTCTGATTCTACAAATGCATCAAAGTCAAGTTCCCAGTCTTGGAAGCCAACAGGGTCTCCTTTGTAAACAGCTGGTTCTGGAGAATTCCGCTTGGTCGATTTGATGGATGTTACGAGGTTTTTGGAGAGTCTGTCCACTACCTCCATGACATCCAAATCGGTGGAACTAGATTTCCCTGTGGCATCAGAACTCGAGCTCTTTGCTTGTACATATTGCACTTGTTTTTGTTTCTTTCGCTCCATAAGAGCATTGAACTTAGCTAGTCGCTCCTCATAAGCGGCTGCAGCTTGATCTATCTGTTGTTGAACTTCAGACAACTCTTCATCAGCAATCTTCTTTTCTTTTAACTGCGATAGTTTTGCCTTAGAGTCGGCTACCTCACTCATAAATGTATCATACATATTTTGAGTTGATTCAGGTGTTTTATTGTCATTTAACTCATTGAGAGCCTGATATTGGGCTTCTATCTCATCATGCCATTCATTCAACTGGGAAGCGAATTCCTCAAAATCCTTCTCTGCGTCATATGTATCAAAAAATGATTCTATGGATTCAAGATACTTTGTTACTGCCTCTGCAAACTCTACAGATATCCTGTTTGATTTAAGGCGATTTGATTGTCTTAAAACAGATTCTTGAGAATCTGACATCTCTGGTTCACTCATGATTGTGAACTAAACAAAATGCACCAAACAAAGGTCTATTCCGATGAGAACATCAAAATATGTTATTACGATTGTGTAGCTATATCAACTTTACTGAAAGTGGTTTCGCACATATGGCCACACGATCGCTAAGCCAAATCCGACAATCCACCCAAAGACAAAAGGCAGCGCCGGAGGAACCAACCCAGACGGACCAAAGGGCGCGCAGCAGTGAGGTTAGGAGGATGAAAGAATATTCTGCACAGGAAGACACTCACACCGAACAGTCACGTCTTGATTAACAGTAAAATCGTAAAACTGATCAAAGTAAGTACAACGTATGTGAAAAATACCTATACTATGTAATTAAAGTTCACTTTGGTAGCTATAAAGCTCTGTAGATAGCAAGAATGCTCAATAGTAAGTAAATGTTACTTGGGTAGCTATACAGCTCTGTGTGTAGCACGAATGCTCAATAGTAAATGTTACTTGGGTAGCTATACAGCTCTGTGGGTAGCAAGAATGCTCAAAAGTAAATGTTACTTGGGTAGCTATACAGCTCTGTGGGTAGCAAGAATGCTCAAAAGTAAATGTTACTTGGGTAGCTATACAGCTCTGTGGGTAGCAAGAATGCTCAAAAGTAAATGTTACTTGGGTAGCTATACAGCTCTGTGGGTAGCAAGAATGCTCAAAAGTAAATGTTACTTGGATACTTCTCTCTAGAGGTTCTTCATCTCATTCAGGAAAGAAGACTTTTAGGCTTTACTCTTAGTTAGTCTGTAGGCACCAACTATACTACTTTGTACTTCTCTCTAGAGGTTCTTCATCTCATTCAGGAAAGAAGACTTCACTATAGCGTATCGGCGCTAGACCCGTCTTTGTTCTCATTTACTCATATCAACAACTGCATAGGATGAAGTCACTGACTTTATTCTGGATAACTGTAGCCGTGAAGTCTGCAAAGACATCACACAAAATACAACGAACGTAAAGGGAAACGCGGTAATAATGACTGAAACTATGCCAACCGCAGAACATGCAACACTATGCTGAATAAATAATGCCTGGACAAAACAATGTGTAGAAAAATGTATACGAACCTTTTGGCTCCTTTAGCAGTTATTAATGATTCTGATTCTGATACTGATTATTCGTTTATCAAGGAAAAGTTGCGCTACATGGCGCTCACATTCAAGGTGGCTGATCAGAATGATTGTCTGCACGCCCAGAAACGTAAGGAGATGAAAGGCACTGCTGCGCTCCGATTGGACCACGTAGAGCAGGCTCCCCCGAAACAGCCAATCGCAATCGAACAAGACAGCGGAAACGCGCTCAGCAACAGCGAGGCCCATACTATACTTTCCCACTTTCATTATTGGAATTACATCACGAACAGCGAGTCCTATATTATGTTTTCTCACGTTTTATTGAACTTCCGTTACACTTTCCCTGTGTAACACCAATTCACGTTCATTTCTAGTTTTTTGGGAAATTTGTTTTGATTGATTAGCTATGCTTGCCATTTATGTGAGAGCTGTTTAATCAAAACACCCTAACTGCTACTTAGTGTGTTTTGATCGGTGAGCTATACTTCCCTTTTATGTGATAGCTGTTTTATCAAAAAGCTCTAACTGGCAGTGCGTTTTGATTGAACTACAGGCCAAAGTTAGCAATTGACTCTTTCATTGAAGATGGCTTTTAAACCTGTAATTACTTTCTTCTCAGTTTCTCTGAGAGTTTTAAACTTGGATGAGACCACAAAAACATGAATGACAGTTTAGCAACTGAAAATTATCACTTTCAAAATTTTGATTCATTAGGTACACAAAATAAGTTGTAGAACTTTTCATAAATAAGAATAAAAAAAGTGTATGGTCTTTACTTTTTGTATTGTAATATCATTTTATTCTCAGACAGATTAGTCTGTTTGGGCTATCTGTTTGTGCTCGATCATAGCAATTTTAATGAGCTGTTACATTTTACTTGAATTCTTTACAGAAAATGGAGTAACCGATAATAACAAAATCTTTGTTGAAATTATTCAAAGTCTGATGACTGTTGGCAATGACGACTGACGAATAATCCACCAATTCCTAAAAATATAAATACAAGTAAACTAAGTCTGCCTAGAATGTCAATTTACCCTGTTCGCAGCAATAAATTCACATCGGACAGTGCGTAGAGCTAGAACAGGACATGCTTTATATAAAATTTAAATTATTGAAATGCTGACTTTTTTAGATCTTTTTGCAGGAGAATGTTGGCAATAAAACTTATTGCCTTTATAAAACCTTTTTATGAGTTTTTATTACGTAAAAGTAGAGGATTAACTATTAGTTATTAAATCAAAACAGAAAAAAAATTTTCCTCTCCCTTCACTCAAGTCATCCTTGACCATCCAGTTTCTAGCAATCTCCATGAAAAGAATGAATCTAGTTTATGTTTGTGAGACGTAACACCAATTATAAGCATTTGGTGCTTTTTAAAAGAAAGCTTTGCTATGACAGCTCTATTCAATCAAAACACTACAAAGGCCCTTGTGGCGTTTTGAATGATTATGGCTGATGCCCAAGCATAGTTGGGTTGTTTTGCCTGCACAAAACAATAGGACCGAGTCATTTCACAAAAAAAAGAATTTTGACACAAGCTGTAGCACTTGCTGATGAACTAAGAAATACCAACAAACAGGTTTTGAAAATTTTGTCAGGGTGTTTTGATCATTCAGCGCATCATGTTACATAGCAAGCGTGCTGTGTACCAGGTGCCTGCTGAGAGGCAAATTGAAGATGATTCCGAAGTCTAACAGTAGATACAATATGCATGGTTACAAACGCATGATGATTGAATTCACAGAAAATTTGATGGAAATATTTTTCTTATGGCAGTTGCTCAACCTTTCAAACCATGACTTGTAACGATGCCTAGGAGAGAACAGCCATTTCATCAACAGTAATTCTGGCCTAGGAACAGCCATTTTTTAGGACAAATCAAGAAAATGGCTTTGGAAAGTGAAAAAGCTATTATATTAGGCTTGAAAAAGGGATATTTAAGGTTGCACATAGAGAAATATAGCTGTGAAATATAATGCTAATCAAAACGAATTTGAAAATGAATCCAAATTAAATTTAAATTATTCTCCAAATCATGAGACATTAGCGGTTTGCGAATGATTCAATTCACTCAAGTCACTTTTGATTCGCCCCAACTCTGATGTAGTCTGAAAAGGACATTGCAGATTATCTCACTTGGGTGGACATCAGTTGGCTAACACAGCCATAAATAGTAGCACCAGTAATTCGTGAAAACAATGTATGTGTGTCGGTGTTGAAGCTCCTTGGTACTCATCACTATTATCTATCTGTCTAATCTGTAATAAGCTTCGGTTTGTCCTGTCAAACAAAGCTATTGCAACTAGTTTATTTGATATTGTGCTGCTGTGCTTCACATCACCTTCACTTCTCACTTCTATTTTGGATGATAGAAAAATTTTGGTGAGAAATGGCTGATTACCTCATCAGTGGTGGACAGGAATATGTGCCAGATGATGGCCAGAGCGGTTCAGATTTGTTCAACAAGGGAGAAGGTTTGACCTACAAGTAGGTGAACGTCAGCTGATTTACATCATGCATAATCACTGTGTTAGTAAATAAATTTCCATCCAGTTTTGAAGCCATTGTGTTCTGCCATTTTATTTTTAGTGATTTCATCATACTTCCTGGATACATAGACTTCCCTCCATCGCAAGTGGTAAGAATTATTTGTCAGTCGTTAGCGCTTGAGATTTTGTAACTAACGCTTGTAGTTTTGATGGTGTTTTGTTGTATATGTAGGAGCTCGGCTCTGCCCTGACAAAGAAGATAACTCTGCGTGCCCCTCTCGTCTCATCACCAATGGATACTGTAACAGAATCTAATATGGCCATCGCTATGGCGGTGAGTGCCTTTTTTTTAATTAAATCATCTAACCTTGCATGCTTTTTATATCTGCTGCTGTGAGCCAATTTTAATGTATTTGATATTTTAGTATTAGCTGTTTGTTGGTAGTTGGGATTTCTGGTGTGACTTGGTATTTTTAATTGCTATTTCAAAGCGGAGTTTTCATTTTATTTGTAGCTGCAAGGTGGAGTTGGTGTGATTCACCACAACTGTACCATTGAGTTCCAAGCAGAACAAGTTCGACGAGTCAAAGTAGGCGCTCTGTAATCTTTTACTCCCCTTGCCGATACATGTCCTGTTTTGTCTTGGAGAGGTTTCAATAATGTATTATAAATTGTTGTATTTTCTGGCAATGTTTAGCTGCAAAAACGGTGAAAATTTTCAAACATTGAATAAATACTCTCATTTCCTGGTGTCTTATTTTTTGTCAGCGGTTTAAGCAGGGATTTATCCTACAACCTGTATGTATGTCTCCACAAATGAAAGTGAGAGATGCCGTGACATACAAAGAGGACCATGGATTTTCTGGTTTCCCAGTTACTGTCAATGGTGAGGTTGGTGGTCAGCTAGTTGGCCTGATCACCGGCCGAGATTTTGATTTCCTTGACTACGATGGATATGAGAAGGAGATAGCAGAGGTACTAGACATTGCTAGCGGCCTTGTGTGAGCGCTCCTCTAACTGTTGCCAGCTCCCCTCTCTTTCACTTCGCACTCTTCGTCATAGTCTTCCACCAGCAACTCGGCTTTCAAACGGGCCAACTGTGGCTAACCTACAGACAGATAACTCCAAAACTCTACATTTTGCGATGTATAACACTACTTTTCTCTTTGAGTTGTTTTTTTTAGACAAACTTGCCCCCTCAAGTTGAAACTCAAGTTAGCATTCAATAAAAAATATGAGTAAAGTATTAAGTGTGTCATCTTTGATTAGTTATGTAACTCACATTTCTGAGTTGTCTTTTCTTCATTTGACAAATAATGCTATATACAAAAAAGATCATGAAATGGATCTTAGATCATTTTTATTGATTTTGAAAATTGAATATTAATTTTGTTCTGCGCTGTGTTAATTATCATCATTCTAATAACTTGTAACTTGGATTTGATAATAATCGTTATTGCTGAATACAGCCATAATGGATAAATGCGCATTAGGCAATTGCTTTTCTGAACCAATGAGGTCTAAAATCTATCTATCTATCTCAGCCTTATGATAATTTTATAATATATTCCGACTAAAAATCTTTTTTGGCTTTGGAGAAATGTAACATATCGCCAGAGTGTACACAATAGCAGAAACATCAATAATAAATAAAAATTTTGATAATTTTAGCACCTTTTAATGTCTCTGCACAATTACTATTTCAAATTTGCAAACGATTCAAAAATTTTTAGCTCCGTTTTATGGTCTTAAGTCAGCAGTTGTATAGATTGAGCTAACGAAAACAAATCCACAACAGCTTACAGAATTATTATTACAAAATCACCTGATATAGATGAATCAAGTTGAATTCAGTCGAATATTCTTGGCACAGCTCTAGAAAGATTGTAATGTATATGGAGATCATTTCTGTCTGTAGGGTTGTGGAAAGCTGTTTGTCAGTTGCTTGTATCACCCGCTGTGGCAGCTACTGTAGAGATCGCTGTGTATTAACCCTAGTGTGGAATGGATTTGCTTGTTAACAAATGTTTTGTAGAAATATGAGCAAGGCTTTATTACTGACCCAGTGGTTATGACTCCCTCTACCACTATTGGCGAATGCATTGAAGCTAAAAATGTCAATGGCTTCAGTGGTTTTCCTGTCACCGTCACCGGTAAAATAGGTAGCAAATTGGTGGGCCTAGTCACCGCCAGAGATATCGATTTTGTTACTGTTGACAAACACAACACCCAAGTGAAGGAGGTAATTAATATTCAGAGATGAGGCAGCAGACCTCACATCCACCAGTCTGTTTATATCGTGTGTGTGTGTGCTCGTAATGCTCAAACAGTGTTCAAACAGTAACAGTAATTAAAACATTTAGACATTTTCACACTTATTTTGATACAGAACAAATATTATTTCTTTTTATGTTGTTTGAAAGTTATTGACAAAAAATTTTTACCTAGAAATCAGTATTTCGCATAAACTTTGATTTTCAAACAACAACTTTTATTGTGTCGCTCGCAAAAATATCATTTTGAAAAATATTTAATCTGACTCGTTTTACTAGGCATATGATCATCTTCAGTTTTTTAGCAAAATTCACGTAAAAGCCAGCTTTGCTCTTATTATTAAAAGAATACGTAGTAGTAATCCCTTCGCCTTGCTGCATTGGAATTTTGGCATGCCCCAAGTCTTGTCAATGTATGTGATTGCAGATTTTTAGTCGGCTACCTACATTTCTCTCTTCGTATCATATTTGATACCCTCTATGATTTGATAGCTTGTAGAAAATTTCCTCTTCCTGTTTAGAAATATTTTGAGCTTTGCGGGTAATATTGGCAAATTTTTCTTAAATGTATGTTTATCCATTTCATCTGAGAAACATGCATTGCACGTAATGGCATGATGATAAGTTAATAAATGGCTGTTTGTGTCCAACTTGTCAGGTAATGACTCCGCTAGAAAACCTTGTTATTGCAAACTCAGATGTTACATTGGCGGAGGCTAATGAAATCCTACAGAAAAGTAAAAAAGGTGAGCGACTTGCTTGTCAGGTAGTTTTCTGGTAATACCAAACGTTTGCCTCATGAATTGATACGTGATGCTGTGCAGGTATATTCGACACGTTGTGCAGGTATATTTGACACGTTGTGCAGGTATATTTGGCGTGTTGTGCAGGTATATTTGACACGTTGTGCATGTATATTTGACATGTTATGCAGGTAAACTACCTATTATAAATGAAAAAGGAGACCTCGTTTCGATCATTGCAAGAACTGATCTAAAGAAGAACAGGAATTTTCCGATAGCAAGCAAAGATGACAAGTGAGATTATTAACCAGTGATCTACCATCTGCTAGCCTAATTCCCCTTGTGCGCCACGCCTTGTTATATATTTCTGTAGAAGTTCTCATGGTTTCAGTTCCACATCGATGGGCATTAGTCACCATCAGTATGTTGCTGTGTAGAACTCTATTTAGTTTCTTTGATTTAGCATTTATTAGCTTTTATCTGGTTACAGGAAGCAGCTTCTTGTTGGTGCAGCAGTGAGCACACACAGTGATGACATAGCCAGGATAGATGCTTTAGCAGCAGCAAATGTGGACTTTCTGGTTTTGGTTAGTTCTCGATACTTCCTGTCCTAATTGATGGCATTTTTAAAAGGGGCAGGGGGATTAAGGGGCTCGCCCCCCCCCCCCCCCGGCTAACAGAAAAAAATTAGTGACTGAAGTAGAGCACTTTAGGTTGCCTAAACTTCTCAGAGTTAAATAATTCAGGGTGGAGACCCAAGTCTCACACTTAATTAATAGCGGATCCTCTGCTAACATCCGACAAACTCCCAAGCAATTTTTTGTTCCAAGACAAACATGAACAAACCTCCAGCTAAAAGAAAATCAACCACCCCAGACTGTATGGGTTTTTTAGGTATACATGGAATTATGAAAAATTTGTTGTTCAAGTTTATTGCTTTCTCTCTTTGTCCATTCTTTTGCTGAACTCAAATAGTAGATAATAATAATCAAAACAATTACAAAATTATAATAATAAGTATTTGTAGTAATATTGCTTTATTTTATTCTAATAAATATACCAATTATTAATTATTATAATTTATTATTATTAGAAAGATTTTTATGTTGTTTTATTCGTTCTAATTTATGGTTGTTATTATTTTAACTATTATGTTAATAATATTACCTTAATACAAAAATAATAATATTTGCTGATTTGTACTAGTAATATCATTGGTATTAATTTGACTCACTCAAAATCTGTAAGATGACTGCACTGTTATTATTGGCCAGTAGTTAAAGGTGCTTTCAAACAGCCCCACACTGAGTGAGTTCATTGTTTAAAAGGCTCCTGTTTTCTAAACAATGAATTTACTAAACTCACAGCTTGTATTTTTTGTCCATTAAATAATACTATGATAGTATCATGTATAAATTTTTAATGTATCAAAATAATAAATAGAAACTGCTAGATAGTAAACAAGTAATAATAATGTCATCTGTCTACTATTATCTAGTAGTTCGTTCTTTTATTAATTTTCATTGCAATGACTTATTTATCATTATTGATAGCCTTTTTGGTAACTATTCACTATAATTTATTATTTATTTGCTTTTTAGCGATTTTTTGTTGCCACAATATATTATACTTAGCAACATTTCATTATTTTGTTCGTATTTGTGTATTTAATTACGCTTATCAAAAATACTATTGTCACCGTTATTTGCAACTTTCCATCATTTCGATCATTTTTGTTTATTTACCTTGTAGCTTTTATCATTAATATTTTTATTATTCCTTGCTACCTGCAATCATACTACCCATCTACTATCATGGTACCCACATAATTAGTACCATGATTTAGTCGAGAGAGCGTGGGCAGCGGAGGCTGTAATATGGGCAGTAATAGTAGTAGTATCATTAAATGATACTAGCAGTGGTTGTACTAGTGTTAGTGGTCATAGATGGTCTATTAAAAGGTTGTATTTGAGGAATAAATTTCCCCTCATTAAAAGCAAACCAAAAAGCAAAATTAAGATAGTTGAATGCTATTACCTGCATGGCCTTGAATGCTATTACCTGCATGGCCACAACTTTCTTCTGGATTATTGCAGCAAGCAAGCCCTGTTGGATACAAACCATGGTAAATATATTGAATGCACTAACTCTTCCTGCTGGCTATCTATAGCTTGTCACTAGCCCATTGCCCGTCCATATCTATCAAAATACTTTTAGTGGCTGGCCACTAGTTGATCAATCAGTCGCTTTTTTATGCTTTCAGAAAGTAGATTATGAATAATGTAAATGAGCTATTGTTGGAAATAAACCTTGTTTTTTGTAACATGTGTATAATAATGCCATATAAATAATCCAAAAACATATACAAAAAACGGTTTGTGCTTCGCTGATAAATAAAAGTACGAATCTCTTCAGATAATTGCATTTTTCGCTCATTTACAATATACAAAAGTAGTAAAGGCAGAATTCAAGCAATGATTTCATCGCAATACTGATTTTCATAGTCATTATACAAGTGTTGCAGATGAAAAGTCTTGCAGGTCAATCATCCGCTAAAAGTTTGTCAACTTCGATTAAAAACCCGGCATGCAATGATAGCAATCCAGTTCGACATAATGCACAAAGTGTTTAATGCACAAGTGGCGATAGTGATGCTGATCAACTGCTTCAGTCACAAGTGCTTCGTAAGTCCTCGGCCATCAGTTATCAACTTCTGAAAATTCCGATTCTAGAGATGCTTGTGCAGGGTGGGTGCTCAGCAGTATACTGCTGTAAAAGTAGTTGCTTCATTGACCTTGAAAATAAACGATTGCGGTAAACTTGCGGTATGCTTGAAATCCTTGAAATAATAGTGCCGAAAATCGAAAGGATAATATTTAGTGATTCATATAATTTGTATTATGGCCATCTTATTACTGAAAATATGGTTGCCGTCTCCACTCAACTTTATGACAACATCATTCTTGACAGATTTGCTTAACATTCAAAGCAGGTAAATATTGCAAGGATAAGTACAAGAATAACTGTCATCCTTGACATCTAGCGTAGCCATCAATCATATAATCGCTACTCAGAAATTGTATGCCGTTAACCATACTGTTATTTCTGCTTGCTCTCAACCACTTGTATTCTTTTTTCATTCACGTATCATGACCTTCTTTTAATATTGTCACATTTTAAATAATGCTTCAGCACCAATTTCTATTCATTCAACTCCAAACTTTCAAGTTTTTTATCTTTGATTTCATATTTGTAATACATATCACGCTGCATAAAAAGTGGTTAAAAATTTCACTTTTTTAAGGATACCTCTAACAGTTTTTGGTCTATGCCGCTCTCTTGGCCCAGGGGCGTAGATTACCAGCTGGACTAACGACTACCCAAATTCAGTTGCGGGTAGGAAGTACACAAATTATGTGTTTGTTAGCTTGGAAACAAACAGGGAATAAAACCAACTTTCATTCAGTTTGATTTGTTTATCCTTCATGACAATTAGTATAAGCAGAAAAATTTTACCTCCAGCAAAAGAGCGATTTTAGTTTTTAGATGTCAACAGTGCTTAGGAATTTGCATAGTAGCTAATCTGGAGTTTTAGCACTTTCGAAAAGCAAAGGCTATTTCGTTTTTGTGAAATGGTTAATTGGAAAAATCAGGTAGTTTAACTGAGTTGGCACTGGTAAAGTTAATAAAAGGATAAATGATGATAAAAATTATGTTAAATAAATATTATGGATTATTATGTAATAATAAATGAAATATTACATATCCAAATAATAATATATATCTGTCCAAAATTGAGTTTTTTGTAATAAATTTCAAATCATAAATGATACAATTAATACAATGATGATGTTTGTTCCATTTTAATTTTTTCATTTATGTATTATAAATGAACTTCCAACTAATGAAATTATTGATTAGAGTTACCAAATTACCAATAACATTGTTTTTATTATTTAAATAGAATTAATTTAATGATAAATCATAATGATTCACTATTAAAAATTTATTTTCGAATAGTTTTAGATTTTATTTGCAGTGTCTATGTGTGATTGTGATTTGATGTATAGAGAGATCGGAAAACTGGAATTCTCTGAAATGAAAGTGTTGTTATAGTAGTGTTATACTAGTTAGTTACTGTATGTGTATAATTTGTTTTTCACTTTTTCGATGTTAAGGTGATTTTCATCCAGTTATGATGACAACCAGTTATATTCACCATAGTCGTAGCCATAGCCAACGATGTATTAGTTGATGGCTATCACATCTCATATATACAAAACAAGTCCACTTTTCTATAGCTGCACTGCTCTACATGTACACTATCATAACCTATTGAGTAGACAGCAATCCTGTATTTTCAAAGATTACCAAATAATGCTGTAGGTAGTGTTGGTCCTATAATTGTACCAGAAATGCCATTTCTATACATCTGAGATATTATCATTTTGAAGTTTTCCGCCCCTTTAGCTAAATCCTAGAAACGCCTCTGCTAATATCCAATTAGCAGTTTTAAATCTGTTTATCACGTTATATAACACGACACCCAATGTATCGACTTTCACAAATTTCTTTAATTCACTTACTGCAGGACTCGTCACAAGGAAACTCTGTCTACCAGGTCAACATGATTAAGATGATCAAGTCTAAATACCCTGACATGCAGGTTGTTGGGGGTAACGTAGTCACTGCCTCTCAGGCTAAGAATCTCATAGATGCTGGAGTGGATGGTCTCAGGGTTGGTATGGGCTCTGGCAGTATATGCATCACACAAGAAGGTGGGTTGGTTATTGTTACCTCCCTTGTTCTAATGTGTATCTCAAGCTATTGCACTGGGAGCAACTTCCTACATTGCCTTTGTCACACAAGTAGACACAACGTGGAATTGTCCTCTCATTCAATATTAACTGTAGTAATAAAGTGTTGTCCGTATGTGTTGTTTACAGTGTGTGTGCTTATTTGTATATTTGTTTGGCATTATGAAAGGATACCGAGGGCTGAATGGTAAGGAAAGACTACAAAGGTTAGAGGCGTAGGTTTAGTCTGTGCATATCTGTCAATGCTGTAATCGCTACCCGATTCATTCTGGCTTGGAATACTTACTGCAATAGTTTTATTTAGTTGCCAGAAATGCTTGAGCCCATCTAGCAATGTGGTTGCTCCCAATGCAGCACCAGTATAATTGACTGCAGAAGTGCTAGTTAGATTTGTTTGAATCAGAGTTCCATAAAGAAGTTATGTCTATTGATGAGCTGTATTGCAGTGATGGCTGTGGGCAGGGCTCAGGGTACAGCAGTCTACAGAGTCGCTGAGTATGCAAAGAGGTTTGGAGTTCCTGTAATAGCGGATGGAGGCATCTCATCTGTCGGCCACATCATTAAAGCTTTGGCTCTGGGCGCTTCAACCGGTAATGCTAATTGTCTATCTGTCTCCAATGAGTAATACCAACATACTATAATAATACATAACTAACACTTGTGTTTGAGAAAAACACTCCTTTTACTGGAAGCCATTTTTATCTTGGCCGCTGGCAAGCTTGTCCATCATACATAGCTAATGACATTCAGAAAATGGACATAACTAGTCAGTTAGCTTTCTGTAATTGAGTTATGTATCATAGTATAAATTATCGTGTGTAATGTTATCAATAGAGAAAAATGCGCAACCTGAGCAAAAGTTTTATTACTGGGGAAACCCAAAAAATAATTATTGGGGCTCATATAAAACCATGGACAAATTCTGGAAATCCCCGTAATTAATTGCGGTTTCCCCACTGTTTGAAAACTTTCTCAGGCTGCGCGTTTTTCTCTAATACCAAATTTGCCATAACTCTTAAAAATACTTATTCAACTCTCCTTTTTTAGTAATGATGGGATCGCTATTAGCTGGAACTACTGAATCTCCTGGTGAATACTACTTTCAAGATGGCGTCCGATTGAAGAAATATCGTGGTATGGGCTCATTGGATGCCATGCAAAGATACAAGACCAGTGCAAGCCGTTATTTCAAGTGTGTAATTTTCAAGCATTTGAAGTTTTGTTGAAACGTAATGTTCGTAATAGATGGCCTTCCAACTGGGTCAACAATGGCCTTCCAACTGGGTCAACAATTTCTATTAAGAACTTATAGTTTCTGATGATGAATGTGAAATATGGTCAGTTGATTGTTCCCGGAAATATTGTCATTTGCCAAAAAATAACAGTCATTTCTTTTGAAAACCATTTTTCTATGGCGGAATGCGCATAAAATGAAGAGTTATCTGCTCAGAGAAGATTACTTGAGTTTTGTTATAAAAGAATTAATCGAAGAAGCAGCTATCTTCAGTTACATTCTATGATGGTGCTCGATAGTTTCAATGAAATGAATTACTTTCTATGATGCGATCTTGAAAGCCAATGAGATTCTGTCTATATCATTCAATTCGTGTTTTCTAAAAATTTAAAGTGAAAGTGAGAAAATAAAGGTTGCTCAAGGAGTGTCAGGTGCCATAGTGGACAAAGGTACAGTGCACAAGTTTATACCATATCTCATAACTGGATTGCAACATGGCTGCCAGGATATCGGAGCTCGAAGTCTGTCTATACTAAGGTATTGCCTGCATTTTGTATTAGTTTTCATCCGTTGCAATTTTTGTAACTCAATTAGACCAAAAATGCTAGAACTTGGTCTATTTACAAAATCGCTGGCTCCATCAGTGTTGTCTATCATGCAATTACTTGATATGTGGACATTTCTATTTGTGATCGGCTCTCTATCGATGTGTGAACAATGCTGTACTAGGTAATAGGCCATTATCTTTTTAGTTTTCATCACAGTTATGTAAACATTGCTGTAGTTGAGTGAACAACCAAGTCGTTGACCTGTGAGTTTTGCGAAGCTAGAATTTCACCCATCAACAATTGAAATGTTATCATTGGCTGTTCACATTGTTGTATATTATGCCTAAAAGTTTTTTACCAATTGTAGCTATAGAATGTTTATTGCGAACCCATTGCATAATGTTTTACCATGCTGTCAACAGGCTAGATACCAATCTCTTGGCAGTTTTGATCTGTAAGTGTGTTATCTGATTAGGACTATGATGTATAATGGAGAACTGAAGTTTGAAAAGCGAACATCTTCATCTCAAGCTGAGGGAGGTGTGCACGGACTGCATTCGTAAGTAAAAATTTCATACTTGCTCAGAGACTAGTAACTTTCCAACTAGATTAGATTGTCTGACTATGAATTCTAAAAAAAATTCAAAGGTGACAGTTTCCTTCAGTGAATTTTTCTCCATGTGATGACTGGTTATTTTATTTTGCAGTTATGAGAAACGGTTGTTCTAGCTGATATGAAAGTGATGATCAATTATGACGACTGACTTTAGACGCACACTGGATATTACTTGATGCCTTTCACCGAGTTTAAAATTTCATTTTTGCAAAAAGCAAACATTTTTAATGAAACGTTTTGGTTACAAAAGATATTATGTCAGGTTGGCTACTCTCATTTGTACATCGTAGTTGACACAAAATCTACAGTATTAGTTAGTATATAATTGCTTGTGAGAAATTGCTCTTTTGTAAAATGGTTACATATATAAATGGTCTATGGTTTGATTGATTTGCCTTGAGCCGTAATGTGTACTGCGGTAATGTGTACTGCAGTAATGTGTACTGCGGTAATGTGTACTGCGGTAATGTGTACTGCGGTAATGTGTACTGCGGTAATGTGTACTGCGGTAATGTGTACTGCGGTAATGTGTACTGCAGTAATGTGTACTGCAGTAATGTGTACTGCGGTAATGTGTACTGCGGTAATGTGTACTGCGGTAATGTGTACTGCGGTAATGTGTACTGCGGTAATGTGTACTGCGGTAATGTGTACTGCGGTAATGTGTACTGCGGTAATGTGTACTGCGGTAATGTGTACTGCGGTAATGTGTACTGCAGTAATGTGTACTGCGGTAATGTGTACTGCGGTAATGTGTACTGCAGTAATGTGTACTGCGGTAATGTGTACTGCGGTGTGTGCCACTCAATGAACAGTCGGCTGATCATAGACCAGTCCTGCTTTCTATCTTTGTATAATATTGTAAATCGATCAATGATAAATATGACAGTAAATTCACAACAGTTATTATTAATCTTACTCTCCAGTGAGGCTAAAAGTAACAAGCCTTCTCAAAATAACTTAGGATGCCCTATATTATTTTAACAAAAAATAAACTACAGTGATGTTGTTTAATTCACACACCAAACAGAAGATCTTCTGCTGAAGAGACTAAAAGTTACAATGTTATTGTTTGGCACAACACCTCTACTGCCATGGTTCTGTGGTGACAGTGCCATCAGGTTTTATAGATTGGAATACACCAGCCTTTACCATATCATCCTGCAGCTTATCACCATCAAAGTTTCTACAATAGCATTACAAATATACATGAAATTAATGACTAAAAACAAATTGCTACCAAATGCCTTTCACAATTGCTCACTGGATCAACAGTTACATCAATGCCTTAGTGAGGCAATGCACCACGAATAACCAAACAAAATATTTCAAATCTAAAACTCAGCACTAATATTTTTCTTCTCATTTGCTCATGCCATAATGACATGGAATCGGGAAACTGTAATACTGCTATTATTATTATGAATATAGCGTACTAACTTGTAAAATTCCGTGAAGCGTCTCTTCCTCATCTCTCGCCATGCAAGTATCGCCAAAAATGTACCTCCTGACAACAATGATGTAAGAAGCATAGACCGCTTGCCACTTTTAAAGTGAATGCCTCGAAGATTGATTGGTGCTGGAGTTGAGCTCGACATGTCTGACTTTATATATATTTCGTGCCTGCAATTTTTTACCTTAATATTATAAGAGGACCAAAAAATCAGACTAAAGCTACGTTCACACTATGCGATTCTCTTACGAGTGGGCGAAGCCTAAAATCGACTCGCAAGTGTGAACAGTGCAATCTTAACGATTTCACAATGGGTGGCAGGTTTTTTTCATCGGGCAGTGATGGATCTCTGTACGATTATCGGCCTGTCTAGCCAATCAGCATCCACATCACAGCTTTTCAATTTAACACTTTTCAAAAAACTTGCAGCTGCTTCATAATTATTAATTAAGCAATTTTAGAATATCTTTTAATATTTCCGTTATCAATTGCAAGCTTCATAAGTAAAATATAAAAATAGGTATACTAATTATTATCAACATAATAAAAACAAATACATGCTCCGTGATTATAAATAATTGTGCTCAAAAAAGTTATTATCATTTATCTATTATAATAATTAAATATACTTACAATTGTTTATTATTATTTGTAATTTATTTCTTATTATTTATGAGTGAAGAAATGCTATAATTTATTAAAAGCTATATTATATTATTAATATTAATTTGATGTTATGTATTTATCAATGAAATGCGGTGTCTTGACAACTGTCAAGGCCATGCGATATCGGGCACAAAAAATCGCAAGTTTAAACTGTTGTAAATAATCGGGAGAGCAACTCGCAATTCCTCCCGATAAGCGCATTGCCGAGAATCGTATAGTGTGAATGTAGCTTAAACAATACTAGTAGGATATCTCATCCTGCATAAATGTTGAATAGTTTGATGACAAATTAGAACAAAATTGTAGGTCAATTAATTCCATTGATAGCAGCTGGAGGTAGAATAGATCAGAACTCGGTTAAAAAATTCATGAGCAAAATAACTTGATAAACAATAACAGCCAATATGTTTTTGAGTAAGGGAGCTTTCGGAGCCACCATGATACAAAATGATTAGACGAAGTATTAGGCAATAGTAATACCATATTGTCAAATGTATGAGAAATATGGAAGCATCTGCATATATCTTTTTTACTTTGCTGCTAACACAACTATATCATCTTCTAAAACTAGAACAATTTCAATTACAATTACGTATTACACCATAGCTAAATAGCAATTCATCAAGTGTAAAGAAAATGATCATTATCATTACTTCCCTAATCATTCACCTAATATATAAACAGAACAGTCTAGATGCTCTGGCAACTCATAACACACAAAAAAGGAATGACCTGTTAAAACTACAAAATGTGAGTCTTACGACTGTGTTGATATCAATAAGACCTGGTATCTGCTTCAAGTCAGTTAGTCAACCATTAATTATTATCTCAGTATGAATATAACTTGGTCAGGCAAACTATGAATATAAATAATAAACTAATTTTCCCTGTCACCATAATGACGATTTATTAAAACTAAATACATCTGAACAAATGACTAATAATCACACTCACCACTACTACTACTGATAATAACCAACTAAACTTATTAACTATTGTTATCTTACTATCATAATAATCAAATAATTTTATTGGTGCTGTACATAAGTGTTTTTGTATAAGTTTCAATTATAACATTAAAAAATATATTACTGCATATATATACAAAGCAATTATGGTTATGGGAATAATAGTTACTAATAATTACACAGTTGGGGCAAATCATCTGCCAGGTCACCAGAAAAAACTACGAGCGAAATCAAACGGCTTGGTCATATTTATGAAATAAATCAAGTCACACATGTCCACAACAACTCTCAAATCAAATCAGAGTTCTGTTCCCTATGGTGGCTCAGAACGTTTTGTGTTTTGCATTTTAAAACGTCTAAACGCTTTCCAAACCATTTGAACGAATTTGAAATAGTCTGAACTTATGCAAAACTTCTGAACGCTTTGTGAAATCGTTCGTAGGCTTTGAAAATCCGAGCCGATTTGCTGGTTCGCTCTATTGATCAAGATCTACAGTCCATTTATCATTGATAAATGTTTTTACTGAACAGTTGAATTTTCTTTAAATAAATAAAAATGTATTTATTTATTAAATCTTATTTGTTTTAAATTGTTTTAAGTAATAAATACAACCCAATTATAAATTTAAAAATTAATTTTAGAGATATTCAACAACATTTTTATGCAGTTAATTAACTTGCTCTATGTCTTTGGATCGACGTCTATGTTGATAAAGTTATATAGAGGCTATAAATAAAATGGTGACGATCGCTTTTGGTTCGAAAGCCATGTGCCTTGTTGCAAACTTTTTCAACAATTTCAAAATAGTTTCGACTATTTTAAAACAGTTCAGACCATTTCAAAATAATTCATACGGTTTGTAAATGGTTCATACTCTTTCTAAAGCGTCCATACGGTTTGTAATTTTCTAAATCATCTGGATCATTTCTAAACCGTCTGAATTATTTGCAAGACAACTATACGGTTGCAGATTTTACAATTGTTGGACAGGAAATACAGTCTTATAGCATTAATCCCGCAGCTGCTGAGGCCGACAATTAATTTATTACAACCAACAAGTCCGTTTTTAAACATAGTTTCTTGGGCTATTTTACTACAATTACCCAATTATTTTCAATGTAAAAGACGCTTTGCAAATCGTCTGGACTATTTCAAATCCGTTCATACGCTTTGAAAACGAAACCGTCTAACATTATGAGCCACCATAGTTCCCTCTGTTTTTCAAATCCTACAAAAGCAGCTTGAGAAAGATGCCAATCTAATGTTGCACGTACTATTATTTCTAATTATTTCTATTATCTAAACAATTACTGTTGAGAACTGAGTATAACAAACAATACTATTTGTAAGAGAGAGTGATAATATAAAGTATTATATCAAATAATTTACTCGGCTAATTTTTTGGGTACAATTACTTGATATTTAAAAAACTTATCTAGTAAAATAACTGGACTAGAGAAAAGAGGAATTAGATATTTTATTATCAGTGTGATATTCACCTGTTGCATGCCTGGAATACATACTAGATGAAGTCTTGATCACTTAGATTAAGTACTTCATTATGTCTAAATGTATTGTGCATAGTTCAGAGCCGTAACTCACTATAAGCATAGGGGTTCGGCATAATTTGTTTATTTGAGAAAAACTACGATACACATTTTCATAATAATTACGTGCATTAAAGACGTGCAACCAAATTAGGGTGGCTAAAAAGTATCAAGGCTTTTTAGGATACATTATTGAAAAATCATTACTATTATTGGTGTTTTTTTTATATTTTAGTTATAGAGATGGCCAATTTGAAAAAAAATCCAACCCATTTTCAAATCAATCATAATGACCTCAAGTCACTGAACCAAAATGGTGATGTCAAACCAAATTTTTGTATCAAATCATAAAAATTGGTGATTTGCAAATAATTTAAATCACATCACAAATTATTTGAATCACTAGTGACTTGCCCCAACTCTGAATAATTAATCATCATCTTATCTCATAGTTTCTTCATTCTTAGTAGTGTCTCAAGAAGTAGTATTACAATAATATTATTATTCATTATTATTCATTATTATTAAATATAATAATAATACTATTGTTAATTATCAATCATCATTTGCTTAATTATTAATAATACATCATCATGAGAACAAATAATTATCTTTAATAATAGATGTGTTGTGATCAGGATCATCATCATTATTAATCAATAATAAATAAATGACCATGATGATAAATAAATTATAATAATAATAATAACTAATATTATTATTAATAAGTATTATTAATTATAATTAATAATAATATTATGTATAATTTATACTCAACGATTAATAATTAATAACAATTAAATAATAATATTACAATTATTATTATAATATATATAATAATAATAAATAATATTATTATTCAATTGATGATTCAACGATGCCGATTAATAATATAATAATAATGATAAATAATAAGCATTGTTGTTCTTCGCAACAATTTATAAACAAACAATTCCAGTAGTAGTATGTAACCCTAACAACATTGAACAGGTTATGCTCTCTTTTGGGTAGAAATTCTTGGGGAAGTTGTTGTTACAGTTAACAGTAGTGACAACAAGAAGTTCAACAAACACTTGACAACAACAGTGACATTCACAGTGGTATCCGTCGATTTATTAGTGAAAAAATTCACAAGGAAATTATCAGTAAAGATTAAAATCAAAGCATATATTGGGTATGTGATCAAACATTTAAGCTGCCATCAATTAATAAACATAAAATAATAGAAATTTACCGGCTGAAACACAAAAATGTATCGACACCGTCTTCAGAATTGTACCACAGGATACGAATGCTTAGCTTGTGATGTTGACGAACGCATGTACTCTATAAATGATCTTTGTTAAGTTTGCAACAGCAAATCACAGTCTATTTAAAGATTTTATAGACTGTATTTTGCCCTAATACTTGTATATCCATCCACACCAAGTTTGGTTTGATAAAGTGGCGCTTATTTTGGATGAAATAAAAACAATTCCATTTATCAACATTTTTTTCAGAGAAATTTGGAAAGATATCTCACTCGTTACAAACCGAGGGCTCGTTTTTTTTAACTACTAATTATTAGGCTGTTCGCTGATGATGCACTGCCCTACATGGTGGCAGACTTGCCAACCTTGAAGGGGACAATTGCTTGAGATGGAGAAAAAGGGGAAATTATGAAATGAAAGGGGACATTTTCAGCGTGAAATTACGCTGTGTATGACAAATTGGGGCTTCTTCATGTAAATGTATTTATTAAAATATGAGATTTCTCATCATTGAAAGAGCATTATTATACCTTTGTTGTCAGAGTGGTGGTATTCAAAAGCCGTTTTTATATTGCTAATTGACATTTATTGTCAAAATAAAACAGAGACGAGTCAAAAAAGAAATTGAGATGGAACCAAGTACACAAACTTATGTTCCCAGGCCATAGGTAATTTCAGAGCCAATTATCCATCAGAAAAGCCCCGCGCAGCGGAAAATTTTTTTTCATGTAATGAGGGAGGTGTTAGAGACTCTAACAACTTGGAAAAGAAGTGTCATAAGCTCTAAGATTACTGTTAGAGAATTAAAATATCACATTTCATCATCTCTTGTGATGGTCAAACTGCTTTGAAAGCAGTGAGGATTACAACTAATCAGAATAACCTCATCACAGTGGTGACACCTTTCAGCTTTATTTATCATCTTGTCCACATGATTGCAGTATAGATAGAGTAGGTCGATTATGCATAAAATACTTGCTTAAGATATGAGAATAGTCTACAATTACATAGCTAATAAATATCATTCACGAAGTGGAGGCAGTGCACATGATTGGCACAACTGTGGCTCATACATTCAATTACATACTAACTAGACATTCAAACCTAAATTGTTATTGTCAAGTGTTCTAATGAATTGATGACTTGCAATTCGTTATACACATTCAAACCTAAATTATTATTCCCAAATGTCATAATGAATTGACTTGCAATCCCTTTAAAGAGAACAGTACTGGGTAGGCCGTTGCTGACTTAGCAATCACATGATTGAAGTTTCAGGCTATATTTGTAAATATATTCCCACCTTGTGGCATGTAGTAAGTAATACCTGGTCGTGAGTCGGTTGGTTACATTGAGGTTTGTTTTCATGCAGTGACACCATGTAGTAAGGTGCTTAGAATAAATTAGTGTGGGAAGCAGGTGGACCAGATTAGAACATCTTGAAATGAAATGAGAAAATCAACTCCTAATAATAAATTGTAATAATAATGACAACACAATAATAATAATGATATTTCTAATTAATAATTACTATTGATTACAGTCAATAAACAATAATAATGACAACACAATATTAATTTAATAATTAAATATCAAAATTTATAAAAAATAAATGACTACTGGCTATAATAAGGTTTGAGCGTCTAGTTGCATTTGAATTTGGGAGATGGTTTGTACCAGTTCACTTAGTGACAATCATTGCTTCATATTTCTGATCGAGAAGGCCAGACGGTTAGTGAGCAGTGTAAAAAAAAATGAGACGAAAAAAACAACAACGTGGGGAATGATGAGAAATGGCTATACTGAGCTCAGCAAAGCAAAAAATGGCAAAAAACTTCAAATGTTTAAGAACGTTGATTGACTGCCCTCCATCTTTTATCAGATATACAACTACAAATAAATACAGGACAGGAGGGAACAATTCTTACGTGCAAAACTTATCCTTTTTTGTTTGAGACTAACACTACTGTTAGAGCTCTAACATTTTATTTCTCGAACGTTCGAGGGTGTATCTAAAATATCTACCTATATCTAAAATATGTTGTCATGGATATAATTTATAAACTATGTTTTGACAGCTAACCAGTGAGTAGCCATGTAGCTTCCTAGTGCAGTTTGACATTGATTAAAGTCAAGCAATAAAAAAAAATTATCAAAATACTACATATGTAGTGGTACTGCAACTCACTACCCTCGATTTAAAACTAATAGTTTTGAAACACACTTACGTGGTTAAAAGTTTGTCAATTTTTCACAGGTGTGCACCAGAGCCAAAATCTGACTCTATAGATTTCTCAAGGGCGAGTGTAGTTGCTAATTTCGCTAATTTTATGCTATCCAGTTTGTTGATAATCATCTGCCAAACTAACTGTTAATCATTAGACTGTTTTAGCAATTGCGCCTTGGATAGCATTTCATTAGACACTGTAAGATTATGGCTTACCATCAAAAATGCTTGATTAGCAATTGAATTGCCAAAACCAATGGCAAGGGTTTCTAATCGAGCATCATTTTCATACTTATTTATGTATCACAACATGTCTGGGAAAACTAACACTACACACTATTAATATATATATTATAGCATACACAGCAACCACACTAAACACTGAACGATATTCTATTGTGGTCTCATTCATCAAAGGAAAACTTGAAATCAAAGTTTCAAAATTATAAGTGTTTCAGTTCTATCTCGAGCAACTTTTATCAGTAAAAATATACAGCATAGCGCAATTCCTCATAGTTGTATACCTATTAATTGTCATGTTTGGTTAATTCATTAAGCCACTTTTATTGACTTCACAAATAAAATGTATAACTCTTTTACCTTAGACTGCCAGAAAAAAACTGGCACAAACCAAAAGCAAAAAAATTGATGCAGGTCATGTCAACAAGTGATGCTCTTCTCATTTTTGTGAACAAAAAGTTTGTCCAAGAGGGAGTGCTTCACACCATACGTACATAATTATTACTAGCGGACAGGTTTCTCTATAAATATACAGTTTCCACAATAGAAACTAACAAGTATTAGAAATAAATTGATAGGACAAGCGACAATAGACATGACTATTATAAGCATCTGAATCGTAAAAAAGTATCTTACGGACAATAAATTGAACCAAAACAATGTGTTATTTATTATTTACGCTATAAAATGGCAGCAGAGTAATTTGAAGCCCTCGGCATAACAGCAGTATTCCGTGCCCACCGCTGAAAATCGCCTGTGTATGGGGGTCTATATGACTTGAGATTTCTTTGCACTGCAATGTTGTGCTGCAGCACTTAGCTGACATAAGAGACTTTTTAAGAAATGAAAGTTGATAAACAGTGTATTAATAATCATTACTGTTGCTCATTTATTATTATAATTTATGATGAATATAATCATGCTTCAAAAATATCATCATTATCATCTCAACGCACAAACAGTATAATGTCGCATAAATTATGATGGTGTGGAATAAGTAGGCCAAACTGCATTGATTTACAAGTAATATAATATTATAATTATGTAACATTGTTATTGTTACTTTTATTAGCAACAGTTATTAATTATCATTACCACTTATTAATTATTATTATTGCTAATGCAATAAATATTAACTTTGAATAATAAATAACTATAATAATTTATAAACCAACCACTACCACTGCTACGCTACTACTATTGCCTGTAACTATTATTATTATCATAGCTGATGTTTTTTTCTGTAGATTTTCAACAACATGAAAGCAGAAAAAAACACTACAAGAACATACAAAACAATAATAATTAATCATCAACAATTCATCATTTACATTACCAGATAAAAATAATAATAATTCATGGATGAATTACTACTGTTGATTAATTATTATTATTAATTATTATTATTTATAACATACTAGTAATTTTAATAATAATATATATAGCTGTTTATTAATTTCATTGATCATCATCATTGATTATTATTTATTAATTTTATTATTTATTTATTCGTTTTATTATATTTTGAAGATAAAAATAAAACAACAACAATTGTTGGTTCAATTGTTGCTGCTGTTGCTTTATTATTATTAATAAATTAACTATAAATACTAATTATTATTTATAAATTAAATAATAATTAATAATTATTATTATTATTATTATTATTAATAATTACTAATTATCTTAAAAAAACAGTAATTAATAATCTTCTGATAGTAGTTACACTGAAAGAAATACTACTGCATAATATTTATTATATCATCATTATAAAAAGTTTATTTAAACACAATTGATGAATAGCTTTGTCAAAAACATCAGCAATTGTGCCTCTGGGAGTCAAATACAACGACAACAATTTCTGCAGCGTACATCAGTGACAGGAAACGGTTTATTAAAGCCCAAGTTCCATACATTGCACTCAACCATAAGGATAAAAAATTGTATATCATCAATCTTCTAGACTTTGTGTGCAACTTTTAGGAACTTTGGTTAAGCATTTTCATAGAACTATCCGGTGGATTACTTCACTCTACCATAAACTAACTCATGGACATCTGTAAAATGGGCAAACAAAAATGAATATTGAAAACACGTGAAATATTTTGTCTTTGGAAATATTCTCCAAAAAAAATTGAGATACTTGAAAAGGGGTAATTGCGTGACAAGTGCTTGAGATGCTTGAGACTGGGGTAATTGCTTGAGTCTCACGCCTAATGCGTGACTGTTGGCAAGTCTGCATGGTGGTGAACAGCCCAGAGGATCATGATAAATTCCAGCAAAATCCCATCAATTTGTCAAAATGGGCTAACCGAAACCATAATAATAATAATAATATATTATTATTATTATTATTATTTATATATAATTAATAATAATTATTATTATAATTATTATTAATTAAATTAATTAATAATAATTTGCAATTCATTCAATCAATGTCAATAAGTAAGTGTCAAACTACTACCTACTACTGTAGCTTTTAATAAAAAACCTAATGTTGAGGTAACATACACATTGGACAACACACACACTATTAATCAGAGATTAAATATCAGGGTGTCAATATTTATTATTATAATTATTATTAATTATATGCAACAATTTTTCTAAATTAATTTTCACTGGGATTCACACATAGACAGACATGGTCACCAGTGAGCGAGTAAGACCTCCCAAAAAATGGGAATGACCAAGCGAGCCCTCCATGACGCTCCTATGAAAGTGAGACTTGTGGCATACCTCTCATTTTGTCTGCCAGTTTGGGTTGTGCTTCCAAGGCTTGGGATCCCCACTAGGTAAAGCATGTGGAACATTTGGAGAAAGTGCAGAGGCAGGCAATCCGATTCATATGTGGCCTAAGAGGAGTCGTTAGTGTCACGAAGACTAGGGTGGCTCTTGGATTGCCCTCATTAGAAAAGAAACGGAGGGATGCCTGTCACAAATTGTTCAGTAAAGTTGTCGGCAACAAACATTCTTTTCTTAAGGCTAAATTTGAATGCCACCAGAATTCTTCCCAATCCAGGCATCTTACAAAATCAGTGTTTAGGTCAGTGTCTCCGGTGCAAGTTTCCAATACAAGTTTCATGCACGAAGGCTTTTTCTGTCGCACTTCCAGAGAGTTGAAAGCTCAGTCCAGAAGATAGTGGTGCTGGCTGTCGAGTTTTCCTTCGTTCTTTTACGATTTTAGTTTTGATAACTTACAAGACGTTTCCCCCTTCCCCACACCCAGGGGTCTAGAAGATCTTAACAACATAAACAAAAATACTAGTAGAATTGATTGAAAAAGCTAGGTTAGTAGGAATATATTTATTACAGGACGCATCGTCTCTGTTATTTTTTTGGCACAGGCCTACTGCAGAAAATTTGATGGGCTTTTAGCCACTTTTAGGAACTTCATGTTGTGTTTTGTTGTAGGTGTTTGGAAGGTAAGTCATGGTTTGACAAATCACTCTTCACCTGCTGGCTCAAAATTAATTTGGCCAGCACTCCACCAAGAAGTTATCAACAATTAAACCCTCTGGGCTGTTGATACTGGCCTTTTTTATTCCAATCAATCAGATGACTACCTGAAAAGCAGCAACAGCATGTTTTCAAAAGTTGTGCTTGCAAATGGCGAGTCACGCAAAATTTCTTGTGATCACCTGGGCCTCTTAACTAGCAAGTCTTAGTTTACGGGGACGACAAAGGGTACTAATCTCAGCTTTAACAATGTGGATAACTCGTATCAGCTTGTGGTAAATGTGGTTAGGATCCACGAGAGGCACTTCAAGAGTCTGCCAAAAATATTAAAGATGGTGCAACCTGTAGCAAATTGTTGTACTAACAGAGGGTTCTCATCAAACAGTTTGAAAGCGATAGAATTATAAATTATTACAGGGCGCATCGTCTCTATTTTCTTCGGCAAGAATGTGTTGCAGATCCTCAAAACACTAATACGAGTGCCTGCAGTTTCAAAGCTGAGATGAGGACTTTTCGTTGCCCCCTGAATTAGGACTTGCTAGTTAGGAGACTCAGATGATCACAAGAAATTTTGCATGACACGAATTTTGGAAACATGTGCTACTTCTCAGGTAGTCTTCTGATTGATTGGAATGAAAAAAGATCAGTATTGACTGCTCAGAATGTTTGCTTTTTGGTATTTCTCGGTGAAGTGCTGCCCAAATTATTTTTGAGCCAACAGGCCAGCATATGAAGGCAGTTTTGTCTGACCATGACTTATTTTCCAAACACCAACAACAAAACACAACATAAATTTCCTAAAAGCGGCTCAAATCAAAACCACCAAATTTTCTGCAATAGGCCTGTGCCCAAAGTTCCGTGCCTCTTACTGCAACTACAGCCTTCTCTACAGCTGGTGTCTCGAACAGGTTTGAAGTAGAATTATGCCTAGTGGACCCCAAAACAGGTCCGGCAGAATAGTGCACACCAATAGACCAAAAGCAGTCCCAGTTGAGTGAAAGTCAGTAGACTGAAAATAGACCAGTTGGATATCTGAGAAAGGACCGATAACAGGTCAGTTGAATATCTGCAAAGAGACCGATAGCAGGCCCGGTTGAGTATTAGCAAGTGGACTGGTAACTTGTTTTACTATTATTATTCATCACCTAGTAATAATAGTAATAAAAGCAGAGGTTTAATCAACAACAACTGGCTCACAATCAATGCAACTGATAACTTGTACAACCAATAAATGTGCCCGTTTGAACTAGTGTATATGCAGTAACTACTATAATACATAGGTTTTTATAACTGCCTCGTAGTAGAGTGGGTGCAAAGGTTCACAGTTATGGTTGAGAGATGCAGAATTCTTTCAAGTATAGTTCACAACTTCTTCACCTCAATCTCTGGAACAAATAATAAAAATTTAGACTGATGTAATAGCAGTAGTCAAAAATCTGTCCCTGATGGGACAAGATTTTAATAGGTTAACTACATCTGTTTTATACAGCGGTAACCAGTAAAGTATTTGTATCAAAACTAATCAAATAAAGTCATAATCATTTTCTAATGTTCGCTAAACAAATTCCCAACTATTAGTAATAATAACTAAACAAATGAAGTTTAGGGAGAAATAATTACAATAGAATGTTATGTACAATACGAGTTAATAAACGATAATTCATCGTTGATAGAGCATTTGTTATCAATCGAGTCCTTCACCAATTCACGCGCTTTATAGTTATATAACTGCTGCCACAGCTTGGCCGGATCAGTACTGAACCACTATCACTACCAGCAACATGCTCTTCTGTTACTAGTGCAACTTTACCTGTAGAGGTCTGCATGAATGGGCTAAGCATAAGAGGATACATAAACTAAGAGGGCTGTGCACAAATTGTAATGTGTATTTCACTTTCAAAGAGGAGGCTGAACATAAATGACAATTCCACTCCCTAACTGTCTCAACACAAACAGATCCACCACCGAAGGAGCACAGGCCAACAAGCCAATCCTGCTCTCGGGGGAGTGTGCCCTACTTTAGTGAGAGAGATCGCCGGCGGCGGTCCATAAAGCAATAGGTGCACCACCCATCTTGGCACCCAGCTCCACAATCTTCACAGGCTAGCCTAATACTGACTGTGTCATCAAGATCGTGTCTGTGACATCTCCAGACGATGATATTGATCTGGACGACACCTGTGATATTTCTTTCTGAGTAGATTGCTCATAACCACAACTGCCCTTTTCAGAGCCACCACCAATTACTGAAGAGTTGATTCACTTTTTGCCCTGGTTGGCATCAGCATTCCATTGTAGGTTTACTTCAAAAGTCTACTATCCGTATCATATGTGTAGGCTAGCGCTGATCCCCTTTGTTGTGAAAAATAAGCTGCTCTTTGCATAACAATTTAATCTCAGTCAATGATATTATTATTTAATTGCCTAGCTATATTGTCGTTGTTGCCGAGCTATTTTATCAATCAGTGTCGAGATAAATTATAATTCAGTTATCGAGCCTCAATGTCTTGACGATGTTGATAGGCGACCTAGTTGTCTGTAACAACCTATGCAATTTATATGACAATGTTGATGTCGATATAATTAAATTCAAAAGTAAGCGATTGTTTTGTATTGATTGTCTTTAATTTGCCACTGGTAACCTTGGTAGTTATATTAAAACATCGAAATTAATAATCAGAGAAAAATTGTTCCGTTGATAACATCTATACCTGGCAGTAACAAAAAATAACATTGTTTGTCTGTCATGGTATAGTCGTTGGCAAAGCCAATAAAAAAAAATGTAACTAACTGTACACAATTGCTTTGCTTCTTGTATAGTCTGTATAGTACGATATGCACATGCTATTCGCGTGATCGTTACCCAAAATCAAATGCAAAATAAAATGAAATGTACAACAAATTACACAGGGTATTTCTACACATAATAAATGATAATATTGTACAGGATTTTGTAGTCGGGTGGTGAGTGACTGGTAGCATTCACCTGTACCAGACCCCAGGCTGTTTACTGCTGCTTACGTACGACTGCTGTCGGTGCACGACTTGCTGACTGCCCCTACCACTGCCTGCCCAGCATAGTCAGACTTAGCTGGGTAGGAGACTAATAAGAGTATGGGGCCTTTGCAGGCCGGCACTCCTTAGTCGTGCTGTGTAATAGTAGGGCAGCTGCTCTGTAGGAGATTGAATGAAGGCTTGTGGTTGAGTAATGAATAGCTGTATTTGATAACACGCCTGGCTGAGCTCTTCTCCTGCTCTGAATAACAGAGAGCTCCATCCAGTTATATAACATTCAGCCTTAGGTGCTGCCAAGGAAATGTTGATTGCATTACATAAGAGTATATAAATAAGTAGATGTAAACAAGCGCTGCCTGAATCAAGGCCACGTCACATGAGTTGTTTTTTGTCCTCATGTGACTGCATAGAGATAATGTTAATTGAGCGTACACTTCCTTTGTTGTAGGTAGGAAGCACCAGTCATTTCTACCAAAATATAATATTTTATTACTTTACAGCAATATTTGATTCTGCAACAATTCCGTTACTTACATTTCATTGCAATAGAGTTGTTTATTAAATTAGCGATCCAAATTATTGCGTTTCTCTACAATATAATGTATACATTATATTGTAACAGTTCAGCTCTGATCAGAAGAAGGTTTCATGTTTGAGTTAGTAGTATTATTAGTACTACTACTACATCATCATTGTGCTTGGTCGATGGTGTTGTTTTTTGTTATTTCATTGGAGATAATAAAAATAGCTTCAATATAATTTTCTCGGAAAGTTAATGGTATTCTATTTGCAGAGTTCACATTCTCTTAACAGGAGCAATAGTACTAAGTTGCTATTGTCACTGTTAAACAGTTAAAATTTGAGATGTTTTAATGCTGCCCAGCGCTGGAGTACCCTGACACGGTATCGGACACCATACTTGACAAAAATATTGAGTCCCTTGAGATGATTCAGCACCGTGCAGTCAGGTTTTTTAGCCATCTCAGCGTAAGGATGAGTATTACTGAAGCCTTTTCTGGGCATGGTCTCCAGACTTTGAAATAAAGGAGAACAATCACAGACCAGCCATCCTGATAAAGATGCTTCTGGATAAAGAGCAACACAATACTCTGGCTTATGATGAAATCTCACTGGGCTGCCAAAACAAGTTTATGGCAAATAGATCTGCTGCCAGGGGTGAACTAACCTCTGCTGCCAGGGGTGAACTGACCTCTGCTGCCAGGGGTGAACTGACCTCTGCTGCCAGGGGTGAACTGACCTCTGCTGCCAGGGGTGAACTGACCTCTGCTGCCAGGGGTGAACTGACCTCTGCTGCCAGGGGTGAACTGACCTCGATGTATGCTGCATCATAAGTTTACCAAGGACCATCAGAGACACTAGAGGGAGCATGAACTAAACGCACAAAACACATGCAGCTAAAAGCAAAGGGTGGTAGTTAAATCTCTCTAGATGACTACCGACAAAGTTGTCGAAAAATAAACAGCAGGTTGCTGTGGCCACGCACATTAGCACACTGTTAGCTAACTGAGGCACTCCTTTTACTTTAAGTTCCTGGGTGTTTGATGTCTTCAAAGGTTTTCAGTCGTGTGTAGGACATCGATATTGGACGTACAATACGAACTGTTCTCTGACGAGTTTCTGTTATTTTGGGATCTTTTCTCTCCGCGCAGTGAAAAATTTGGCTATAAATAAAATTTGTATTTTAGAGTTAGTTGCTCTCAGACGGTATCTGTTAAAATGGAGAAATGTCCCATACTTGATGTACATGCCCACAATGCAGTTGCTGTGTGGCCATCAATGTGCTATGGTATAAATACTGCTGAATTTATTGCCATCGACCTGGTAAGAGCATTTTTATAATCTTCATCAAAGATAAAACTGTTGATGCCAAGAAATGCTATGTAGATATATTTTGTGTTCTAGGAACTGAGTGGCCTCGGAGATAGGAGCAAGTTATGTAGCAAGTAAGTCATTCGTAGGCTGGCTTTATTTATACTCCAAATCTTGTATATCATAGTTTGTAAACGAAACTATTGCTCGTTATGCTGTAGGTGTGTAGATGAACGTTATAAAGCGATAGGAAATGCAGCTAAGAGCCGATCTATAATCTCTATAGGGATATCTTGTTTTAGACGCAGCTACTCTCAAGTCAGTAAGATAGACAACTCTACTTGGCTTTATCCCAAAATATTATTTTGTCAGTCAAGAGTCTAATCAGTTTCTTCTCACCGCTGTTTAGGGTGAGGAGGACCAGTCTAAAAGATTTGTTGCGCAGACGTATAACATATTGGCTCTCTCCTCACAGCCATACGTTATCGAGCCTCAAGCCGTCAAGTTTCTAACCCAGCATGGTTTTGACTTTAACAAACAGTATCAGTTAGGTTTGACTTATGATAAGGGGGAAGCAAAATCTCAGAAGCGTGTAAGTTTGCACCCAGAACGGATTGTCTATATCGAGATGGTACACTTATACCTAGCCACATCAGATACTGTTTCATCAATTTTTTTATTTTTTAGAAATCAGAAAGTTGTTCTCTGCATAGCCTGTTTCTCACGCTATCCGCATGCAATAAACCAATAGTGGTACATAATGGACTCGTTGATATCATATTCCTATATGAGAACTTGTACCTCAATCTACCACCGAAACTATCCACATTTCTAGCGGATGTAGAAGAACTCTTTCCAGCCGGTATATATGACACCAAATACCTGGCCGAGTATCATATCAGACTCAAAGCTAGCTATCTGCAGTACGTGTTTAGGAACTGGTCAGTATAACCATATAAATCTTATAGGCAGGCAGTGATCACCATTTCATAACTAGTGAACTATTTTTTTGTATTCCTTCTGCGTTTTTGAAGCAAATAAACCAAAAATGATTCAGTATGTTGAATTTTTCACGGTTTTTTTCATCTGTTTGTTGCTATATCATTACAGTGTGAGATGGAATGAAGACAATCAACAACCTCTACAGTTAGAATATTTGAACCACAAAGCATTATCTACAGATGTTTATGATATATCATTAACTGAAGAGGTCAAGTTTAGTGAGCCAGCAGAGTCGGAGAGAGTGTGCCAACAATATGCTGTGCGTTACCTGTGTGCAGTACACCTAATGCATTAGTTATAATATGGTGGACAGACAGCTTGGGGCACTGCAGTCACGGCTAAACATTTATTGTGTATTGTAGGCTCATGGTTGGTGTGCTAAAGGGGCGGATTGTACTGAATCACATAACGTATCTCTGATAGTCAGCTGTGACAAAATGCGCAGAATAGCGCTTAAAAACAGGAAACGTAGGCTGAAATTGAAAGAGCGTAAGAAGAGACAACGAACTGAAAAAGTGAGCCACAGTTTCGAAGATACAGATTGTCAGAGCTCCTATGATGATGTGATGTCATTGAGTGCTGAGTCAGCTGCCACAGGTTCAGTCGAGTCAGCTGACAACTCTGCACCCCAGACACCTGTCTTGTCTGTTCAAAACTGTCACAGAGCTGGGGTCGATGCTTTTATGACTGGGTTGAGTCATGCTGTCTTCTGTCTGCAGTTGATGAAGAAGAAAATAGAACTGCAAGGATTGAGTAATAAATTGTATCTAAGTGGTAAGAATTTGCCTTTGCATATAACCAGAGGTAACTTTGGCAAACCTTCTCTAGCTCATACAGACCAATCGAGATCCGAACGAAATGTATAGCTTATGTTATGTACAACATTTTATTGTTGGCTTTATAAGAGGTTTTTATTTCAGCTTTTCTTAATGCGATTTCTTAAATGCATCAATGAGAAGCCATTCGATGACTCTTGACATGGTGATTACTTTACACATCAGAATATTATCATCCTCATAATATGGGGAGACAACTTTAGCTTTCTTGTCTTGCGTGAATTTCCAGTTGATTTCTGTTCCCAACCAGTTGTTCATATTGTCTAATACCACGTCTGGTTCAAATTCCACCTGCAGACCTTTCTGTTGGTAGCGCTGGCTGTAGTCGTAGGGAACTCCCAAAAGCTCAATGAAGCTGAATGTGATCTGCAGGTAGAAGGGTTAAGATACAGTTACTAGTACAGTAGGGCCATGTATATTACAGCAACTGGTAGGGTACCATAGTAACCAATCAAACATGGAACTGGTAGGGTACCATAGTAACCAATCAAACATGGAACTGGTAGGGAACCATAGTAACCAATCAAACATGGAACTGGTAGGGTACCATAGTAACCAATCAAACATGGAACTGGTAGGGAACCATTCCATAGTAACCAATCAAACATGGAACTGGTAGGGTACCATAGTAACCAATCAAACATGGAACTGGTAGGGTACCATAGTAACCAATCAAACATGGAACTGGTAGGGTACCATAGTAACCAATCAAACATGGAACTGGTAGAGAACATTTACTTACAAAATTGCTGTCATTGCAACGTCGAGGTATGTCTGTAAAGCTTGCGTTTGGAAGAGCCTGGTGAACCATTTTCTTGGACAAGGTTTTGAAGTAGAGTTCATTGGGAGATTGTTGATATAGTGAGACATCAATTGGGTTGAAAGGCATTGCATTGTACATTGGTATAGACATGTTGAGTGCATGTGCACCTGTAGTGGCTTTTATCGTCTCTATCTCCATGAATGTTGATACACTCCCTGGTATCGCATCGATAGTTAACTAAACATCAATATGGTATGTATTACCAAGTGAAGTAACACAGTATTACAGCACCACCAAATGCAATATGTCAGTACTAGAGTTCCAACATGTATAGTATGTCAGTACTATACTGCTACCATGTAAAGTAGTACCATGAATAGTATGTCAGTACTTCACTATCACCATGTATATAGGATGTCATTGCGATGGTACTTCCATGTATAGTAGGTCAGTACTATAGTACCACCAGATTAGTATGTAAGTACTATAGTACCACCAGATTAGTATGTAAGTACTATAGTTCTACCATCTACAGTATGTAAGTACTATAGTACACAGTGTGAGTACCTGCACATCGTCACTTGTAATGTCTGATAATGCTGTTGCTGCAAATTGAGCCATAGATGGAAATCCTCCAGCATCCAACGCAACAGCTTGCAGGTAAGCCTGTAGGTATATAAATAGACATGGGCTACCATAATCTATGATAGTATATAGTACATTGGATTGACAGCTACTGTATATAGCATAGACTGTGGATCCTACACTAGCTAAAGCAGAGTTGTTCTTGTAGTAACCCTTGAGGGTGTTGTTAGCTGCATTCACCACTGCCTCATTGGTTGCTGGTCCATTGAGAGCAAGGAACGAGTTGGTAACGTTGGACAGCAAAGCATGAGCTTGTTCTTCTGTGCAGTCAGCAATGAGGTCATTGGTCTCCACTAGGGAGGGCATCTTACCAGAAGCAACATGGCTGTGGTTTACTCCGGGTACGATAACTACCGGAGTTTTGCTTGTGTAGTTCTTTAGCTGTCTACAAGAATGCTATGGACTTACACGCATCTGGAATATTCTACATCTGTGCTCATAGGCACTAGAAAGTTCATAGATAGCAAGCTTGTTCTTGATATAACATGGGCTAACAGAGATCCCTTTAAGGGAAACCCTTTTAGAGAAACAGATTCAATTAATGCGACAACTGAATGGGCCCTTTACTGTAATGGGCCCTTTACTGTAATGGGCCCTTTACTGTAATGGGCCCTTTACTGTAATGGGCCCTTTACTGTAATGGGCCCTTTACTGTAATGGGCCCCTTACTGTAATGGGCCCCTTACTGTAATGGGACCGTTACTGTAATGTTTTATTTAGTTACCCATAATCCATAATTATCCGAGTCACTCTACACATTCCATCCTGGTCACCTGATACAGTCAAAACAGGTACTGGGTAATCGCTCAGTTTCACTGATTTGCTGACATATGATCCATATAGCACTATTCCTGTCACTTTCTTTGGGTTTCCTCTTACGTACATGTCCAGAAACACCCCTGTAGTGCAACAATACTACAGTAATTAATTAACAATTAGTACTTACTACTACATTCAACTGTACATGGATAAAAAACAATTGGAGTTGTTTTCACCTACGTGTAGACAACTCCTAATTTATTATGATATTTCAGCAATTTATATGCACCTCCTAAACTGTGAGCAGCCATAAATATTGGGGCATTCGTTGGTAAACCCGCGCTGTGCATCTGTTTGATTGCATCATCAACAAAAGAGGGTAGCTGCAAAGGGTTTACCGTGTTGGCTAACCACCCTCCAACTGTTGCTAGCCACAAGGAATACGGGCTATCTTCTTGTATCTTCTTTCCTAAAATATGATTTTGTTTTTAATAACTACGTATGCGGTCCCAAATTTATTTCTCTCCAGCATTTTTCTGCCTGACAGCAAATAGTGAGACAAATAACTTGCATAAATAAAAACATATTTTTAGTGGCCTTACCTAAACTGAGATAGCTGTCTGCTCCTATTTGTGCACCTGGTAAGAACACGTAGCCAACAGCTGTTCTAGATGTGTTCACTGGTGCAATCACTGTGGTTTCATCTGTTGCTATGTTGCCTACAAGGTACAGAAAACCAACACAAAATCTGATCAGACCAGCCATGTTTGGTTCAATTAACCTACTGAGCAATGTGGAGCTGAATGAAACATGTGTCAATTCACACCACTTGTGAAAGTAACGCAGTTATATAACCTTGATAAGATTGGTTGCAGATGAATTTTTCAACCGTTTTTTTAAGCTGAAATAGATATTTCAGGCAACAGCTAATTGAAGAACTTCAACTGGCTTTTTTATCTTTTCATGTTGTCTTTGTTAAAATTTGCATCATTTAGTTTATTTTACAACAATGCGATGTAGTGATACATGATTAAAAAAAAAAAATTCCACACTGCGTGTTGATTTTTGCATTAGACTGTAATAAGATGCACTGCACTTGCGGTACAAAAAAAACCTCCAGGCTCCAAGAAGTAAATGCATCTACAGTTCAGCAATTAGGTTATCAACGTTACTCGGAGTTGTCTCTTTACTAAGTAAAAGTCTATGCTAAGTTGTCTTCTCCGACAGCTGCGAATTTGAGCTCATCAAAATCATCGAGTCAACTTTGTTTTATTGGTTTCTTTCCAGAGAATGAAAAAAATTTGTCTTGTAAATAAATGCGCACATTATTTATTTCACAGCCTTCTCTTATCGACGACTAAAGACTTGGTTTTTTATGGCTTAACGTTAGGTAAAATTCTGCACCCAACTATAACTGATAATAAGCCCATAGTCGACTTGTATTATGTATTATTTTGCTTCCCACAGTTATGAAGCACAATCACTTTCTGTTTGAGCGCGAATTGATAAAAAGGTCTTTCACTTTTCAAAGTCAAGGCCATCTATCTTTACATAAAATTGCAGGTGTGGGTGGCTGATTTAAATTCCTTTAAAAACAACATCATGATTCACAAAATAAAATTGAACTAAAGAGATTTTTATTGTTTCCAATTGTGAATTTTAATCATTTCAAATTTAAGCAGTGAGTGTTTGTTGTAGCACAATAAATGTGGTTGCTGTGATGGAGTAAACGGCCTGTGCCATTCATCACCCAATTCATCATCATCATGATCATCATCATTATTATTATTATTAATCATCATCATCATGATGACCATCTGTCTATCTACCACCAAGTTCATATAACTTTTTCTGGAACTTGTTGTGGTGTTTCACCCGTTTCAGAAACATATTATTTAATGATGATGATGGATGATCTAATAATCAATAATAATAATAATAATTATAATAATAATATAATAAATAATAATGTTTTTATTATTAATGAATTATTATTATAATAATTATAGATAATAATAATAATATTTATTTACTATTATTATTGGTAATTATTATTATAATAATAATATTAGTAGTTGTAGTCATAGATAGTAGTTGTAGTTACTTAGATTTGTTTGATAATATTATATATTTCTTCTTAGTACTAATTATTATTAGCAGCCGTGTTAATAATGATCACTAGTAATTAATAATTATGATAATAAATAAATATTAATTGATGATATAATAATTATTATTCTAATTATATCATCAATTATAATTTATAGTAATATATAAATACATACTATATAGCTTATTTAAGTTTAATTGTAAAACTGACTATTTTTTTTCAAAAATAGCATCAGCTTTTAGACAAGACTAACTTTTATTTGTCCATTTTTGGTGCATTTTTGTCTGTCACACCAGGGCAGGGGCGATTATTATAAATCTTTTGACTTTCTACTTGTCAGATATTATTGCTCGTCAGCGGTTGCAGGTCCCAGGTGGACAACGCCCGCCAATCACAGCTGGAGCGTTGGGGGTAGAGCGTTATAAGTCCCTGAAACGGTGTGTGGGGCAGAACCCCACCCACCAACGCCCTGTGAGCCTTCCTGCTGTCTCAAAAAACAGTTTAATAACAGTCTAGACAATAGGACGATGATTTATTAGGAAAATGTAATATGATAATATTGGAATAAACCGAGACTGCAATGAACGCTGGCAGGAGTGAATGTAGACTTAAAGCTTCATGTACATATAGCGATCGTGCTAGCGATTTTGCTTAGCGATTGGGGAAGTCCCTCCCCCAAATTGCGCAATTTTTCACTACTGCCAATTCTTCAGCGATTCCGGTCAAACTCGCTGTTACAAAGCATAGCCTTCAATTTATTACAGGATAGTTAATAGATCGGAGCGCTGAATATGACAAGACATTATTGGAAACAAGGGTAAAGTTTTTTTACGTTGTGATTGGCTGATCAAAGAATCCGCTAGCGATTTTTTGATCTCGATCAAAACCTGACGATAACATCAAATAAAATGCTTGAGATTGCTTAGTGATTTTGTAGGAAACAGAAGTTGCAAAATCACGCAATCGCTAAGGGAATCGCTTAGTAATCGCTATATGTACACGGGGTTTAAGACTGGTTCACACGAAGCGTAAAAGCACTGTTCTGTGATTGTTTTAGCGGTCGCCACAAACAAAACCGCGATTACTCTCGACCGCGCTCGTTGGCGTGAAATAATGCGGGCGTTGGATGTCTAACATGTTGAACTTTGTCACTGCACTATTAGCAAAAGGTCACCGTCGCACTAGATGATTGGACAATCAAACATTGTTAATAGCCAAGGGCGCGCCGCATGCATATAACAATGGCGAGAGCTGGCTGAAAATTGGATTAGTGATAAAATGAAGAAAGCCGCAAACAGTGGTTTGATGTATTGTATACTATAATATCTGCCAGATACTCCCCAGCTAGATAAAAGTGTTGATGGTGATAAATATGTTATAAAAAAAGAATAATTGATAGTTTCAAATTAATAAAAAATTATATCATTTATTATTATTAATCAATCATCAATGACATGAAATAAATTATGCATTTATTATTATAATTATTATAAGTAACGGTGAATATCATTTGATAGCACTGTTTATTTTTATAACATAATAATGATGATCATTTAATTAACTAACTAGTAATTATTATTATTATTGACGTCTATGTGTATTATGTCAGACTTTTATTTATTATTATTCTTGTGTATTAATTTTAAATATAGTATACAGTAATAATTTATGATTTCATTGAAATTTTACTCTATTATAATACATGATGATGATCTGATTGCTTTTGACACCCATATTTTTAATTTACTGCTCATAACTTAATTAATGACAATTCATTCTGCTTGTTCAATCATTTGTGCATACTAGTACTACTGTAGAACAACGATCCCGCGTACAATGCAATTCTATTGGTTGAGAGCAAGGAGACTATCGCACGGAGACGCTGTGTGTGAACAACAACAAAATGAGAGTGCGTTGCCGCTATAGCTATTACAAAAATCCAATTCACGGTAGAGTGATTTTTCACGCGTCGTGTGAACCAACCTTTAGGGTAATAAATGTCGGCACTTCACAGAATGAACATTAAAAGACCTGCGATTAATGCCACTCGTAAATAGTGAAAAATATTTTGAGGTTCCTTTCAGGGAGTGTCCAAATTCGTTCCCAGCATCGTATAAGTTAGTTTTCACATCTAATCCATAAATGTAAAAAATTACCAATTTCCATAAAAAAAACATAAGTAACAAGTAATGCCAAAAATACTTGCATCCCTTTATCATACAACTGTTACTACATAACATAAGAAAAGAAGTAATAATAACTGTAATATTAATAATAATGGTAATAATAACATCAATAATAGTAATAATAATAATATGATAGTAATCAATAAAACAAATAATAATGATGACTCTTACAATTATAATCCTAATAATAGTAATAAGATAATAATTAAATAATAATAGTACATAATAATATAGACAATAAAATTAAAACATCATGTAACATACATAATCTAATAATCATGCATCATAATCATCATTGATTACTGTTGAGAAAAGGATTGCAGCTACAGTGTAAACAACCACCACCAGCAAGAAGAAAGTGGTTAAGTGATAATAACGATAATAATTACAGCTGCAGTAATGATTAATAATGATAGAGATGTTAAAACAAACTATTCCACAAAAGTAAACAGATTAATATCATAATTTTTAAATAGGACCCAAATTGACTGCATAAATAGTGTCATTATTTCGACTACCTCATTTATGTACACAATTTCTTTGCTAACTACACTTGTGTGTTGACCTTGAGGTTAAAATGACCTAGCAAAGATATTCACTACACTTTTGTTGCCTGCTGCATGGTTTTAGACCTCACACCCCATATGGAAAGCTGTACAATCTTGGCACCAATGCTAAGCTATCTTACAAGCAGAAAGAAATAGTTATGCTGGGTTTTTCCGTTTTGAAATTCTTGAGTGAAATCAAGCAAAACGCCGATGCTAAATATACTAAGCCAATTATCTTTGGACCAAATTTGACTAACGAGTTCTCTTTACTCGTTAGTAGTCAACGCCGCCACTGCACCAGTAGTTGCCTCATAAAAACAATTAAGAAAAGGTAACTTTGCTTAAAAAAGCAGATGATTTGATGTACCGCTGTCAATCATTGTTGATAACGATGTTGTTATGGTGAAGCAAAATCAGTGATGCGTAACCACGCGTGAATATTAATGCGGCGATAGCTAACCAGTGGCATCACATATGAAGTTTTTGTTTTTATTTAAAAATGGCTCTCAGTAAAGTTTTTTTTGTTTTCATAAATGATTGATCTATGATAAATAGTATACCAATAGGACGATAAGAGTATAGAGAAATAATATATTATAAACTAAAACCTAAGGGCCCACGGTACAATAGCAAATTTTCGTTTTACAATGCACTGTCAAAAAGCTTTTTTGAAGTCCACAGCTATGTAAGCAGTGCAATAATTGGCAAAACCTGAGCGGATTAGTGTTTCCTATTTATACCTTATTAAAGTCTTATTCTAGCTTCCTGTGGCCCAAGTTATTGAAGATTTAGTCGCAGAGGAATATTTGAAAACATTTAAAAAAAATCTTGTATTACGAGTTTTTACATAGATAATATTTCTTAATAAATGTTACGTTCGCAAGAGTTCTGCACACCCTAATTGATAAATTAACGGTTACAACATTCAGAAATAGAAATGTAGAACAATAGATAAAATGATAAAAATACATTATTTCAACAAGTTATTATCATTGTTAAAAGTAATATAATTATGATTTCCTATTACTACTATTACCTGTTATTAATTATTAAGAATTCGACTTAGTAGTGTTGTGTATCATTATTATCCTATATTTTGGTTATAAATAATAATGATAATAATAGTTGTCATTAATTATTAAAATAATTACGAATTGAAGTAAGGATAAATGCAAATATTATGACAATTATAACTCATGTAGTTTAACGGCATTCCCGACCGTCAGGCAATTATTATATTTTCTATCCAATTGGTTACGGCATAGTTGTAACCTCAATCTCAGCTTCTAACTTTGCAAAACGATTGAACAACTTTTACTCAGGTAGTCTATTGAACTGAAAAGGTCAACCCTAAAATGGTGCCCCTCAAAAACGTCGTGTCAGAATGACACAAATCTAATTAATCCTGTGTCAATGATTTTTTCAGAAACCGTGGCAGCATAAAGTTGTTCTTGCAGTCTAAGTGAAATGTATATCTGCGCTAACATGTCACTTTGTGTTAAAGTTATGTTTTATTGTATGTTATGCAAAACATTTGCGATTGAATAAGGTAAAAAAAAATTAATAGAGAAAAACGCGCAGACTGCGAAAGTTTTCAAACAGTGGGGAAACCCCAATTTATTACGGGGATTTCCAAAATTTGTCCATTGTTTTACATAAGCCCGCAATAATTATTTTTTGAGATTTCCCAGTAATAAATTCTTTGCACAGGTTGCGCGTTTTTCTCTAATGATTATGAAGCGAAAATGATATTGAAATAAGACAAAAGAAACATCAAACCATTTGCTACACTGTTATTTGATAGCACCATTTCGTTTACATCTTTAATATGATTCAGTTTCATCCGGTAGATGAAAACCCTCATTATATTTTTAGTCATTCGCTCACGCAGTTGTTCCCATTCACTCTAATGCATGTATGGAGTGCCCACATCTGTCCAGTGCTGCAAAAGTTTCGGAGCCTGTCGGAGCTCGAAATCTGAAAAAAACTCGATCGTCACTTGATGCATCTATTCACGGAGAAACAAGCGATAGAAAAAGTAAATTCTCTCCAAAGTTAGTTTGTCAAGTTAAAGGTAGGAATTTATTTCCAAATCATCTTTTTGTTTGTTACCGTTTTATTCCAGATGGTTTCATATGAATGCCAACATTTGTAAAAGAATATACACTTGTGCTCAGGTTAACAGCATGGAGCCCTGTTTGTGCATGTTGTAGGTTGTGATGTAGACAACTCGTTGTGGTGTTGTTGTCTATGTGGAGAAATTGCGTGCGGTCGATACGCCAAAGCACACATGAAAAGCCATTATGAACAGAAATCTCAGCACTGCGTGTGTCTAGACATTGCTAGCTATGCCATTTACTGGTAGGTTACAGCTTCAGTGATTGGCCCATGTCTGGCTTAATGTTTAGCCAATTACAATTGTTGTTACACTAAGTGTACTTATGGGTATTGTTACAGCTACCAATGTGATGAGTACATAACAAACGACTCCGACTCTCCTCAAATAACAAATCTCAGGACATTCTTTCAATGCTTAGACCCGGAGTGAGTTTTCTTTCATTTCTCTGCTTGTGTTTCTCTGTTAGTTTTTCATTGCCATTATTTTTAGGTTCTATTGTTTTTATCAATATTTTTAATTTTTCTGTAACAACTTTTTTCGTTTTGCTTTTTATAGGTCAATTCCATTAATTTTTTTTTATTCTCATCTGTCCTGCCATTTGCCCCGATACCTTATCTGTGCTGCCATTGGTCCGTATACCTTATCTGTGCTGGCATTTGTCCCTATACCTTATCTGTGCTGCCATTTGCCCCTATACCTTATCTGTCCTGCCATTGGTCCGTATACCTTATCTGTGCTGGCATTTGTCCCTATACCTTATCTGTGCTGCCATTGGTCCCTATACCTTATCTGTGCTGCCATTCGTCCCTATACCTTATCTGTCCTGCCATTTGTCCCTATACCTTATCTGTGCTGCCGTTTGCCCCTATACCTTATCTGTCCTGCCATTGGTCCCTATACCTTATCTGTGCTGCCATTTGTCCCTATACCTTATCTGTGCTGCCGTTTGCCCCTATACCTTATCTGTCCTGCCATTGGTCCCTATACCTTATCTGTGCTGCCGTTTGTCCCTATACCTTATCTGTGCTGCCGTTTGCCCCTATACCTTATCTGTGCTGCCGTTTGCCCCTATACCTTATCTGTGCTGCCGTTTGCCCCTATACCTTATCTGTCCTGCCATTTGTCCCTATACCTCATCTGTGCTGGCATTTGCCCCGATACCTTATCTGTGCTGCCGTTTGCCCCTATACCTTATCTGTGCTGCCGTTTGCCCCTATACCTCATCTGTGCTGGCATTTGCCCCAATACCTTATCTGTGCTGCCATTTGCCCCTATACCTTATCTGTGCTGCCATTCGCCCCAATACCTTATCTGTGCTGCCATTTGTCCCTATACCTTATCTGTGCTGGCATTTGCCCCTGATACCTTATCTGTGCTGCCATTTGTCCCTATACCTTATCTGTGCTGCCATTTGTCCCTATACCTTATCTGTGCTGCCATTTGTCCCTATACCTTATCTGTGCTGCCATTTGTCCCTATACCTTATCTGTGCTGCCATTTGTCCCTATACCTTATCTGTGCTGCCATTTGTCCCTATACCTTATCTGTCCTGCCATTTGCCCCTATACCTTATCTGTGCTGGCATTGGTCCCTATACCTTATCTGTGCTGCCATTTGTCCCTATACCTTATCTGTCCTGCCATTTGCCCCTATACCTTATCTGTGCTGGCATTGGTCCCTATACCTTATCTGTGCTGGCATTGGTCCCTATACCTTATCTGTCCTGCCATTGGTCCCTATACCTTATCTGTCCTGCCATTTGCCCCTATACCTTATCTGTCCTGGCATTTGTCCCTTTACCTTATCTGTCCTGCCATTTGTCCCTATACCTTATCTGTCCTGCCATTTGCCCCTATACCTTATCTGTGCTGGCATTGGTCCCTATACCTTATCTGTGCTGCCATTTGTCCCTATACCTTATCTGTGCTGCCATTGGTCCCTATACCTTATCTGTGCTGGCATTGGTCCCTATACCTTATCTGTGCTGCCGTTTGCCCCTATACCTTATCTGTGCTGCCATTTGTCCCTATACCTTATCTGTGCTGGCATTTGTCCCTATACCTTATCTGTGCTGCCATTGGTCCCTATACCTTATCTGTGCTGGCATTTGCCCCTATACCTTATCTGTGCTGCCGTTGGTCCCTATACCTTATCTGTCCTGCCATTGGTCCCTATACCTTATCTGTCCTGGCATTGGTCCCTATACCTTATCTGTCCTGCCATTTGCCCCTATACCTTATCTGTGCTGCCGTTGGTCCCTATATCTTATCTGTGCTGCCATTTGTCCCTATACCTTATCTGTCCTGCCATTTGCCCCTATACCTTATCTGTGCTGCCGTTTGCCCCTATACCTTATCTGTGCTGCCATTTGTCCCTATACCTTATCTGTGCTGCCATTGGTCCCTATACCTTATCTGTGCTGCCATTTGTCCCTATACCTTATCTGTGCTGCCATTTGCCCCTATACCTTATCTGTGCTGCCATTTGTCCCTATACCTTACCTGTCCTGCCATTTGTCCCTATACCTTATCTGTGCTGCCATTTGCCCCTATACCTTATCTGTGCTGGCATTGGTCCCTATACCTTATCTGTGCTGCCATTTGTCCCTATACCTTATCTGTCCTGCCATTTGTCCCTATACCTTATCTGTGCTGCCATTTGCCCCTATACCTTATCTGTGCTGCCGTTGGTCCCTATACCTTATCTGTCCTGCCATTGGTCCCTATACCTTATCTGTGCTGCCATTTGCCCCTATACCTTATCTGTGCTGGCATTGGTCCCTATACCTTATCTGTGCTGGCATTGGTCCCTATACCTTATCTGTGCTGCCATTTGCCCCTATACCTTATCTGTCCTGCCATTTGTCCCTATACCTTATCTGTGCTGCCATTTGCCCCTATACCTTATCTGTGCTGCCGTTGGTCCCTATACCTTATCTGTCCTGCCATTGGTCCCTATACCTTATCTGTGCTGCCATTTGTCCCTATACCTTATCTGTCCTGCCATTTGTCCCTATACCTTATCTGTGCTGCCATTTGCCCCTATACCTTATCTGTGCTGCCGTTGGTCCCTATACCTTATCTGTCCTGCCATTGGTCCCTATACCTTATCTGTGCTGCCATTTGCCCCTATACCTTATCTGTGCTGCCATTTGCCCCTATACCTTATCTGTGCTGGCATTGGTCCCTATACCTTATCTGTGCTGGCATTGGTCCCTATACCTTATCTGTGCTGCCATTTGTCCCTATACCTTATCTGTCCTGCCATTTGCCCCTATACCTTATCTGTGCTGGCATTGGTCCCTATACCTTATCTGTGCTGCCATTTGTCCCTATACCTTATCTGTCCTGCCATTTGTCCCTATACCTTATCTGTCCTGGCATTTGTCCCTTTACCTTATCTGTGCTGCCATTTGCCCCTATACCTTATCTGTCCTGGCATTTGTCCCTTTACCTTATCTGTGCTGCCATTTGTCCCTATACCTTATCTGTCCTGCCATTTGCCCCTATACCTTATCTGTGCTGGCATTGGTCCCTATACCTTATCTGTGCTGCCATTTGTCCCTATACCTTATCTGTCCTGCCATTTGTCCCTATACCTTATCTGTGCTGCCATTGGTCCCTATACCTTATCTGTGCTGGCATTGGTCCCTATACCTTATCTGTGCTGCCGTTTGCCCCTATACCTTATCTGTGCTGCCATTTGTCCCTATACCTTATCTGTGCTGGCATTTGTCCCTATACCTTATCTGTGCTGCCATTGGTCCCTATACCTTATCTGTGCTGGCATTTGTCCCTATACCTTATCTGTGCTGCCATTTGCCCCTATACCTTATCTGTGCTGCCATTTGTCCCGATACCTTATCTGTGCTGCCATTTGCCCCTATACCTTATCTGTGCTGCCATTGGTCCCGATACCTTATCTGTGCTGCCATTGGTCCGTATACCTTATCTGTGCTGGCATTGGTCCCTATACCTTATCTGTGCTGGCATTTGCCCCTATACCTTATCTGTGCTGCCGTTGGTCCCTATACCTTATCTGTCCTGCCATTGGTCCCTATACCTTATCTGTCCTGGCATTGGTCCCTATACCTTATCTGTCCTGCCATTTGCCCCTATACCTTATCTGTGCTGCCGTTGGTCCCTATATCTTATCTGTGCTGCCATTTGTCCCTATACCTTATCTGTCCTGCCATTTGCCCCTATACCTTATCTGTGCTGCCATTTGTCCCTATACCTTATCTGTGCTGCCGTTTGCCCCTATACCTTATCTGTGCTGCCATTTGTCCCTATACCTTATCTGTCCTGCCATTTGTCCCTATACCTTATCTGTGCTGGCATTGGTCCCTATACCTTATCTGTGCTGCCATTTGTCCCTATACCTTATCTGTGCTGGCATTGGTCCCTATACCTTATCTGTGCTGCCGTTTGTCCCTATACCTTATCTGTCCTGCCATTTGTCCCTATACCTTATCTATGCTGGCATTGGTCCCGATACCTTATCTGTGCTGCCATTTGTCCCTATACCTTATCTGTCCTGCCATTGGTCCCTATACCTTATCTGTGCTGCCATTTGTCCCTATACCTTATCTGTGCTGCCATTTGTCCCTATACCTTATCTGTCCTGCCATTGGTCCCTATACCTTATCTGTCCTGCCATTTGTCCCTATACCTTATCTGTGCTGCCATTTGTCCCTATACCTTATCTATGCTGGCATTGGTCCCGATACCTTATCTGTCCTGCCATTTGTCCCTATACCTTATCTGTGCTGCCATTTGTCCCTATACCTTATCTGTCCTGCCATTGGTCCCTATACCTTATCTGTGCTGCCATTTGCCCCTATACCTTATCTGTGCTGCCATTGGTCCCTATACCTTATCTGTGCTGCCATTTGTCCCTATACCTTATCTGTGCTGGCATTTGTCCCTATACCTTATCTGTGCTGGCATTGGTCCCTATACCTTATCTGTCCTGCCATTTGTCCCTATACCTTATCTGTGCTGCCATTTGTCCCTATACCTTATCTGTGCTGCCATTTGTCCCTATACCTTATCTGTGCTGCCATTTGTCCCTATACCTTATCTGTGCTGGCATTTGTCCCTATACTTTATCTGTGCTGCCATTGGTCCCTATACTTTATCTGTGCTGGCATTTGTCCCTATACCTTATCTGTGCTGGCATTTGCCCCTATACCTTATCTGTGCTGCCGTTGGTCCCTATACCTTATCTGTGCTGGCATTTGCCCCTATACCTTATCTGTCCTGCCATTTGTCCCTATACCTTATCTGTGCTGCCATTTGTCCCTATACCTTATCTGTCCTGCCATTTGCCCCTATACCTTATCTGTGCTGCCATTTGCCCCTATACCTTATCTGTGCTGCCATTGGTCCCTATACCTTATCTGTGCTGCCATTTGTCCCTATACCTTATCTGTGCTGCCGTTGGTCCCTATACCTTATCTGTCCTGCCATTTGTCCCTATACCTTATCTGTCCTGCCATTTGTCCCTATACCTTATCTGTGCTGCCATTTGTCCCGATACCTTATCTGTCCTGCCATTTGTCCCTATACCTTATCTGTCCTGCCATTTGTCCCGATACCTTATCTGTCCTGCCATTTGTCCCTATACTTTATCTGTGCTGCCATTTGTCCCTATACCTTATCTGTGCTGCCATTTGTCCCTATACCTTATCTGTGCTGCCATTTGCCCCTGATACCTTATCTGTCCTGCCATTCGTCCCTATACCTTATCTGTCCTGCCATTTGTCCCTATACCTTATCTGTCCTGCCATTTGCCCCTATACCTTATCTGTCCTGCCATTTGTCCCTATACCTTATCTGTCCTGCCATTTGTCCCGATACCTTATCTGTCCTGGCATTTGCCCCTATACCTTATCTGTCCTGGCATTTGTCCCTATACCTTATCTGTCCTGCCATTTGCCCCTATACCTTATCTGTCCTGGCATTTGTCCCTATACCTTATCTGTCCTGCCATTTGTCCCTATACCTTATCTGTGCTGCCATTTGCCCCTATACCTTATCTGTCCTGCCATTTGTCCCTATACCTTATCTGTCCTGCCATTTGTCCCTATACCTTATCTGTGCTGCCATTTGTCCCTATACCTTATCTGTGCTGCCATTTGCCCCTATACCTTATCTGTCCTGCCATTTGTCCCTATACCTTATCTGTGCTGCCATTTGTCCTTATACTTTATCTGTGCTGCCGTTTGCCCCTATACCTTATCTGTCCTGCCATTGGTCCCTATACCTTATCTGTCCTGCCATTGGTCCCTATACCTTATCTGTGCTGGCATTGGTCCCTATACCTTATCTGTGCTGCCATTTGTCCCTATACCTTATCTGTGCTGCCATTGGTCCCTATACCTTATCTGTGCTGGCATTGGTCCCTATACCTTATCTGTGCTGGCATTTGTCCCTATACCTTATCTGTGCTGGCATTGGTCCCTATACCTTATCTGTCCTGCCATTTGTCCCGATACCTTATCTGTGCTGCCATTTGTCCCTATACCTTGTCTGTCCTGCCATTGGTCCCTATACCTTATCTGTCCTGCCATTTGCCCCGATACCTTATCTGTGCTGCCATTTGCCCCTATACCTTATCTGTGCTGCCATTTGTCCCTATACCTTATCTGTGCTGCCATTTGCCCCTATACCTTATCTGTGCTGGCATTGGTCCCTATACCTTATCTGTGCTGCCATTTGCCCCTATACCTCATCTGTCCTGCCATTTGTCCCTATACCTTATCTGTGCTGCCATTTGTCCCTTTACTGTCATCTTCTCTACTATTGGTCCCTATTTGACGTATACTTGATATATCTGTTCACCTCATTTATTTCTGAGACCAGTTTATATTTTCGTTGCAAAGTTTCCACATGATGGACATGGAAAATGACAGAGACACAGAAAACAACAAAGATCATACTCGGAAACGACCAGGCCATCACCACAGCTCTCATTCTGGTCATAAAAAACGTAAACCAGCCCATCCAAAAACTGTTGGGCTAAGGAACCTGGGCAACACATGCTTTATGAATGCTGTGCTACAGTCTCTCAAGTGAGTCAGTGCTCATTGCTATTGTGTGTGCTGTCAGTGCTCATTGCTATTGTGTGTGCTGTCAGTGCTCATTGCTATTGTGTGTGCTGTCAGTGCTCATTGCTATTGTGTGTGCTGTCAGTGCTCATTGCTATTGTGTGTGCTGTCAGTGCTCATTGCTATTGTGTGTGCTGTCAGTGCTCATTGTGTGTGCTGTCAGTGCTCATTGCTATTGTGTGTGCTGTCAGTGCTCATTGCTATTGTGTGTGCTGTCAGTGCTCATTGCTATTGTGTGTGCTGTCAGTGCTCATTGCTATTGTGTGTGCTGTCAGTGCTCATTGCTATTGTGTGTGCTGTCAGTGCTCATTGCTATTGTGTGTGCTGTCAGTGCTCATTGTGTGTGCTGTCAGTGCTCATTGCTGGTGTGTGTGCTGTCAGTACTCATTGCTAGTGTGTGTGCGGTCAGTGCTCATTGCTATTGTGTGTGCTGTCAGAGCTCATTGCTATTGTGTATGTAAGTGGTGAAGAATTACTAGATTATCCGTTAGTTATCTGTTGGTTACAGAGAAAACTGTGTATTTAATCTTGATATCACATTAATTTGCATTTTTTCCAGTTAAAACTCTCTTAAGTCTTTCATTTGCTGTTTTTGGTATTTAAGTATTGAGGGCGGTTGTGGGTCGTCCCCTACATTCGCTATGTAGAGAATTGTACCAGCTGATTCCATTATGCCTCCTCCGTCTCGCCTCTACAGCTGATGGAAAGTAACATTATGAAAAGGTTTTTCTAAACTTGAATAAACATTTTCAAATGACAACAAGTGACTTCATTTGTTGCCTGTTTTACACTCTGATGATGATTCTAATAAAGCTACTTGTTTATACACAAGTATTCATTTCCTACACTCTTGTGCAATGACTTCTTGCATCAAATGTGTCTGGTTTTTTCCTGCGGTTAACCACCAAGCCATTTTCCAAATTACCATAATAATTCCCCAGTTTTGATTAATACCGCTTTATGACTGATGGGACACTTGCAGTATTTCTTCTGAGGTGCGCTCTGTCTTTGTTCTACTTGTAATTTCTTGTAAGTCAATCTTGTGTCATAACCAGTTGCTCTTCATACCTCTTCGTACTATCCACTCCTTGATGTGATGTTATACATCTACTATCCACCCCTTACTGTGATGTTATACTTTCCCTATCCACTCCTTGTTAAAGACTTGTCTTTACTACCAGTCACTTATATTTGTAACTGTTTTCAGGAACTTGAAATTATTGCTATAAGTCCATTAACCCTGGTTCTAGCCATCAACCAAGTGTACTCACTCACAGTCTATGCGACTATGGCTGTAGCTAACTGCTCACTCACAGTCTATGCGACTATGGCTGTAGCTAACTGCATTCATTTCCCTAGACATTGATATTTATTACCCAATCGTTGTTAATTTTACTTTCTTTGTAGTAACATCCCTGAGTTCTCCAAGTACATACAGAAACTACCTTCCCTAGAAAAAATGCAGAAGAAGTCAACTGCAAAGCATTCAACGTCAAACGGAGTAGTCTGTACAAAACCGAAGGCTATAAGAAGACCTGTGGCTACGAGGTCTAATCTTGAGGATAGTGACAATGTGTCAGTAGTTAGCTTCTGTTATCTCTTCACCCCTCCTGTCCCCCCCCCCCACCCCCCACCCCCATTGCATTGCTCACGTGCTTCACAACTTTGTCAATTATGTAGCTGCGCAGACACACGCATGCTCACTTGTATTACTAGTGACTGCAATCAACTCCAAACATTCCACACACATAAAACACAAAATCAATGGAGACTGCGCTGATAAGAGTACGTACACAAGGAGTCGCTCAAACTTCCAGGACTAAATGCATGAAACAAAATAGTTGCATCCCTAAGAGAAAACAACTCCTCACCTGGAACTGAGTTACTTCTTTTAAAAAAGATAGCTCTGTTAAAACCAGTAGTTATCGTCTAAAAAAAGTTACCTGTAGCTGTTTCCGGTTGAAAAATTAATTTTGGAAAAAACTTCTGGAGCGCAAATGTGCAAGTTTTTCCTATAACAGCAAATGTGGTGTGAGGCGAATATGGTGTGAGGCGAATATGGTGTGGGCATTTTGAGGCAAATATTTCAACTTTCATTTAGGTCAAACTGGTCCAAATCAAAATATTGTATTTATTAAAAAAAATAATCTAGGTTTTTCATACATGTAATAACGCGATTGTGTTTTGTGAGGTTTTTCCTGGACCAAACAACTTTTTTACAAGCCAGTTGCAGTTCCCGTTGTGATTTATTTTTACTACCAGTTTCATTCTTTGCATCCATCGACATACTTATCAGCTCTACAAACAAATGATACATGTTGTACAGAATATAATAACTGACTTGACCTGAAATACTGTGTCGTTTGTATCGCTAGGTTGTTGGTGGAGGAATTCCGTAAGACTCTCGTAGAACTGAGGAGAAGTAAAACTGCTCTCTCACCAGCTTCTCTTTTCGCTGTTATATGGAAGGTTGTGCCAACATTCAGGTAATACAGCATTAGATTCTGTACGTCTGCTCATCATATATGCAGTGGAACTCGAATAATTTAATTTTGAAGGGCCAAGAAAAATACATCTAATTATGGATAGTATTGATTGATTTGCCCAAACATACGTTAGAAGACTTGTTAATTAATAGTAATCTTTATTTTAATAATTATTATTTTGATTCTAATCATAATAATAAACGATGATAATAATAAAAGATAATTAAATTTCCTTTATTTCTTAAAGTTATTATCGATCGTGTAATATTTTATCGATTAATTGCAACAATCATTGGAAAAAGTTACCAATAATAATTAGTGATTTACTGACATCATCAGCATTTTTTTGTTGTCTTGCAGAAATAATACGATTAGACCACATCAGCTTGTTAAGATTCATGTTTTTTTTTTATTGTTGGTTGATAGGTAATCTTGGACTTCTGGTACATTCCAATATTGAATATGTTTCATAAGCAAAAGTCACGTGTTGAAGTTGCTCAGGCATCGGAATGATTTTTGTCAGTTACAAGAGGAGACAACTCTATGATCTATGGTTTAAATAGTATTATCTATGGTTGAGAGAATTTCTGTTAGTGATACAATAAAAAACACTTGTTTGCAAACACCGTGCTTTATCTAAGGTTTTTCACAGAATCTGTGTCACAGTTGGTTTAAAAATGAAAAAACTGCAAAATTTTTTGTCGAATTAGAGATGACAATATGGAAACATGTGAAGCCATTTTCAATGGCTCATGATTGAGACCTCGACTGTTACATTGAATAAACCGGTTTATTGATTTCTACTGGGTCAGTTTATGCGGGTTTCACCGTAGACAGTATTTTTTGGGCTATAATTGTCAAATTTTAAAGCTTTTATTGACTTGACTTTAATTTTTATTTGGGCAAAGAACATTATCTGATAAAGAGGCAATATTACTTGGTTCATATAAGTTTTATGGAATCAAAAATTGTCATTGACATGACTTTCAGACTTATCTCCACATGAGAGAAATCTTTATGGTCTCAGCATATAAGCTGGTTGAACCGTAGCCAATACTGTATTGTAGAGGCTACCAACAGCAAGATGCCCACGAGTTCATGAGGTATCTACTAGATAGGCTTCATCAGGAGTTGCTCACTCTACTTCCTCCAAACTCATTCACCTCTCCACGATCTTCTCTCGCCGGAGTCAAAAATTCTGTGGTGACAGCCATATTTGGAGGGGTGCTGCAGAGTGAAGTGCACTGTATGGAATGTGGAACTAACAGTGTCAAACTGGATCCATTTCTTGACCTTTCACTCGATATACCTGTAATAAAGCCAAAGCCTACTTCAACTCATGATGGTGACACAGTACCTCGAGTGGAGCCTTGCACTATAGCTGGTGGGTAAATGTACTGTACTATAGCTGGTACTATACTATAGCTGGTACTGTACTATAGCTGGTACTGTACTATAGCTGGTACTGTACTATAGCTGGTATTGTACCATAGCTGGTACTATACCATAGCTGGTACTGTACCATAGCTGGTACTATACCATAGCTGGTACTGTACTATAGCTGGTACTGTACTATAGCTGGTACTGTACTATAGCTGGTACTGCACTATAGCTGGTACTGCACTATAGCTGGTACTGTACTATAGCTGGTACTGTACTATAGCTGGTACTGCACTATAGCTGGTACTGTACTATAGCTGGTACTGTACTATAGCTGGTATTGTATTATAGCTGGTACTGTACCATAGCTGGTACTATACCATAGCTGGTACTATACCATAGTTGGTACTGTACTATAGCTGGTACTGTACTATAGCTGGTACTGTACTATAGCTGGTACTATACCATAGCTGGTACTGTACTATAGCTGGTACTATACTATAGCTGGTACTGTACTATAGCTGGTACTGCACTATAGCTGGTACTGTACTATAGCTGGTACTGTACTATAGCTGGTACTATACCATAGCTGGTACTGTACTATAGCTGGTACTGTACTATAGCTGGTACTGTACTATAGCTGGTACTGTACTATAGATGGTACTATACTATAGCTGGTACTGTACTATAGCTGGTACTGTACTATACTGCCCTGAGCTGGCAAAACACAATATCTGACCAATTTTTCAAAACGCATTTTTTTGCATTTTTCATGTCATCAGGGTATGTTACATCGCCCCAAAAAATTTTATTGCTGAATTCCCACCCGAACACCTGTTTTTCGGGCGGGCAAAACACCATATCTGCATTATTACTATCTAATTAGGCAGCCAAAACACCGTATCTGCTGATATTGTGTTTTGCTTGACCATAAGCATTGTCTTCTGGGGATTAGTGTAACAGCACAATGCAATACAGTGCTGACTTGAGGTTATTTAATGCATCGTAGCAATTGAAAGTCATAATATTCATGCTAGTAGCATCCTTTGAAGCAAAAAACGAACAAACAGTACAAACTTGGCTCTTAAATTAAATCATGATTGATTATTTACATTATTATTCTGCGTCAATTTCTATTATTATGGATGCTGACAGATCAAGGTCATTGACTGACATATAAAATTGTAATAAAAATTTATTTTTGTCATCAGTATTTACTCCAATGCTAGTCTTTTTATTTTCTAAATGTTTCGTTTTTATTCGTCTTGGTTGTCAAACCAGTGGTGCAGTACATTTGTGACATTCTTTTTCCACAGACTATCTCGTTATCAACTCTCAAAAATAAATGGTTTGAATATTCCTATCAGAATTCGTTTAAGTTCTTCTTGAATACAAAGCAGTTATATGATGAGAACGTGTGATCACAACATTTAATCTGGTCACGTTCACCATCAAGTCGTGAGAGAAGCAGACTTTAAACCCCTCGCCAAAACCTGTTACCTAGAATTCACATAATGTTGAACTTCATCTGGTTTCTGCAAGCATAGTCCCCTAGATCCCAGATCGTGTGACTGCTGAGCCCAAATTCAATGAGCTAATTAGGCAAACAAAACACAACATCTCCAGATATTGTGTTTTGGTTGCCTAGGCTCAGCATTAATAATATGTGTGTATAGGCAGGCAAAACAATTTATCTCAATTCACGTGTAAAATATAAATATTACACAAAAATGGTCTTCACAGATGGAAAGAGCATGTCCGACTACGTACTACTACACTATTAATTTAATGTTGCAATCATCTGTACGGGATGGCTGACACTTGAAAGTTTTTGACCGATACTCGACAATTTCAAAATGTTTAGATATTGTGTTTTGCCAGCTCAGGGCAGTATAGCTGGTACTGTACTATAGCTGGTACTGTACTATAGCTGGTACTGTACTATAGCTGGTACTGCACCATAGCTGGTATTGTACTATAGCTGGTACTGCACTATAGCTGGTACTGTACTATAGCTGGTACTGTACTATAGCTGGTACTATACCATAGCTGGTACTGTACTATAGCTGGTACTGTACTATAGCTGGTACTGCACTATAGCTGGTACTGTACTATAGCTGGTACTGTACTATAGCTGGTACTATACTATAGCTGGTACTATACCATAGCTGGTACTGTACTATAGCTGGTACTGTACTATAGCTGGTACTGTACTATAGCTGGTAGGTATATTTACGTATATACTGATATACTAACTACTGCACTTTCAGACTGTCTACGCAGTTTCACTGACACAGAGGAGTTGGCAGATTCTGAGAGATACACCTGTGGTCACTGTAAGAAACGACAACGGTCAACCAAGAAGTTCTGGATCAAAAGACTTCCCAATGTGGGTATTGGTAAAAATTCTATCTTTTGGATAGTATTTTACCTGCGATTGAAATATTTCTTGCCTTGCTACTGAAATAAAAACAATTATTACACTTTTAGCAAGTAAACTTCGAGTTTGTTAATGGAGACTCTGGTTGTTGGTGGGCGGAAAAATTGGGTTTGAAAATGTTTTATTCCAGATAATATTTTATTGGACAAGAGATTCTCTTGGTGCGGGTCACATGACATTTGGTTTGTGTGGTCCTCAGACTATTTAATTACACTTGATGTCTAGTTTGAACATCTCTCCCTCAATTCACTCTGTAAGTAACGGTGTTTTCTTTGCTGCCAGGTTCTGTGTCTGCACCTGAAGAGGTTCAGGTGGAGCTCTTACCTGAGGACTAAGGTAGAAACCTACGTAGAATTTCCTACCGCTGCACTGGATATGAGCGCATACCAGCTGAATAATCTGGTGAGTGGGGTGCACAACTCTCATTCTGATTGGTTGTGGTGAGTGTAACAGTATACTGTTGTTGTGCTAACTAACTTTTGTATGCAATACTGTTAGATGCTTAGTTATATTGGAAATCATATGAGATGGGTCTCCGCTGGTAAGAGTACAAATGCAAAGAGTTGCGAGTATTTCTCTGGGCCAAATGACTTGAGCAACAGTTATTTCCCAAAAGAAGACAACACCAAATTTATGACAGAGTTATCTCCTGTAGGAAATAGAACTCTGCTAAACTAGTGGTTTACGTTGTAAATATATTGTATACTTGTTTCCAGCAAAGAGTAGAACAATTATTAAGAACTTCTAGGGTTGTAAAAGTAAAGTATAATTGTCCCATCTATAACAAAAATTTTTCTGCGTTCGCATTGTGAGAGGAGCGTTTCAATTTTAGTTTGAATAATTTTTTTTAGATAGTCCAATGACAACTATTATTTTTTATAATGAAACGTGGTCAACATTTTTTGCATATTTGGTAGCGCTTTTGAGTTTTGCGAGCTGTTTCCAGGACCAAATTTCTTTTGAGGAAGATCGTCGCAGTTCACATTGTATAAACCTGATTATTTTGCTATTACATGAACAACAAATTCCCTACATCTTCTGTGAGTGATTTTACTCCACTGATAATTAATGGAAATGATTGAATCGCTAGTGATGCACATGGTAACTTTATACTGGCTGAAAGCTGTCTATAATTTTTGGTACAGCTACTGAACTTTATGGGAGTTGCCCCCTCGTTTTTATCGTTCGCTGTTGTTTCTAGAGACGAACAAGAGAAAATACTGGCAGCACTGAGTATGATCTGGCTGCTGTTGTAGTTCATCACGGATCGGGGTAATTGTCTTTCAGTATTAACATTTATTTTGTAGTAGTATCTTTTCTAAAGTTAGTTCCAAATCTTACCAAAAGTCTCAAGTATTTGTTGGTTGTGTGAGCACTTTCCTAATGGTTGGTATTCCTAGAATATAGCTGCTACGATTCTTTACAATATATGATGTATAATATCTAACACTCTAGATACTGTGCTGTTGCGTGGTATCTCATGTTAAATTGCTGTCATTTGTGTGCACTGATCTCACTGCAGAGCTGGTTCAGGTCACTACACAGCATATGCTACACATGACAAGACATGGTACCATTTCAACGATAGTACAGTCACTGTGTGCTCTGAGGATACAGTGACCAAGAGCAAGGCATATATACTATTCTATGTTCGACGTCAGTTAAAGCTGTAGCTCTCCTTCTGCATGCAAGATTAAGGGGGCTATCATAGGTAATGCGTTGGATGTCTTACTAGTGACTTCTATAGTGAGAAAGAATGGAGTGATGAGAATGTTTGATGTAGATAAAATGGGTGCTTGACATCAGGTGCGCAGTGATGTTTTTTTTATGTTTATAGTCTTGTTTTATATATATTTACTGATGGCTCCTACTTCTAATGAAATTTGCATGTAATTGTAACTTTTTTAAGCCATCTTAGTGGACACTTAGTGACAAGTTTCGTGAAGCCAAGTAACTGTTTTAGTACAATATTTGTCATGAATAAAACTGAATGTAAACATTTATTCATTGCGGGCTCACAGCGTACTTGAGATGATATGAGAAAACAGAAATAACTTATAATAACGGGAAAGTACGCCCAGCACCCATGCTTAACTATAACACAAACTACTCATCTCTGTGTAACAATGCAAGGTTAAATATTGTGCAATCGCCAAGCTGCTACCAAAAACATCACAGTTCAGGACGCATGCAAAGCAAAAAAAAATAAACTTGGGGAACAGCAAATAAAAGAAGGTTAAAGAAGTTTGCTGACAGATATGTTGTCCTAAAACCATCACAACTCAGTATAATGATGAATATTCATCAACCACTGCTTCTACAAGTTGAGCATTTTAGCTAGCTGACTTTGTGCGTTCATTAGCTCCGACACGTTTCTGCTGAGGTTGTCATGGAGCCGCACCATCTCTGTTTTGTCAGATGAATGCGACGTCCGTGTTCTATCCAACTCATTTGTTAAAGTGTTGACCCTGCTTTCTAGTTCAGTGTTAGTTCTTGATAATTCCTGCAATGAATGATAAATTAATGCAAATAATCTCAATGATTTAACTATGCAACATTTTACGATCTAACCAAATTTCACATTGATATAAATAACAATAAATACTCCTAAATACCATAAAAACATTTAATTCTCCATGAATAATGTTAAACTTGCTCATTCGGTGTCTACCTATGTCGGATGTCACTGCAGTTTTATTATTGTTGCATTGACCACTCGTTGAAATGTAAGAGAATGTTTTGCTAGCAATGAAGTCCGGGGGTTGCGGTGACACCAATCATTCATAAGGAGATTTGTGTCTACTTAAATCAGAAATTAAATCACAAGAGCAGACAAATCCACAGCACCAGTAGTCTCTATACCTTGATCTGCTGCTCTTGCTTCTTCGTGAGATCTTCCAGTTTTGAGACTTGGCTGGCTTTCAACCTCATGGTGTCCAACTCCTGCACAGAGACAATTATTCTTACACAAATGTATTAGGAGTCTCTTGTACATGGACACACAGTACCTTTATAGACAATAATACATTCATACATGCTGTGTGTACGTTCCGAGGTAGGTAGGAGTACACATACATGTTGTGTGTACGCTCATAGGTAGGGGTATACATACATGTTGTGTGTACGCTCATAGGTAGGGGTATACATACATGTTGTGTGTACGCTCATAGGTAAGAGTATACATACATGTTGTGTGTACGCTCATAGGTAGGGGTATACATACATGTTGTGTGTACGCTCATAGGTAGGGGTATACATACATGTTGTGTGTACGCTCATAGGTAGGGGTATACATACATGTTGTGTGTACGCTCATAGGTAGGGGTATACATACATGTTGTGTGTATGCTCATAGGTAGGGGTATACATACATGTTGTGTGTACGCTCATAGGTAAGAGTATACATACATGTTGTGTGTCCACTCATAGGTAGGGGTATACATACATGTTGTGTGTACGCTCATAGGTAAGAGTATACATACATGTTGTGTGTACGCTCATAGGTAGGGGTATACATACATGTTGCGTGTTTCTCTTTTCTGTTTCGGTAAAAGACAGCTTGTCCATAACAGCTGACATCTCGTTTTGTATTCTATTCACCTCCTCCTGGTGGTTGGGTTGGTTCTGTTCTAATTCTATCACCTGCCAGACATACATCTTACTTTCACTGACATCGTACATAGACATCTTACGTAGACGTCTTACATAGAGGTCCTAACTAGACATCTTATATAGATATATATTACTAGTATATTAGGTGCTTTCGGCTGAGTTTACACGACGAACTCTGCTAATTTTCAAGCCGTGAGGAAAAACAACTTATTGAGTTGTCTTCTCTTACAACAACTGTATGTCACATAGACGAAAAAGCCAAAATTTAATAATAACAAAATAATATTTATTAATATCATAAATAGATAGTTTTCTACTGAAGTAATACAATCTGATGAAGCTACTTTTGGCGTCGCTATGTACAGATTGATGTTATGGCTCACAAATATTCGACATAAATTATTTCTGCTAATGGCCTTGCATCAACTATCGTTGCTTGGATGATGAAAATTTGTTGTTTTTGTTGCCGTATCCGAAACAAATGTGTTGATTGCTATAAAACTGCCCTATTTTTACTCGCGATGCAGAAAAGACAACTCCTAATTGTTAAACAAGTGTTCATCTCGCTATTCATATTCACGCAAAATTTTGTGCAACGCCACATTTTGAAGAAATCTTAACTTTTACTCGCTCACACAAGAAAAAAATTGTCTATTTGGCACAATCTTGACTTTGCGCTATCTTAGCCGAAGGCGGCTATCAATCGGGCATATAAATCTTACACTAGTATTTTACATAGACTTCATATATAAACCTACAATATAATTGCGATTCAAAGACATATCTATGGATTTCATAAATAGACCTTATGCATAGATATGTTGTACAGACTTCACAAATCGACATAGACATCTTATACAGACACTCTACATGAACATTCTACATGGAGATACATAGACTCAATTATGCCATTATAAGTTAAAGGTATTACTCTTTGCAAAAACAACTTGGTATCATTTTAAAGCTCTCAGTCTACTGAGTTTCAATTTGATATTGTTTTGGTTCTACAAAAATTGTGTATTGAGACAGAGGGCAACAAAGTTTTAAAAAAGAGGTATTAAAAAGGTATTAGCGGGATTTGTCTCATCTTGTTGATAGTAATTAGGTCATCGACATAAACAACAGGCAGTACCAAAGACATTGAAATCCAAAGACGATTGCGGTAAGAGTGATAATTACTTTACCATGAGCTGGGACTGTAAAATAAACAGCATGCTAGCGAGTGCACTGATATTACTTGGCACAAACAGAGCAGATGCTTGTCAATGCCATTATATTGTGAATAAAAGACAACCCTAAATATCATTCCTGTGCAGTCAAAGAAATAATGATATTGTAGGAATTTCTGGCTGGGAACATGTAATAGCATTTATAGTGTGCATGCAAATCTCAATGTCTGGAGTTATAACCTTCTAACATTTTCAGTTATTATTGAAAAAATTAGCAGTATATGATTTTGCAGTTTTTTAGATTGGGAGCGGTGGGAGCGGTCACTTGCTATATCTGCTTCTGTACTCTGCTAGCAAAGTGGAAAAAAAAATATGAGTCAAAAGGTTGTGAGAAATGTAACTGAATGTGCATTTAGACAACAGCTGTCCCACCCGACCTTCCAAGTAACCATATAGTGGTAAAAAATGGAAATAATATGGTCAAATAAACACATGGCAGGAAATCTTGCTAAAAATGTTCCCAAACAACTGTTGTTTCAGCTATGAATTTGATTGTGGAAACCATAAGAAAAATCTAATGAGCGCAGTTTTAATATTTTTTTCAACTAGAAAACAATGAATCATTATGTTCAGTTTTTGCAACTTGTGGTGGAATGCTTCACAAGATTGGCATGGTGCACCAATTGTATCAAAGCAAATTTTTCTTCGTAATTTCTCAGAGTCAAAATCTTTCATAAGCAATAAGCAATAATGCGGCTTAAAAATTTTAATTGGCCGTTCTTTGCATAAAATCACCTTGTTATTATAACAGACACTGATTTGCAATTTGCTGCCAGCATTTTGCTTATCTTTGATTTGCCAAACACTGAAATGTTTTTTTCTACATTGTGATAAACAGCCTTGATTGGGCGATACCTTAGACAGGCGGGCAGCTGAATTGCATCATAGTAGGCAGCCACAATAAATGCCAATGATGAAATGTGGTAATGGCTCTATTGTTTTGTGATAGGCTTGCAGATGACAGCCGTGCAAAACTTTGATTAGCTTATATGTAAACTGGCTATTGAACCAGCTATAAAAAATGACAGTTAAATGCACTTGCTTTGGTTTTTTATTTTTATACACACTTTGCTCCATCAACAGCAATGTGGACACCTCCAAATAAGGTTGTATGAATGGGGTAACGTCAAAATGATGATACTGTGAGAAATAAAATGAATTTTGAACAGTAGTTACACCGAATAGTAAACCTCATTAGCCCATTTTTTTTAGTAATCAAAGTTTTCTGCTAAGATAATATTTTGTGTGAGTCTAATATCAATGCATTATGATGCTAGCGATGCTAACATGAATACTTCATTGCACGAAGACAATATCCAATATTGAAGTTCTCAATAATACTATTATTCAATACGAATGTCTTCAATATCCTCTAGCCTGTTTATGTAGCAATATGAACAAAACCTTACTTTTGCTGCTCAGTATAAGCTAGTTAGGAAGTCAAGATGGTTTTATCAAAGACACAAGTTATTTTTTGTCTCTTTGCCTCTTCACACTAGCAGTTAACATTCACTCTCACTTGCAGCAGATAACATCAATCAATTGAGCCCATGGATAGTGATTAGAGAAGCTGTATGATAGCGGTTAGCCACAATGCACAGTGATATAATATCGCTGCGCCACAATGATAATACCATTCTAAGCAATGAACTGATGACTCTAGTACGCTTCAATAGGCTAGCTGTTGTGACCTAAATATTTTAAAACATTGCTGAGGTGATAACTCCAAAACTGTTTAAACCAAATAAAGGCTTATAAAAGCTTGCAATGGAAAAGAGGGGACAAATGACAAGCCTTATGAAAATCTCCGTAAAAAATGCTACAAAATGATACCAAGTTGTTTTTGCAAAGAGTAATACCTTTAATCAAACGTGAATACTTCTACAAACTGGCTACGGTTGACCATTTACAAATAATTCAAGAATTTTACAGGTTTGGTATGAAGTTGCCAAGACAACCCTCGCTGTACAATATATACCAGACATTACACAACGAGATGAAGGGATCATCAATGTGAGACCATAATTGGTGTCATGACGACTCTAGTGTCTACACAGACAACTAATCCCCAATAGATTTCACCTCATCCCAGCAACCTAAATAAATAATGTCATTCTAACGGCTAGGCAAATGTCAAAACAGGCTGCTGTATTGCCTGCAGTAGCTGCGAGCGTTTACCTTCTTTTTTAGCGAAGAATTTTCATCTTTGTAATTAGCGAGCTGAATTTTCCACTCCTCTACATTGATGGTACTTTCCTGCAACGCTGTGGTCAACCTTATCTGTCCTGCCATTTGTCCCTATACCTCATCTGTGCTGCCATTTGTCCCTTTACCTTATCTGTCCTGCCATTTGTCCCTTTACCTTGTCTGTCCTGCCATTTGTCCCTTTACCTTATCTGTCCTGCCATTTGTCCCTTTACCTTGTCTGTCCTGCCATTTGTCCCTATACCTTATCTGTCCTGCCATTTGTCCCGATACCTTATCTGTCCTGCCATTTGTCCCTATACCTTATCTGTCCTGCCATTTGCCCCTATACCTTGTCTGTCCTGCCATTTGTCCCTATACCTTATCTGTGCTGCCATTTGTCCCGATACCTTATCTGTCCTGCCATTTGTCCCTATACCTTATCTGTCCTGCCATTTGTCCCTATACCTTATCTGTGCTGCCATTTGTCCCTATACCTTATCTGTGCTGCCATTTGTCCCTATACCTTATCTGTCCTGCCATTTGTCCCGATACCTTATCTGTGCTGCCATTTGCCCCTGATACCTTATCTGTCCTGCCATTTGTCCCTATACCTTATCTGTCCTGCCATTTGTCCCGATACCTTATCTGTCCTGCCATTTGTCCCTATACTTTATCTGTGCTGCCATTTGTCCCTATACCTTATCTGTGCTGCCATTTGCCCCTTTACCTTATCTGTGCTGCCGTTTGTCCCTATACCTTATCTGTCCTGCCATTTGTCCCTATACCTTATCTGTGCTGCCATTTGTCCCTATACCTTATCTGTCCTGCCATTTGTCCCTATACCTCATCTGTCCTGCCATTTGTCCCTATACCTTATCTGTCCTGCCATTTGTCCCTATACCTTATCTGTGCTGCCATTTGCCCCTTTACCTTATCTGTCCTGCCATTTGTCCCTATACCTTATCTGTCCTGCCATTTGTCCCTATACCTTATCTGTGCTGCCATTTGTCCCGATACCTTATCTGTCCTGCCATTTGTCCCTATACCTTATCTGTGCTGCCATTTGTCCCTATACCTTATCTGTCCTGCCATTTGTCCCTATACCTTATCTGTCCTGGCATTGGTCCCTATACCTTATCTGTCCTGCCATTTGTCCCGATACCTTATCTGTCCTGCCATTTGTCCCTATACCTTATCTGTGCTGCCATTTGTCCCTATACCTTATCTGTCCTGCCATTTGTCCCTATACCTTATCTGTCCTGCCATTTGTCCCTATACCTTATCTGTCCTGCCATTTGTCCCGATACCTTATCTGTCCTGCCATTTGTCCCTATACCTTATCTGTCCTGCCATTTGTCCCGATACCTTATCTGTCCTGCCATTTGTCCCTATACCTTATCTGTGCTGCCATTTGTCCCTATACCTTATCTGTCCTGCCATTTGTCCCTATACCTTATCTGTCCTGCCATTTGCCCCTATACCTTATCTGTGCTGCCATTTGCCCCGATACCTTATCTGTGCTGCCATTGGTCCCTTTACTGTCATATTCTCTACTATTGGTCCCTATATACTTGATATATCTGTTCACCTCATTTATTTCTGGGACCAGTTTCTATTTTCGTTGCAAAGTTTCCACATGATGGACATGGAAAATGACAGAGACACAGAAAACAACAAAGATCATACTCGGAAACGACCAGGCCATCACCACAGCTCTCATTCTGGTCATAAAAAACGCAAACCAGCCCATCCAAAAACTGTTGGGCTAAGGAACCTGGGCAACACATGCTTTATGAATGCTGTGCTACAGTCTCTCAAGTGAGTCAGTGCTCATTGCTATTGTATGTGCTGTCAGTGCTCATTGCTATTGTGTGTGCTGTCAGTGCTCATTGCTATTGTGTGTGCTGTCAGTGCTCATTGCTAGTGTGTGCGCTGTCAGTGCTCATTGCTATTGTGTGTGCTGTCAGTGCTCATTGCTATTGTGTGTGCTGTCAGTGCTCATTGCTATTGCGTGTGCTGTCAGTGCTCATTGCTATTGCGTGTGCTGTCAGTGCTCATTGTGTGTGCTGTCAGTGCTCATTGCTATTGTGTGTGCTGTCAGTGCTCATTGCTATTGCGTGTGCTGTCAGTGCTCATTGCTATTGTGTGTGCTGTCAGTGCTCATTGCTATTGTGTGTGCTGTCAGTGCTCATTGCTATTGTGTGTGCTGTCAGTGCTCATTGCTATTGTGTGTGCTGTCAGTGCTCATTGCTATTGTGTGTGCTGTCAGTGCTCATTGTTAGTGTGTGTGCTGTCAGTGCTCATTCCTATTGTGTATGCTGTCAGTGCTCATTGCTAGTGTGTGTGCTGTCAGTGCTCATTGCTAGTGTGTATGTAAGTGGTGAAGAATTACTAGATTATCCGTTAGTTATCTGGTGGTTAGAGTGAAAACTGTGTATTTAATCTTGATATCACATTAATTTGCATTTTTTCCAGTTAAAACTCTCTAAAGTCCTTCATTTGCTGTTTTTGGTATTTAAGTATTGAGGGCGGTTGTGGGTCGTCCCCTGCATTTGCTATGTAGAGAATTGTACCAGCTGATTCCATTATGCCTCCTCCGTCTCGCCTCTGTAGCTGATGGAAAGTAATATCGCGAACGCTCTATGTTCCGGTGGTTCTATACTCCGGTGGGCCTATGATCCGGCGATTTTGGCTCTATGTTCAGGCGAATTATTTTTCATAGAAGAAGGCTAGTGTGGAGCGTCTTTTACATTTAAATGCAATGAAGTTCAATTGAATTGTGTTATTTGATTTGGTACTTGGTTTGAAAAAAACTTTAATGTTAATAGTTTATGATTATGCATTAAGTAGTAAACTACTTTTATTAGCAATAAAACAATGAAAAAACCAAACTTCATCTTCATCATGAAATAATTTATTTAGTGCTAGTTTATTGCGAAAGGTAGCATCCATTTTTAATAGTGCTCAACAGTAGCAGTTTTCTATGAAAAATAATTCACCGAAACATAGAGCCAAAATCACCGCAACATAGACCCACCGGAATATAGAGCCACCGGAACATAGAGCTAGACCCAGTAACATTATGAAAAGGTTTTTCTAAACTCGAATAAACATTTTCAAATGACAACAAGTGACTCCATTTGTTGCCTGTTTTACACTCTGATGATGATTCTAAAAGAGCTACTTGTTTATACACAAGTATTCATTTCCTACACTCTTGTGCAATGACTGCTTGCATCCTAAGTGCAGAAATCATTTCTGCACTTAGCTTGCATCAAATGTGTCTGGTTTTTTCCTGCGGTTAACCACCAAGCCATTTTCCAAATTACCATAATAATTCCCCAGTTTTGATTAATACCGCTTTATGACTGATGGGACACTTGCATTATTTCTTCTGGGGTGCGCTCTGCCTTTGTTCTACTTGTAATTTCTTGTAAGTCAATCTTGTGTCATAACCAGTTGCTCTTCATACCTCTTCGTACTATCCACTCCTTGATGTGATGTTATACATCAACTATCCACCCCTTGCTGTGATGTTATACTTTCCCTATCCACTCCTTGTTAAAGACTTGTCTTTACTACCAGTCACTTATATTTGTAACTGTTTTCAGGAACTTGAAATTATTGCTATAAGTCCATTAACCCTGGTTCTAACCATCAACCGAGTGTTCTCACTCACAGTCTATGGACTATGGCTGTAGCTAACTGCTCACTCACAGTCTATGCGACTATGGCTGTAGCTAACTGCATTCATTTCCCTAGACATTGATATTTATTACCCAATTGTTGTTAATTTTACTTTCTTTGTAGTAACATCCCTGAGTTCTCCAAGTACATACAGAAACTACCTTCACTAGAAAAAATGCAGAAGAAGTCGACTGCAAAGCATTCGACGTCAAACGGAGTAGTCTGTACAAAACCGAAGGCTATAAGAAGACCTGTGGCTACGAGGTCTAATCTTGAGGATAGTGACAATGTGTCAGTAGTTAGCTTCTGTTATCTCTTCACCCCTCCTGTCCCCCCCCCCCCACCCCCCACCCCCCACCCCCATTGCATTGCTCACGTGCTTCACAACTTGGTCAATTATGTAGCTGCGCAGACACACGCATGCTCACTGGTATTACTAGTGACTGCAATCAACTCCAAACATTCCACACACATAAAACACAAAATCAATGGAGACTGCGCTGATAAGAGTACGTACACAAGGAGTCGCTCAAACTTCCAGGACTAAATGCATGAAAGAAAATAGTTGCATCCCTAAGAGAAAACAACTCTTCACCTAGAACTGAGTTACTTCTTTTAAAAAAGATAGCTCTGTTAAAACCAGTAGTTGTCGTCTAAAAAAAGTTACGTGTAGCTGTTTCCGGCTGAAAAATTAATTTTGGAAAAAAATTCTGGAGCTCAAATGTGCATCTTTTTCCTATAACTGCAAATATGGTGTGGGGCGAATATGGTGTGAGGCGAATATGATGTGGGCATTTTGAGGCGAATATTTCAACTTTCATTTTGGTCAAACTGGTCCAAATCAAAATATTGTATTTATTAAAAATAAAAATCTAGGTTTTTCATACATGTAATAACGCGATTGTGTTTTGTGAGGTTTTTCCTGGACCAAACAACTTTTTTACAAAGCCAGTTGCAGTTCCCGTTGTGATTTATTTTTACTACCAGTTTCATTTTTTGCATCCATCGACATGCTTATCAGCTCTACAAACAAATGATACATGTTGTACAGAATATAATAACTGACTTGACCTGAAATACTGTGTCGTTTGTATCGCTAGGTTGTTGGTGGAGGAATTCCGTAAGACTCTTGTAGAACTGAGGAGAAGTAAAACTGCTCTCTCACCAGCTTCTCTTTTTGCTGTTATATGGAAGGTTGTGCCAACATTCAGGTAATACGCCATTAGATTCTGTACGTCTGCTCATCATATATGCAGTGGAACTCGAATAATTTAATTTTGAAGGGCCAAGAAAAATACATCTAATTATGGATAGTATTGATTGATTTGCCCAAACATACGTTAGAAGACTCGTTAATTAATAGTAATCTTTATTTTAATAATTATTATTTTGATTCTAATCATAATAATAAACGATAATATTAATAAAAGATAATTAAATTTCCTTTATTTCTTAAAGTTATTATCGATCGTGTAATATTTTATCGATTAATTGCAACAATCATTGGAAAAAGTTACCAATAATAATTAGTGATTTACTGACATCATCAGCATTTTTTTGTTGTCTTGCAGAAATAATACGATTAGACCACATCAGCTTGTTAAGATTCATGTTTTTTTTTATTGTTGGTTGACAGGTAGCCTTGGACTTCTGGTACATTCCAATATTGAATATGTTTCATAAGCAAAAGTCACGTGTTGAAGTTGCTCAGGCATCGGAATGATTTTTGTCAGTTACAAGAGGAGACAACTCTATGATCTATGGTTTAAATAGTATTATCTATGGTTGAGAGAATTTCTGTTAGTGATACAATAAAAAACACTTGTTTGCAAACACCGTGCGTTATCTAAGGTTTTTCACAGAATCTGTGTCACAGTTGGTTTAAAAATGAAAAAGCTGCAAAATTTTCTGTCGAATTAGAGATGACAATATGGAAACATGTGAAGCCATTTTCAATGGCTCATGATTGAGACCTCGACTGTTACATTGAATAAACCGGCTTATTGATTTCTACTGGGTCAGTTTATGCGGGTTTCACTGTAGGTAGTATTTTTTGGGCTACAATTGTCAAATTTTAAAGCTTTTATTGGCTTGACTTTAATTTTTATTTGGGCAAAGAACATTATCTGATAAAGAGGTAATATTACTTGGTTCATATAAGTTTTATGGAATCAAAAATTGTCATTGACATCACTTTCAGACTTATCTCCACATGAGAGAAATCTTTATGGTCTCAGCATATAAGCTGGTTGAACCGTAGCCAATACTGTATTGTAGAGGCTACCAACAACAAGATGCCCACGAGTTCATGAGGTATCTACTAGATAGGCTTCATCAGGAGTTGCTCACTCTACTTCCTCCAAACTCATTCACCTCTCCACGATCTTCTCTCGCCGGAGTCAAAAATTCTGTGGTGACAGCCATATTTGGAGGGGTGCTGCAGAGTGAAGTGCACTGTATGGAATGTGGAACTAACAGTGTCAAACTGGATCCGTTTCTTGACCTTTCACTCGATATACCTGTAATAAAGCCAAAGCCTACTTCAACCCATGATGGTGACACAGTACCTCGAGTGGAGCCTTGTACTATAGCTGGTGGGTAAATGTACTGTACCATAGCTGGTACTATACTATAGCTGGTACTGTACTATAGCTGGTACTATACTATAGCTGGTACTATACTATAGCTGGTACTGTACTATGGCTGGTACTATACTATAGCTGGTACTGTACTATAGCTGGTACTGTACCATAGCTGGTACTGTACTATAGCTGGTACTGTACTATAGCTGGTACTGTACTATAGCTGGTACTATACTATAGCTGGTACTGTACTATAGCTGGTACTGTACCTTAGCTGGTACTGTACTATAGCTGGTACTGCGATATAGCTGGTACTGCGATATAGCTGGTACTGCACTATAGCTGGTAGGTATATTTACGTATATACTGATATACTAACTACTGCACTTTCAGACTGTCTACGCAGTTTCACTGACACAGAAGAGTTGGCAGATTCTGAGAGATACACCTGTGGTCACTGTAAGAAACGACAACGATCAACCAAGAAGTTCTGGATCAAAAGACTTCCCAATGTGGGTATTGGTAAAAATTCTATCTTTTGGATAGTATTTTACCTGCGATTGAAATATTTCTTGTCTTGCTACTGAAATAAAAACAATTATTACACTTTTAGCAAGTAAACCTCGAGTTTGTTAATGGAGACTCTGGTTGTTGGTGGGCGGAAAAATTGGGTTTGAAAATGTTTTATTCCAGATAATATTTTATTGGACAAGAGATTCTCTTGGTGAGGATTTTATTGGACAAGAGATTCTCTTGGTGAGGGTTTTATTGGACAAGAGATTCTCTTGGTGAGGATTTTATTGGACAAGAGATTCTCTTGGTGAGGGTTTTATTGGACAAGAGATTCTCTTGGTGAGGGTTTTATTGGACAAGAGATTCTCTTGGTGAGGGTTTTATTGGACAAGAGATTCTCCTGGTGAGGGTTTTATTGGACAAGAGATTCTCTTGGTGAGGGTTTTATTGGACAAGAGATTCTCTTGGTGAGGGTTTTATTGGACAAGAGATTCTCTTGGTGAGGGTTTTATTGGACAAGAGATTCTCTTGGTGAGGGTTTTATTGGACAAGAGATTCTCTTGGTGAGGATTTTATTGGACAAGAGATTCTCTTGGTGAGGGTCACGTGACATTTGGTTTGTGTGGTCCTCAGACTATTTGATTACACTGGACGTTTAGTTTGAACATCTCTCCCTCAATTCACTCTGTAAATAACGGTGTTTTCTTTGCTGCCAGGTTCTGTGTCTGCACCTGAAGAGGTTTAGGTGGAGCTCTTACCTGAGGACTAAGGTAGAAACTTACGTAGAATTTCCTACCGCTGCACTGGATATGAGCGCATACCAGCTGAATAATCTGGTGAGTGGGGTGCACAACTCTCATTCTGGTTGGTTGTAGTGAGTGTAACAGTATACTGTTGTTGTGCTAACCAATGTTTGTATGCAATACTGTTAGATGCTTAGTTATATTGGAAATCATATGAGATGGGTCTCCGCTGGTAAGAGTACAAATGCAAAGAGTTGCGAGTATTTCTCTGGGCCAAATGACTTGAGCAACAGTTATTTCCCAAAAGAAGACAACACCAAATTTATGACAGAGTTATCTCCTGTAGGAAATAGAACTCTACTAAACTAGTGGTTTACGTTGTAAATATATTGTATACTTGTTTCCAGCAAAGAGTAGAACAATTATTAAGAACTTCTAGGGTTGTAAAAGTAAAGTATAATTGTCCCATCTATAACAAAAATTTTGCTGCGTTCGCATTGTGAGACGAGCGTTTCAATTTTAGTTTGAATAATTTTTTTTAGATAGTCCAATGACAACTATTATTTTTTATAATGAAACGTGGTCAACATTTTTTGCATATTTGGTAGCGCTTTTGAGTTTTGCGAGCTGTTTCCAGGACCAAATTTCTTTTGAGGAAGATCGTCGCAGTTCACATTGTATAAACCTGATTATTTTGCTATTACATGAACAACAAATTCCCTACATCTTCTGTGAGTGATTTTACTCCACTGATAATTAATGGAAATGATTGAATCGCCAGTGATGCACATGGTAACTTTATACTGGCTGAAAGCTGTCTATAATTTTTGGTACAGCTACTGAACTTTATGGGAGTTGCCCCCTCGTTTTTATCGTTCGCTGTTGTTTCTAGAGACGAACAAGAGAAAATACTGGCAGCACTGAGTATGATCTGGCTGCTGTTGTAGTTCATCACGGATCGGGGTAATTGCCTTTTAGTATTAACATTTATTTTGTAGTAGTATCTTTTCTAAAGTTAGTTCCAAATCTTACCAAAAGTTGTGTGAGCACTTTCCTAATGGTTGGTATTCCTAGAATATAGCTGCTACGATTCTTTACAATATATGATGTATAATATCTAACACTCTAGATACTGTGCTGTTGCGTGGTATCTCATGTTAAATTGCTGTCATTTGTGTGCACTGATCTCACTGCAGAGCTGGTTCAGGTCACTACACAGCATATGCTACACATGACAAGACATGGTACCATTTCAACGATAGTACAGTCACTGTGTGCTCTGAGGATACAGTGACCAAGAGCAAGGCATATATACTATTCTATGTTCGACGTCAGTTAAAGCTGTAGCTCTCCTTCTGCATGCAAGATTAAGGGGGCTATCATAGGTAATGCGTTGGATGTCTTACTAGTGACTTCTATAGTGAGAAAGAATGGAGCGATGAGAATGTTTGATGTAGATAAAATGGGTGCTTGACATCAGGTGCGCAGTGATGTTTTTTTTATGTTTATAGTCTTGTTTTATATATATTTACTGATGGCTCCTACTTCTAATGAAATTTGCATGTAATTGTAACTTTTTTAAGCCATCTTAGTGGACACTTAGTGACAAGTTTCGTGAAGCCAAGTAACTGTTTTAGTACAATATTTGTCATGAATAAAACTGAATGTAAACATTTATTCATTGCGGGCTCACAGCGTACTTGAGATGATATGAGAAAACAGAAATAACTTATAATAACGGGAAAGTACGCCCAGCACCCATGCTTAACTATAACACAAACTACTCATCTCTGTGTAACAATGCAAGGTTAAATATTGTGCAATCGCCAAGCTGCTACCAAAAACATCACAGTTCAGGACGCATGCAAAGCAAAAAAAATAAACTTGGGGAACAGCAAATAAAAGAAGGTTAAAGAAGTTTGCTGACAGATATGTTGTCCTAAAACCATCACAACTCAGTATAATGATGAATATTCATCAACCACTGCTTCTACAAGTTGAGCATTTTAGCTAGCTGACTTTGTGCGTTCATTAGCTCCGACACGTTTCTGCTGAGGTTGTCATGGAGCCGCACCATCTCTGTTTTGTCAGATGAATGCGACGTTCGTGTTCTATCCAACTCATTTGTTAAAGTGTTGACCCTGCTTTCTAGTTCAGTGTTAGTTCTTGATAATTCCTGCAATGAATGATAAACTAATGCAAATAATCTCAATGATTTAACTATGCAACATTTTACGATCTAACCAAATTTCACATTGATATATAAATAACAATAAATACTCCTAAATACCATAAAAACATTTAATTCTCCATGAATAATGTTAAACTTGCTCATTCGGTGTCTACCTATGTCGGATGTCACTGCAGTTTTATTATTGTTGCATTGACCACTCGTTGAAATGTAAGAGAATGTTTTGCTAGCAATGAAGTCCTGGGGATTGCGGTGACACCAATCATTCATAAGGAGATTTGTGTCTACTCAAATCGTAAATTAAATCACGTCACAAGAGCAGACAAATCCACAGCACCAGTAGTCTCTATACCTTGATCTGCTGCTCTTGCTTCTTTGTGAGATCTTCCAGTTTTGAGACTTGGCTGGCTTTCAACCTCATGGTGTCCAACTCCTGCACAGAGACAATTATTCTTACACAAATGTATTAGGAGTCTCTTGTACATGGACACACAGTACCTTTATAGACAATAATACATTCATACATGTTGTGTGTACGTTCCGAGGTAGGTAGGAGTACAAATACATGTTGTGTGTATGCTCATAGGTAAGAGTATACATACATGTTGTGTGTACGCTCATAGGTAGGGGTATACATACATGTTGTGTGTATGCTCATAGGTAAGAGTATACATACATGTTGTGTGTACGCTCATAGGTAGGGGTATACATACATGTTGTGTGTCCACTCATAGGTAGGGGTATACATACATGTTGTGTGTACGCTCATAGGTAGGGGTACACATACATGTTGTGTGTACGCTCATAGGTAAGAGTATACATACATGTTGTGTGTACGCTCATAGGTAGGGTTATACATACATGTTGTGTGTTTCTCTTTTCTGTTTCGGTAAAAGACAGTTTGTCCATAACAGCTGACATCTCGTTTTGTATTCTATTCACCTCCTCCTGGTGGTTGGGTTGGTTCTGTTCTAGTTCTATCACCTGCCAGACATACATCTTACTTACACTGACATCGTACATAGACATCGTACATAGACGTCGTACGTAGACGTCTTACATGGAGGTCCTAACTAGACATCTTATATAGATATATATTACTAGTATTATATTAGGTGCTTTCGGCTGAGTTTACACGACGAACTCTGCTAATTTTCAAGCCGTGAGGAAAAATAACTTATTGAGTTGTCTTCTCTTACAACAACTATGTCACATAGACAAAAAAGCCAAAATTTAATAACAACAAAATAATATTTATTAATATCATAAATAGATAGTTTTCTACTGAAGTAATACAATCTGATGAAGCTTCTTTTGGCGTCGCTATGTACAGATTGATGTTATGGCTCACAAATATTCGACATAAATTATTTCTGCTAATGGCCTTGCATCAACGATTGTTGCTTGCATGATGAAAATTTGTTGTTTTTGTTGCTGTATCCGAAACAAATGTATTGATTGCTATAAAACGACTCTATTTTTACTTGCGATGCAGAATAGACAACTCCTAATTGTTAAACAAGTGTTCATCTCGCTATTCATAGTCACGAAAAATTTTGTGCAACGCCACATTTGGAAGAAATCTTAAATTTTACTCGCTTACACAAGACAAAATTGTCTATTTGGCACAATTTTGATTTTGCGCTATCTTAGCCGAAGGCGGCTATTAATCGGGAATGCAAATCTTACACTAGTATTTTACATAGACTTCATATATAAACCTACAATATAATTGCGATTCAAAGACTCATCTATGGATTTCATAAATAGACCTTATGCATAGATATGTTGTACAGACTTCACAAATCGACATAGACATCTTATACAGACACTCTACATGAACATTCTACATGGAGATACATAGACTCAATTATGCCATTATAAGTTAATCAAACGTGAATACTTCTACAAACTGGCTACGGTTGACCATTTACAAATAATTCAAGAATTTTACAGGTTTGGTATGAAGTTGCCAAGACAACCCTCGCTGTACAATATATACCAGACATTACACAACGAGATGAAGGGATCATCAATGTGAGACCATAATTGGTGTCATGACGACTCCAGTGTCTACACAGACAACTAATCCCCAATAGATTTCACCTCATCCCAGCAACCTAAATAAATAATGTCATTCTAACGGCTAGGCAAATGTCAAAACAGGCTGCTATATTGCCTGCAGTAACTGCGAGCGTTTACCTTCTTTTTTAGCGAAGAATTTTCATCTTTGTAATTAGCGAGTTGAATTTTCCACTCCTCTACATTGATGGTACTTTCCTGCAACGCTGTGGTCAACCTAGCGTTGTTGTTTTTTAATGTTTGCAACTCAACTTCCCATTTTTTGGCATTCTGTGAGCTGCAAACCACAAAGTTACGCGTCAGTGGGAATCGAATTATATGAATCTTGTATCAAATAAAGAAAACAACTAACAACTATGCATACTCATGTAATGAGACAGCATTGATTGAAGAACTGCTACAGAAAGACAACGAGGCATTAAAATAAACAAAATATTCCAGGTTCCAGAGGTGGCAGTCATCAAAACAAGAATGTTGAGGCAGCGATTACACAATCCGCCAGGCCAATCACAAACAGCTGTGACAAGCTATACCCATGTGATCAAGTCCTCAAGTTACATTTTTAAATGAACTGCCAACAATGTAAGGAATGATAATTACAACTGTATTAACCTCCACTAGTTCAATATTCCAGCGGGCACTGAATGAGAGGCCTCTTCTCACGTGTAATTAAATCATTAAGCCGTTACTTTCTTTTATTCTAGCTCTCTGGTGCAGTAGATTGAATAGCATTAGGCAATTACAAGAACAAAGCATTCTATGCACTGATGTGTGCAGTAGAAATCCATGACAGTGTCTGAGTCAATACAGGCATTGTATAGCTCACTGTTACGCTATACAATGTGTGCTACGGCATCACCTCAACTTATAGAGGCAACAGCTAGTATCTTTTCTGCACCTAATTATTTATCTCAGCAATATGTTAGTTTAGTTTTCTAACCTTTGAGCCAAGGCTATCTTTAGCCTGTCATTCTCATACTTGAGCTGGTCCCCACCGCCGCCACCGCCACCACCCGTACCAGGTCTGCGGTCTACCATCGGAGTCATGTACTCACTCTGTAACATGAACAATCATATAAAATATCTTGTCTTCCACTGTACCTTGGAAGAACACCAAGTATCTCAAGGCATTTCATAGACAATTAATGTTAGAAACTGTAAAATTACGACTAATAGCCCTAAAGAGTAGACATTCGACATTCGTAGATATTCGATTTACATCGCATACTATTTATAACAACAAGAATAGTGCGCAGCTAGTGTCACTGTGTTATAGCAATATATATTTAAATGGACAAGTGGGTGCATTGCAAGTAGAAGGAATTATGTAAATGAATAACACAAGGCGGAACTGAAGGGTTAATCCAATCCAAGCAGATATAGTGAATCAGTGCTGGATGCCTGCCGTCTGAGGAAGCGCGTGTCAAGAATACAAGTACGCTGTTTGTACCAAATATATCAGATAATTGAATTATAAGAAAAGTCAATGGGTAATTGTTGATGCGCATTGACTTAACGTCAAGTGCAGCAGAGAGAGAGAGTGCTACTGGTGCTACTAGTGCTACTAACTACACAGTACCAGCCAGTACTGTCACTCATTGACTCACATTTTGAACTGCTGATGGAGCGCTTACGATAGGTGCATGAGTTATGTTGGTCATGTCAACTGCATCCACCCCTCCATTTTGTTTACCCATTGCATTATTTGTGTTGGCGTTATATGATGGAGGAGCTAACTGCTGTTTTGTCAACTCTCTCACTTCTCCAAACTTCTCAGCAAACTAAAATAGCACAAGATTCAGCTAGAGAGAGAGAGAGTAGATGCCACAAGCTCAGCCTCGCTTATAGTTCACTGACTGCTTCTAAAACATACGTTGTTTAGATCTATCTCCGTAGCGAATCCTAGCCCATAAACTGTGTTGGCTCGTGCATCGGACCACTGGCCAAACTTTTGTGATGTCTTTGTGAAAGCCATGTTAGGTACGAGGGTGCTGTTGATGATGGCCTGCAAACAATATGTGGAATGACACAAGATGGACGAATAGTAAATGTCACTATTATTGAAATAGCACTACCTGCTACACCGGAGGACACTTTCCAATAGCTGGCAGGTATCTTTATTGTTATTATTTAATTGCGCAATATTTTCCGTTTGCTATTCTATGTATTTCACATTTCCACTATCACATACAGGAGATAGAAACGACAATTTTCTCACAAAAGAACAAAAATCTCAACGTTAAAGTAAAAGGCAAGAACAACAGACTTACTTTAGAAGGTGATATCAGTGACTACAAGGAGTAAATAAAATGTTATACTATACTATAACAACTTCCCATGAGAGAAATATTGTATCTGGGGTTGAGCAAACACGTATAGGAGCTGCAATCATTCTTGATATAAAATAACACAACCTTCACCGCATACTGCGGTAAACTATGAAGAGATGATCACTGTTAGTTCTGAGAAATACCAAATAAACTAACAACAGAGACCAGCCATGTAACAACAACACAAGGTAACCCATAGGCCTACCTTTGAGCCATCGACGCTGATGATGCGATATGTGCTGCGATTACTGTCATAATAGAATGATACATTTACTGAACCTTGACTGGATGGAAGCCAGTTCTTTTTGGTAGCTGGATCAATATGAAAGACATGAGCTTTGGTAGTGAAGATGGGCTGCTCTCTACAACAGCATTGGTCCGAGTCAACAACTCAGTAAAGTGAACAAGGTGCTGCGATAGTGCTGGCAAAAATCATACAAAACGAATAGTTGAGATTATGTAAAACTCACCCCATAATGGTCTTTGTGATCTTTAGATGTGAAGATATGAAAGGAGAATAAAAGTAGGTTAAAATAGCTAAAATCCTCAGAGCAAGCTGTACAATATCCAACGGATAGACACTAGTAGATAGACACTAGTAGATGGCGACTATGCTAGTACACTGTTAACTCCAGCAGCACCAACAGCTTTAGTGATTGAACTGGAGAAGTTTCTTCCCTTAGATATTTTATTATTTAAAACCTACAAAACACATGTCTAAAATGCATCGTTTATTTATTAAATGGAAGCAAGCAAGCAAAGCAAAACTAGTAAAAAGAGCAATTGCTGACATAAAATGTAGGACATACAAAGCCCAGCAAAGACATATGCAGACACTAGGGCAGACAAACTCGTGCTACTAAGAGCTAAACATTAGTAACATCACAATTAATTATAGCGAATCTGGAGATAAATGTTGAGTTAACCAGTTACTGTAAAGTGCTGGTAACTAACTCATAAATTCCTGTGGTGTATAAATGTAGTTGAATACGGGAATGTTAGTTTTCTGTTGGTTGTTGCCAACCACACCGCCTGTCAAACCTAACTTACAGTGTAAACAGTTTCCCAACTTGCATACTAGAAACACCTGCACTCTTAGGTGAAATCACAACAAGAGATAAGGACATCCTTTCGCTATCAAATTTATATATCAGGAAGGAGACAAACATTGTATTATGCCACAACTTTCTATGAACTATCATATCACAGCCATTGTTTACCTTATCATTTTATTATCAATAGTTTGAACCAGTAATGTTGCCAGTGGTTATCTTTGTCTAGAGTCATAAAGTGCGCACATTTGCATACTATATTACTTTGGTGTTTAGATTATTGACTCAACATCACTCTGGCGCTACATGCGATAAAACACATGGGTTGAAGGTTCAACAGGCCTGGCTCATAAATAAACACTCAATAAAATGCATACTTGCTCATTCATAACACAATATTATACTGCCTGTTGGTAAAAAAAGATGAAATTTGACACCGATGAATGAATTTACTCTTAAAGCAAACAGTACAGTGTAACTAGAACACAGTCAGTGCAGTAGTTGTCATAAGCAAGCGCTCTTATAACAAAAACCATAGACACTGCAGGTCAGTGGTGATAAGTATCGCGTACTATTCATTTACTGAAAAAAATTCCACTGATACACATATCTGTTACATGTAAATGTAGACAAGTGCGAGTGAACCAGTTTAAAAGTGTATCAAACTCGGCTATTAAAGCTAGATTGAGATAAAACATAATTGATTAATTTGGCTCCTTTACATGATAAATATATACTTTTGGTGAACGTAGATATGTATATTTAGCCAATATTATACTTCCAAGCATAAACCCTCATGTCACTTAAAAATGAAACACCAGAGTAATCGGCAAAAAGAAACGATGGGTGTCATAACTAGAATGTGATTTACACACAACAACTTCAATACAGCATAAAATTTCAATTAGATTTATCCGTGCTGTGGAAACACTTTAAACTACAAATGCTGGACCGAGTATTCCAAGTTTCTCGTAAGCAGACTCCATGATCATTTTTTTGTGGCATAGTGATCAACAGCAAATGTCAATCACACCCAAACACAATGGATTCATAAAAATTCTATACAAAGCATTTTCAGAGCAGTTGTTTTTTTATTCAATTGCATAGGCAATCCTGTTTATCACTGAGATTAAGTACATCAAATGTAGTAATAGTACATATATAGTAATATAGTACGTTAGCAGTTGAAACTATATATTATTGTCAAGTACTAAAATTACAACAATGGCTTAATAGCAAACTTGTCTAGCAATATCTAAAATGGATGAACGCTTTTAAAAAAGTAAACATCAAAATTTATTATGAGAAAGAAAAAATACTATTACAAATATAACTATCATGTATTACAATATAATTTATCATTAATATTTCTAATGAAAACAGTTTTCTTGTTATTTTTTTAATTATGAATGAAAATAAACTATTTAATTTGTAAGATACTTAAAATAATACTACAATAAATAAATATACAACGATATAACACAATACAATAAATATTAATGATGGTGGTTATGGCGAGGTAAGCAAGTGAATAGCAGTAGAGGGTAGGAGACATTACTAATAGCAGCTAGGTTAGAAGTAGTATTTATTATTAGTTGAAGATAATTATTATAAAAAAACAATATAAGTAATAGTAGTAGTAATAATTGTAGTAATAATAATAATACAAAAAGTAGGAGTATCATAAATATAAGTAGTAAGTACAGCTTCAATTCAAGTAGCTTTATATAAACAACCATTTATTAATTATTATTATAATTATCAAGTCAACAATAATAACTAACTAACAGTTACAATCATCACTTCAATTATTTGTTTATTATTAAATAACCTACTTTAAAGTTAGTAATAACAATAATAAATAAGACAATAACAAGTAGAGTAGTGGTTAGTAATAACTAACAATTATAATAATAATAAATAAACAATAATAATATCAAAATATAATAATGATATTTATTATTAATTATTATTATTTTTACCAACTAATAATATTATTATTATAATATATAAAAAATTTATAGCTGTTATTATTATTATGTTGTATTACCATTATTATGATTATTACCATTATTATAAATTATTATCATTGTTATTATTATTTATGATTAATACTGTAACTATTATTATATGATGAAGAATCATTCTTCATTCATCATTATCATATAATAATAATAATAGCCATAATGATGATAATGATAATTTATTCGTAGAAGAAGAAGAAGGAATGATGATGATCGATGGTGGTGGTGCATAAAAAAAAGATAATAATAATTAATAATAATAAATTAATTATTATTTATACTTACAAGTAAGTATAAATAATTTTAAATTATTTAATTAGTAATAATAATTAGAATCCTTCGTCACAAAACTAATACTACTACTTATTTATACTTATTATTATTATAATAATAATAAATAATACTTAACTAACTACTTAACTTCTTCTTTTTTCTTATAAATACTAAATTAAAAAAGAAAATAAAATAACGTCCTACTACAAAAAAAATGATAACATAGACAACAATGTTAATACCACGAACACAGCCTGGTTTACCTTCTTCACTTAAATGCTGCAAACTAACTTTTGTTTAAACTATTATCAGATTATTATTTTTGTTTGTTATTGGACGGCCAACACCTGTGGACGTCGTTTCGGTTCTGATGGAAGTTGTAATAATGGTGCATGCTGGGTAACAATATATGTCAAGGCTGTACGGTTTAGTTTTGCGACCAAGGATTCTAATTATGCTGAACGTTTATAACAGCTGTGTTCAATTATTAGCATTGACCACCAGCTAAGAAATTTCTAAACTCGAATAATAATTCAATATCCAGGATGGTGCTTGAGTAAATGGTCATTGCATACTACTACATAAATAATATCCAAGAAACAACGTATATATTGGATATGGTTTAAAATTGCAATAAATCACTCAGAAGTGTAGTTTTCACTACATTTAGCTTTTATTACAGGTACTTCAATAATTAAGGGTTATAGTGAATTTTTTCACTGCTATTATTATTATTTGCAATTTGAATTATTATTATTATTATAATTATTATTTCTTTTTTTTGGAGTAAATAATAATAATTATAATAATTATATAATAATAATTAATAATGATAATAATCATCATAATAATTATAATTAATACATAACCTATTATACAGCCGCCTGGAGGAGGTTGAAGATGTTGAGGAGAGAGGTTATACATCAACAACAACAGCAAATAATTATTTGTTTTATTTGTTAAATCAATGATGATGATAGCCAATTAAATAACACTAATAATAAATAATAATATTTATTAATTATTATTATAATACTGCAGCATAATAATCAATGCATTATTAGTTAGTAGTTGTAATGATGGTAGCTATCATTCCTGATGATTGAAGTTTTGGCATAGCAACATTATTATAACAAGTTAATTTGAAAAAGAAAAACATCGTGCTCTTATTTATAATATTTGCAATCTTTTTTTCACTACTACTAATAATTTTGAACAATTTAAAATATTAAATATTTATCAATCTATTGTTGTAACAAAATCATTATTTTAAATAATTATCATAGTTTATTACTTTTCTTTTTTATAATATATCACATCACTGATGTTGCAAAACATAGCAATAATAAATAATTGATAGTATGATATAATTAATATTGCCGCGTAATGCTGACTTCATTTGGCCACTGGTTTAAGATATTATAGAGAGTGAAAATTTTTTCCAAATGTTTGTTTCGAAGCAAGTGGGTATTGGATTTTTTTCGTGTGCAGCTATAATAGTGTCCATAGTAATAGTAGTTTAACTATGCATGTTCGTTACTTCATGTATATTGATGAGAGGTTAGGTGCCAATTCTGCATCGACTTGATGCTTCATAATTTTTGGTAAAGTGTTAATTAAAACCTGCTGCCGACTTGATAAGGGTGAAATTATGAAATATCCAACTACATTAAACTAGTCTTTTCATGATCAAAGTATTATACATAACAACCCCTACATACATGCCTGCACTATTGAATTATTAATATTGTTTTTTGTTTATTTATTTTCAAAGATTTTCATAACCTACTGGCTCATTATATTTCTACTAACCTTATTATAATAGAAGGTAATAGCAGATGCTAAGTTACTTTTGATGTTTTTGAAGTTACGATTCTATGTTTTATTATACAAGGATGCTATAGTAACAGTTGTTTGTTGTCTCTTCAAATAAGTTTTCACATTGCTATTGAAGATATTTATGTAATTATCAACAGCATTATTTACTCTATTGTAATTACTATGCATCATTTCAACATTTGCAGGAATGAAAAATGCCTCTGAATTTGTGAAAAAGATTAATTGAACTACCAGAAAGTGATCTTACTAGAACAATGATAGATATTTTGAAAATGCTTACTTGTTGTTTTTGCAGCCTACGTTTCTTTCAAATGCACATTTTGCATGCATCTCTGGTGTGAGAGTATACAAAATTGTAGCCAATTGATATCACTGCTTTCAAATTAAATGGTAACTATGATTTTAAGTTTTTCAACAGCTTGGCTTTTTCCTAAGTTTCTTGTTGATAAGATTTTTGTAGCTTGTATAAGACTTCATTTTTAACTTTCTTGTCAGTCAGCGCTGAGTAATTAGATATTAAGACATTCTCAAAACCCATAGAGCGTTATCCATAGAGTGTTACCCATAGAGTGTTACCCATAGAGTGTTACCCATAGAGTGTTACCCATAGAGCGTTACAAAAGTTGTAAGCATGAGCAACTAACTACCTAAAAGATTGGCAGTTTGGAAAAATTAAATTGTCATAACAAAATAATTGTAATAACAAGCTGCTGCGAGTTTATTATCTAATTTACCACTGTCTCAGTTTTTCTGTGAACCCAGTCAGTTTTTAGTGACTTTAGCTTGTCTGTTTTTACTCCGCTAGTAGTTTTATTATTTCTCTAGTTTTTTATATTTGAATCAATTTCGTAATAGCTTAGAGCCAAAAAGTGATAGGTTGACTTCAACAAATTCCATTTACTAAAAAAGCGAAGTAGTTCTTAGCACGTGATAATGTATTTTACTGATTTTCTGCCACTTATGTTATAATTCACTGAATTTTAGTTGAAAAGTTGTTATTTTTAAGTTTTTGTATCAAATTTGGTTTGCCTTGACATGTTTTTTATTAAATACGATGTTCAGTTTGGATTGTCAATTCTTCTCAACTGAACTTTCTATGGTTTAACTAGAACTGCACTCTATTGTTTATGTCATATCCTACCAAATCATTTTTCATCATTTTATGTAAAGATTTAGTACAGTTTCGTCTAGTCCAATTGTCCACGTGTTTCTTTTAATCATTCGATTCAAGCACTTGACTGTTTTTCAACCAGAAATGAAGTTACTATGAAATCTGGTGCGTTTCCTGATATCTGTTTACTTATGTATTCAAAATCGGAGTACTTTTTTATCGGTTATGTCCGACTTTCCATAAAACTGCGTTTACCCTGGGCGTTTTGTCTGTGCTTTTGCTGATGCCGTCTGCTGGACACCCAGCGTAAATGGTCAAACTGCATGAAAATTTCGTTTCCAGTGAGTGTTAAAGCTCTGTGACCACGTCACAGAGCTCCAAAAAATTCGCCTGTTATCTTGTTGCAGGAGCCAAACAAAATCATCGTAAACGACAATGGTAACGCCCATTGGTTGACGCATAAGCCAGCGACTACAGTATGGCAACGTGTGTAAAATTTAAGTTCAAAACTTTGTGATTACTGCAGACAGACGGTGTCGGTAAATAGCAGACAAATCTCCCAGTGTAAATGCAGCTTTACTTATGCTAAAGTTTCATTAAAACTTGTTACTAGATAACTTGAGATAATGTTTAATTGTGAACATCAAATTAGGTTCATACTCAATGCACCTGGTGACCTCTTGTCTCTTTCTCTTAAAGATCGTTTACATTATTGTTTGCCCTCTAGAGAATTGGATCTAATCTATTAGAATTAAACCTGTGTGCTGATTGGTTGATTACAATACCAGTAGCGCATCATGAGCAGAAAACGAACCCATTCTGCAAGTCCGTAAGTGTAAAATCTTGTCTCTATGTATGCATATTGTGAGTTAGACATATTTTAGTGCTAGTTAGTGAGAAGTTTTTGTTGTCGTCTTTACTGTGGCCATGCTTGTCACTCGACTGAGCAAGCAAATCAGTCCTTTAGCACAACCATTCACTTGTCACGCAGTTTTTGTAGTCCTGCAGGTGTATAGTAATACATCATACAATTACTTTATATATTGTGCCACTAATTGGTGGTGTTCCTTCTATTTGTTGTATGTGACTGTATCAATAGAAATGAGTTTTATAGATTGTCCATATGATGGTGTTACACCTGGGTTGTGGATACAGGGCTTTAGATTTACTCCTATAACTTTTCTATTGAGTTTATTGATTGCGGTCAAATTAGACACTTGGTTAACAATGTCTGTTTCTTGTAGATCTGAAGAAGATGATTACTCACAGGAGATAACAGACAAAGAGAAGTATGCCAGGTCAGTGTCATTACATTACCTGTTCCTAGGCTACTCAGTTACACTCTGCTATTGCGTATATCAGTGTACTTTTATGCACTGATTATCACTCAAAATGCACTGTGTGCTCAATGCTCAAATATCTTTCATACACCAATACACGTGTTATATGTAACTGACTCATGTAGTAATATACTGCGCCTATTAGCCTATAATGTATTTATAATGTGGAGAGCCCTATGCTTTGTCCGTCATATGAACTTCGATTCTTTAAATCCATATTTTACATTGATACAGGTGTTTTTTGTTAAAGTGGTTATTTGTACCGCCGATAGACTGTGCTATATTCGAGCATGATTGATCAGTTATCAATGTATGATAAAACATGCAGGCACCTACTCATTGTGCAGGTAATACTGCCCCTGCTGACATTGCCAGGTAGCAGTGACTCATTGATACCTCTACGTACAATTATATATTATTATTAGAGAGAGTCATTGCGAGATAGAGCGGAGGAGGCGGTGTAAGATGGCTTCATATGTAAATGAACTGTCAGAGATGGTGCCCACGTGTAACACATTAGCTAAAAAACCTGACAAGTTAACCATCCTACGCTTAGCTGCAGCCCATATGAAAAGTTTACAGGGTACACAGTTACATCATTACAGCGTGTATTGTCTTCTCATGTATAACTGTATCACACTACAACACTTATTGTCTTCTCATGTATAACTGTATCACACTACAACACTTATTGTCTTCTCATGTATAACTGTATCACACTACAACACTTATTGTCTTCTCATGTATAACTGTATCACACTACAACACTTATTGTCTTCTCATGTATAACTGTATCACACTACAACACTTATTGTCTTTTCATGTATAACTGTATCACACTACAACACTTATTGTCTTTTCATGTATAACTGTATCACACTACAACACTTATTGTCTTCTCATGTATAACTGTGTCACACTACAACACTTATTGTCTTCTCATGTATAACTGTATCACACTACAACACTTATTGTCTTCTCATGTATAACTGTATCACACTACAACACTTATTGTCTTCTCATGTATATCTTCATTACTTTAAGGATTATCTTCTCCTGTAGGTACTGGGAACACTGGCACTGAGGGTGGGTACAAGCCCTCATTCCTTACAGATCACGAGCTAAAGCATTTAATATTGGAGGCAGCAGATGGTTTCCTGTTTGTCGCTCAGTGTGATACGGGACAGATTATACATGTGTCTGACTCGGTAACACCTGTACTAAGTCAACCCCAGGTATAGCAGCTCCGTCATGCACCTTACATTGTTATATGTATGTTGTATACAGTGTTGTATATATGTTATATACAGTGTTATATGTATGTATTGGTAGAGTGAATGGTTCAACCGTACAATATACGATGTAGTACATCCAGAAGATGTACAAAAAGTAAGAGAACATCTCTCCCTGTCTGAGCCCACCAACAGTGGGAGAATTCTAGACCTCAAGAGTGAGTTCTACAGTGCAGTTGTTTTATATGGTTGTGTACTTGTACACTGATTACTCTATAGTCTATTATATGGTTGTGTACTTGTACACTGATTACTCTATAGTCTATTATATGGTTGTGTACTTGTACACTGATTACTCTATAGTCTATTATATGGTTGTGTACTTGTACACTGACATACTCTATAGTCTATTATATGGTTGTGTACTTGTACACTGACATACTCTATAGTCTATTATATGGTTGTGTACTTGTACACTGATTACTCTATAGTCTATTATATGGTTGTGTACTTGTACACTGACATACTCTATAGTCTATTATATGGTTGTGTACTTGTACACTGACATACTCTATAGTCTATTATATGGTTGTGTACTTGTACACTGATTACTCTATAGTCTATTATATGGTTGTGTACTTGTACGCTGACATACTCTATCTATGGACTATCTAGCACTCTCTCACACTTAACATTGTCTCTTCTGTAGGTGGAACTGTGAAGAAGGAAGGTCACAGCAGTAAGTTTGTGGAGCATGTGTTGCTTGTCTCTGTGTACTATGTAGTATATCTGTGTACACTATGTAGTATATCGGTGTACACTCTGTAGTATATCTGTGTACACTCTGTAGTATATCTGTGTACACTCTGTAGTATATTTGTGTTTACCATGTAGTATATCTGTGTACACTCTGTAGTATATCTGTGTACACTCTGTAGTATATCTGTGTGCACTCTGTAGTATATCTGTGTACACTCTGTAGTATATCTTTGTGCACTCTGTAGTATATCTGTGTACACTCTGTAGTATATCTGTGTATACTCTGTAGTATATTGGTGTACACTCTGTAGTATATATGTGTTTACCATGTAGTATATCTGTGTGCACTCTGTAGTATACCTGTGTACACTTTGTAGTATATCTGTGTACACTCTGTAGTATATCTGTGTACACTCTGTAGTATATATGTGTTTACCATGTAGTATATCTGTGTGCACTCTGTAGTATATCTGTGTACACTCTGTAGTATATCTGTGTGCAGTCTGTAGTATATCTGTGTACACTCTGTAGTATATCTGTATACACTATGTAGTATATCTGTGTGCAGTCTGTAGTATATCTGTATACACTATGTAGTATATCTGTGTACACTCTGTAGTATATCTGTGTACACTCTGTAGTATATCTGTGTACACTCTGTAGTATATCTGTGTACACTCTGTAGTATATCTGTGTACACTCTGTAGTATATCTGTGTACACTCTGTAGTATATCTGTGTACACTCTGTAGTATATCTGTATACACCCTTTAGTATATCTGTGTACACTCTGTAGTATATCTGTGTACACTCTGTAGTATATCTGTGTACACTCTGTAGTATATCTGTGTACACTCTGTAGTATATCTGTGTACACTCTGTAGTATATATGTGTACACTCTGTAGTATATTTGTGTACACTCTGTAGTATATCTGTATACACTCTGTAGTATATCTGTGTGCAGTCTGTAGTATATCTGTGTGTACTCTGTAGTATATCTGTGTATACTCTGTAGTATATCTGTGTACACTCTGTAGTATATCTGTGTACACTCTGTAGTATATCTGTGTACACTCTGTAGTATATCTGTGTACACTCTGTAGTATATCTGTGTACACTCTGTAGTATATCTGTGTACACTCTGTAGTATATATGTGTACACTCTGTAGTATATCTGTGTGCAGTCTGTAGTATATCTGTGTACACTCTGTAGTATATCCGTGTACACTCTGTAGTATATCCGTGTACACTCTGTAGTTGTTCCTGTAGACTCTGTAGTATATCTGTGTACACTCTGTAGTATATCTGTGTACACTCTGTAGTATATCTGTGTACACTCTGTAGTATATATGTGTACACTCTGTAGTATATCTGTGTGCAGTCTGTAGTATATCTGTGTACACTCTGTAGTATATCCGTGTACACTCTGTAGTATATCCGTGTACACTCTGTAGTTGTTCCTGTAGACTCTGTAGTATATCTGTGTACACTCTGTAGTATATCTGTGTGCAGTCTGTAGTATATCTGTGTACACTCTGTAGTATATCCGTGTACACTCTGTAGTATATCCGTGTACACTCTGTAGTTGTTCCTGTAGACTCGATGAGGCTTAACATGGGCTCACGGCGAGGGTTCATATGCAGAATGAGACTTGGCACTACCCACGGTGACTCTGTGCTCTCAAGTCATACAGCTAGACTTAGGCAAGACAACACTCTCGGTCCCGCTGAAGACGGACACAAATATGCTGTAGTGCATGTCACTGGATACATTAAAAACTGGTCCCTAGGTATTTACACAAAATCGAAGTTGTGTTCTTTTGAGATTGTCAAAGTCTTTTGACTAAAAAAATCGATAGGCTGGGCCTTTTCACCACTCAATTTTTTTTACAGCAGTTTCCTGTCGAATCACTTGTTTGTTGGTTTGCATACACTATGTTTCTATGGTTCGAATTCGTTCGGTTTGAACGGATAACTCGTCCATTTGGGTCATTCCCTCAATCCGTGTTGGTTGTGGTAGAATCATGAACATCATACGCATTGATGAATTCGCACTCGTTTGAACAGCTCTTTTGTGGAGGAGGCGTTAAACTAGCTTTTGTGTGTAAATGACTTACAAGCCTTTGTTGGTTTTTGTTCATTTTCTAACCGCAAGTTATTACTATTTGTTTGAGAAACTGACAGTTTAAGAGGTCTTGATAGCAAAATTCACATAATCATAACTGTGCTCTATAGGTGGGCAAACTAAATATTATTAATTAAATATTATTAGTTAGTTATTATTTATTGTAGTTATTATTATATAATGATAATCTTTTCTAATTATTATTAATTGTTGTTTTTATTATTAGTCATCTATTTATTATTATTAATAGTATGTGCTGTAAGCATTCAACAATCCTCACTCATATTACTGTGTTACTAATGATAAAATAATTATTACGCTCGCTACTCACTGACAGGAAGGGACAACTCCAGCATGTGATTTCAGTTCGAATTACCATAAGAACAGTTATCAGTGCCCACCCGAATGAATTTTTACCAACACCAACCAAAGTTCAACCTGAACGACTTGGAACCCCTGCAACATAGTGATTGTAATACAACACCTTTTAGTGTGTTATATGCAATGGTTGGGTGTTAACCAGTGTTATATATGACCAATGGACAAGTGGGACTTCTGTTGTAGACGAACAGTCCGGACTAGTACATGTGAGCACCTCTACTGCTGATACATCAAACAGTACTAGCTCTGTACCCTGTCTAGTCGCTGTTGGCAGGCTGCAGGTGACTTCTTTCCCTAATTGTGCAGATCTGAACAGCCCTTCATCAATGACCGAATTCATTTCTAGACATTCAGTAGATGGAAAGTTTACATTTGTAGACCAGAGGTGAATGACAAGAAGCATTTTGATTTGTGACGGCTGCCGTTGTAGTCAGCGTACATACTCTATGCTCATGTTTTCTATCTCTCTGTAGAGTGCTCAAGGTTATTGGATTCAAACCGCCGGAGCTCCTCGGTAAATCAGTATTCGACTTCTTCCATCCTGAAGATCAGGCTCGAATGAGAGAGAGCTTTGAGCAAGGTAGCTTATTATCTCCCTATTCTATAATTGTTAGATTTTTTGTATAAACTCTTTATACTGTGAATATTGTTTATACAAAGTCTCTGTACTGTTGTATTGTTTGTATTCAGTCTCTGTACTGTTGTATTGTTTGTATACAGTCTCTGTACAGTTGTATTGTTTGTATACAGTCTCTGTACTGTTGTATTGTTTGTATACAGTCTCTGTACTGTTGTATTGTTTGTATACAGTCTCTGTACTGTTGTATTGTTTGTATACAGTCTCTGTACTGTTGTATTGTTTGTATACAGTCTCTGTACTGTTGTATTGTTTGTATACAGTCTCTGTACTGTTGTATTGTTTGTATACAGTCTCTGTACTGTTGTATTGTTTGTATACAGTCTCTGTACTGTTGTATCGTTTGTATACAGTCTCTGTACTGTTGTATCGTTTGTATACAGTCTCTGTACTGTTGTATTGTTTGTATACAGTCTCTGTACTGTTGTATTGTTTGTATACAGTCTCTGTACTGTTGTATTGTTTGTATACAGTCTCTGTACTGTTATATCCTTTGCTGCAGTGATCAAGTTGAAGGGACAAGCACTCTCCACAGTCTATAGATTCAGGGGAAAGTCAGCTGACTGGGTTTGGTTGAACACCAACAGTTTTACATTCCACAATCCATACTCTGATGAAGTGGAGTATATCGTGTGTACTAGCAGGTTGGCCAAGTAAGTATACTGTATGTACTAGTAGATGTACTAGCTAGCATTAGTAGTACGTACTAGTAAGTATATTGTATGTACTAGTTGACCTACTAAGTAAAAGTAAATGTTATTTTCTATCCCATAACGAAACCATCTGTCCCAGTTAAATTGCTCACCATTATTGGATAAAGGTGGATATTTGAGACTGGAACAGTTTTTCTCTTTCATGGAATTTGTCTTTTTTATTTTTCATGTTGTTAAACCAGAAGTTATGCCCGCTTTATTTATCATGGCCCACTGCTCACTCATTTAATGAATTTTAGGTAGGCTGTGGTACAAAGACTCGTCCAAGTTTAACGGAATATAATTTTACTTTTTCTTCCCTCAAACTTTTATCACGCAATTGCTTGGATCTTTTTCATCAACAAGATTAAAGTGTTTCTTGTTTATCTAGATCAGGGTCAGATCACGATACAATGGGTAGTGGCAGCGCTGCCTCGCAAATGATGGACAACAGCCAGAACCGGTCACACAACTTTGTGCTGCCACCAGCTGATAACTACATAACACCAGATTCTACAACTAGTCAGCGTGAGTTGTCTTCTTTTTGTCTGTTAGTATTTCTGTATCAAGCCTGATATAGAAATGTCTTATGTAAACATTTCTGTATATTTCAAATATGGAGGTGCTTTATTTTCTAGGATTTTGAGTGATTTTTTATCGAGCTTCAACAACCTGAAATGATAGTGGCAAGGTTCGCTACATTTAATGCTTAATCAGCAGTTCGTAAATGTAAGATGGAGTCTTTTTTACGCTGTTATGATATGTTATTAGTTTATAGTCATGATTTTGACAGCGCTTACGTTTTGGAAAAAAAATATTTTTAGAAATTTTTCATGTTTTGCAAACATTTGTATATTAGCCTTTGACACAGTTTCAGTAAGTTGCTGAGAGCTGCCCACGTGTTGCAGAGGAAGTCTCGAGGGAGATAAATGAGTTTTGTTGTTTATTGATTTCAGCTCGCTCAATGTTTCCATACACAGACAATAATGTCATGTCAAGTGCTGTTACCATGCCTACACCTTCGGCCTATTGTCCTTCAGTTACTAACAGTGATGAGCATGGGTCGTGGCAGCATATGCCCGCTAATACTGCATATGCACCACAAACAATACAGGTACTAGGGCTAGAGTTAAAATAGGAAACCTTTGTTAAATGAACGATAATGTGTGACAAAACTCCAAAATAACTAGCCGTAAAATTGGAATTTTTAGTTTCATCATACGGCATCATTCATTTAACATTATCTATGAAATAATAAATTTTTTATTATTCAAATGATTCAAATTTGTTTTAAATTTTATTGCTAGTATTCTAGTCACTTTTGTAGCCTACTGATCACATTGGCGACTTCAACCCTGCGGCTACCCAGCAACCCCCTCGCTATCCCTCTACCATACACGCTCCTCAACAGATTGGCCAGACTTCCTGGCAGCCAAGCAACTGGCCTCAGACACAGGTGACTGCTGACGTACCTCTAACAAGTCACATGACTGGGCAGCAGCAGCAGCAACAACACTTTGGGGAGCTGAGCTCGTTGTACAGTGGATATAACCAACAGCAATAGCCATTGTATTACTTCTTTCTATACCATTCAACTACTGGTACATCGCTATACATACTACGTGTACATGAACATTAGCTTCAAGGGTTTCTTATCTGTTATATAGATTGTATTATTGTGATAAACATATAAATTTGATTATATCTTAATATATGTTGTTTTGTGTAATATAATGTACTAATTATAGCTCATTATTATCAAACGCTTTGTTACAACTATTTACATACTTCTACATCAGATCAGACATACGGAGTTTCTAGCGTTACCAAGCCATCTTATAATCAAAGGACTCAATATTTCTACAATAAGTGATACTCTGAAAAACTTTCTGCTATGCATACACTCAAGTACATAAACACTTGCGGCTCTGCAAGGCTTTTGTGATGGCGTGTATTATACACATTTACCAATGTAATATATTCCACTGGGGTCGCAATGTTAATAGGAAACTTGATGAATGCTCTATTTGACTACTTTGGAGTCCAGAGCTGTTAATGCACTCAACACACAATGTACTGGAGGAAATATTATTTACGTTGGTCAACTGTGAAATATAGCGACGGAACAAAAGAATATTTAATGGCTTGAGTGTGTAAATAATTTGCTCAAGTGAATCAATAATTGAGTATTCTATGAGGAGAGAAGCTTCTAGTAGCTCTGCTCAACAGATCTGCTATGGACAAGTTTAGAAGTTTTTCTAACCAAGTCATTAACTGCAGGACAATAGACGATGGACAATCCGAATCCTGGAAAAAACAACTTGAGAGTTCAACGCAGTTAGATTCAGATATTGACTCTGTTTCTGCAGTGAGTCTACCTCATATAGGCTGTAAACAAGAGAAGTCCACAGGCTACAAACATAGCAGTGTAGCTAAAGGGTTTATGGCTGTTCTACATAAAACAGATCCTTGCAATTCATTGATTCGAGATCGTAGCTTCTATAGGAGTGACTTCGCACCTCAAGTGTCATTGCGGGTGAGAAATTTATGCAATATTGGTCTGGTGCAAGATTAATCTACATTTTGCATTGTATTCAAGTTTAATCTGGTAAATTTAATTTGCAAGCCTACTTTTTAAAAATATTGTTTTCATACCTTATCAATGATCTGAAAAAATTGAGGGCAAAATTGATGATAGATGTGGCATACAGTGTTTTAAAAGTCTTGCAATAACAAAACTTGATTTTATCAATTTTCTGAGTTTCATACAAAATTATGTTACACAATTTCTGTGCCATAAACCAGGTGTGGATGTAATATATATTGTTTAATAATGATATGCAGTAACCAATAAATACTAGGCTATTTATAGAATTTTTTTAACTTAAGTTATTGGTTTTTGAAAATTTCCTTGGGATTCAATTATTGTAATTATCATGCCTTTGGAGCCCCTTTGGAGCTTTATTGGATGATTTCAAATTAAACTTACTAATATTGTATTTCAATTAGACGTCATTGGACATTGAACGCAACACCTGAACACCTTAAACTCTTGTCTGCTACAAACACCGTGTCAGTCAGCTTATATCCTATATCTGTATGCTTGTTTTTGTTCTAGATTTCAACTGGTTCACCAGGTTTTGTAAAAAGAAATGCTCTTTTGCGCGAAAAGATGAGAATAATGTATGGTGAATGTCGTCATGGTAACAACGAGCTCACCAGTAGTAGTATCTATAGTTCATCCAGAACTGACTCATTATCACCTTGGCCTTCGATCAGCTCAGATCATTGAAAATTGCCATTTCTACTCCACTGCATTCAGCTAAAGATTCTCAAAGTGCTACAGAAATATCAGGCAGCTTTTTTGTTTTTTTATTGATTGCAATGGGCGTAGGGTGTGATTTTTATAAAATTTTTGTTTATTTCCACATTTTCTGATGATGTCACTGTTTGTCAAACCATATATGGAGACCTGACGCCGATAGACAATTTTTTACTCTCATATTTGTACATTGTGCATTAGCTATTTTTTTACAATGTCAGAGTTCATTGTATCCATTGGTTTTATATCCTAAAAGGCATGTTATAATTTTATTACAATTAATTGTAACCGCAGATAAAATTGTTATCTGAAATAAAATATTTTTATTTATCATAATTAGGTCTGATAGTTCAAATTTCAGAACACTATATACTATAAATATATATTACATCAAGTGTGGAAGTTGAAACTTATATTCATTATGTTTACACTATATTAAACTGGCTGCGGGTATCATACAGGGCCCCCCCCCCCCCACACAGAGTATTTGATGTGTGATAGCAATGATCTGCTTTGCTATGAAAAAAACATGTGTAAACTAGAAATACATGTATATGAAATCTTTTAACACATGGCTAGCTACATCAATTCGTATGTTATAAAGTAAAAGTTGTGTCCTCTTGATTTCTAATTTACTGAAAATGTACTTGACTTGGAATCACGTTTTTAACCAATTTTTAAGATACCATAAATAACTTATAACACTAGTAGTAGTTTTAGAAAAGTATATGTTGTGAAATATTATGCTATAACAAATAGAAATTAAATAGCGAAACCACGCCTAATATTACCGAGCTTTATTTCGGAAAGGAGTGCATTGTTGTTGTTGACAAGATTGGATTAGACTTTAGTGAAATGTCAAAAGAATCTTACTACGACTCTACACTCTTGGGAATTCTGCAAAATGAGGGAGAGATTGCAAAGTTCTTGGATGTTGTGATGGGGTTTTTGGCTAGAAGGTGATTTGGGCTTAGCAAATTATTTTCATTTATTTATCTATCATAATAAATAATATTAATAATAAAACCACAAAAAATTAGATCATAGATTGATTCTTCTATGATCTAATTTTCTTGTGGTTTTATTAAATAAATTATTAATTATTATTATTATAATATAAATAATGATATATATAATCATAATTTAGCAATAATTACAATTAATGAATTACTATTAATACTAACGATAAATAATAATAGAGAAATTTTAATAGAAATAGCTACAGTAACTTTTCATGGGTGGAGAGCACCAAATATTTACTATTTAGGCGTCATCCTTCAACACAATCTGCATTTCGACCAACACATAGCCTTGAAAACTGAGAAAGCTAGTAAAATCTTGGGTGCGATCAAATATACACTCGGAACTGCCCCAAGAACAGCCGACTGCTTGCATACCACGGGCAACTGGGGGATTTCCGGTTTGAAAGTAATGATATATAAATATTTATATATCATTACTTTGATAATAAAAGCCAGTTGTCAGTCAACTGAAATTGTCTGCTCATTTTTCAAACCGGAAATCCCCCAGTTGCCCGTGTTGCATACACCAGTCTATGTAGACCCATTTTAGAATATGCCGATACAGTGTGGGACCCTACCAACAAGGCTATCATAAACTCAATCGAAGGCGTTCAGAGTAGAGCCGTTAGATTTGTGAGTGGTCTGAAAGGTCGCGACAGTGTCAGTGAAGCCAGAGAACATTTAGGTCTCCCGACGTTAACGAGGCGCAGGCAAAACCATAGGGTAGCGTTGCTTACCAAAATCCTCCAAGACGAGGAACGACACAGTGTACTGTCATCCAGTTATGATGAAATAATCAATAACAGATCTAAAACAACAATAGTCACACGAGCTGCTAGCCGTGGAGAGCTCAATTCCATATATGCAACCTCCAGTATGCTTCACAACTGGAGGTGACATGAGAGTGCCACCAGAAACCGTGTAACCGTTAGACAGCTACATGCTGTAACCGTGTAATAACACTGTAGCACACTGTTTTCCTCCTGAGGCACTCCCCTTGCACCTAGTGATTTAAAGTGTCCTATCGTCACAGAGGTAACTTTAACTAGTTACTACCTACGAATAAAAAGCATAAGTAGTTACAGTAGTAGTAGTACTACTACTACTATCTATAACGGATATAATAATATTATTATTATTGTAATAATACTCTTGTAGTGACTACTTACTAGTCGTTTAACAGAAAGAAGAGAGAATGTCGGGAGGAAAGAATAACAATGGTGATGATTGATGATCATCATGGTCGATGATGAAGAAAAAAACCAATTATTATTTGATTATCAATCAATAATGGGAATTGGAACGAACACAGACAGGAATGAACGTCAACAGGAATGAATACAAACATAGCTGAAATGAAATGAACGTAGACACATCCTGGAATGAACATAGACAGATCTGGAACGAATGTCAACTGTGCTATAAAGAAGAGATCTTTTAACGTTCATTCCTGGAAGTATTTACATTTGTTCTCGGTGGTGGATAAAATACTATTCAGACTTTCAATCAAGGAGTTGTCTACTTTGGTAAAAACAGAAAGTATTTTATATTCCTGGAACAAATGTCAAAACGGTAGTTTATAGAATCGAATTTTTCTACCCTTTAGCATAATCTACATTCATTCCAGGTCTGTCGACATTCATTCTAGAAGGTGTCTACGTTCATTTCAGCTATGTCTGCATTTATTCCTGCAGACGTTCATTCCTGTCGGCGCTCAATCTAATATTCCAATAGTTTATGTATTTATATGAGTTTTTTGCCGTGGTCAGTTGTAATAGAAGTAGCAAACAAGTATAATTTTACTAGCTATAGTTTCATTATTAACAATGACCCAAATTGTATTGATTTTAACAAACTCCTCACTCTCGTTGTCAGTAGATATTTTTTACTCATGAGCTAAAGGTTTTCGCAAAGCTAAGCTGATGAATCAATCCTTGCTTAAAATGCTATCAACAAAACAATCATTGTAGACTGTCTCAGTGTTTCATATGCCATATGTCATATGCAGCTTACTGATTTAGAGTTTTCCAAAGTTCTAATGGATGTTTTAGGACTGATTTTTATCATGTAATGAAATCTAGAGAAGACAAATTGGGCTTTCCACCAGGTGTAGCTAGACAGCTATTGCTTAAGGTTTGTCATTATTGATACTGAAGTACATAATATGCTGAGAAAGTAAGGATACACAACCATGTGGTAGCCTGTGCACCAATTTACTAAATTGAATTTTTATATGACTATCAGATGCTGAAAACGTCAGTCAGGTCATACCTGTTTTTTTTTTTATTGCAGAGCTATGAAAAAAATGTTAGAGTCATTGACGATTCAACGGATAATCGAACTATCATACCATCACGGCCAGCTCATAAAGGTAAAATATACATTAATTGTAGCTATTACTCCATCACGGCCAGCTCATAAAGGTAAAATATACATTAATTGTAACTATTACTAATCTAGTACTTCATGTTATACATTAAGTGTGGCGATATCTGCAACTTTATCTCTTTGAAGTCTCTCCGAGCTCCCAGGTTAAATGATATGCTCTATTTTTCTTCCTTTCAATGTTTTATGTTGGTTTATTGCAGAAATGAAAAACAAAACTGTTGCAGAAGTTGTCAACTCTCAGCCCAGTAAACAATTAAACGCTACTTCAGATAAAAAGGATTTGCCTGTCGCAAAATCTGTTGACTCAAACAAAGCTCTCCGAGAAAAAACGTATGTTAAAATTTATCTATTTGTGTTTATATTTGATTGTTTGAGAATGCTGCCATTTTTCAGCTGTAAATGACAGTAGCAATAGCGATATATTTTTTATAAACACAGTACATAGTGCTGAAGCTGATAACCTTTCACACAATAGTATCACAATGTTGAATATGCCTTATGCATGAGCAATGCAAAAGGCTGTCTGTATATTCAGATCTTTATCTGTAAGTTACTCTCCCCAATTGTAGGCAGGCTGCGTTTCAAGATGACCCAGAAAGCCATAATGGAGCAATAAGGGACGGATACCGATGGGCCCAAACAATCAATGACAGTGACCTCAGAATACAGGTGATGGTTGTTTGTATTGGGGAGCTAGCCGGGGTGTTTCCTTTATGCAGTAAGTGCTGCTTATTGTTACTGGCAGTCATTGAATGTAAAATTTCCACGCTTCTTTGTACACAACAAATAAGGCAACTCCAAGTTTTCTACAATTTGCTAAGGATAACTGTTTGCCCTCAGTGTATTAGTTAATGCAGCTTATTAAATATACTCTGGATGAATGCTGAGATAATTTCTCCCTGCAATTCATCTACTTGAACTGTTTTACTTTGTGGTGCCTTCAGTACCCAAGTCTATTTTGATTCCTGTTATTATATTGTCAATTCAAAATATTTCATATTTTGTTTCATAAACTGTGCAAGTTGTCCTCTCTCAAACCAGTTCGTGTGCTCAGGTGCCTACAACAGTTACAAAAGCCAAGCAGGTAGACGTCTGCATCAGAAGAAAGCATATAAAAGCCAGTTACAAGGATCAACAAAATCAGCCAATAATATTGGTAGACTCTGATCTCTCCTGGGATATTAATGTTGAGGAGTCAATGTGGAGTCTCGTACCAAAAGAGTGTATTCATGTAAGAACACAATGCTTTTTATATTGTACATGCACTATACATTGATTGGTGCCAACTTGATAGTTTCTGCAGAAAAAGATTGTACAATAGTTATACTAAAAATTTGCACTAAAAACTAGTTAAAATATAAAGTTTTGAACGTTTTAACAAGACCAAAGTGCAAGAAATTCTTTGAGCAACTGGTGCCATTATATTTCTTGATGTTATGTAAGATTAAATTATGATTTGTAATAATCATGGCTACCGGTGTTAAGAAAGGGGTCATAATTCTTTACACAATTTGGTTGATATCTAAAGAGGAAAACTTTGAGGCAGACTTTAACAATTGCACTTGACTGACAATAATTGTTGATCAAGTACAATTATTGGCACTAAATTTGTTGAATAACGTTTTAACTTATATCTCCTGCATTTGCTGGTTATTACCTAAATAATGGAGAGGCTGGTTTTTACAGATTAACCTAGAAAAAGTGCAGGAGCGCTGGTGGGAACAGATGTTTATTGATGAGCCAAAGATTAACACAAAGGAGATAGAAGCCTGCGTACCGATGGATCACCTGGATGAATCCTCTCATTCAGTCATTGACCAGCTCATGTACGATGAACGACAGAAGAAGCTTGGCCTGCCGACATCCAAGGAGCAGGTAATTATACGCGAAGTCAGCCAAAAGCCTTCCCTGTGATTTGGTGATTGTTAAAACGATTAATTTGGATACCTTTACTAATCCTAACAATTTAATCTGACGTTTCAGAAAAAATTAAACAAAAATAATTAATTTTTGCTCGACACTGTTTGGTAGTAGCAAGGTTTTCTAGAAAATTTGATTACAACCTTGTCAGATCTACAGTTTTACCATCTGATTTTTCTATCATTGATAGACAAATGATGCAGGATATCAAAAATGGTAGAAAAATGATTGAGCAAGTTGGGTGACCAGCTGAGTGTGTTTGAATGATAGCCACGAGAGAACAACTCTTAGTATTTACCAACTGCCTTCTCTTGCGTCATTATCACTTTGTCTTGATTTGAAGTTGGAGAACAAAATTATGTGTAGCACTTTAGAGGTGCATCTCTGCGTTAATGTGTGCTCAATGGCTGTGTATGTGATTGTACAAGGCATGCGCGAGCTATACATATATTATATACTAGGAATGCGCGAGCTATACACATATATTATATACTAGGCATGCTTGAGCTATACACATATATTATATACTAGGCATGCTTGAGCTGTACACATATATTATATACTAGGCATGCTTGAGCTGTACACATATATTATATACTAGGCATGCTTGAGCTGTACACATATATTATATACTAGGCATGCTTGAGCTATACACATATATTATATACTAGGCATGCTTGAGCTATACACATATATTATATACTAGGCATGCTTGAGCTGTACACATATATTATATACTAGGCATGCTTGAACTATACACATATATTATATACTAGGCATGCTTGAGCTATACACATATAATATATACTAGGCATGCTTGAGCTATACACATATATTATATACTAGGCATGCTTGAGCTATACACATATATTATATACTAGGCATGCTTGAGCTGTACACATATATTATATACTAGGCATGCTTGAGCTGTACACATATATTATATACTAGGCACGCTTGAGCTATACACATATATTATATACTAGGAATGCTTGAACTATACACATATATTATATACAAGTAACAAATGTTACTATGCAGTTGTGTTGTTGTAGAAAGTACAAGAAACACTAAGAAAGGCTTGGGATGCTGAAGGGTCTCCATTTAAAGGCACTGCATACGATCCTTCATTAGTAAATATTAGTGGAGAAGGCAACTCCTGACATGAATACACGTCCAGGCATTCATTCTCAAATATAAATGTTATTGCAATAAAATACAATATATATAAATGAACATGATATATTACAAATATATTACATACATCAACTTCGCTTTACTTATTGCGATGATGTCACAAAAGCTGGCAAGTGTGTTAGACTTCCGAGCTCTTTTGCTGAGGTTCCTGCGCGTTAACGGGTCCGTCTAGTATAGTGGTCTGGGACACTTCTGTTTCAAGTTCAAAACAGGAACTCTGACACGTTGGAAATTGAGTAAGTTCAGAAGGTCGAGTTGATAATCGAGAACTGACAGTCAACATCGACTGCCTGGGAGCATTTAGATTGCGAGGCTGGCCGGTGTCTTGTGGTTTTGAAGGTGTCACACGATTATTCCTGCGTAGAGGTTTCATCATCACCTTTATCACGGACTTGAAATCTTTTTTCTGCCACGCATAAATATAGCAGTTGAAACTTGAGTTTAATATGCCTAAAGAGAGGGTGATATCTCGCGCTATGGTGCACTGGTAGCCTGATGCCGTGCACCCCCCAACAACGTGTATCATTAGTACTACCATATATGGGAGCCAAAATACAATGAATATCCCGAACATAGCAACCATTATTTTAGTGTTTCTTAGCTCCACACTGTTTCTGCCTAAACTTTTGCATTGTGTTTGTTGCATTTGGTCTATAATTTTGGTCTGTTGGATCAATGCAGTTCTAGCTACCCATGTGTACAAGACGATGTTAGCCACGAATATAAGTAACAGCAGAGAATATAACAAGATGGCGTAGACCTGTCCTCGAAGTCTTAGGTGAGTCGGGCACGGAAACCCACAATGTCGTTTGAATTCATCCGGTTCGACAAGCACAGAGGTAAGCACTGGGGTACAGAGTGTGAACATGAAGATCCACGTCAGGGCAATGCTCATCTTGACTACCTTCAATGTCATTTTCTCCGTGTAGATGAATGGATAAATAACTGCAATGTATCTGTCGACGGAGATCATCAGCATCGCCACTAGCGATGAGCCCAGTAGGAACGTTGTTAGAAAGCGATGTAAAACGCAAAATGTTGTGTTTTCCAATGCGTTGCTTTTTAGGAGAATGTGCAGCTTTAGAACAGTCTCGAATGGTATCAATACTAAACCAACTAACAGGTCAGCTAAAGTCAAACTGGCTACAAAAAGATTGGATTGATTACGGCCCAGTTTTTTATGCCTAAACAATGCAAAGAATATTATAACGTTTCCAATGATGCACAGGGGAAAGGCTATGAACTGTATAATAGTAGCTATTAGCAATCCGATTGGAAATCCGCCATCGACAGAGCCAGGATTGGAAACGGAGGCGTTGCTATAAGCTCGTGTATAGATGTCAGTGATGAATGCCCATGTTGTTGATTTGCTGATATCGTTGATATATCCCCAAGTTGTGGTTTGGCTGCTACTGTTGATATATCCCCAAGTTGTGGTTTGGCTGCTGCTGTTGATATATCCCCAAGTTGTGGTTTGGCTACTGCTATCGTTGATGTTACTCCATGTTGTTATATTTGATGTTGTATTGTACGCCTGTGATACGGTACTGTTGGTCGTGCAGTTGTCACAGCGGTAGCCCGTATCTTCCATTACACTAAGGTAATCATCGCGCAGGAAACTGTAGTATGTGTTGCGAGCTAACGGGAGGACTACCTCTGGCTGCAAGCACTCGAACCATTCGATAACAAGCATATGTTATTCACTCGCAGTAGATACAAGTTATCATAAGCACCAACTATGTATACAATACAACCATGTCTATTGCTTTTTATCATCAGCCACTTGTTTGGGTTGCTAAGTCAGCAAATGGCTCTTTAGAAACATCATGATTGGTAAAATTTGAAGGGCTTTGACATTTGTGCTGCTGACCCACGAGATGAGAGAGTGGGCAACATAGCACTAACGGTGTGTGATTAATAAACATATCAATAGAGATAAATTATTGAGGAATTTCATAAAACAGATAAACATTGGTGATGTAATAGGGCATTACGTTGGCGCTGCTAGATTGTATATAAGTGAATGTTTTGTTATACAAATTAGGTGCAAGCTGCGTACCGATGACAACTAGTGTTTACCGTGGAAGGAAACACGCTATTACTAACTATCACATCAGAATCATTTCAAATTGTAGCAAAGTGAGGAAATGATTACTTAGTTCAAAATATAGAGTTTAAAAATTAGAAACAATGCTCGATAAAATATAGGTATACAGACAAAAAAGATATGTAAAACAAAATTTTTACCAAACCCTTTATTGTTCAAAGTTGAATTAAGTCAACATTAACGAGATGTCTCATGGTTGGTCTCCCGTGAGGACAATTCTACAAATAGCAAACACACTTTCAACAAATACTAGAGCATATGAGCAGTACAGCCAGCAATGGGAGAGCAGCGGAAGACAATTACTAAATGAAAAGCATAGTTGCAAAAGCTCATACGCAGACAATCATAACGACTAACTTCTAGTACATGTAAGTACAAGTACATGTAAGTGCAAGTACATGTAAGTACAAGTACATGTAAGTACAAGTACATGTAAGTACAAGTAAGTACTAGTACATGTAAGTACTAGTACTTACTTGTACTTACATGTACTAGTACTAGTTCTTATAAGTACTAGTACATGTAAGGAGTAGGACATATAAGTACTAGTACATGTAAGGACTAGGACATATAAGTACTAGTACTTGTAAATATAAACTATTGCTAGTGTTCAACCATTCATTGGTGATATGAAGGTTCTGAAAGAAAACAACTCCTAATATTAACAAAACCAAATTCTGGTGAATGCAATCTACGAAGTTTAACATCTCCCAAAAAATCCTTTTAAAAATCCTCAAACAGCCACAGAAGGCATTGCAATGAAATCTACTTGTAATAGCAAGCCGATCAGGTGAACATTCTTGGAATCAGTTGTGTTCCGCTTAATTGCCAGCTAAGTGACTCTAATCTAGCATAAGCAATCAAAGCCATTTGTCAAGATAGTAACCTATTGTTACATGTTTATCCTATTGTACTACCAAGTATGCTTACCCAAGGTTGCTCTATTTCTCCCATATGTAGCACCAATCGACTCATTTCCTGTCTCTTGAGAGGTTTACCAATCATAACAGATTTTCTACATGCTCTGGATGCAAACATTGCACGAACTCGACTAGGACGGACAAATCTCTCCTACAAAATAACATCATACATGGCTATTACATAACAACCTATGTAACTACTACATAACACCCTATATAACTACTACATAACAACCTATATAACTACTACATAACAACCTGTATAATTATTACATAACACCCTATATAACTATTACATAACAACCTATATAACTATTACATAACAACCTATATAACTACTACTTAACAACCTATATAACTACTACATAACAACCTATATAACTATTACATAACAACCTGTATAATTATTACATAACACCCTATATAACTATTACATAACAACCTATATAACTATTACATAACAACCTATGTAACTACTACATAACAACCTATATAACTACTACATAGCAACCTATATAACTGTTACATAACAACCTATATAACTACTACATAACAACCTATATAACTACTACATAACAACCTATATAACTATTACATAACAACCTATATAACTATTACATAACAACCTATATAACTACAACATAACAACCTATATAACTATTACATAACAACCTATATAACTATTACATAACAACCTATATAACTATTACATAACAACCTATATAACTACTACATAACAACCTATATAACTATTACATAACAGCCTATATAACTACTACATAACAGCCTATATAATTATGACATAACAGCCTATATAACTATTACATAACAACCTATATAACTACTACATAACAACCTATATAACTATTACATAACAGCCTATATAACTACTACATAACAGCCTATATAATTATGACATAACAGCCTATATAACTATTACATAACAACCTATATAACTACTACATAACAACCTATATAACTATTACATAACAACCTATATAACTATTACATAACAACCTATATAACAGCTACAACTTGTATCTGAACTCACTGGGGCTTCTCTCAGCATATACAAAATCTCATCAATATCTACAAAATACACCGGTTATCTGTCTGTGTGGGCGTGTGCATATGTACTACAAGGGGATGCAACTCCACAATGATTCACTTAATACATGAGCTCAGCTAGCTAGCTCAACTGTCCAGTAACAACTGACCATCCTTGCCAAAGGTCCAGTTCTTGCTGACAGGTTGAGTCTTCAAAGACACCCTCTGCGTAGGCTCAGCATCTTCTCGGATCTCAAATTCAAAACCATTTCTGTGAAAGGCACTGAGATTGTCCATCAGTAGCAACTCATTGGCAGAAGAAAGAGCCAGAGGCTTTGGTCTACAGATCATAGACAGCAGGAGTGCCAGAAGGTTCTATTGCTATGAATTTGAAGCGGAGAGTATTTGTTGCTACGCTCTTGACACATAATTACATGTTGCAAGAATACAATTCTCATTGAACATTTCATTGGTCAGTTATCAGCACAAAAAAATCAATCAATGACAAAGCACAAAACATTTACACAAATGATTTGTTTGTATTTTTTTTTATCCAGCATCCAAAGACGATAGAACTCGCTTATAACAGCCTCATTTGAAATGAGTTATTGAAAAACATAACTAGAAAATTTCCATACGATAAATTGCATACTTTTATACTTTATTTCTAGCCAGCTTATTATAAAATGAAACATTTTTGGGTCCGCACTGGCTAGTGAGAAGAGAGTTCCACTTTATTTACAATATGAATATAAACTAACTATTAACATGATTAATTTAATCTTCAGCTTTAATCGCATCACAAAATTCAACGTAAAAAGCCAATACGTCAATAAAAGCACGGACAAATCTAGCAATCTTTCCACATACAAAAGTGACATAACACAAGTAATAGAGATGTACAACTCACATCAACAGACTCTGTCTCTTGATGTGTGTATGCTTCTGTAGCATCTCAAAGTTATACTTCTCATCGGACGCATGCTGGTCTATGATGAACAAATCTGATCTCAACAAACAGATAATAAAGCCGCGGTTGAACTGGCCCAAAACTTTCATTTCTTTAAAGTCGGTTTTACTAAAAATAAACCATACAGAACAGCAATAGAGTGATCCAACAACAACAAATAATGATTAAATCATCACAAATAATAGAGTTACTTACTTTATAGATTGCTTCAGTTCATCCTCAGCATTACAGTTTTGGCTGGGAGTGATTTTGGCTCGAAATTTTGGACAATCGACTGTTTCAGAGAGAGACAAGTCGTGTTGATGTGAAAATTTATTTTTCAATGAAGCAAGAGAAAACTGTACTTGTACACAAGTGGTAGTTTTATCTATCGCTGTGTCTCTCTAAAATAAAAGAATAGCAATAAATGTAGGAATTAAATTTCAATTTACAGATGATAGCGGACAGCAGATAATACTAATCTAGTTTAATTGGTTTCCTGTTCACAAAAATTTGATTGTCAGAGCACGCAAGCCGGTGGAGATACAGTAGACGCCCTTGGTAATGTAGAAAGCCAGTAATAATTAAATAATAATAATATACACAAATAGTTTCACTTACATGAGCTAAGTCTCTCTCCATAGACTGATAGTTCACATTATCAGAAGTCCGGGATGTGAGTCTATTTTCTATCGGGGAAATTTCAGTATGATCTGGTAGTTGCTCTTCGTTTGCCTGGATGGGTACAGAAAATGTCGGAGCAGTTTTCATGTCTGTGAGCGCTAGAGGTAATCGAGTGCTCTCTATGTCTGTGCACAGTAAAGGTGACTGAGCGCTCTCTATGTCTGTGGGCACCAGAGATGGTTGAACATTCTCTAAGCCTGTGTGTACTAAAGGTGCACAAGTACTTTCTATGTCTTTGCTCACTTGGGGTGTACCAGTACTATCTAAGTCTATGCTGGCCATAGCACACATCTCTTCTGTAACACCAGTCTCATGTATCACATCTGAAGAGTGGTTTGGGGTATGAAGAGATACTTGTGACGTTGAATGGTTAGATAATAGACTGTCGTTACATTTAGAGAACTCTACTGAGTCAGTGATGGTGGAAGGGAAACTCAAAGAATCTGCTGACAAGTTTACATCAGGCTGTTCTCTGGGCACTCGGTGCACAAAGGAATCCAAAGTGAGCTCTATAATAATTGACAAAGCTTCATTCATCTGAGATAAAATAATTCAATGCCTGACAGATGTACCAATAGTGTGAGAGCACAACCAAGCCTCACTCCTTGTGAGAACTAGACCACAACCCACCCTCACTCCTTGTGAGAACTAGACCATAACCAAGCCTCACTCCTTGTGAGAACTAGACCACAACCAAGCCTCACTCCTTGTGAGAACTAGACCACAACCCACCCTCACTCCTTGTGAGAACTAGACCATAACCAAGCCTCACTCCTTGTGAGAACTAGACCACAACCAAGCCTCACTCCTTGTGAGAACTAGAGCACAACCCACCCTCACTCCTTGTGAGAACTAGACCATAACCAAGCCTCACTCCTTGTAAGAACTAGACCACAACAAAAGCTTTTAGTGGTGTATAAATTATACTCACTTTTCTTAGAGGCAGCTCTCCTGTCCTCCTTCACTTGCGTATAAAACTCTGCAAAGCTCCTTTTTAGACTGCTTTTACCTTCAGTCTTAAACATGAAAATATTATCATAAATCTATGCTGGCCAATGTCCCAGTCTCAACTTCATACACATTACATACAGGTGTTTGACAGACCTGCACTACAGGCATCTCTGTTCTCGGAATGTTTTGAGTCAAATACGTAGAGGCTTCTGGCTCCCAGAGGGCTACCAATGAGGTCTGCAATGTGACACAAACAATACCAATGATGTCTACTCTGTCACACAAGAAAATATTTTAACATTTCCTGTACAGATTCAAACAGTTTGATGATTTTACCATAGCCGGCTAAAAAATTTTTGGACTTATGCAGGCAAGAAAAATGAAGCTAATTTCTCGACTTAAAACTTTTTTAGGATATTAATCAACTCACCAAACACCATTTTTGTACCACCGTAAGGTGATTGCATCTTGAATGCAAGCAAATTTATTTAGGAAATGTCATTCGAGAACAAAAAACATAAATATGAACGGTAGAGCCTGAGTACCTTGATTGTAGCGAGTAAGACAGATTCGTAGTCTAGGAATATCTTGCGCTTGTCCGGTGTTACATTGACATCCACAGCACCTGATTAAAATTATCAGCAATAAACTCATGAACGATATGACTCTATGTTAAAGAGTTGTCTGCTCTTTGAAATAAAAATGGACTATTTCAGCGAATGCATTTATTATGGGAGGACAACTCCTATATACAATACGAGCTCCATATTTATGACGACTAGTAACAGAGTAAAGAGCAATACAAGATGCAGTTTTTATTTGTTTATAGTCATTTTTACAAAAAGAATTTAGAATTTTTTTACAATGAAAATTATAGATAAAACTGCCTCTTTCATTTTTTTCCAAAATACATGCTTTGTAGTGAGATTTCGTGATAAGACGATATCTAAAACTGATAAAACTACAGAAATTGCAAGACTAGAGGCACAAAAAACCAACAAAAACACACACGCATAACTTCATACCTTTATCCACCTGTATGTTCAAGAACACACAAGGATATTGGTGCTTGTTATAGGTATGATATACTTCATTCACCAGCCTTCCCAGCTGCAACAACAATATGAGTCATACAATACATATCATATATACATATACGTCATACTACTTCCTGAGTGCTGCTTTTTCAGCGAAAAATGTTTTAATAAAACAGATAGGCAAAATATCTGCCAAATTTTTAGCAATTAGAAAAAGAAAACAACTCTAGGTCCGCAATATGTCTGACGAAAACCTTTTCAATTGAAGGACTGCCAAACACAACCAACAGACAACAGAACCCGGTAGGCAACTAGAGTTAAATAACAAAAAGGTAATCCACCGACCTTGTCAATCTCACAGGGTCTGCCATTGATAAAATAATACTGCCTGTCGACACTTCCTCTACCAGAGCCGTGGGCACTGGAGGATACGTGACCAGTGATAGTGAATGGCTGTTGTGTTAGCTGCTTAACATTAAACTCTTCCTGATGCTCTGCTGATGGTGGCAGCAGTGTGAATGGTTTCAGTGAGCTCAGCTACAATAGTAGTAGTTACTAGCGCAGACGAGAGAGTCATGTGAAAGCATTCAACTGTTTAGAGAGAAAGGATAACTCCCGTACCTGTTTACTACCAAAAACTGCAGCGATATTCTCTTTCATATCAGCTGATCCATTGGTAGACACAACAGTAAATCGTTTCCTACAAGATAACCATAACTCAACAAGCAAAGGCCGTATCTCAAAGTGCTATGAATGTCTATAACTAGTAGTACATAACTAGCAGTCTTACCCATTGGATGTACAGTTAGAGCAAGTGATCCTGACTCCGCTGCTAATTATACAATAGGCATTCAGTAACACAACCATCTTGTGAAATTCTTTCTTCAAATTTCTGAGGAACTCCTTATGCCTGACAGGCAGGGTTGTAAAGAGGTCCTCTAACAACACAGTGGTGCCAACCTAAGACAGCATGAGACAGTTGTCTGCACATTGCATCATCACCAAACCCATGTTGTACCCCTCATGACAGAGTTGTCTGCACATTGCATCATCACCAAACCCATGTTGTACCCCTCATGACAGAGTTGTCTGCACATTGCATCATCACCAAACCTAAGTTGTACCTCTTATGTGAGAGTTGTTTGCACATTGCAGCATTACCAAATCCATGCTGACCCCTCATGTGAAAGTTGTCTGCACGCTGTATCATTACCAAACCCATGTTGCACCCCTTTTGTGAGAGTTGTCTGCACATTGCACCATCACCAAACTCAAGTTTACCCTTTACGTGAGAGCTGTTTGCACATTGCATCATCACAAACCTAAGTTGTACACTTCATGTGAGAGTTGTCTGCACATTGAATTATTACAAAACCTACATTTTACACCTCTATGTGAGTGTGCTTACCCAGAAAATTTAACACGAGGTTTCCAGAACTGATTATCAGTAATTTTGAGTCAGGGTTTGCCAAATTTTATCGGAAAAGGCAATATTATGATAAAATTCAAAAATGGCTTTATAAATCCACAATTCACAGTCCAGCACATAACATGCCAACCATGAGAACACATGCTATGTTGCATGCAGCTACAATTGCTACATGACTTAGATTACAGAAGTGCTCATTTTGGTATAAGTACATGAAAAAGTTAATATAATCGAAGTTGTCTTCTTAATAATACACAACTCCAACTGATAGCAACCATATATATTGCTGCATACTTGCATGATTGATTACTTAGAGTAAGCTCACCTGGCGAGCACAAAGTGACTTGCAAACAATCGTTCCATGGTTGTTGTATTGTATCTTGGTGGCTACCAGTGCCTGCTTATGCCTTGTACATATAGATAGCTTACTCAATGCACACAGGGAGCTAAGTGCCTCCCCTCTGAACCCAAAGGTATTCACTCCACATTGTAAGTCCTCAAAGTTATCTATTTTGGATGTGTGGTGCTTCAGAGCTAAATGTGAACAGCCATAAAGTTATATATTCTATTTTTAATTATTACTATATAATAATAACATGAGAAGAACGATAAACTGAAAAATTTATTCTAACGCGCTAATATTGCGCAGGTAGTATACCGAAAGCACAGCTATTAAACAAGTATGAGAATAGAAAACGTAAATGGTAAATTTTATTTGCCTGCTCAGAAATAATATAAAATGCTTACTTAATCCTTCAAAGTTCTTCTCATCCACACCACCTCCATTGTCTATCACCTCTATCTGCTTACTTCCGTACTCCTGCAGTCGAACTTCTATGAACCAATGAAAGATATTGCTAGGGAAGCGGTGCAGTGAAAAAAGCCAAATCATTAAACATTCTAAGGATATCATAATCAACGAATAAGCATTCTTCAAATCACAGCCGTTTTAGAAACTGTAGCCACCTACACAGCGAGGACATAACTCCTAAAATGCTAAAAAGAAATGTTTCAGCTGGTGTTTTTTGGCAAATCACAAACAGACTGATACTCTCTTATAAAAAACCTGAATAAACGAATAGATTCAGTCCTTTATATAAAACTTTCCCTGTATATGAACCATACACAATATACTCTATACTATACACAATATACTCTACTGAGACTTTCAAGTTACTTTGTGATACGCGACAGTACTTTGCTATATGTGAGGCTGCTACAAGCAAGTTCCACTGCAATAATACGTTACAATAAATAAATATATAGTTGGCCTGCCTTCAGTGATCACAAAATAGGAAATTAAAAATTAGGCAGTTACATTCGAAATCTGCCATAATGAACTGAAATTATATGAAATTTCTCAAAATAATAAAACAGAGGAGCTCTCTGAGAGTCACTAACCATAATACTGTGTAAATACCATAAAACCTTAAGACTATCAATCTCATGTGAGTGAGTATTACATAACAGATTTTTGAAAGCAAACAAATACAACTACAAGAGATGTAGGCATGTATAACTAAACTAAAACACATCACAGACTGGAGAGATGGAACAACTTACCAACGCTAGTAGCACCGGCATCGACAGCATTCTCCACCAGTTCCTTGACAGCAACAGCTAATGTCAACACTACTTGACCAGAGCATATCTTGTGGACAGTTGACTGGTCAATTGGTTTTATCTCCATCAGATGACTGCTACCAAGTATCACACAGTACTTATTATGTACTACCGAGTATAACAGTACTTACGTAGTACCGAGTATCACACAGTACTTATGTACTACCAAGTATCACACAGTACTTACGTACTACCAAGTAACTTATTATTACTATTATTTATTTTATTAATTATTTATTATTAGCAAGTAAGTAATAGTAGTAAGAGGTTGCCACAGGCCTACTGCAGAAAATTTGGTGGAATTTAGACCATTTTTCGGAATTTTATGTTGTGTTTTGTTGTTGGTGTGACCAACAACAAAACACCACATAAAATTCCGAAAACTGGTCGAAATTATTCCACAGAATTTTCTGCAGTAGGCCTGTGCCCTGTGGAGGTTGCACTGCTAGTTAGTTCACACTGAATTACCATCAGAAGTGGACTAAAATAAATTCAGTTTCAAATAAAAGTAGATAAGAAGGAAAAACTTGTATACTTTTGAGATAAAGTCTAAGGTGAGTTACTTTGAAATACTGAATGTGAAAAATAGATTTTTATAAAAAGTCGTGCAATAATTGACAAACGACTTTACGACGCTCGCTAGTATAGCCAAAGCTCTTTATTTTTGTGTCTCCATAACGTGTGAGTAGCATTTTACAATAATGGAAGTTCCCGTTTATCAAAAGAAATAACCAAAACAAAAACTACTAGTATAAGCCAAGTTCCAAAACAAAAATTGCAAAAGTTTTTAGAAATTGTCGGTATGTCTCTCACCACAATCTACAGCTACGGTCATTGAACTATATTACCCCTGGAATGGCCAAGGTCGTTTGAAAACGGCAAATAGCGCGGCCATATTCTTACATTGATTTGACACGTGACTTTTATATAAATAGTGGTTTTCCCGTTGTTTACTTGCTATCTTTCTTCAAGAGTTTTGTGAAATTAGTCAAGTAGGAAAAATATTTTTTGCATGCATAACATGCTAAACATTCTGAGCTATCACAGTTAATAGGAAAAAACAGCACATACAATGCAGAAAGGCATAAAACTGATGATTGTACATATCCATGTCAGATAGAGATTATGTATAATACCCATGGCAATTTATTCAATAAATGAACATTGGTGCTGCTAATTAGTATTCCAATCCGAGACAAAATATATTTATATTGACAAATATTGAAGCAAAATTATTGATAACATCAAACAACAGCCACAAAAATAATTGATTTCAAACAGCAAAAACTTATGATTATACAACTGATAACTTTGACAGACTAAATTAGCATTAGCAACAAAAACTGAACATAACAGGCGCGCCAAAGAAATAGAAATTGGTGAAAAGCCATTGTATTGCATGATAATGTAGGAAAACTAGAGGCAACAGTTTGGAATGCTTTTAAAACAGGATGAAGTGTAACTTTGAATTCTTCATCATTAATGGAGCCTGTTGCTCCATTCATACCACTGCAGATCCCTTGATGCAAACAGCTCCTGCAAAAACAGAAGATAAATAAAAATCTATGATAAAAAATACATATACCACAATCTACAGGCATGGAATACTGACATGTACGCATATGCTAACTGTCAAAGCCTAAAGTGCAGACTGGTTCATGCAACAAAGGACAACTCCAATTGTGTTAAATACAGCTTTTACATACATTGCCTACTAGCAACTAATACCCGTAGCAGAGGTGGCTATAAGAAAATTTTTGCTCAGTGCTAGCAGAAAACCTTGAAAACACTCTCTCAGATGAGCGAAGAGAGCTTTTTAATAGCAATTAGCTCCAGAAAAATTATGCGTATAATTAGCATTTGGTATTAAATTTCAGACAATTTTGTATTGCAAACATGCCAACCTCATGGACAACATATGGATGTTGATGATATACTTCGAAGAATTGAGCAATGCATCTATATATCTTAATTATTACAAAAACTGAATGTGTGATTGCACGGCAAAAAGTAAAACTTGCCAACTGTATGAGCGATTGATGCAAAAGATTATTTCAATGAAAAAATTGCTTATAGTTCAAACCCTACGATTAGATCATTTATTGATTATAATCTAGTGTCTTCATTACCAAACTTCTATTTTTTATTATCGGTTAAAGCTTCATAACAAATAAGCATCATAAGTAATGATAATAATGTAAGTATAAACTTTGAATTTACTTGTTATAAATAATTATTTATAGAATACTTGAGAACCTAATCGAACAAATAGTTAATACTCAAGTTTTGTCAAGTAATAAATAATATATATTTGCAGACTGCTCACTTATTTGTTTTAGTATATTAGTAAATAACTATAAAATAATAAAATAAACAATAATAAATTAATAATAATAATAAATAATAATAATAGAGAGAAAAAATAATAAATATGCTAATGTTATAATAATTATTATTATAATAAAGATAATTATAATAATAGAACACCACTAATAACTGTGTGTGTGTTACTTACTAATGAACAAATAATAATTATAATAGTGATTAAATTATTATTATTAATATTATTATTATTTATTATTATATATATTATCATAATAATAATAATAATATTAAATACAACAATAATAATTAATAATAATAACAATATTATTATTATTATTGTAGTAGTAGTGTTAGTAGTTGTAGTCGTAGTCTTATATTATATTAGACTAAGACTACCACTACTACAGTAATAATAATATTAAATATATATATAAATATATAATCAATATTAATTATTAAATTTATTTCAGAAATATTAATTATATTATTATTAATTATTATTATTGCATACATACACTACTGCTTTTATTGTTAGACTACTCTTCTATCTATCTATGTGTGCAATATATTACTAAAATAATAAGTTTAATAATTATAATATATATATTAATAATTATAATAATTAGTATTAATAATAATAATAATATCATCGATTTTACAATAATAAAAATTAATAATATAATAACAACTATAATAATTATAATTTTAATAATAATAACTACTAAATAATTATAAATAATAATAACAAATAATAATTAATAATAATCATAAAAAAAAATAATGTTGTTAGAGTAACCACTCCTCCTAAGGCTACTACTATAATAATATTATTATCGGACTGTACCAGGCTTCCAGAGCATCTGCTGGTACGCAGTACTTGGGGGCATAGCATCAAAATTTGACTTATTTGTTAGTCAATTCCCTCAGGTTGCCTAAGAAGAGCATCGTTGCAGCAGTTACTTGGACGTTTGTTGATAGCAGGAAATGCATTAAAAACGTCATATGAGTCGTTAACTTGGTTTAACAGCGAGTCCAAGTGACAGGGGGGGACAAATCTCAGTGTTTGCAAATGGCCGCGAGCTTTGCCATAGAACTACCCAGTGCTCAATGTAAATTTTATATAGCGTAATTTTATTGTCCATTCCAGGGGTAATATAGTTCAATGGCTACGGTTCCAAATAAGCTCCGCCTTCTTTTAGTGCGAATGGCATGGTTCAATAATAATTGTGAGGTAATGACAACAATGCGAGCAAGTAGAAGAACACCACTGATGTCTTTTTTCATCGACTTTTCATTGCATTTATTAGCTATCACCCTCTGTGATTTCACTCATTTACTTTCACATCGACTTAGCTGGAATACAGGTCATGATTATTACTATTTACCTCTTTCTATAATCTGTTGTACTTGTACCGTAACTAGTACTACTATTTTAATTAATAATAATAATAATAATACACAACAACAACAACAATTAATATTATTATTATAATCATTATTATTATTATTTATAATAATAATAATATACTACTACTAATACTGCTAACTAATAATAGTTACTAACAAGTAAAATGTTATGCTCTTGAATCTGCTTTCTGCATTGATTGATGTGTGTGTGTTTTTATTAACATAATTTTTTTTATGGTATATTATTATTATTATAATTATTGTTGTGATTAGTAGATTAGTAGGTATATTATTATGATAATGATGATGATTATGTTGAGGACAATTTTTGATCAACTGGATGGTATTCATAATAATATTAGTTGAACTTGCTGTTGTTAAAATTTATTTGTTTTTGTATTACCATTTATTTGTTGTATTAGGAGCTATCAGTCAAGTTGTTGGTCCCCTGCTGCTGATTACTAAACTATTAGCATGTATGCAGAGCTGAAACATGCTTCTGCTAATTTTATTTGCTGCTTAATTATTGATGGGCTAGCTGTGTTCACTTTTATACCAACTGATTCTAGCTAGTAGTAGTAATATCAAGCAACAGAAAATTTTATATCCACCAACTCACTACATATATTATCGTACTGCACATTTGTTGTGATGGTAAGTTTAATAGATAATACAAATAAAAATAATCATACTATGAGTAAACTAGCTACTGTGAATTTTGTGCAGTTTATTTATACAGGCAATGAGTATTTCATATTTAATTCAGTCTGACTTCATTTGATTTCTTTCTGGGCAACAACATTTGATTTAGTCAATATACCTTTATTTCATTCAATATACCAGAAATAATGGCTGAGATATTTACAACAACCAAAGTAGCAATTTGTAAACGAATAATTTTAGTATTCAGTTGTATGTATGTAGTCTGTCCACATCATGATGTAATAGTTATTGCACATAAACTACTTTCCTTTCCGTACCGTATAATATATACATGATATGCAGGTATGCTTAAGTCACCTCTTTTCATGTAGGTGCAGTTCCGTTTAATCACTAAACTACAAGTACATCTAACAACAAAGCAAATAAAAAAGGGTCTCAGTATTGATCCTATACCACTTTAGGGCATTAGCTGCTCGGAGAGTCAACTATAGTTTTAAGGGCCCGATTAACTAAGCAAATAAAGAGGTAGCCCAATTTTGAAGCGTGATACAGATAACACATGCTAATTGTTTTATAGCTCAGAGATTGTCCCTATCTGATGACTGTAGGTTCTTAGGTAACTATTGCTAACAGATTACTCTAACTTTGTAGCGTCAATGCCTTATATAGGGCCACAGTCTATGACAATGTATTTTAGATAATAATAAACCTACATAAATAGAATAGCAAGCGAAATGATGACAACAGCGTGATTGCTCATTCATGAATTGATTCAATCTAATTTTGTCGCACTAACACCTTGTTATGGTTACTTATTAAATTCTCTCTAATTGTAGACCAACTACGTCTCATCCTAGGTCAGCAAACCAACCATCTGGTACATTCTATGAATTGCGTTCATTAGAGCTTTGTGAAAGTACCAAGTCTATTGATTATGCAAATTGAAGTAGCGAAGGCAGAAGATCACCTCCCTCCATAACATTACTCCTTGGGTGAGAGAAAGTGGTCGGTCGGTCGGTCACGCAATACAGGCTGGGCTGACAACTCATGCAGCTAATTGAACCAGCAATTGTTGAACAGCCATATCTGACCCAGAGTATACTGACTGTCAACACTTGGGGAGCTGCCACTGTCGCTGACTATGGAGATGAACAACAAAGCAAATCACCTGGATGTGAAACCCTCTGGTACTTTATTTTTTAGCATTCTTCACTTTAGAGACATCAGTTGTTGATTGAATTAAATATTTCAGATTTTTAAAATCTTGACGTTATTAGTTTTAAAAATTACTTTTTGGCAAAACGAAAGCATTCAATGGGACATCAAAATACAATCTTCCAGAAAGTTTTATTTTTTCGTTATTCTTCAAGTTAGTTTTTCCTATTGTAACTACAGTTTTATACACTATCATTTGAAAAAGCTCGAACAAAATTTTTTCTAGCTACAAAATTTCATAGGCAATACATTAATGCTTATAGAATAGTATTTATGTTTTGTACTGGCTAGTTCTTGTTTGGGCACCTCGTAAATAATTAATTTTGGTTTTATTTTGTCTCAGACACAGTCTCTGTGGATCAGTCAATGAGGTCTTCCATAGTCAACATACCTAACAGGGTAGTCTCTGACGCAGTTTCTGAGGACCAGTCAATGAGGTCTTCGGTAATCAACATACCTAACAAGGTGAAGATTGAGAAAAGTTTATTAGATATTCAAATTGTTTTTAATTGCTTATTGCATTATTCATCTCCCCTCCGGGGCGGCGCACAAAGGCTTGTCAGTTGGTAGACCTTTTGTCTGATTGACTGAATCATACACGGATATAGATAACTGGCTATCACAATATGTATATGCACCGGTAGTTTGTCTTTCTGTCGCGATGTCATATAACCCGCCGCCATATATTTGTTTGTGTCTCACTGCCTGATATCGTTTACTCATTGTATAGGTGAAGGAGTTTTGGATTGAGAAGAACTTTAGCAAGAGACAGTGCTCCTGTTTCATCCGATCTAATAGCAATGGAGATAGAGACAGGTATTTGGTTAAATGTTAATTGCTAATTACCTTCCATACTTTTCATCCAATTTACATCCAGTTAACAATGATGTCTTCATTGTCTTGTGTCTACTGCACAGAGATATCATTTTGTTTATATTACACAGCAGTGATTACATAAGTCAGCACTTTCAACATTTCACGCATTCACATTGTCATGTACCAATCCTTCATTGCTAGGTGTGCCTGCGGACACCACAAATTGAAGCATTCCCAGGATGCATTAGTTGCCGGAAAGTCTGTACATGTGGATTCGCCATGGCAAACGATCAAACATACAAACGAGATACCCACCGATGCGTTTGGACAGATTGACTTTCAAGGAGGCTCATGCCACGCTACTAAAGCTCAGGTGAGGCGAAAAAGAAGTGTAACATGGCCTACCATGTTGTATGTACATCGCGCTGGCCCAGGGGGGAGGTATTCTAAAAAATGTGAAGCCAATATTTTCAAAGGCGTTTAATTTCTTAGACACTGACAGTTTAAGGTGGAGATGTTGAGGGTGGGAGGACAAATGTGCCTGCGGTTATGTACACAGTTGTTTGTCACTGACAAAGTTTGATGTAACGATATTGATTCCTAATGGCTTTCTAGTACAATCCATCAACTAGTGGGATTATTTGCAGATATTAAAACCAGTAATTTTTGTCTTTGACAGCCGGTATGTGGGAGGAAAGAGTAATATATCATGTATTCGATTAGGTTTTTGATAGGTCATGTCAGGGCAGGTGTCTATGGCCTGTCAAATGCATTGGAGCAAGTCAATAGGCAGAGATGCATTCGTCTCAATCAAGTATTTTATGGAATTAAAAATACTTTTAATACACCAGTCTATATCATCGGATTAGTCAAAAAATAGTTAGACTATAAATACTTACTTGATTGTCCATCAACAACTCTGCTAGCTCAAAATACAATCAGTTAGCCAGTTGACAATCAGGAAGTGTTCAATCACTAACCTATCGCAGAAGTTAAACGCCGGATTGTTTGGTTTATCCTTGGTTCTATTCATGTATCAATTGTTGTAACATTCCGCAGGGTCACTCGTGTTTCAAACAGTCTCTCATTAGTTGTGTACCGGGCTTTGGTCAAGCTAACTCAAATTCCAGTGGTTGGAATTCCCGCCTATGTAGCAGCTGATTACACTGCGGGGGCTCAATATACTAGGCTGAAGATTTGACTGCATATTCAGAAAGCTTATTCATAAGTGGAATCACTAAATTTTACCTACTGTTATATGGCTGTAAATACTTTATTTTTTAGGCCTTAACTTAGAAAATTTTGGTCATGCTGCGAAGTTCTTGGAAATAAACCATTTAAAACCTTCCTAGTTGAGATTTGTTATTCGTTTTATGCATGAATAATAGCGCAGAGTTATATTAATATTAATATGTTAATGCTATCCGGGAAAGTATCTCCCCAACTCAATTTCAATGCAATGTTTGTCTCGTCACAAGCATATGTATATATGAATAGCTTATGAAATACTTGTGGTGTAACTATGGTAACACTGCTGCTGTTTGTGTACAGTATGTGAGATTGGACCACCTCACCAGTCCAGAGAAGATACTGCAGTTGCTGCTACATCAATGGACACTGGAGCTGCCAAAGTTACTTATATCTGTACACGGTGGCATCGCCAACTTTGACCTGCAGCCCAAGCTAAAGAGAGTGTTCAATAAAGGGCTCATCAAGGCTGCAAACACAACTGGTGCATGGATTATCACTGGTGGAACCAATACTGGTTAGTTCTTCCTCTCTCATTGGTTTTATCTTTTTTGATATTTCCAGTGAGTCATTTTTATACTATGGAAAAGGATAGGATTATCTGCGTATAAGATGAAATATCTAGTGACAATGTATTCACTGAACCACAAACTTAGTAAAAGTAGTAGTTGTATGCAACTAGGTGTTTATTCTAATTTGTTTTCCTCGCAGCTATACCTCCATTTTGGTCTCCAATTAACAACTGATTGCTGTCTCCAACTCAAACCATCATGCTCGACCTCTTATATTTCTAGGTGTTATACGTCACGTAGGATCTGCATTGGCGGAGAAGTCAATGAAAAAACGTAAAAAGCACATTGTAGCTATTGGTATCGCTCCGTGGGGTGTGGTACATAGGAGAAAGGATCTGATTGGTCGAGATGTAAGCTTACGCATCATATTTTTTAGTACTATTTTATTGCTACATCATACATAGGATTTTTATTTTGTCGTTTTTAGACCATCCTCACGGGATGCTGTACAAAAATTGATTGTTTAACGTATGTGGTAGTTCCTTATGCTTTTTATACTTGACACTTTGACAGGTATACAATGTATATATAGATTTCTGTTCCTCACAATTAATTTACTGTAAAACTTTTCTGCTCATTTGGATAAATTCTTGCTATAACTGAGTTGAGCAATGGACCTCTGCTAATAGACTTAGTAGTGAAAGAATACTACTTGCGTATCTACGCAGGTTTACTCTAGCAGCACGTGCGAGTGTGAGTGCCTTGTCCGCAGTAAAATAATTAACTAGATACCCTCTGAGGCGCTAAGTATGCACAATTTTGTGAAATGCTGTTATCTACAGCTAGTAATTGTATACCAGCTGACAGCACTTTGTTATAAGGCTGTTAGCAAAGTGCTTTCTCATGTCAATGTTTAATAACATTACTGCAGACGTGTTTGTTGCTAACAATTTATTGTCGTAATTTTCTTGTAGAAAGCTGTCAACTATCATGCAGAGGCTCATCCTAAGAATAACACAGCAGTGCTCAACTCTCGCCACAATTACTTCTTGTTGGCTGACAACGGCACAGAGGGAAAGTATGGAGCAGATATTGTGTTGAGGAAGGAACTGGAGCGATACATTAGCCATCAGAGAATACACATCAGTATGTTTGTTGGTTATTTGACTGCGACAGTTTTGTGTCTGTTAGTTTTTCCTCCATTAAATGCCTGAATGTGGAGCTCTCCACTGCGATGTCCTATTTAGTGACCCTTTAGGTGAAAGCTCACATGAGATGTCATGGAAGTACTGACTGTTTTGACTGCTAGTGGCAAGTGCTTGGGTGCAGTTTTTGTACAGCTGTCATTAGCCTTCAATGGGGTCCTGGCAGTTTTTTGTGCGGGGCTAGTATTAAAGAAACTGGAAGCACCAACAATACTATTAAAACGAAAGTCACGTCATTTTTACAATTACTAAAAAAACATTTTTATTCACATTGGCTGATAAGTTTGGGGTGTATAATACTGATGCACCATCAACATAAATTGTAACACTACAATGGCACTGTGGAACCAAACCACAGTAATCGTCCGAGGGCGCGCATTCATTTGTTTACGTTCAATTAAACCTGAAATACAAAACTATGGTTCTACCCGTAAACATGATATTTAATTATTATTTTTTAACTGAATAAACCAATTTTTTTTTAAAAAAGAACTTTCAAAGGCTTCATTGATTCTTTGAGTTTTTTCAACAACCTCATTTTTGTCATATCATTTGCTCAACTTTCCTCACATCAGAATAATAGTCAAGCAAGTCGTGATTTCTAATGATAAGTTCAATGATGGACTAAGCTACTTCCGGCTGCATCGCTGAAGTGAAACTACTCTGCCGGGACCCCATTGAGTCCTGGTACTACATCGTATTCATAGTCTAATTTATATTGACGTCATAAAATACAAAATGTCAAATAATTTACCTGAGCAATTACCTTTGATATCGTAGTTTATAATTTATTGCACTTCTTGTCTGACATGACAGGTATACAACTATAGGTATTACGCAACCATAGGTGGTACACAGACATAGGCGTTACACAGACATAGGCGTTACACTGACATAGGCGTTACAGTGACGTAGGTGTTACACAGACATAGGTATTACACAGCATAGGATTGCACACCGACGTCGGTGTAACACACCTGTATGTTACAGGGGGAGAGAAACCTAGGAAAGGACCTGGTGTACCGATAGTGTGTGTTGTGTTGGAAGGAGGCAGCAACACCATTCGTACGGTACTAGATTACCTGACAGGTAAACCTCCTGTACCGGTGGTCGTATGCGATGGCAGCGGTAGAGCTGCCGACCTTCTAGCCTTCGTGCATAAGTACACCAACGATGAAGGGTGAGTGGTGTGGTGACAACTCTCATCATATGTACTAGATTGGAAGCTTCACGTCAAAGAGAATTACTCAAGTATTGGGTTTTTATATTGATTTGTGGCAATAAATAACACTATATTGATCTGTGCAAGGAATGTGCTTGTAGAAAGGTCAAAGTTGTTAAGCCCAATTAATCTCTGCACAGCGGCTAATAACCAGTATTATTGCATTTGTAGCTCCCTATATTGGTTATGGTATTAGGTTACATGCTGTAGCATTGCGTCTGCTACATTCATCCATTTTAGCTCTTGTTTCTTTGTCTTGGCTCATCAAGTTTGATTTTATTATAACAATGAAATCACACTCTACTCTTATCTTTTTGTAAAAACGTGCATTCAGAGACACTACACAAGGGGAAGTTGTTGACATGCGTTGAAACCTTATCAATAAGTACCTTTTAAAAGAAGTTCTTTTCTCATTCCAACCATATCCTTATAAAGTTTTTATAAAGTTTACGGAAACTCTGAAACTAAAGCAAGCCCACTTAAATGTTTTTTTTAATAGAAATAAATTACGATGATCTTGCCGTTTGCAGAGTGCTTTAATACACAGAGTGGGGACTTTGCGCAAATAGTCGCCATTTTGGTGCTTACCACCGGGCACCTAGTATGAGACACAATGTTAGTTAGCTGATATTGCATACAGCATAGCTGAGCAGCTATGCATGCTATGAATGTTTTTTATTGCACTAAATGAAAGCCTGGGATATGTAGACTGTCCTTGTACCATATTCTGAAACTGGCAATATTTTTTATTTGTTAATAGCTTGTGCCACTGAACCTTTTTTTTATATATATATTTCATAATGAAATAGTTTTTTTTGCTTTTTGTCAATTGTGAAACATTTAAAAATGAAATGTGGCTGAGGACACCGAGTGGCCTGATATACCAATTTTTTAACACAAAATTATTACTTGCACTGGCCAACTATCACAATAAGGTGTGACAAAGCCAATTTCAATAGCCCTAATCAGAATACTAGCCCACTAGTAGGCACACAGCAAATTGATATTAAAACTTTCAAGTGGTCTGAAGTGAGAACAGTTTGCCTGTACCATATTAGAATGAATGGTGAGATAAATCAACCTGTAAATGCCATTTAAATAAACCACACCATTTTGGGCAATGAAGGTTATATAGAAAAGGGGCGGCGGTTTCCGGTTCTCTTTGCGCCAAGATGGCCGCGAGTTATATAATCCCAACCTAGATTGAAAGTCCCCACTCTGCGTATTAAATCTCTCTTGCCATTTGTTGCATTATGTACAGTACATACGCCATCATGTGTTGACTTAACTTAAATATGGGAGAGTAAAGTGCTAGTAGTTTGAATTGTCAAAATTGCGTTTAATCAATGCTAGTTTACACATCGAGTCAAGGTCACGTCTGCTTTTCAGTGACCCCACCTCCCTTCTGGCTTCATATCACTGAGCACTGAATGCTCATTGTCACCACGTTTTTTGCACTCCAAACGTGCTCGTATTACCCCATACATAATCTCTATGTGTAGGGCATGCAAAAGCACCCTAACAATTAATGAAATCTACAGTTTCTAGGTGATGTAATAAACAATTAACCTTCAGACGATTAATTTCACAAAATTTAGCTTGATCAACTTACTGCTTTTAAATAACAAAGACTGTCACAAGTCATTTTTTTCAATTTTATAGATTTTGCACGGGTGATCGATGTTAAATAACATCCTCTCAATTCCCTATAGATGTCTATGGCTATGTATCAATGCCTTAGTTTTCATAAGTAGTTGGTTGTATGCACTAATAACTGCTCACAGCTGATCCATGAGTTCTTGATTGCTAATGTAGTGTCTAGCTTCATTAACTGGCCCATCACTTCCTCACACTTTGTTCATCTTCAAGTCTTCATCGCCCCGTCAGTGATGTAATTCATTTCCAGTGACACTCCACTTGACATGTACCCGCAGGTCGCTGTGTTTCATTTTTTTTTAATTTATGATAATTTTATCTTGCAGCCCTTCCATGTAAATAATTAAGAAGAGGCCTTATTTTATAATGAAGCCCTTCCTTTTTTAATTTATTATAATCATATACTGGAGCCTTCCACATAGATACATAGAGCAAACCCTATTTTATATTGAGGCCTTCCTTATAGATACATAGAACAAACCCTATTTTATACTGGAGCCTTCCTTATAGATTCATAGAGCAAACCCTATTTTATACTGGAGCCTTCCACATAGATTCATAGAGCAAACCCTATTTTATATTGAGGCCTTCCTTATAGATACATAGAACAAACCCTATTTTATACTGGAGCCTTCCTTATAGATATATAGAACAAACCCTATTTTATACTGGAGCCTTCCTTATAGATACATAGAACAAACCCTATTTTATACTGGAGCCTTCCTTATAGATATATAGAACAAACCCTATTTTATACTGAAGCCTTCCTTATAGATACATAGAACAAACCCTATTTTATACTGGAGCCTTCCTTACAGATACATAGAGCAAACCCTATTTTATATTGAGGCCTTCCTTATAGATACATAGAGCAAACCCTATTTTATATTGAAGCCTTCCTTACAGATACATAGAACAAACCCTATTTTATACTAAAGCCTTCCCTATAGATTCATAGAGCAAACCCTATTTTATACTGGAGCCTTCCCTATAGATACATAGAGCAAACCCTATTTTATACTGAAGCCTTCCTTACAGATACATAGAACAAACCCTATTTTATACTGGAGCCTTCCTTATAGATACATGGAACAAACCCTATTTTATACTGAAGCCTTCCTTATAGATACATAGAACAAACCCTATTTTATACTAAAGCCTTCCTTACAGATACATAGAGCAAACCCTATTTTATACTGAAGCCTTCCTTATAGATACATAGAGCAAACCCTATTTTATACTGAAGCTTTCCTTATAGATATATAGAACAAACCCTATTTTATACTAGAGCCTTCCTTATAGATACATAGAACAAACCCTATTTTATATTGAGGCCTTCCTTATAGATACATAGAACAAACCCTATTTTATACTAAAGCCTTCCTTATAGATATATAGAACAAACCCTATTTTATACTAAAGCCTTCCTTACAGATACATAGAACAAACCCTATTTTATACTGGAGCCTTCCTTATAGATACATAGAGCAGACCCTATTTTATACTGGAGCCTTCCTTATAGATACATAGAACAAACCCTATTTTATACTGAAGCCTTCCTTATAGATACATAGAGCAAACCCTATTTTATACTGGAGCCTTCCTTATAGATACATAGAACAAACCCTATTTTATATTGAGGCCTTCCACATAGATTCATAGAGCAAACCCTATTTTATACAATTTATGCTGCTGTCACTTTGCTGAGATAAGATGTTTTGATGTGCATCAGATGATGTCAGTTGTGGGATTGGTTTATTCCCACCAGAAATGCTGGCTAAAAGTTACATCATAGCTCTAAGCTATCTACATATACATAAATATTATATTAGTTTGTAATCATTTGGTAACAGCAACTTACGTAAGTGATGAAACGGTCACCATCCTATGCTGACTCAATAACCGCTCTATGTGTACAGAGGATATAGTGTGTCACTTGTGTGGGTTCAGATGTGTATGCAAAGGTTGTATCAACTTGTGTCTGTTCAGATGTGTATGCAAAGGTTGTATCAACTTGTGTCTGTTCAGATGTGTGTGCAAAGGTTGTATCAACGTGTGTATGTTGCAGGAATCTACCTCCTATGCTAAAGGAGCAGCTCATATCAACTATAAAGAAGACTTTCAGCTACAATGACGAATCAGCCGCTAGACTTTTTTATGAACTCATCATGTGTATGAAGAAGAAACACCTGGTGTGTATTAGTGGGGGTCTACCTGGTGTGTAATAGTCAGGGGGGGGGGGGGTGGAGAGAGAGTGGACTGACTCGTGCTAAATGTGGGTGATAATCGCTAAATTTAATTTTTGACATTTTTGGCTAAATTCATTCAGTAAATATTTGTCAATATGTTCGTTTGTTAGCTGTTATGAAGCTGTTTTATGCTTTTTTTTAAAATTTCACGGAATCTTCAAGGGTTTGTTTCTTGTTTTTAAAAAAGTATTAATTTTTAAAAGAATAAATTTTTAAAAAACCACCAAGTACAACTTTTAGTGATATTATGCAACTGTGACAACCAATGAAGTGTTGAGAAAATCAAACCAAAACTTTGAGTGTTTCCGCATATTTTTTTCTGTTTGTTTAGAGACAGCGTCAGCATGTTTGTTCTACATAATTGTTTTGTATTGCGTGTGGTAGATTACGGTGTTTCGAATGGGCGAGCAATGCCAGGATATTGATCTGCCAATACTGACAGCGCTGCTGACTAGCCATCACACTAGCGCCTCACAACAACTCAGCTTGGCCCTGTCCTGGGATCGAGTCGATGTGGCCAGGAGCCATATATTTACCTACGGTCAGGAATGGCCAGTAAGTACACTGGTTGTAGCTGCAGCAATTACACAATAACTGTACAAGTATCTTTGTTCAACTTGTATTCTTCTCACTTTATTCTGATAGGATTTAGACATTTCTGTTAGTTTCCTACATTCTCACAGGTTTTTGTTCTACAAACTATATTTAATTAGTTGTCAGCACCATTAAATAGTAAGCCTGTCCCAAATTCTACCTAAACAATGAGAGTATTTTTATAACTCATACGTGGGAATTGGTTTTTTCACGGAAACGGTGCAGATTTGTTTAATGATAGCCTCAGGCTCATTGACATTTTGTTTGTTTACAATTGGGACAACCACAGGCTTTGCTCACCTTTCAAAAATTTTATGATTAGACTTTTTGTACTTGATTATCTTATAAGAACTGGAGTTGCATAGGCTCGGAGCTGAAGCTACTGAACTTGCTGGTGTTTATTTGTCCGGCAACATACGCATTATCGTATGCTGAGGTCTTCACTCTGTTGAGCTTGCTCATTATGTCTTTTATCAGCTGTGAACAGTAGAGTTCATTGGAGCACTGTGAACAGTAGAGTTCATTGGCGCACTGTGAACAGTAGAGTTCATTGGTGCACTGTGAACAGTAGAGTTCATTGGCGCACTGTGAACAGTAGAGTTCATTGGCGCACTGTGAACAGTAGAGTTCATTGGTGCACTGTGAACAGTAGAGTTCATTGGCGCACTGTGAACAGTAGAGTTCACTCACAAGTTTATGTGTACCAGGAGGGAACACTGGAGCACGCCATGTTAGATGCACTGGTGCAGAATAAGGTTGACTTTGTGGAGCTGCTACTTGAGAAAGGAGTCAACATGAACAAGTTTTTGACCATATCCACCATGGAGGAGCTTTACAACACCGTGAGTGCACTGAGTCCTCCTCTCCCACCCCACCCATTCCCACCCCCTCCTCCTTTCCCTCCTGCTATATATTCTTATTATGGTTTTATTAAATCTGCTGCTTCCGTTATAGTTACATATATCATATCCTAATTTTAAAAACTTTCATTTCCATTTATTGGAGTTGTCTGCTCTATTGCTTTGATATCAACCGTTGCTGTTCACCATGCATTAATTTAAAATTTTTGAACTTTAAAGACTAGCTTTCTTACATTGTAAAGTAACTATTTTGTGCATAATACATAAGCAAAAATTGGCCTATTCAGTTGCCCGCTGTCACAAATATCTCTAATCTAGTATATCTGAGGTTTCCGCTGCCATTTGATTGTGTTGTTGGCCACTACATGTACAATGGGATATTTTAATATCTGCGCGGTGCTTTCTGTGTGACTAGCTGGAGATGTCTAATATTTCACAACCCTACATCATGATGTGTACAATGTCAAACTAGTACACTTTGATTTTAGAAAATTGGTTCAACCAGCACATTGTACATGATGTTGAGAGAAGTCAGAAAGAACAAAAAAGCGCATACTAGAGTTAGTCTACTGGAAGTGGGCGAGGTGTTAGAGAAACTGATGGGCGGAGCTTACAGATCTCAATATTGTAAAAGACAGTTCAAGTCCAAGTATTACCAGGCAACTAAAGACAAATACTCGGTGAGTGTAACCAGACAGCAAGAATGATTTGAGAAGGAGATTTGTCGATGCTGCCGCCTTGTATTAATTGTAACTGTTTGTAATATTTAGACGTTTTACGGCATTGTGAGGCCATTTGTTGGCTGGAAGCAGGTAAATGAAAACTAATGCTATACCAAATAATAAGTATCGGGTGTTGGATAACCGGCCCTTACTGTGTTGTCTTTGGGCAATCCTCAGGCTTTTGATAGCGATATAATTTGTGATTTAGTGACACAACCAACCCAACATTGACCTACGTGTGTATCTAGTTTATACCTGTATACCTGTGCAGTATAGCTACATTATTCACTCGAGCATCTACCTATCATAGCACAGAGGCATTCCCTTTCATTATCTATTCATCAGTTGTGAGCACCTACGTGTACAATAGTAAACCGCCAGTTTTCTCTATCAGTCACCTTCCAATGATTTACCTTTGGCACAGTAGTCGAAAACTGGACTTGTGCAATCCAATGTATGAAATTAAATACTTTCACAATTTTGTCCTATTTATTCTTTGTACAATGCAGCATTTTGTCTCACTTGTAGCCTGAGAACAAGCATTTTCTTTTGTAGCCCGAGAACAAGCATTCTCACAAGTCTGAAGAATGTCCATTCCCTTTTCCGTTCAGCGATCTTATGATTTGGGCGGTGCTTTTGAAGCGACAGAAGATGGCAAAGTTTATGTGGAGACGAGAGGAGGAGGCTCTGGTGAAGGTAACAGAAGTTGTAGTCTCTCACACTAATATATCTATTATTAATAATATAATTATTTTCTGTTGGCGTATGGGTGCAATTATAGTGAGTATCCAATAGTTTTGTCTAAAATTTCCTGCTATCAATTTGTTGATTGGTGGATCAGATTGCCATTTTTGCTGTTTCTCCACTATCGGTGATGTTATTAAGTAACCTTGTATAAGCTCTCATTACTTCTATGGTTAAAACAAAAAGTAGCTCATTCATTTCATTTCTATAACATTTTAGATACAGAGTTTTGAACTCAACTGAATAAATATTTTATTTATCAGTAATTTAATCATTTAGCGTCACCTTTGACAATGTTTTCTAATAATCAATATAATACTGACATGTGGTACACAGGCTATAGTGGCGTGTCAGCTGTACAAGTCACTGGCCAGAGAAGCTATCGATGAACCATTGGTAGACAATGAGGTATCGGAGGAGCTGACATTATATGCCAAGTAAGTGGTTATGTATATTTCTAAACTTGCTATCTTAGCTTGTTTTGTGTTATTGACAACCTTACATAAGCTTGTACGGTCAAGTAGTACAAAACCAACTCATTCTTTGATATACAATGATAGAGAGTTCCAGAAGCTCGCTGTCGATATACTGGATCACTGCTACAAAGAGGATGTTGACCAGGCCAATCAGCTGCTAACGTATGAACTGAAGTCATTCTCTAAGCAGACGTGCATCAGTCTGGCCCACCGTGCCTGCATGAGAGATTTCATAGCCCATCCTTGCTGTCAGACTCTCATCACAGACATGTGGATGGGAGGACTTAGAATGAACAAAAGCTCTGTAATTAAGGTGTCTATGAATGAAAGAGATTAAGTATTACCTTTGTGTTTGTCAAAAATAATAAAAAATTAAAGATGATATAACAAAAGATTGTTACATCATTCTTATTTTTTTAAATTTTCATCCTCGTCCCGAAAGCCTTAATTAATTGTAGTTTTCACCGTTGCACAATGCTATTTATGGAGAGCTTGTTGTTTAAGGATGTTGTAGTTGCCTGCTCTTGGGTGTCACAACTCCAAATAAGTGTTTGTATGGTATTTCTACACCAAGTGCTGGACGTTATACTGCACCACTGTGTGTTTTCTTAGGTGATTCTTGGCATACTCGTTCCGTTCTCAATCATCACGCTCAACTTCAAAAGCAAAGAAGAGCTGCAGCTGCTTCCCCAGACGGAGGAAGAGCACATCGATGAACTCGAGGAGGGAGATGAGAGCAGCACAAGCAGCGGCAGCCAGAACAGCCTTGAGCAGATTGATGCAAACAGGATAATTCAGGTACAAATTGTCTTTTCTTAGTCTGCGTTTGCACAAAACATTGCTTGCTTCTGGAAATTCTAAAAGAGTTCCTCGGTAGTCACTCTTGTGGCATTGTATTAATGTAACAATACACAGCATACAGGAATCGTTGTTGGCAAATGTACAAAAGAAACGATAGCTCACAAGTTTTATGTTTTGTAATTAATCAAGTATTATGGTAGCAAAGTTATCAGTTGTAACATTACTAGCTTCCTGCTGCTGAACTTGGTTGAAATTGTCACACACACTTGATACAGCCCCTTGGCTACATTAGTGCCAGCGGGGCTAAACTTGTATCAACTAGTGAATGAACTATCTTTTGTGTACGAATGCAGCTGTTGACCTTTAGCTGAGGTGCTGCTGTTGACCTTTAGCTGGGGTGCTGCTAATGTAGGTTTAGCCTGTGCTGCTTCCTTGGTGCTACTTGTTTTATTTTCATCATACTGGCTAACGACTCTTTGCACTCTAGATAGTATGCTATAATATTTCTTTAGACTGGGTTCCATAGTAAAGCTTCAACACACCGCTCTAATAACATATTAGAAACAATACGCAAGGCCAGTATATTCAGTAGAATGTCTAACAATGGCCAACATAGTCGTAAGCAAAGCACACGGAAACTTTCTTCTGCACCTGTAAGATTTTGTGATATGTGCAGTATGCCATCGCATAGACATCTATGTACAGGCTTCTATTGCCTAGACAGCTATGTGCAGCTTGCTATGATCGGAGAGCTATGCGCTGTCTGCTAATGCATAGACATCTATGTGCAGTATGCTATTGCATAGACATCTATGTGCAGTATGCTATTGCATAGTCAGCTATGTGCAGTATGCCATCTCATAGACATCTATGTACAGGCTTCTATTGCATAGACAGCTATGTGCAGCTTGCTATGATCGGAGAGCTATGCGCTGTCAGCTATTGCATAGTCAGCTATGTGCAGTATGCTATTGCATAGACAGCTATGTGCATAAAAGCTCTTGCCTAATTTTCTTTCGCATCTGCTTGTTGTACCTTATTGTATATTGGTTTTACCACCAGTAGACTAATGCTTTAACTATTAAATCAGTTCATACTGTAGAAGTTACTTGCCCTTGTCAATGGTAGGACAACTCCTAATTGTATCTGATTTTCTCTGTTTTTGTGGCAAGCTGTGGCATATTTTCTGTATCTATATTATACATTCATGACACTGCTATTTTGGTAGCCAGTTTACCTCATAGATACAGGGATCTCAACCATTCGGATTTTATCCGAAATACTCGGATTTTGGGGTGTTAAATTTCACTAGGATGGATTTGTCATATGTTCTCGATTACCCAGAATTACTAGTATAATTAATACTTCATTTATTAACATTGCTCAAGCCTTTCAAACAATTATTACTATATACTTAATTTCTTTCAGTTATGTAGCCTCAACTACAACCCTGACAAAACCAATAAATAAACAATGCACGAAACTAATTAGTAGTGACAAATTATTTGATTCTCAATAAAGTTTGCTTTCACAATTAAAAAATTAAATAAACAATTAAATAGATTGCTTCAATACAACTACCAGCACCAGCACCTCACTTTTACAACTGAATCATGTAGAAATTTCACAAATTGTTGTCATCAAGTCATCAACCAACATAGAAAAGACATCAATGAAATCCGAATGAGTCAATATCTCTTCTTTTCTCACCTTTAGGATGAGATATTATTTTAGAGATAATGATTTTACAATACTTTCAGACACTGGCTGCAAATAATTTTTTTGGGAATTTGGGTTATAATAAATTACCACTATGGCTTGCTTGCAGTTGTCTATGACAAGGCTAAAATAAATCACTGGCAAATAATTTGTAAGTAAGTCTACTAATTTAGGAATAACTAAAATCATATGTAGTTCACCCGTTGCCTCCTGATCTTATTGTAAAGTAAAACTAAACTGTACATCAGATATATTGCCACAAAGTCGCCTCTCAAAAATACTGTTCTTGCTGCCTGCTGATTTGTGCATATTATCTCATCTGAGCATGCTGACTTATGCATAGAACATTTTATTGAACCACGTAAACATGGCTAGAACAGAAAATCAGCCCACCAGTTTCACAGCAAACCTCACAAAGTAGCTACATAAGGTTGGCACACAAAAATGATGCTTCATCATTGCTGCCACCAAACTCAAATGCTGGTACTGAGCACTTAGTCAGCCTCCTAAAGGCAGTTCACATACCTTTGAGGAGCTTTTTTCTCCTCAGCACCATCAAATCAACTTTACAGCTACGCTTCAACAAAATCTATGGACCAATTGAGGGTACATGGCAGATACAACAACCACTTGTAATTTAAGTAGAAAAACAAACACATTACACCTAGTTACTTACCAACATGGTACATGGTCAAATATTTTAATCCAAAGACATTTTATATATTGCTGTTTTACTCCAAGCATTTCCCATACTTGATCTTGTGCTGTCCCTGTTTGCAATACACTCGTCTTCATTGATTCAGTGTTATATTTTGCTTGGAGTTTCGGCGGCCGAGTCTCTGCCCCGGATCCTGTTGGGGGGCTTACAGCACCTCCTTGAATCCCCAACTGATATTACTTGGCCCTTCGCGCCCTCAATATCGCTATGCAACATTATTAGAATTTTTCAAAGTCCCAGGTTGAGATCCCTGACCTTTGAGTAGATTAATAACTTTGCTTATCATTGACTGTCTTAGTGAACCTAGTGATACCTATGGATCCATTTTAGAACTACGCCGAGCACCCGGATGAAGTGAACCAGCTGATCACCTGGGGACCAGCAGACAGCTCAGACCAACATAGTGAGGTTGGTACTTTGCTTCTTGTTCAAGTTTGTAATGGTTACAGTTTGCTAGTAAGTAATGGTTACAGTTTGCTAGCAAGTAATGGTTACACTTTGCTAGTAAGTAATGGTTACACTTTGCTAGTAAGTAATGGTTACACTTTGCTAGCAAGTAATGGTTACAGTTTGCTAGTAAGTAATGGTTACACTTTGCTAGTAAGTAACGATGTACAACATTGTGTTACAGCCAGAAAGTAACGCAGATAAAAACATTGGACCACCCGATGCAAGCTTCTTCAACAACACTACTCTACTCAAGCTAAAGCAACTACGCAAAAGGCACCAGGAACTTAAGCTAGGCAAGAAAGTTTCAGAGTTCTACAAAGCACCGGTCACCAAGTTTTGGATGCACACGGTTGGTTCCATTTAATCTCTTTTTATTTTGTTCCGCAAAACTATTTAATGTATTTCCTGTGATTACAACTAGGCAAAATTGAGAATGCGTTTAGCTATCGTCTTTTGTTATTGGTCCTTGCTTTGTTTTAGATGGCGTATTTGATATTCCTTTGCCTGTACAACTACATAGTATTGGTGAAGCTAGAGAGGTATTTCCCCAGCTATATGGAGTTATATGTTATCGTATATGTCTTCTTTCATGGAGTGGAAATGATAAGAGAGGTGAATAATCATTTTCAACAACTGGGGTTATATAATCACGTTCAAAATCTTTTTTCGTCGTAACTTTTTGATACTGCAATTTTCTTGGATAACGTTTATTAATTAATCTGTTTCATTTCATACATTTCTATTGCAGCTAGTGGTATCTGAGCCCACCAAGTTTTCACACAAAATAGCCATATTCTTCAGTCAGTTCTGGAATATTATGGACCTACTCTCTTTACCCTTATTCTGGGTAAGCTCCTAGTTTATTTTATACTCTGCTCTCAATGTCTCTGTTTGTTTGTTCTCTCATGTTGTGACTCTCTTGTCACATTTGGTAGATTGCTGTGACGCTCAGGTTTCAATCGGATGAAATGATGTTTCTAAGGGGACGTGTGCTATACGGTGTCAACATTATATTCTGGTATCTAAGGATCCTTGAGTTATTTTCAGTCACTAAGAATCTTGGACCTTACGTTGTGATTATGGGCAAAATGGTAAGTGAAGTAGGTAGATGTGTGTAAGTAGGTAGATGCGTGTAGGTAGGTAGATGCGTGTAAGTAGGTAGATGTGTGTAAGTAGGTAGATGTGTGTAAGTAGGTAGATGCGTGTAGGTAGGTAGATGCGTGTAAGTAGGTAGATGTGTGTAAGTAGGTAGATGCGTGTAGGTAGGTAGATGTGTGTAAGTAGGTAGATGTGTGTAAGTAGGTAGATGTGTGTAAGTAGGTAGATGCGTGTAAGTAGGTAGATGTGTGTAAGTAGGTAGATGTGTGTAAGTAGGTAGATGCGTGTAAGTAGGTAGATGCGTGTAAGTAGGTAGATGTGTGTAAGTAGGTAGATGTGTGTAAGTAGGTAGATGTGTATAAGTAGGTAGATGTGTGTAAGTAGGTAAATGTGTGTAAGTAGGTAGATGTGTGTAAGTAGGTAGATGTGTGTAAGTAGGTAGATGCGTGTAAGTAGGTAGATGCGTGTAAGTAGGTAGATGTGTGTAAGTAGGTAGATGTGTATAAGTAGGTAGATGTGTGTAAGTAGGTAGATGTGTATAAGTAGGTAGATGTGTGTAAGTAGGTAAATGTGTGTAAGTAGGTAGATGTGTGTAAGTAGGTAGATGTGTATAAGTAGGTAGATGTGTGTAAGTAGGTAGATGTGTGTAAGTAGGTAAATGTGTGTAAGTAGGTAGATGTGTGTAAGTAGGTAGATGTGTGTAAGTAGGTAAATGTGTGTAAGTAGGTAGATGTGTGTAAGTAGGTTGATGTGCTAGCTAATCTAAATTTCAATCTAAAATTAAGCTAAAAAATTTACTAAGTTTTGCTTGTGCTGGTTTGAGATTCACAATGCATATCCATTAAATCTTTCTTGTTTTATTTCAAACGTAATGTGGGCACATATATAATTGAGTATACAGCCTGTGCACCTAAATAGGCTTCATAGGCTCCGGGGTTACTGTTATGTGGTTGATTGGCGTTCTCCCTCCCCTTCTCAGTTGACAAAACATAAGCTAGCTGTTGTAGAAGTTGTCTTCTCTTACAGGTGGTTTTGTAGAAGTTTTCTTCTCTTACAGATGGTAGACATGCTCAATTTTATAGTGATTCTACTAGTTATATTGATGAGCTTTGGTGTGGCTAGACAAGCCATTAGAAATCCGTATTACGAGCCGTCTTGGATGGCCGTCCGTGATATATTCATGGAGCCCTATTTTATGTTGTACGGTGAAGTGTATGCCCCCGACATTGATCGTGAGTAGAACTTCTCTAAATTATAGTTTGGTTTATTGAATAACTTGTTTGATCGCTTGATGGTGGCTTTAGGGCTATTTATCCCCGCTTGTATGTGATGGAGGTGACACAGTAGATATCTATGACTCATTGTTGCAGCTCCTTGTGGTGAAGGCCACGACGTAGCGGTCTGCTGGCCTTTGAGATGGATAACTCCGGCGATCATGGCGGCATACTTGCTTGTAGCCAACATTTTACTTCTCAACCTGCTCATAGCTGTCTTCAAGTGAGTCCCTGTTCTACAAGAGTATAAGCCGTGTGTTGTGTTGTCTGCTAATGAACTAGAGCTGTTACTTACACTGTCTATTGTCTCCAGTAACACGTATCAGAGAGTGAGTAAGAACTCGAGGGAGATATGGATGTTCCAGAGGTACTCCCTCACTTTAGAATATGAAATAAAGCCTTTGCTCCCAGCCCCTCTCATTATATTCAGTTTCATGTATCTCATCTGTAAATGGATACGGCGTCGGTGCAGACACAGTCGTAAGATCCAAGACTATGGCCTGAGTAAGTTGACTTATAGTTGGTTTAGTTTGTTGGAGATTAATTGGAGTTTCAAATGACAAAATTAGAACTTACTATGCTAGAGATTAAACGATTAATCTTGCGATGAAGCTTACTGATTAATTTAGTTTAAGCCGTCAACATGTGAAATCAATTTTTCCCACTCTAATGTGGTTTATGTAATATGGAAGAAATAATAAAATCTCTTTTTTTGATTGAATGAACTTTAACACAGTTAACTGAAGACTAAATAAAGATCAATTTTATGGTAATCCTAGCAGAGCAGTGGTTTTATAAACTCTATTCCTTGTATTATTATCCCTGCCTTTCTATCATGGTTCAACTGAATTCTCTATAACATGCAGTCTAATCAGACTCAGACGGTTGATGGTAGGCAGTTAAAATAGCTTACAGCACTATCCAAAGCGTGTCAACTCTTTCATAACTTACAGAACTGTTTATGAATGATGAAGAAGTAAGACGACTCCATGACTTTGAAGAAGACTGTGTAGACGATTATTTCAACACTCTCGAGATTCAATTTGAGTCTTCGACGGAAGAGCAAATAAAAGCAACCAATCAGAGGTGAGGAACAATAAAGAGTAGAGTTACCTTCCATTTCCTAGCCAACAATTGTGCGATTGGTTATACATAGAGCTGGTCTATACTTTGGCCTTGCTTTGCACTAGTAGCTACAATATAACATAGATGTATTCTTGCTGCCGACTTTGCTGTGGTTTAAAAATGGTTCCCCATATGGTTTTACCTCACTGCGGTGCTGCTTGTTTCATTTTAGAGTTAAGGAAAAGTATGTCTAGCCATGCTATGTTGTGTTCTTCTACAACTCTGTTATGTTGTATTTGGTTTAACAAAGTTGTTGTTGCACGGTAACATGTTCTAATATTTTATTTATTGCCGTACAATCTACTTACTATTGCAGTTTGTTGTCATCTCTTACTTTACCTTGATGTCTCGCTTCTGGTGGTCTTTCTTTGGTTTACTTACAGCGTATATTCTTTTTTAATTTTTGTGTTTAATCTGTTCCCTGCATGGCAAGTAAAGTTCATTTGTCATAGATTGATGTAATACATAGAGTGAGGCCATAGACGTGTTTGTTGTTGTAGTGTTCATCTCTACACGACTAGTATAATGTCTATTAATTGGTTATATGCATCACAATGCTGCTATGTGGCCCCATATGCTCATTTTACACAACTTGAATCATCATTTCTTATTATAAAATATAAAACCGAGGACACAACTCCAATGTTACAAACCATTTCCACTTGACATTTATCGTATTATTTTACTGTTGATAATTTAAAACATGGAAATTATAGTGTTGATACAAGGTGTGAACTTTCTACGGTTGTATCAGGTACTCTTTTGCATAACAATGCACTAAAGGTAGGCATTGTACGGTTATGAATTAAAACAAGTTGGAAATATTGCGGACATCAGTTTAGCAAACTTCTTAATCATCTTCAAAAGTGGCAATATCAAAATCTAACTATTTGTTTGATATTGCTGTGATAAGTCTAGATAGATGAATCTTTTATTGATATTGCTGTGATATATCTAGATGAATATATTATTGATATTGCTGCGATATATCTAGATGAATCTATTATTGATATTGCTGTGATATATCTAGATGAATCTTTTATTGATATTGCTGTGATATATCTAGATGAATCTATTATTGATATTGCTGGGATATATCTAGATGAATATATTATTGATATTGCTGTGATATATCTAGATGAATATATTATTGATATTGCTGCGATATATCTAGATGAATCTATTATTGATATTGCTGTGATATATCTAGATGAATCTTTTATTGATATTGCTGTGATATATCTAGATGAATCTATTATTGATATTGCTGGGATATATCTAGATGAATATATTATTGATATTGCTGGGATATATCTAGATGAATCTATTGTTGATATTGCTGTGATATATCTAGATGAATCTATTATTGATATTGCTGCGATATATCTAGATGAATCTATTATTGATATTGCTGTGATATATCTAGATGAAACTATTTGTTTGATATTGCTGTGATATATCTAGATGAATCTATTATTGATATTGCTATGATATATCTAGATGAATCTATTATTGATATTGCTGTGATATATCTAGATGAATCTATTATTGATATTGCTATGATATATCTAGATGAATCTATTATTGATATTGCTGTGATATGTCTAGATGAATCTATTAGTCAACTCAATATTTGTCAAACCAACTTGTATTAAGTACTAACTAACACTGATGGAGTCTTCACTTTATATTATCTCTACCTTTTATGTTTCTTTCACAAGCCATGTATTGCTTTGTGACATCCACATCTCATTTTTTTGCTACAATCAAATCATTTTGCATTACAAAAATTTGTAAGTGTTTATCCCTTCAATTCTATAAAAGCAAACACTGAAGAAATAAATATTTCCCTTTAGCTCATTGTTGTTTATTTACTTTCTCTGTAAATGGTTTGTTTTTTTGTTTAAAATGTCAATGAGGTAATTTGGTCAGTTTTTGACTGCTTCAGCAACATTTTATCCATTTTTTATATAATTGTGCAATTTTTAGCTGTATAACTGTGAACTGTATAACTGTGAACTGTATTACTGTGAACTGTATTACTGTTGACTGTATAACTGTGGACTGTATAATTGTATAACTGTGGACTGTATAACTGTATAACTGTGGACTGTAGGGTAGAGAACATCATGCTTAAGATGGGTGATATGAATCAGAAGGAGAATCAAGTGAAGCTCTCTGTGCAGGCCATGGAGATGCGGATAGGTCAGCTGGAGGACTTGGGTGGGTTTATTCATTTCGTTTCTCTATTTATTTGATGTCTGCTAAGTATTGCTTCATGTTCGCATAACAATTCTATCTTTAGTTTTTTTTAATTTGGAGAAAAATTTTATGTTCTAAACGATTCATGGTTTTTCACTTTTGATTATAATTTTTTTTTTAAATATTTCAAATTGAAATTGATATAATTGTTATAGAAAGGGTGTCGATGATACGGGCTCAGCAGCAGGACATGAGTGATCAGTGGTATGATTGTGACCAGTGCTTAGAGTTAGATGATACCAAATGTGATTATAATAAGTAACGCGTACCAAACCAAACTATGTCACATCATGTCATGCACCAAACCAAACAATGTCACTTTCTGTCATGTACCAAACTATGTCACTTTATGTCATGTACCAAACTATGTCACTTTATGTCATGCACCAAAGTATGTCACATTATGTCATATACCAAACTATGTCACGTCATGTACCAAACCAAACAATTTCACCGTATGTCATACAAGATATACTGCATTTCATTCGTAAGTTTGTGTCAACTTTTAAATTTTAGAGGTAAAGTCTCAGCAGTTGTTTCACTCAGGCATGTATTTTGTGCTTCACCCTGGGATGTTCTTTCTCATTCATTTCTTCTCTTACAACGACACTTGCTGTTGTGTACTCGTGCCTGTTACTCTCTGCTTTCTGCAGTATTCAACAAATTGTATCATTTCATTTCCTTTTCGTTGAGCCCAATAAAAAAAATCATTCACAAAGATATTTACTGTACGTGTACATCGTATAGCAGAGATTGCTTCACGACTGCTAGATATTTATTTATGGCTCAAGAACTGCCTAGTAAATACCTCATTGCACGGTTCCTACCAAATAAAAGTATTAACTCCATATGCTGGCACTCATAGACGCTAAATTGAATTGTAACAAGTAATCTTCCAGGGGACATAACTCTAAAAAGTCATAAGTACGCGTTGTTGGTATTGCGCGCTGTCTGTATCCCTTTACAACTGACATGTGACTCGTTAGATAGCCCAGTTGGTTTGCTCCACATACTATACAACTGAGCTGTATTACTAAATATTCTATTCACGTGATACGCAAAGCATTTACTTTGTACAGACAACTCCAAGTTTCCCTATCTTTATTGATGATTTATTTTAACTTTCAGCGATAGAGAACTTTGAGCAAGCGCAAAGGCTACAATATCAGGCGACCATGTCCAATGGCTTACCTACCTTGGTCAGCCGCAATTCAGTAGAACAGTTTGTGATAGACTCGGCATCTGTAGGCACAGATCCCAGCGCAGTGCTCTCCCCTCCAGTCAGCAGAGCCCCTCTCTTTAAATCTAGAAGCCGTAGCAGCAGTGTAGAGGATGAGTTCAGTTCTCAAAGGTTCTCTCTCAAACGAACGCTGCCTGACAGCGCACGATCTAGCCTGCTGAGGAGACGAAAGGGAAAGGATTTGAAACCGATAAAGACTGCAGGTAACTTAAATTTGCTTCCGGCAAATAATGTGAAAAATCTTAAAATTAGAAAGTCTTGTTTTATGCTGAACATGTTTAGTAGTTTCAAAGTCCTTTTCTCTGCATAAGCAGTAGGAAAGCTCAGTTTTGTTCATTGCTTCTTTGCAAAGCCTTTATTTCCTATGGTTTAGTTGGTTAGTAGATAAAACCAAAGTCTAAACTTGTTAGTTTAGTTCTAATTTAAGCATAAACAAATAAATAGAACATATAGAGAAGTTATTGCTGACTGAACTCTCTAACTTAGCTGTTGGTAGTAAAGTTTACTGAATCGCAAATGATACCCTTGATGTAGCTACTAAGATTAATGTCTGCTTACAATCACTAGTTAGTTGTACTACTGCTATATCTACTAGCATATATAACAATACAATTTTTGGTGACATTTGTAGAAGATGTATCATTAGATACTACTGGTATGGATCATCGTATATTGTTCTCTTTATTTAAGCTTAAACATTCCTTGCTGTCACATCTGTAACCTCTACCAATAGTCACCTGTCCCCTGCATGCCCCTCCCGCCTTTACTCACCCCTCCCCCACAGTCATATACACACAGCTGCGGGAGCGGAAGTGGTTACCAAGGAAACGAGGTCCAAACAGTTATTACAAATCATATAACTTACCATTAAAAATTGCTGACTTGTTCCGAGAAACATTGTTTTACTGTACAAACACTTTTGGCAGCTAATACAGGGAATTATATACATTGAACAGGACAAATTGTGGCATGGATAATATGAACAATGGGCACTTAGCTGCAGTATTATTTTGAAAGATTATTTCATATTACTAGCAAACAAGGTCTTTGGTACGGTATTTCACTGGAGAATTTGTAGTTTATGAGATTTGGCAACAAAATTATTTCAACTTATAGAAGCCATTTTCATCAGAAATGAGAAAGTTTATAGAAAAAAATTGACATTTAGATGTGAATGTCTTTCCTTAGAGTTTTTGTGCTTTTGTAGATAAAGAGGTTTTTTTTCACATTTCGTAATCGATAAAAACTCAACTGCCATGCTATTCCCTTCAGATAACTTTTTAGTAAGCTCTACAAAATTTCTATATCGGAACTTATATAAAAAATAGACTCCGCCCCTTTATTTAGGACCTCGAATCCACTTTTATATAAGCTGCATGATTCGCGTAACTTTATGTATACGACTGTGCCCTCCCCCTTCCTCTCTGCATGCACTCTATCTATGCTCTGTATGTATTAGCAGAAATAATATTCTCTTCTCCTTTCTTTGGTTTTAGGAATAAATTTTGGTCAGACTGCAGGCTCAACAGACTCACAAGTAGAGACAGCGTACCCGGCAGCATCTGGTCTACCTTCAATAGTAGAGAATCTGCACAATACATCACCTGGTAAACTGTCAATTATCACGCAATCTCCAGACGAGGTCACACTGGTGAGTAGCTGCAGATATAACTTATAACTGATGCATTAATGAGCTCTTCGGTATAAGTATCTCTTCTCTAATGCTTTCAGCCAAATGACAATACTGGAGAGGATGATCTTGCCCGTAAGAAGCTCACAACTGTTCAATCCCTGCCAGTTCCAACCAATCACGGTCTGAGTAGGGAGCGAGAGTCGTTAAGTCTCAACTCTTCATTCAAATCATCGTTACCTTCTCCACGGCTCTACTCCCCGTACTCTACCATGGGCAAACAATCAGCTCTCAGCACAGATCATGGCCTTGTTACTTTCGCTCCTGTCAAGTCCTCTTTACGAAATGGTAAAAATTGACTTGATTTATTTTTTGTTAATTTTAATTTTTATTTAGATGAGCAAATGGTGTAGAAGCCTGTCATTTAATGGTTTGCTGACGATTAGCTGTAGACATTTACCCGATATAGAAATTGCTTGAATCTGGGAGAAATCATGTTATTGTTAATTATTTATTTACGTAACTGCCATTCATAATGTTTTTATACCTACATACCTACATACCTAACCAAAACCAAATCTGTTGCATTTGGAAACATCGATGTTGTTGAAATTTGTAGAATACTCTAGCATCACTGACGTTATAGACACTTCCTGTATCCACATCTCACCCGTAGCGAGTCCAACCTCCTCCTTCTCCTCATCGAACAAGTTCTACTTTGGACCCATCATGGACTCCGGCGATATCAACAGAAACTTCCCTAACAACGCAAGTAACTCAGCCAAACAATTTCTGGAGCAGCAGTCTGAGATGCTAAAGCTGGCTGAAGAACATGAGGTCAGTTGTCAGCTTTTTTACCTGGAAGGGAAGAATATTCTAGAAATTATAATGTAATCTGTCTTTTAATAGTTTGTGTCTTGTGTATAAATACATACCCGGTTATTCTACCTTTGCAGCACGAGATGGTATAGCAATAGTGGCCACGTGGTATATATGAATTATTCTTTCTCGGGTAATCATTACCCCGTGGTTTCACCTGTTTCCATGTTCTCTATTCGTCTGCTTGTCTGTCAGTAGCGTTACTCCTTGAAAGAAGTCATTCCTATTCTGTACCCATTCCCTCAGACCTGTGAGACTACCGAAAATTTTCTCCCCCTGCAGAAGTGGGCATGAGCCGTGGCAACTTTACCATATCGACCTCTAAACGACCTCTATGGCTGCAAAATATTGCTTTATAATAAATATTAATAAAAAGTACATTTGGTTTTAGACAAAAGTGTTGGGTAACTCTATGAGAAGACGAATCCGACAGATATCTATTGATGACTCTGGATCTATGGGTGATTTAGCTCAGCACATAATTAGTGAGTTAGACAGGACGTCACCTAATGTGGCCACTGAGTGCCAAGAAAGTTCTCATACAGATGACATCTCTCCCACCTCACCAGCTGACATGTTGAATGGTCATGTTACCACAAGCATTGATCAGCTGTCTGACAGCAATCCTACTGATTAAGTAAAGGCCATCGGATTTCTGCAATTTGTGTTATACAGCAGCGGGTCTATTTTAGTTTCAATAAATAGATATACTGGTAATACTTTTAACGGTTGAGTTGTGACTTTACCTCAGGTGACATGTATGTCTTCTCACAAGTTACTATTTGCTCTACTTTTAGTTTAGTGCAATGACTTGTAATGCATCGATATATATAATGGTATGATAATGATTAACCTGTTTATAACTTGAGTATGAACAGTTTTATGCGCCTCTCAACTATTTTGATACATGTTTTGTCTGTTTTGTTGAAATAAACCAATTAAGTTACTCGTTTGGTACGTACCATCACATTACATACCATTTCATATCATTACATACCATTTCTTTTCATATCATTACACACCATTACATACTATTACATATCATTACACACCATTACATACTATTACATACATTACATACTATTACATACATTACATACTATTACATACCATTACATACGTTACCATGACGACTGTGACACCCTGACTAGGCCTCACAAACCCGCTGTCCATAGGTCAGAGGTGAATGTAATCACACGAGCAGTAATTTGTTCCTCCAAGGACCTAATGGCTACCGTAACAGAAATGGTTTCTACCAAACATGATGTGACTCTATACACTGTAGAACAGGTTGTAAGAAACTTATTCGTAAATGAATCCATATATTATTATTCATTTCTATTTATATATATATTGTTTGCTTTGTTATTGTAACCATTTTTTTTATCTTTTTTGCTATATTATTACAAGCCTGAATTGAATTGTAATGTTTGGTTACTCCTTATTACCAGAATATAAGACATCTATACATGTAAATGATAATTTCAACTAGAATCTTTGCACTGCAGATACCTCTATACTGTAAGTTTGTTATACGCACTCTTCTCTAGACGTAGCGCTCATCTATCCTTAGTGTGCGAACAGCAAAATTGGAATCCCAATAATTTTTTATCTTAATTCAGTCGGGCTTCTAACTAAACCACAACAGGGCAACCAACACTTTCGCAAGCTTTGTATTTATTACATACATATGTAGCGGATAACTTGAAAAGAAAGCTCTATGTATAATGTAAATGCTAGATTAGTAAACAGATACAAGCTATACATCATTACATTATACACTTTTATTGGTTATAAACTAGTTGTATGAGAAACTAAAACAAAGTCTATTTATATACATAATAAATACAAACAAGTGAATGATAACTGAGTATTCCTATTATTTAAGTAGTATCTAGTATAAATTAGTATAATGCAGACATGATAGTGATGACTGAATGGAGGATAATAATACAATATTTATTATGAACAATAAAAAACTTGCTCCGGGTGAGGCTCGAACTCACAGCCTCCGCATCTCATACTGTCTATAAGTACGGCGCGCTAACCGATTGCGCCACCGGAGCAGCTGTGCTACTTTGCACTAGTTCATTATTATATCGGCAACCCTTGACACTGTAATCAGGGAAGTTATAAAAGCATGATTACTTTGTCCTCAATGCTCAGAATAACTATTCTTCTTTTGATAAAACGAGATTTCAAACCCACCACTGGATAATAACTCAAGTTTGGACAATGTGCTGTAAAACAACTAAGAAACCCCCCCCCCCCCCCAGCTATCAATTTACCCATTGGATGCATGATGAAATTAATGAATGGCTGACAAGCTCAGCGATTCTCATGCCATTTGAAAGAGTAACTTGAAACCCACCATAAAACTATGAGGTCTACACACAGTTGGAAAGTTTTATATAACGTGTTATTAGATTAGTATCTGAACAACTGTGAACTCAAAGCAGCAGTTTTAGGTATACTCAGCAAAACTGCAACCTCCACAAACATGATGCAATGAACACGAATGAAGGAAAGCTATCTACCTGCCGCTATATTTCAAGACAATCTAGTCATTCCGCTCAACATTTACATTTAATCCTCAGTATCTTGAGACACCGACAAAGCCTCGTCAATGACCATAGCGTTGTTTCACATGGGTTTATGTAACAGAGACATCTCACTGAGGTGTCTCTGTTACATAGACCTCACTAGCTTTTAATGGGACACTCGTGACACAGGTTAGTGTGTATGAATTTTTATTATGTCCATCATTTCTTAATACACTACACACTACACTCTCTCTATCCCACAATACAAAACCGCTGTACTAAATGTTGGGGTACGGACCATTCGAAACTGACGTTTCGAAAATGGACACTTTAAAACTCTTTTGGGATGGGGGTTTGGGATTTGGGGGGGTTCAGGTTTAAGAGTTTCGAACAGTTCATTTTCGAAACGTCAGTTTCGAATCATGGCGGAATCCTAAATGTTATAATACACTGTATTCGTTTGTATAACTCTACAAACTACAGCAAAAACTCAATGTATGAAGATCTGCATAAAAAATTGAGTAAACTCTGTAATATCTAACAAAGGCAACAGCAACACTAGTAAGTAGTAGTACTTGGCCTCACTAAACCTAAAATATCAATTGTAACACAAACATAACAATGACACAAACTGATTGAATGAAAACAGTTGAAGCGCCGAGAAAAAAAAATAACTGGAGAAAACTCATCTATACAGCGGGATAAAATGCTCATTATGCTAGAAAGGCAAACACTCGGGTGGCAACAACAACGATAATACTAAAATACCACATATAATAGAGAGATAGGAGCAGGAAGGTTGATTGTACACCTGAATGGATAAAGGCAGAGTTGGTCATCAAAAAGTGACTGACAAATATGACAGGGCAACCATTTTGATTTGAGGAGATCTCAGTTATGCAAGACACTGCTGACTAGAGAGGGGGGTGATGATCAAATCCAATCAAAAATGCTCTTCATCGCTGCTATTTTCTACTTCAAAATGACGCTGTCTAATGCCACCAGATTCCGTGTCGTTTGGATTTACCGCTGACTCTTCATCGCTGCTGCTGCCAATTTCATCATAAACTTCCTGTACCTCCAATCTGTCAGCTTCATTGACACTTTCGCATGAGTCCTCACCGACATCTTCTACAGATGAGATATCATCTAAACCTTCAGACTGTTGCTCCTCCCCTTCAGACTGTTGCTCCTCCCCTTCAGACTGATGCCCCTCCCCTTCAGACTGTCGCTCATCAACATCCTGTTGCTCGGCTGAAAGATCTGAAATCCCAGTAACAATGTCCGTCGTCTTTGTCTGCACAGTGTGGAGTGCAGACATTAGTTTATTCATTCTACCTTCCATCTGCGAGAGTTGTGCCTTCAGCCTCAACATTTCCTCCTCTGTCACTAAAAACAACAGCAACACAATTATGTGAGCGTAAATGTTCTCTTATTGACTGAAAATGTATGAGAGACAAAAGAGACACGTTAGAGCTGGCGATTCACTCACTTGTCTCCTGATTTTCGCACTTTCTCAATAGCTCATCAGTGTCATCAACAGGAGCAGACGAAACGGCAGACTTGGGTGCAGTTGTTGGCTTATGGTCAAGTACTTCATCCGTTTCTATGATTTCATCATCTTCCATCTCCAGTTCGTCAATGCAGCTCGGGTCGAGCGGTACGCCCGCATTCTTACGCCTCAAGAACTCGGCTACAAATACCAAAAAAGTATCAAAAACTCTGCTCTTGTGCTAAAAAACAAATTAAAATATAAATCACTAAATTTTTCTTTAAAACAAACCTAGTTTATTGATTTCGGATGCTCCATTTTTATCTTCACCAGAGACAATTTTCTCCAGATCGAGACCTGCCAGCCGCTCAGTTATGAGAGAATAAGTTTCATCATATGGGTCCCTCCTCTTGCTGGATGATCCATCGCTCTTATAAGCCTTTATAACACAACAACTATCCTGTGTGAAAATGGCTTAAAACGGTATGTTTTGATTCTCATTATGTTTCTAACAGACTGAACAATGACTGACCTTGGAGGCAGCATACATAAGGTAAAGGACTGACCTTAGAGGCAGCATACATAAGGTAAAGGACTGACCTTAGAGGCAGCATACATAAGGTAAAGGACTGACCTTAGAGGCAGCATACATAAGGTAAAGGACTGACCTTAGAGGCAGCATACATAAGGTAAAGGAATAAGCCGCCAGCGTAGATAGGAAGAACCATACTCATTACTCCACCACTACCACCTTTTCCAGCATCTGCGGCAACATGCTCACCTCTAGCACCAGGTGGTGGCCTCATACTGGCACCAGCGGCTGGAGGAGGTTTTCCTCGGTGCATCATTTGAGGGGGATAATCTGTAGTAAATGTAGGAAAGGAAATTTATTTGGTACCTGTGAAATTCAAAGGCTAGTTGAATGAGTATATGCTGAAGCCCTTACCACTTCGTTGTTTGGCTTGCTCTTGCTCTTGGTTTTCTCCAAAGCCAAGAGCTAACTTTACCATAGGGTGTATCATTCGTGGATAGACGACAATGAAACAGGCCACAACGATAGCAAAATACACGAGTGCTTGAGTACTGGAAACTCCACCATTATTATTCTCACTGGCTGCTGGGCTTACCCTTTTATTAGCCAGTTGCTTCTGTAATAAAGCTGCTGATGAAAGCGTTTTCTTAGTTTGTGAAGAGGAATCTGTAGGTGAAGAATTAGTGGTTGCCATTTGTCTTTCCTATGAAAGATATTATATAAATATTCATTTTCGATATTAGTAATTCAATAGCAGAGAAACATGGGGAGACAACAACCCATTGTATCCATATCTACAGCTGACAGTCAAAAGCAGCTGTAGTCATACCAGGAGCCTCTACTATTCTACAACAGCAATTTCATATTTCAGCCAGTTATTACAAAGGACCCTAGTTACACCTTGTAAAACCGCAAGAGCCCCAGGCGGTCATAGACTTCAGAATTTTTCCAAGAGTAATGCACAAAACCTAAATTTAAAATTCACATCCTCATTGTCATTCATTATTATTTCTGATTAGCAACCAGAGTTTGTTTCAAATTTATGATTAATAAATGATGAAAAGAGTAATTAAATAAGCAAAATAAAAATTATTATATCATTATTATTATATTATATATTAATAATTATTATTATTATCAATCATCATTTATCTATTTATTTATGTAATTATTATTTCATTACTATAATAATTATTATCATTTATTATCGTTTATTTATTATTATTATATTATTATCGTTTTTACTAAAAATAATATTAGTTAAAAACAAATTATAATAATATATAATAGACGATAATAATAATGATTATTATTATACAAACTCATTACTTACAATAATTTAATAAATAAATAATTATTATAATAATTAATAGCAATATTTAATAATTGATTAATAATAATTAATATTAATAATATATATTAATAATAATAAATAATGATAATAATAATATATATTAATAATAATAATACACATCATAATAATAATTTAATAATATAATAATAATAATAATAATTATTATAATAATAATCTTCTTGATCATATCAAAAAACACAGACAGTTACAACAATTGACTATAAATCATTATAATAAAAGATAAGAATATGGAATTCTATTTTAAATAATTTATATATCATACTTATGGATTAATTTATCTGATTGCTGCTGGTTAAAACAATATCCCACGTGAATGGCCACAACAACTACTACTACTACACCTAACTTCAATAATTTCCTTTGTTTATATTCTACAAACAAGCGCCGGAAATCAAGCTCTTTTATTGGAAAAGATATCAAAGATTTTTAGCCAAGCTTTCTGAAAAATTTTGCAAGGGAAAATACAGACCCCCGTTCTATTGTGGATTAATTCATTAACCAAGTTCAACAGCTATTTTCACTAAGAGAACTACAAACAAAATTTTGTCATCGCGACACCTCGGCTCCATAAAAGTGTAGGACAAAATGGGGATGTAATACGATTTTTTTCAAATTATCAATGTATTTGTGGTATCAAGTAATCTTTTGATGAATTTATAGTGAGTATACATACAGTATGGGTTAAAATTTAGATTGTTGGATCATTTATTACTACTACAGTTGTTGTTACAACAGCAGTAGTAGTTAGTTATTATTTTTTATTTTTTTCACATCATCATCATCAGTATTATTATTATTATTAACTTTATTTAATGTGGTTAGATTATCTTATCATACATACAGGTGTCATGATAAGGATAATTATTAATAATAATTAATAATGGTTAATACAAAAGCAAATGGATTATAATAATTATGAAATTGTAATTGTGTAATTATTATTATTTATTGAATTGTTATTATTAAAATTATGTATGTTCTGTTTAGCTTTTCTTTATTCTCTGAGTAAGCCAAGGATTATATATATGTTTGTGATAGCCAGATGTACCACTGTTGTTATTATGTAAGTTTGGGCGAGCTTTTCACTATGAATCCAGAGAAAAAGCCTGTTTTTGTTGCTATATACATAGGTGAATCTGGTAAATGCAATCAGTTGATCTGAACGCTCTGAACATAAAAGTCTTGCTCTGATTAGTAGGAGCAAAGTCAATATTCATCAATAACTGCACTAGTAGTTATTGTCAAGGGTGACGCAGGTAGCTGTTGAAGCGCAGCCGCATCATTCATTAGTACGTTAAACGGTAGCTGAGTAAGTGCAGCCTCTAGGGTAATGCAGGTAGCTGGTAAAGTGAATCATTAGTAAGCTAGATGGTAGCTGAATCACCTCAGCCTCTAGAGTGATGCAGGTAGCTGGTAAAGAACATCTGCATCAAAATCAGAGAAAGACAGAACATTATGTGCTGGTAACTGAAAGGTCTAGCCGCACACACCCATTACGATATTGCCACCTCTCTCAAGACTCATTCCAATATCTTCAATTTCATTATATCAATATCATCATCGTCATAATAGTAATAACGGTTATTGTACAAAAATAAATGTGTTGATGTGAACTGTGTTGGTAATTCTTAAATGATGATGCAACATAAGGCAGATTCATCTGCTGTAAGTTTTCACACCTGCCTTTTTCTTCATTTGTGGTTGTGTATCCTTAATTATAATATTTTAAAATTGAAATAAATTCATATTTATCATAGTTATTATCAGGTATCTTTAACAAAAATTTTCAGTGCGAGAAGCGGAAGTAATCAGGTAATATTATTGTCACCTGTCAAGAATGCTACTAGCAAAAATATTGATAATAAAAGTATATGATTATAATGCGACCATTCATGAGAAGTCCTTACTCATGCCTGGCTAAAAGTTTTTTGTCCTAAAAACATACACACTCGTTTGGTTTGATAGATTCTGGCTCCACACATGCTTATGACACCGATAATTTAGTTATTAAAATAAACGAAACAATTTTTATTGTGTATTATTTTGGGCCCATACTTAAATCGGTGATGTGCATTCGCTGGTCAGATAATGTCACTTTTGTAGAAAAATATAAGTTACTCTGGAGATACTATACAAAAAGAGTCTACCTCTATTAGAGCAGGTAGGATATTCAGACTACAGCTGACACAAAGTACTCAGTCTACAGCTGAAGTAAATATAATGAGCTATACTATTTTTCGTCTTGCAACAATATCTTTGTTTGTAGCCATGGGTAGTGGAGCGAGCCATCCATCAGACCAACCAATCACAACTGTTGCTTCTTATCCGCGTCAGACACAGCCATCATATCTTGCAAATCAGCCGCCCTCATACGCAACTTTGTCTAACAATTCAAGACCTGCTTCTTCCTCTGGCTCTCAGGCAGCGTATCCTGTCTCACAACCGCCGTATTCTCCATCTCATATCCAATATCCCTCCCAGCAATCAAGACAGCCCACACAGAGAGAATTTCCAGCTAGGATTGTCTTAGAACCTACTGCTGCTGATATTTCATCCTCAACTCAGTTACCAATAAATCCTAACCAGTTAGTTGAGGAATCACCTCCCCCTTCACCAACCTATCCATACAATAGATCGCTCACCAACCAGCGCACTCAACGCCAATCCAGTTCTGAAGAGAGCACGGAACCATACTTTACTGATAATGGTCAGTATATGATCTCTCCTAGCAGACAAAAAGTTATTTAATCAACGTGTGATTTAGCCTTTGTACCTAAACCAACTGATGTTTATAGAGGGACAGTTGCAGTCAGCCTTAATGCAGTCTTATGGAGAACAAGACTATTTCTTAAGAGAGATGACTTGGCCTATTCCTTCCTGTGATGTATTACTAACAGACAGAGATATTGCAGAAGGAGATAACTTTATAGCTGAGATGGAAGAGAAAAGACTGGTGGGTTGTTATACAATATCTTATGATTGAACTAAGCGTACAGCTATCTTCACTTGACATATAAACTATGCATATATTTTTGTCTGTCCACAAACTATTACAGCTATATGAGTCTATGCAAGGACGACTCTTGTCTAAGCTCACAACTGAAGTCATCCCAGTTGAAAGGGAAATAGCCGAAACTTGTGACATGATTACCACGCTTTGTCAATTACATCATTTCCTGTATGGCGGAACTGAGGATGAGTTGGTAAAGTTTAAACCTAATAGACTTGTAGACTAAGATTTCACCATCATTTCTTTTGATGTCATTGAACTTGGGCTATATTAAATTACGTTTGTATTAAAAGTGAGTAGTGTTTGAGACAGCAATCTCTACCTACAGTCTAACCAACCCAGCATAACGTGTCTGTTTAGGGTATAGAGTTTGTTCCTGCAGAAAACGCCACAGACGACAGCTATATTTTAGAGCAAATTGAATCCCTCACCAGACGTCACCATCAGGTTTGTTCATTTTATTGTCTATTTATCATCCAATCAAAAATCTTTGCTTTCAAAAATCATTTATTTCACCGATCTCGTATATTATTTCTTTCTCACAATATAACTCAAAATAATAAATCCGATCTTACCTAAGCTTCATTTTTAGGTTTGCTAATAGTATATATAATGTGTGTTGTTTATGGCTGTATATTTGACTGACATATAAAGTGCTAGGTGAGATATAGGTACGTGGTATATCAGTTATCCTCCCAAGGTACTATCTCTCCATTTCTTATTGTATGCCTAACAGCGTGGTATCTAGCTTGATACTGGATACACACCTCTTGGCAGGTGTTAAATAGCCCACCAGTGCATTCAGTCTCTGTTCTGGTACAAACTCGACTGTGGATAAATTGCAAACAGTCAAGGGTCAGTGTATCCCAAAACCAGCTGAATATACTTAAAGCCTTTGTTCCTTCTCGGTAAATTTTACGTATTTTCTGAAGACACCAGTAGAACCTGAAATAGATGGAATATGCTAAACCAGAAGTAGCTACTTCATACGGAGGATTATTGGTCACACATTTCCTACCTTTTATCACAATGGCAATGTGATTGTACCACATAACTGTTGTTGTTCGTGCTTCCAAATTTGGTTTCTTTGGCGTAAAGCCAAATAGTACAACTATCATGCTCTCGGCAGCATACGTCAGCAGGATCTTCCCCAACATCAGCATATGATGTTGATCTATTAGCCACTCCACAGTAGTTGGTCCCTGTCACAATATTATATAATAATTATTCATGCTCCTGGCCATACAGAGGTAAACAGGCAGATTGTTAACCACCTTACCAGGGTATATGGCACTAACGAGCTGTCTCTTTGATACTTTCCTGTGTATGCTAGCATTAATCACTGGCAATGATGTCAGACAGTCCGCTGTCACCTGCTCACACAGTACTGATAAATGCTTTATAAAAGCTCTGATGATAATGTATGCTATATTAGGAGTTGCCTCCTCTTCTACCAATACAACGCGCGCTCTGCTGCACTTATTACATAAATATTTCAATGTATCATTGGCCCTAAGTTTCTGTGTGATGAGTATGTTGCAAGTAGAACCATTAACTTTTGCTGCTGTCACATTCCCTAACAAACCTTGGCTTGTTCTCTGTGACAATTTATACATACAGTCATCGCTTGCTGAGCCAAATATAACATACAGAAATCTTGGTACCAATATTATCAGCAGCTGTGATATTCCCCTATTCATCGCGGCGTTTAATAAAAAATAGATTTTTTTTGTAAAACTCTGCATAACTTTATCAATATATCATGTAATTCCCCGATCTGCTATGCTGATGTTATTTCAGGAATTCTTTGTCTGCGTTGTGTAATTATTTTGTTACTAAGTGAGACATCATCTCTAAAATTATTCCTTTCTAAATAACTCGTGTAAAATATTGTGACTGACGAGATGTTTCAATGAGGCTAATTTTTGATAATTAGAATTTTATGATTCTTGCAGCCAACAGATTTTTTGCATTATTTACACGTTATTTCAAAAAGACAAAATTTGAATATGGTCAAGATTTTGTGTTTCATGTTTTATACTTTTTAAACTAGCTTCAACTTTTTTTGTAAATCTTGTGAATGTCAAATAGTTGATACACTGTACCAGCTCAAGTCGACTGGCTGGCTCACTCTAATGATAGAATATATTTTGTTTGCTTATGGCTATTATTAAGTTATTTTCAATAGACATATAAATAAAAAAATAATCGTTTTTATTAATTATTTTAATTTTCAATTAATAAAGTTTTTAATTTTTATACTATTTAGGTTTAAAGATTATATTCAGCTGCCGTTTACAAAGCAAAAACATGTCATGTTTATTGATCACACAAATAAAATATAGCATCTAAGCCAACCTAATGTAACCGCTTGTAGCCAATCTTCTAGTCTATCGACATGAGTAGTAGTTGCAGAAATACACAACTTTGGATGTAGAGGGTCATCAATTTTATTTTCCAAACATTATCAAAATAGAATTCGTTGTCTTTGCTAGGATGGTAAATTTATGCCTGCTTTTGATGTCTATGTGTATGTATGTTTTTTGCTGGTACTGAAAATTTAAGCTCGGAGATTCTCAAACGTCTATCATGGCGACTCTCTCAAGCAGCTGTAGTTGGCAAACCTGGTATATTATTTCATCTATGGTTAATCCATGCATTTACTGTAGCAGACATTTACATAGAGGTTAGCGAGAGATTCAGAGCAACGGTTGTTTGCTGGAAAGACATGTTTTAATCACACAGTCAAAACCTTCAACGTAGTTCAGATAATTTTAAAATAGTTCATACTGTCTGTGAAGCATTTGAATTTTCCAAATTGACAAAACCATTTGAATTTATAAAAAAATAGATGGTGATTTCCACATTTGTGAACGGAAATGAGATTCTGTTGTATACATATTTGTAATTAAGTAGGCTAATTAAAATCACCGAGCGTTTTGAAATTACAGTTATTTAGGCTATTTATTTACTGCAAAGATTTTTGTAAGAGGTCAGGAATATTTCATGGGCCTGCAGACACTTTTGAAAGCAAAAATGTCCAGGATATGAGCCACTGTAAGTTATGGTTACTTTTTACATTTTTGGAGAAGACAAATCCAACAAATCTAACTGCAAGTTGAGCTGCCCAATATAAGTTAAGGTGTTGCAGGAAAAGTCGTCACTTTGACAGTGATTAGTGCACATTCAGCAAAAATACACAATATGAAGTTCGAATTTACAAGTTTGACTTGACTCTGAGAGCGTTATTCTGTAATAAATGATTATGCTAAGTTGAATAGAAATGGTGCTCTATGTCATCACTTTGTATGTACTGTGATGTTTGGGTCAGTTCACACCATTTTGCCCTTTGCTGACGTCATGTATGTCTAAATGAATCATCTATTCGAGTCTACTGGTAGGAATTGAAGAGTAGTGACGATGACTGCGCTAAACAACTGCTAGAGATTCGAGGTGCAGCCATGACTGAGCAGAAGTTAGATAGTATATTGGAGGAGCACATTAAGCTTAGAAGTTACATGAGAACTAGACAGACTAGAGACCAGATCGCGGCCTATAATAAGGTGCGTGTACCATAGTCTGGTGTTGAGCAGCCCTGTGTGGGATGTAATCTATAACTATTGCATTGTGGGTCGTTTTAGGTGCAATCAGTGATGAAAGAGAATCCATCACTACATCAAGCATCTAAGCAGACGCCAGTAGAATCTGTCAAGTCTGTACCAGCAACTGCAGTGGCTGCTCATCCTATTGTAAATCGTCTCCCTCCGATCTCTCAGAATAAACTGAGAGCCATTGGAGCTACGAGAGGCAGAACTCAAGTAGTAGATCAGTATGGGCATCTTATAAACCCCTCTCAGAGCAACAGTGACCATGCTGATGGAAACCAGCCTAAGTTGAATAACCTGAAATCTGCAGTAGCAGGTAATATCAACAGCGCATCAATATGGGCTCGTATGCCCAGTGAAGAAAGTGAAGAGGAAATCACTACCTCACGTCCTGTTGGTAGTAAAGCACACCAACGCAGCTCTGATATGGAAACTGCTCGTGCGAAATTATCCTCTGCTAGTAGATTAGAAGCGGGTTATAAAAACTCCAATAGTGCACTTGTACAAAAATCAGGAGACGACCTCATGAGAACTGGAGTTATTGCGGGGTCGGTCTCTAGCAAGATATCACAATTTAGTTCGACTCCTGCTGCAGGCAGCTGGAATGACAGCGACTCCAGTGACTCACCTTCAGTATCGAGAAAGAAAGCTACTGATCATGGCGATGATGTCGATTACGGGGATGACTTTGAAGATGATGATACAGATTTGTTGGCCCAATATCAACAAACTATGAAAGGTTGGTTAAAGTCTCAACTTCTCATTGCAAAGTTAAATAGTAGTAATAACTTTACCAGCTGATGCCTTTTATCTTAGAAGGGGCAGGTGACAGCGAATCAGAGGATTCTGACAGTATGGTTTTGTCAGATAAAGCAACAAGTGCAGCTGGTGGCTCCAGCGATGCAGAGAGTGAGCCAGACTCTAGTGTGCAATCTAAGCTAGTAAGTAACAAATGTTTGTCTCATGGTAACTGGACACCAGGTAGACAGTTGACTAATTAACTGGTTGGTGGTTTTTTTAAAGCTTGCTAGTGCCAACCTAAAGCAGGAGCTTTCTGAGGCCATCTGGGAGCATCAGAGTGAAATCAACCCACAATCATTCCATGAATTAATATCCATGTGGCAGAGCAAACAAAAAGACATAGTTGAGAAGCAGGAAGGAGGAGACAAACCGTCTACTGGTAGAGCAATGTGGCAGAAAGTGAAGGAGAGATTAGTCTACAATGCGATAGTATGTCGCATCCGCTTTTGCTTGTTATATAATAAAAACATGATTGAGTATAGCTAACTTTTGCTTTGCTGCTTGTATGCTACAGGCTGGTGCTTCAGCCAATGATGGGTCAGACAGAGAAGACAGCGATGACGATGAATCAAGCTCCGTCCAACACAGTGTATCAACTAGCATGCAGACGTCATTGCCAAGAGGTCATAGTGCGTCGGTGCAGACAGACTCAGTGAGCTGTGGAGTGGATGTGGAGACTTTAGTCGACCAGTTTTTAATGGATGATCAAGAAAAGAAGGTAGAGCTAATATTTCAATATCTTTGAACTTGATTTGGTTGATGGGCTGATACTAACTGTATGAGATACATAAGATTGTATTTTTGTTTATCAATAATGTAAAAATTATAGAAAATAAAAAAGCTAGACAAACAGCTGATAGAAAAGTTGACTAGCCGGGAACTAACGGATGATGAGCTGCGCAGGTTGCTCGCTAATAATAGAGAGAATATTGATAAACTGAGGAAACAGAGAGAGGCCAGCCGTCTTAAGGCTCTGCAGCTGCTCGAAACAAAACGAAACAAGAAAAATGAGAGAGATGTTAGTACACTAATAAGATTATAAGAATATTTCTGTGCGGTTTTACAACATCAAAATATGTTAACTCTCTGTCTTTATATCCTGCATGATTAATCAGATGATTTTCGATATATTCCATGAGTGCTAGACAAAAGTCTCAAATTTTAACGGCAAATTTTTAAACAACCAAAGACTTCTTCTTATAAGAAATCTTTGCGACTGGTTACTTTAAATGCCAGCGAAAACAATTTATGCCGTTTTGGTATCGTCCGAGTAGGAATGGGATGAAGATGAGCAAACATGCCAGAACTTGGAGAAGATTGAGCAGAGAGTCACCAACAAGCTCATCAAACACAAGGACCAGATCAGTGACAAGGATATGAAACATCTGCTGGCGGAGGCTCGTCGTCAGCAGGAAGAAATTCTTAGACAAAGAAAGATTGAGAGACTTCGACAGAATGATAAAATGAGAGAAAAGCTCATGGAAAAAAGAAAAGCCAAGGTAGGCCTTGTAAATTCACAATGGGTGACCTATGTTGCCATATACTGTATCCACACCAAAACATTTAACAGTAGTGTCCCTACAAGAAAGCAACTCCCAACTCGTAGTGAAATGGTGTCTCTGGACAACTGTGAATAGTGGCTGTTTTTGATGGGAAATAAGCGCAGACGACATTTCAAATGCCGTGAAAGAGGAAATTTATACTCTGAACTTTCTATTTTGTTACTCTTTCAAGCCAGTATTTTTCTTTGAATTTAACAACCAAACAATCACAACTACTGTAGTTGTGACAAGTAATACCTGGTTTAAAAAATGGAACAAGCTTGATCGCATATATTTTATCAAATCCCATATAAGTTGGCAGTGAACATTCCATGTAGTTTGCTGTGAGAAATGTGGTGGCAAAACTCACTTTGAATTTACATCATTTTATTCTAATTATGATTTCATGAATGATGTAATGCTACCACTAATGAATATTAACCCCTTTTCTCTTAGTTATAATTGTAGCATGCCCTGCTCTATATTATATATACTGTATATATGTGTTGGTATTTTTATGAAGCTGGAAGCTGAGCAAGAGGAGACAACCAGCGTGAGTAAGGTGAGTGAGCTTGCCGAGGTTTTACTTAGATTGTATGTAGGAATATATAAGTGAACACTTTGAGATTGCATGTAGAGATGTAGGAATATATTGGCAAAAATAAAAAAGCAATCTGGGTGGTTTAATACTTTCTTACTCTTTCTTATCCAAAGTATAATTGTTTGATATGATTTTGGCAGCTGACTGACTTAGAAAGCAAATTTTATGATGAACTAAAGACTAAGCTAGCCTCTGGTCAGCTGACGCATGAGCAGTTTAAAGCACTGATCGATGAACATCTTTCTAAGATGAGTGGAGCTGTTGGCATGCCTGCACCAGCTCCCAGAGACAGCCAGGTATGATATTGCAAGGTGTCATTAAAATTTTCTGCCATTCTTTAATTGTGTGCCTCATATGACTCAATATGCTAATGTGTATTGTTGAAGGACTGCGCTGACAAAGAAGAGCATGCTATCAAGGCTGCACAGTCCATCATCAGGAAGGGGCGGGAAAAGAATAAGGCTATTCAAGATGTCAGACAGAGAGAACGTCAAAATGCCCTGATTGAGTTAAAACAAAAAAAGAGAGATAAAAGAGGAAAAAAAATGGCTGAATCGTAAATGCTACATGTGTGAAGATGGTTGTTGTTTTTTTTTTACGTATTTTCAAAAAATTCCCCAAAAGCCTGCTTTGTAGTAATATTTATGTGCTAGTTACTTTGTATTTATCTGGTTAAATAACTCCTATTATTTTATACATCACATCACTTTTTTATAGCAATAATTTGCAGTGAAACTCCTGTATTTTTATACTTTCGATGGCCTACTGTATACACTGCATACTACCGTAAGTAATAGCCTATCACTATCTGTCATATATTTGTAGTTGCAGCCATGGATCACAGTTTGACCGCGATTATTATATTCCGTTATTTTGCAAATAAATAGAATTACAATAATATTTGTGGCAAGTCTGTTCGAGATAATCACAACAAGCACAGAATTTGGAAAAAGAATAAATCTCTATTTAACATCAGCTTTAGTGAAGTATACACCACAAACTATACAGTAAGGTAACTTATAATGTCCAAAACTTCAACAAAAGTCGACATGTAAACTATAATTTGATCAGCATACTGTGATATAATACCTAAAATTTGAGGGAAATCAAGAATAATCTAATTGAACGAGTTTCCAAGTATTGATGGGCAAAAAAACCAAAAACCTGGTTACTAGTTTGTTGCAGCATCTAAAAATAAAACACGGTATCTAAAAATTGAATAAGATGTACAGTACATTATATAAAGCAACAGAATGAGTTGAGCTTAGCATTACTTATGCTGATCCACAGCCCTTACCAAGTATTAAAAATAATAACACAGATCTTGTGATGAATTCCATCTAGCACAAAGACATGTTTTATTAAAATAGTGGTCTTGAGATATAGAAGTTGATATAGTCTCTCTAATGATACTAATATTTATGAAGTACATGACAAATAGCAAATAATCAGTTAGTACGCTCAGCTGCACTTGTAGCTGTATCACTATACTTGTCATGGAGATGCTTCTTGTAGGCTTCAGGCTTAGTCCACAATTCAGCAGCGTGTGTGTTCAATGGACTGTCATTGTTGGGCTCTAAAACAACATAACAGTGTGATTTCATAACAAATATTATAGAAATAGTCATCACTCTACCAAATTTTCACACATTTGCTTGCTAGTTATTTGAGTACGTTAAGACTAGCTTACCTCCTAGAAGACTTTGTATAGACAGAAGAAGCGATTTCACATCATAAGCAGATGACCATTTCTCTTTGAGAATGTCTAAACAAATATTGCCAAACTTGTCCACATTCGGATGGTAGCAGCTCGTAACAAACTTGACTGTTGGTGCGGTGTATGGGTAATTGCTAGAGAACTCTAGAGAGAGTTTGTATTTCAGACCTTCGTACACCTGAAGCAACCACCGATTGCAGTAAAACAGTAGACCATACTAATCTAGTGCAGAGCCGAGAAAAAAAAATTTAAGAAACTCTAAAATGCCACTGACAACCCATACATACACAATCAAGCAGCAAACGTAAAAAAAAGCATAAAAATTAGTAAATTTTATTTGTGATATTTTACTAGAAACTGAAGAGGTCTATGAGGAGACTCTCGAAGACTATAATCACTAACTGCGTCACAAGCAAAGATAATGAGAGAAACTTTTACTATTTAATTTTTTCATGCCAAGTGTTAGATAAAATATGGCTACTAAAGCTGCTAAAACTGGTCTACTAAAGAAGAACTGACATCTATGTTAAACCCAAGACATTGTGCAAAACCTGTCCCTGCTAAATTTCTATGCGCAACAGATTTTGGAGTTTTTATTTGCATTTTTAATGCCCATGAGTAACGTGATACACTAAACCAACAGGAACACAGCAAGCACCTTGATATACTAGCTAGACCTGGTTATAAAGGAATGACTTCACATAAACCATCAAGTCACCTACTGTATTTTCTGGTCCTTCAATTGTTCCAATCCATTTAAATAGATTATCTCCATCAGGAAAAGCAGATATCCCTTTACTGCCAGCCATCATCAGTGACATGAGCTCTCGCTGTAACCTAGTGCAGGAAGAAGACCAATGAAACGATAAAATAAGCACAACGTCATTAGTATGCTCTCATCTCTATACATTCTCTACTCTTCGAAACTGAGTCATAACTTATGGCCCTGCCAAACGAGTCGGAATATCACCCGTACTTGTCAATCCGTCACGCAGGATGGTACTTTCAGTTCAGGATGAAGCAGAATGGACATGACTGATTTTTTATCCTGTCCATCGTGCTGTGATTGGGTTATTATTCCACAGCAATTCCATTTGACAAGATTGCATTGATTTTTTGCGTGTTTACAAAGATCATATATATTTGTAATATAGTAGTACATATTATACCGATTATATGATCGTTGGTGTTTATCTGAAACTAACTAATTGTTAAAATAATTATCGATGGTGGAGAAAAAAAATTATAAATACATAATTGAAAGGCATAAAAGTTATAAATGACAGGGGGGGGGGCAATGATAATGAATCATAAACATAATAATTATAATTTATTAATTACTTGACCAATAATGAAGGAATTAGCAATAAAAAGGTTTTAATAAAAATTAATGCTATAAAAATAATCAGAAACAGGAAACCACGTGGAATGCACAAAATGTTAATCCTGCTCTTAATTGCTCAATGCTATCAATTGCCACTCTGGCTCTGGGTACAGAAGACAAGCTCGTGTGGCAAGGGCTTTACTATAATAAGCAAACTGGAAGACATTACCTAAATTAAAACTAAAATACCGAAGTGGGAAAGTGTGACAAAGAAATACAACTAAAATGAAAATCTATTTATCAAAGTTTAACTCCTAATTGAATATTTTGTTTTTGATAATAAGGCTAATAGAAGCCAAAAAACACTCTTTTGTTATAAGTTTTGGGCTGCATGACATGTTTTAAGGCTTTTCATCAACTATGATATTTTATCTCATTCAAGTCCTGTTTACCTACCAGACCATTTGTACAATTTGTATATTTTATTGATGATTACTTTGGCTTATAGAATTTGTCTGCTGATTGAGCACACTAGCCAAACAACCCAGAGTAGAAAAATTTCTTGTTGAAACTGTTCTCGTTTTCTTCAGCTCCGCTTCTTTCACCCATCCTGACAAATTAACCTTAATCTATCGAATTTAGCTAATCTCAGTAGCTGCCTTTTACTTAAATTGTTATAAACCGCCAGCATCACCAATCTTATAGTCCTTTCAATACAGATATTTGGATTTTTAATGCGATGTACTAGTGCATAGTTGAGAAAGCTCATACTGCTTATTACAGCATCTAAACATGATCCTAATCCGATTAATACTGGCTTATTTATTAAAACATCAGGTGGTAACTTTATAACCACTTTTTACCTACTACATTTTTGCACCAGTGAGATAATTTTCGCAAATAAAAAACTGGATTATGTGCATAGCAAGGTGGTTGCTTACCATGATCTTGGTGCAGAACACTTTGCTGAAAGCAATCAGCCCAAAATAATGTCATTTCTGCAAAAGCGCTAAACCCGATAATCGAATAAGACGGAGATGTAGTCGCTCTAATGTAAGCACGGCTTCACATGAGTCAGTATAGCCTAAGGTCTGGAACGGGTGTATGGTACCACAGATGGTGACTACCACCCTACCAATAATTCATGCACATTGATTGCCATGGCGTGATCTGATCGAATTCTAACAGACAGACATGTGGGACTAGAAGACTAAGACACAGACCAGTATGACGAGATGACAAGCCGTGAGCATGGATAGAGATCCATCAGGGCGAATGTTTGGTGCACTCACTGACATCTTGTAAAGGATGAGCGAGAACACCAATAGAGAACATTTCAAAGCACCGGAATTTGACGGAAAAGGTGATGTTTAATACTTTGTGCGACGGATCCAAGAGATGTGTGAAGCAAACCAGTGACAGCCAGTAGCAGCAATCACGGACTCCCTCAAAGACAGCTTCACGTCGAGCCGCCTCAAGTATGTCATGCACTCCCTCAGAGAGCATACAATGACCATTGAAATGATGGTAGAAGCAGCCTATGAAGATTCTCCATAACTCGAAGAAAAGGATGTGAGCTAGAGTTTCCAGAATTTTCTGGGGAACGTACACCTTCAATGACACTTACTGGCCATACAGCCACGCTCAGTTGAAGATGTAGTTTAAGCTGGAAACGCGTTCTTCCAGATACAGACAGCCTACGCCGGAGGTCGGACCAGTGGGGTCTGACACTGAAGGTGAGTGTCGACAGGTGAAGTTGCTGCACTAAAATCAGCCCCTCGCTAGTGGAACTAGTAGCCAATTGCTAGCAGGATACCCAGATGATAGGGATACCAAGGGCCAGGTCGTATCCGTACAGAGTGCAGACAAAACCCCTGGAGCAACAACCAGAGCAACGATTTCGTCTCGCAGCTGCAGGGCAACCTACTGGCTGCAGACAGGTTCATGGAGACCACAGTGAGTGAGACAGGTCAAGGACGGCCCAGCAGGAGTGGCAGAAGGCCAAAAAGCCTGCCTACCTAGAATCACCACCGCAATCTGTGCTTTTTCACACCCATTCTCCCGCTTCGAAGTTCCAACAGAAGAAAAGTTTTCAAATCATTTCAACGCAATAATACAATAAATTAATAAGTTTAACAGCAACAAGAAACAATTGAACAACATTACCTCATGTAGCTCAGTTGAGGAGGAACCTTCTAACAATTTGTAAAAACAAATAAATAAGGAAGCCTTTAATTTGGGGGGACTGGTTTTAGGCCAATTTCGTCTAGTATAACAGCATGTCGCTATTTAGGATTGATTATTTGTTTTGTGACCTGTCATGTTATAGATTGTTCATGGCATGAAGCTGTTTAAGTATAATCATTTTGTAGCTGCTACTGAGTTTGGCTCTACCTTGGTTTCTGCTCTTGTGGTCATTGGTATGCATTCCCTGCCTTTGGTGGTTTGATCATATGCCTCAGAAAGAGCTAGCGCTGTGTCAAGTCGAGGCAACAACGAGTCAAGTCGAGTATCACATATGCGAGCCTGCTTCGAGCCAAGTCTCCCTAGTCATTTTCACAACAACCCAGCCACAAAACTTTGGAGTTGTACACCCCTATACCTATTGATAAATTTTTATACCAAATAATAGGTGATTAGCTAATGTAGGCTAAAAATCCTACACAGAATAACATTGTTGTTGAAGGTCTGACATACTCCCACTTTGTATCAAACTTTTTTCTACTGGAGTTACTGCTACGATTTTTAGCAGCAGTACTCTTATTTGCAGGTACTGCATTTTTAGGGTGAAATGTATTTCAAACCATTCGGGTCCCTGATGTTTATCCTGAGCATAAAAACTTTAGCGTCATTTATCATTTATTTAGAACTAAAGAAGAACTTCAATGACGATTAGCAAAACAATTGCAGTAGTGTTAAATACTTGTACTCATGTTGCAAAAAGTTATAGTATTGTAATTATTAAGGAACTTATTAATTGTAATAATAATAACAATTAAAGCTTAGTAGTATTAATTGATTATTATTGTTATTATTACTATCATAATCTAGTTATTAATCATTACTATTTATTGCCATTATTATTACTATATTACAATAAAATTAAAATTAACTCAGCTTTCCATTTCCATTATTATAATGATTAGTTCATTTATTTATTGTAAAAGCATTATTCTACATGATCATTATTATGATGATAATAGTTATCAAGAATAAGTAATATCATATTACAAAAGACGAAGGGGTGTCCGTCCGTACATCACGGGCGTCGACCACTTCCTGTAGGAGACAGGCGTGTCACACTTCTGGTAGGAAACGGGGTCAAAAGGTCGAACGGCCGGTATATATGATACAATGCTGACGGTACGCATCTAGACCCCAGGTGGTCCCAGGGCTCCGGCAGCAGGTCCCCTGGCATCGCTGCCGGGGCGGGGCCGTACCCACAGGTCCTTGGCCCCCCATCCCGGGTGGATACTCGACCCGCCCTGCTCCAACCGGCGGGTGTTGGAACTCGAGCTATGTCAGCGGGGCCGCAGCCTCAGGTCCTCAAATTCCAAACTGAGTCGGGGTGGGTGCCTGAACCACCCGACGGGTGTCAGAACTCGGGCTACAATTCATTGGGATTGCCTCCCGGACCTGTCTCCTCAATACAAGAGAGTATGACTCCTGATGGAATTCCCAAACATGACTTCACCAACAAAGGTCATGCACATGGTGCATCCATATTGAGAATAACCATATTACAAACAAATCAAGCAAATATTGTAATGAGACTTGCGTCGAAAACCAAGCCTGAAGGGCTTGTTATAACAATATATATAATTATTAGGTATATAATATGTGTATTATTATTTGTTTACTCTTAATGCATATGCTACTATTATTATTATTATTATTATTATACATATATCAAATTGCTTGCTCTTAATATATAATATCATCATTTATGATCCAGTAGAATAATAACTATTTTATAATAACATTTTTTACGATTTATATGTATTGCTTATTGCTATAATAATTATTTAGGAACATAATGTTATTATCATATAAGTAACATGTGTACCAAAATAATAATAATCACAGGTAAAACTATATTAAAATAATGGAGTTGTTTACATTATGACATTGCATGATGGTTCTTCTAAATAAAAATTGTTTTAGTTTGAGCTTTGAGATCTTGCTTTGAGTTGCTTGCTACCTTCAATGTATTTGGGTATTCTCTTCTTTATTATTTTTTTTTAATAACAGAATGATCAGTCACAATTCCACAACCATATAATATTGCATTGACAAGACGTTGAAGCGCAAATCGACTTGTTTTGGACTCGGCTCACTTTTTTGATGGCTCTGCTTGGCTTGTTGTCAAGTTTTGTGGCTTGACACTGCACTAGAAAGAGCATGGTGTAGTTCTTAATCTTGCAGAATTCTTGCTAGCAGGTACAAGCGGTGATTCTTCTCCTTTTTCCTAATTAACTCATCTGAAGCTGGTTTCTTACTTTTGTTACATTTTTAAAACCATCTTTCATGTTGCTTATAAAACGTTTGGCTTTATTTCTTGTGGCTAGGTCCGAGACCACATCTGCATACTATAAAATGGTTCTGCATAGACCAGGGTACATCAGCAGCTTTGCCACTTCTGGGATACAGTACATTAAGTGTTTAGTCTCGCCTAGCATTTTCTTGCTTTAAGTATAGTTCGCATTCAAGTGCCGGTCAAACTTAGGATAAGATTGTATCGTTAACCCAAGATACTTCGCGTTGTCTGTCCAAGCAATGCACGCATCAGCGAGTTGCTTGTAAAAGATTTAGAAGTTTCACCTCCAAAGATTATTGCTAGGCACTTCTTTTCGTTAAATGGCGTTTTCCATTAGCTCGACCATTTGTGTGCTGAATCAAGCTTATTCTAGTGTCTTCTGAGCCATACAAAAATTGGTACAGTGACGTATCGCCGGCATAAATGCTCATATCGTAAAAAGATAAACATTCATTGAGGTAAGTCATTATTATCAATAATTTATATATATAGATTATTATTATAACAAAAAACAATCATTATTATCATCATCATATTCATGATGATTGTTACTATTAATTATTATTATTATAAATATTTATTAATATTGTAATGGAATTGCGTGGGAGATTGTGTGTAGCCAGATGAGCTAAGAAATTGTTTTACCTTATTGAAGCAGATATTCTCCTGGATTCCTAGCAACCCGAAGAGCCTTCGTTCCTACAGGCCGAGGAGACGTAACATCCAAGAACAATTTAAAGAGACCGAGCTAGGACTGCTCCGGTTGCCATCTTGTTCCAATTAATTATTATTATTATTGTTGTTGCGTAGTTCGTAATGCGCCCGTTCATGTTATATGTATATATATATAGATATGTCTATGCTTGGCGCTATTGTGCTTAACTTGTAGTGCCCCATTTTGTCTGCCAATCACATTGTGTTATTTTTACCCAATCACATGTGTAATTTTCAACTGCTTTATTTGCATATTGTAGTGTTTGGAGTTGTGTTCTTATGTTTTATTTAGAAGCCATGCATAAGCAGACATGCATGAGTGAACATGCATACGTGACTTGCTGGGTAATAGTTAGCAGAAGAGTCAGTTGGGCTTATGCTTTTACAGAGTGCACTCTGATAATCATTGTAATATTTTTACTGTTTTGAGTTTTGTAGTTATATTATTTTATTTCACTGGAATGTTTGTTAACTATATTCAAATACATGTTTATATATATCTGAGAGAATACAACAACTGGACGACGAGGATTTTACAGGATTATTTTTGCTGTTGCCTGAGATTGTAAACTACTGACTCATTGAATATGTCCACTACTAGTGGAGATACAGCTACTACACAAGCTGCTGTGACAAATACCCAGGCTGGTGGAATGATGCAGGTGGTTGCGCATCCTCCTCCACCATTTTTACAGAACCCTGGTGAGCCAAATATTTCTTATGAAACTTGGATTAAAATGTATGATAACTTTGAACTGCTTGGAGGATTTGCGCAGCTGGATGATACAATACGTAGGGCTCACTTTATCGCATGTCTTGGCAATGAAGGCCAGAGAACATTCTTTAACCTGGATGTAGCTGATGAGAGTGTTCAGGCGGCGAAGAATGCTGTGAAGGCCCATTATGTTGCTGCAAGCTGTGAGGAGGCTGAGCGGTACAGGTTTAAAGCAGGTGCTAAGCCATGTGTGCAGAAGTACCGTGCTCCGCCTTATGCAGTGAGGGATAAGGTTCGAAGTGAGCTACGGCATTTGGTTGATGAAGGTGTAATTGAGCCGATTGATTCTTCGGAATGGGTTTCGCCTTTAGTCATAGTTGGGAAGAAGGCATCAGGTGATATTCGTATTTGCACGGATTTGTCTAGACTGAATCAGAATATAGTAGTAGATTGTCATCCTCTCCCTCACATGGAGGAATTGGTTCACTCGATGAATGAGGCCAAAGTGTTTTCTACACTGGATCTTAAGTCTGCTTATAATCAGATACCACTAACAGAGGATAGTAAGGATTTGACAGCTTTCATCAGTTCAGAGGGACTATTTAGGTGGTGTAGAATTCCATTTGGCTTAGCTAGTGCCCCAAGTTATTTCTCAAAGTTGATGTCTAAAGTGTTGGATAGTTGCCGTGATATCTGTGTATGGTATCTTGATGATATATGTGTCTTTGGTAAGGACCAGAAGACACATGATGATAACCTAAAGCGTGTTATTCAGAAACTAGATGAAACCGGTTTGAAATTAAACTATGCGAAGTGTAGGCTTCGACAACCTAGTGTAGAATTTCTGGGGTGTAGAGTTAGTAGTGAGGGTATTGCTCCCCTTGAGGATAAGATTAGTGCTGTTATGTCTATGACTATACATACTAAAGATGAATTACAGAAATTCCTTGGAATGATTCAGTACTACGCTAGATTTATTCCAAATCTTTCTGCCATGACTGTTAACTTGAGAAAGATGGTTCAGCATCAGGATAAGAATCTATTGTGGTCACAGGAGGCAATGAATGATGTTAATGCAATAAAGCAAGCTTTTGCATGCAGTGGTTTGCTGGTTTCATTTGATAGCAGTTTGGAGACTATCGTGACTACTGATGCTAGTGGTATAGGTTTGGGCGCGGTTCTTAGTCAGATTCAGAAAGATGGCAGTGAACGGGTGGTGTCATTTGCTTTAAAGTCATTGTCCGAGAGTGAAGCAAAGTATTGTGCTCTTGAATTGGAAGCGTTAGCTTGTGTTTGGGCTGTTGAGCGTTGGCACACTTACTTATGGGGCAGAAGATTTTTGCTTCGAACGGATCACAACCCACTTACATCTCTTTATGGAGCTGCTCTCACAAGACGTGCTGGACATTGAGTAGCAAGATGGCGCTCTAGGCTAAAGGTTTATAATTTTGAGGTGAAATATGTCAAAGGTAGTGACAATGTGCCTGCTGATACTATGACTAGAATTCCTGTAGCTGATAATATTCCAGTGCATGATAATGAAGAGGAAGTCGTTGCGCTTGTGGCCTCAGCCATTGACTTGGGACAGTTCACTAAAGCATGCAAGTCTGACAAAATTGTTCTCGAGCTCCATCGAGCTGTCAGTTCAAACTGGAAGCACAAGTCAGATTGTTTAGATAAGTTTTATTACAATTTTAAGGATGAGTTTGCTTTGCAGGGTGATTTAGTACTTTGTGATGGTCGGATAGTTGTGCCAGAATCCATGCAATCTCAAGTTATCAGTAATGGGCATGAAGGTCACCAAGGTATTGCTAAGTGTAAAAGATATATACGGTCAATGTATTGGTGGAAGGCAATGGATAAGCACATTGAGCAAGCTGTCCGTGATTGTTCTACATGTAAAATGAATGATAAATCGTGTATTACCCGTGATGCTCCGTTAACCCCTGTCAAACTTCCTGAGAAGGTGTGGGAAAAGGTTGGGTTGGATTGTGTTGGTCCTTTTGTCTTAGCTCCTCGGGACCAGAGATATGCGGTGACTTTGGTAGATTATCGCAGCAAGTGGCCGGAAGTAGCTTTTATGAGTAGTATTACTTCGAAAAACATTATAGGCTTCCTTGAGAAGGTGTTCTCCCATGAGGGTTATCCTGAGGCCTTGGTGAGTGATAATGCTATGAACTTCACATCCAGTGAGTTTGAAGACTATCTTAAGACATGTGGTATCAACCATTATAGAAGTTCTACTTATTACCCTCGATGCAATGGTGAGGTCGAGCGTTTCAATCGGACCTTGAAGCAAACTAATGAGGATGCTGTTAACGAAGGGAGGGATTGGAAGAAATCTGTCACAAACTTTCTTCAGGTGTATCGGTCCTCTCCAAACTCCACTACAGGTGATGCACCGAGCACCTTATTACATGGACGCGTGATGCGTACTAAGCTCATGTTAGATAGATCTTTAGTACCTGTTGAGGATACATCAGGTGTTGATGATCGTGTTGACTTGTACCAGGCTAAACAGAAGGATTATGCGGATTCTAGACGGGTGGCTGTAGATGTTGGTCTTCAGGTTGGTGACTTGGTTAGAGTAAGACAATTTGGTTCTCGTAATAAAGGTCAATCTCAGTTCTCGGCTCCTGTTGCTATTGAGGGTCAGGTTGCTCGTAACACATTCAGACTTAGCAATGGTGAAATAGTAAATCAGTCTCGTGTGGCCCCGGCTAAGGAGCAGCCAGTGCGTCAGAGTAGTCGTGCACATAACAAGCCAACTTATCTTAAGATTATGTCACTTAGCTTTTTTAAAGATGGAAGAGATGTAGTGTTTGGAGTTGTGTTCTTATGTTTTATTTAGAAGCCATGCATAAGCAGACATGCATGAGTGAACATGCATACGTGACTTGCTGGGTAATAGTTAGCAGAAGAGTCAGTTTGGCTTACGCTTTTACAGAGTGCACTCTGATAATCATTGTAATGTTTTTACTGTTTTGAGTTTTGTAGTTGTATTATTTTATTTCACTGGAATGTTTGTTAACTACATTCAAATACATGTTTATATATATCTGAGAGAATACAACACATATTATCTTGAGAAGTATTAGGGCAGATCGCCCAGCAGACAGAGTTCTTGTAGTAGTTGTGTTGATACACTGGAAGCATTAGGGTGACGTTGTGCATCCTCGTAGTCTTGACTGGAAGTATTTGTGGGTTCTAATATTGTCGACTATTTACACTTCGAAACAGCTCTCGTTGTAAGTTTTGTATCTTTATGTTTGAATACATTGTTGCAGATAACTACAACTCTTCTTAAGGTGTGGCTACACTGCACCGATGTTTTGATACCAATGTGCCTATGCGATGGTTCGTGGCTATGTGCAGGTGGCTACATGGGCCGAAGTAGCTTGGCGATGTGCTCGAGCACATCGGTGAGCTGCGACTGAACTAGCCAATCATACGGCACAAAGTGCAGGTTTTTTCCTGTTTCATTTCCGACAACGAAATATTTGTTTCCCTGATATAATAACAATCATCACAATAATAACAATAATTGAAGAACAATTTCACTGTGATGTATGGCTGTTTTTGTTCACCATGAAAACATTGCTTTCAATATTTTTTTGGTTCTGTTGATTATTAAATCTTCCAGATATTGTGATGTTCATTATTTATAATAAATGATGTAATAATGAATTTTATTTTACTGTTGTTGTACTTGTTATTATTTTAATTATTATTATATTTATACTCAATAATGTTGAAATTATCAATTGCCACTGTTCTATGAGCCATGTGAAATTAATTCACTGTTCAAACTTTATTATAACATAATAATTCCTTCGGAGTTTGCAGTGGATGCTCGTTGTTGACAAAAATTCTAACGGAAATGCGTTGTAAATGGTTAAACTTGATGAGCTTGGGAAAATATTTTGTTTCAACCAATCAGAGAACGCTGATGTTTCTTCGGCATCGGGCTTAGACCAACATGTTGGTTATGCTCACGAACAGGTCCTACGATGTGCCGAAGTGGACACGCCCATCGGGAACGCCCATCGCAAGGCCTTACGATGCAAAACATCGGCCTGTGTAGCCACTCCTTTATACTGTCGTGAACTTGCTAAGTAGAATTACTTGTTGATAATTACATTCTTAGAGACTACGTTACACTCTTTGAAATTGTCACAAGTCTGTCTAACACGATTGCTATAAACTATACACGTGCTTGCTAAATAATTGAGAAGTAAAGTGAAACCGGATCTGTGTGCTGAGAAACAGATCTCTGTATCAAGAGAAACAGGAAGTCTCCAGATCGAGACAGTTAGGTTGATTAAGTACCGTATACAGTGACGTTATACTACTGGTTAGTAGTCCTGTATAACGGGTTGTGTGCCTTGACACTAGTAGGCTACGATACCAACACAGCTTTAGTGCTCATTAGTACAGACAGCTATTCTCAAACAGTGGTCCGGTAAAGGTGCTGTGTCATTACACGGGCAAATCCTTTACAATATATTGTAGTAGTAGTAGTAGTTGTTGTTGTTCATTAATAAATTGTTATTATTATTGTACAGGAAAATGGCAAAACATTATCATTATAGCAAGTACCAATTTGTTTGTGTGCTGCTAAGGACATACTCATGTACCCTCTAATTATTATTGTATCTTAATCACTGCTATCGCTTTGAGGCTAGTATGGCAAACAAAGAACATGTTACACAACCACTTACATAAATATAAGCTGCAAGCCCTCACTTAGGCAGTGTTATCACAGAGGCGCAGCTGGTTTTATCACTGAATAAAATCAACAACACTCACTCAAGTTCTTACTTGATTTCTCACACCTTTACAGACGATACCAATCGCTCTACTACTCCGGAGAACAACAGCTATACGACCATTCGGTCGAAACAGCCTTGCGTTGTCCCGACGAGTAGCAGCCGAAAGAAAGACTTGCCGGACAGCTTTGCCATCCTGGCCTGGGGATTTTTGCTAGCATGTTCTTCCAACGGCCCACTATCATTTATACTATAATATACTTTTATTATAGTATAAATGATACCCATCAGCCGGACAATGCTGATGGTTAGGCAGTGACACGACTAAGCTTTCAGCAAGCCTGTCTGACAATACAGATGGCTCTTGCCTTACTTGCCGATGAGGTAGTGTAGGTGGCTATCAAGGGTGACTAGTAACTATCACCACAAAATCCTGCACATTATTATTATGACTACTACTAACTATGATTATCAACAACATCATCATGGACGATAATTATTATTATAAATCTATCAATTGACGAGTTATTGTTCATAACCAACCGATAATTATAATAATAATCCCACAGGCCTACTGCAGAAAATTTGGTGGATTTTGGACCATTTTTTGGAATTTTATGTTGTGTTTTGTTGTTGGTGGTTACAACAAGACACATTATTATGGAATTCCGAAAAATGGTCGACTTTAAAAAGGCCTTTGACAAGGTCCCACATGCCTTACTTATGAAAAAGCTGAAGGAAGTTTCGGATATCCATCCCCAGCTGGTGAATTGGATACAAGACTTCCTCACCAATAGGAGACAGAGAGTTGTCATCAGAGGGCATATCTCATCGGAATTGGCTGTAACCTCAGGAGTCCCCCAGGGGTCAGTCCTTGGCCCCACATTATTCTTGATCTATATCAACGATCTGCCGACGATGGTGAACTGTAGTATTGGTCTATACGCTGATGACACACTGCTCTACCAACAAGTTACCACTGATGAAGACGCAGCTAGATTTCAAAACAATATAGACGCTGTACGCAGATGGTCTGTCGAATGGAAAATGCAGTTCAATGAAACCAAATGCCACATGATAGCCTTTGGTAACCAGGAATTCAAGCCACAGTACAAGCTGGGCAACACAAGTATGATATGGGCCAGCTCCACAAAGTATCTGGGAGTGATTATGCAGTCTGACCTTAAATTTGATCAGCACATCAAGCTCAAAAGAGATAAAGCCATGAGAACTCTCGGCTCCATCAAACACATTCTACATGCTGCGCCAAAGAAAAGCCGCCTGCTGGCATACACCAGTCTGTGTCGCCCAATACTAGAATATGCCGATTCTGTCTGGGACCCAACACTTGTCAAAGACATAGAGTCCATAGAGATGGTCCAGCATCGGGCTGTGAGATTCATCAGCAACCTTAAAGGCAGAGAGAGTATCAGTGAAACAAGCTCTGAGCTCGGCCTTCAAACATTGCAACAGAGGAGAAGACACCACAGACTAGCCCTTCTGATAAAGATTCTCCGAGATGAAGACAAACACAAGACCCTAGCTCTGGCTTAGGATGAAATCTCAGATGATAAACAAAATATGTCTATGACAACTAGATCTGCTACCAGAGGAGAGCTTAACTCCGTCTATGCAACATCACAAGTCTACCATGGCAGTTTCCTACTGAGGACCATCAGAGACACCAGAGGAATCAAGAGTTAAGGACAAAGGCAGCATAAAACTGAAAGTAAAGCAACTACTGACCAACATTAAACCGCAAACTGCTGTAACCCCTGTAAACTTTTAGCACACTGTTAAATCAAATGAGGCACTCCTTTAACTCTTAGGTTCCTGAGTGTTCTATGTCGTCAAAGGTATTCAAAGGTAAAGGTAAAATCCACCACATAATAATAAATAATAATAATATTTAATTTTGATTTTCTGCAGTAGGCCTGTGAATAGTCCTAATAATATTTGTAGGTTCAACAAAAAAAGAGCTTCATCTTTTTTTGCTGAAATTATTATTTATAAAAAACCAACAAAACAAGTTGTTCAACTGACGGATTATTATATTATTATTCATATATATTATTATTACTAACCAAAGGCAAAAAATAAAATAAAACCTCTGTGGTGAACTCTTTCTTTAACTTGCCTTTTGCTGACAGAATGGGTTTCGCATTGTGAGGCCTTAGTTTGTTGAGACATTTTGGACTAGTAGATGATAGTATCAATTTTCTGTCACAATGAATACTGGTAGTATTATTATGTATGAGTGAGAGAACTTCTGTAACTATTTATACACCACTACTATTAATTATTGAACTCTTTGTTTAAATTTCTCCGTGGAATGATTTTAGACCATTCATGTTGCTGGTATATGTTGATTGGACAAAAGCTTCCAATCAACCATCTGATTAGTCAATGAGCTGAAGGGTCTTCTCTCCCAAAACCACATAAAGTAGCCAGTTGTTTCTTTTGGCGAAACTAACCACTCGAGCAGATTTTCCGGTTTATAATTGCATTGCTCGTTGTTGAAAAATTAAGATTTGGTGTTGTTGTAGTGAAAATAATTGTAAAAGTGATCGTCGTAGTCATATATATATATGTGAGAAATTATATGGTACTTATTTGCTACTTGTCGAGTAATTACCAACTTCTTTCCAAACAAAGGTAGTGATATATTATAATTATTTTATGGCACTTCCGTTAGTTCGAAGTAGTATTATTAATTAATATTATTATTATAATAATAATTTTAAAATTTTTTATTAAATTATTATTTTATAATTATCTGCAGGATCCCGCGTAGTGCACCACTATATCTCAACTAGCCCACAGTGAACCATTTATGATTGGTGACAAACTGGCATTGATTGATTGTAGTAAAAAAATTACAATAATATAATAATAATAATAATAGGAAATAAACCCGCTCTGCGAAGAGGGGAGACAACTTCTTACAGTAGAAGAGGGTAGACAACTCCTCTGTAGCTGTACTATCCCAACCTCAATACTAGTGGCTACGCTTGTCCAGCTACCAACTAGTGGTGCACCACCATAGACACGGCTTCGCTTATGCAGCTGCCTATGTCTAGCTTCAGTTCCTAGCGGCTGAGCTTGTTCAGCTACCTACCAGGACTGGCCACGCAATAGACATGGCTGAGCTTGTTCAGCTACCTACTCGGGCTTGCCACGCAATAGACACGGCTGAGCTTGTTCAGCTACCAATGTGTAGCCTCAGTGCCTAGCGGTTGAGCATGTTCAGCTACCTACTAGGTCTTGCCACGCAATAGACACGGCTGAGCTTGTTCAGCTACCAATGTCTAGTCTCAGTTCCTAGCGGCTGAGCTTATTCAGCTACCTACTAGGTCTGATGCCGTCAATTCCACAAAGTTTCAATCGTGTAGTAAATATGTAAAGCAACTGCTCCACATATGTTACTCAGCGCACCACCTTCACACTATACACTATCACCAGTGTAAACTATCCAGCGCAGTACAAAATCAAATTAAATAATACTAATTAAATAATTAAAATCAACTACAGTAATAATTAAGTCATTAGCTATAAAGACGCCATTGAGCAACTAACAACCACTCAATGATAATCACAGTCTATTTCTGGTAATGCGATCATCATTGTTGCGGTCGATCGATCAAGCATGTAGAGAGTGAGTTAGTATAAATCACAAGTCGAGCTCCGGTTATTAACGGATTTATTCAAAGAAAACTGCGAGCTTTTATGCTCAAAAAACAGTCGTCTTACTGACGACAAAAATAATATGTCAACAAAAACAACCGCCATGAAATGCGACCATCTGATTGGCCACTGACTGAACAGCAAAAATTTCATGACCAGAACAAAATATTCAATCAACCATTTTAACCACTATATAGTGGGAAAAATATAACACATATGTCAAGTTGTCAGGCATAAAAATATGTACAATCCAATATAATTAATTAATATTTCACATGACAACAACATATTTTTGTATAAATAAAAACAATAACAAATTTCATCTCAGAGAAATTTAGCACAAATATCATTTGATTGCTGACTATGGCTTGTCTCTGTCAGTTAATACATCAATACCTGGTGGAAAGTTTCGCTCGCACTCAGTTGAGCAATTATTTATGTTTAAACAATATCCAGGGGTCTCATGATTGGTAACTGAAGTTGTTGAGCGCCGTATTACTTTCCTCGCGATAGCCAGCCATTGTTCACATTCCTTTGTTAGATAAATTAGGTCACAGCACGCAGCGTTGATTGGTTGATGGTGATTTCTCAATGCAACTGACTGGGCTGCTAACGTAGTAGTTGTCTTCTCCATGGTAGGGAAGCCGATATTTCAGCTCTTCATATAGATCGTAGGCGGGTGCTTGTACCTCACCGCCTCTCAACTCTACTCTTAGTTGTTTCCTCTTCTGAACTTCTGACTAGATTCACTTCAAATACTTACAGCCCCAGTTAGTTTGTCATCAACAATCATTCGTACATCATCACACGTCCATGCTGCTCATCGTGAGCCAGCGACCTGTGATTCTCCTCACAAGAGCCTACATCCAGGACGGAGATCGTTCCACAGTTTAGCAGTGCTGATCATAAATTTGTTTTGGTGAAACTTTATCTTACAATGTTGTTGCTGTCGCCTGGAACGGTCGATTGTGGAGAGATGTAGTCGCTGATAGTATTTAATTGCAACTTCATCGAAGTGCATTCCTCGGAATGTGGTGCAATTGTTGTTCCTCTTTTTTTTTAAAAATTTTCCAGACTTCGATAACCAGATAATTTAGCAACAACAAACTGCTGGTGACTACTACTACCACTACCACTACTTCTACTACTGTAACATAGCTACTAGTAGTTGTGATATTATAATAATAACCAACTAATTAAACATCAAGAAGGCTGGAAAAAATCGATCAAAGCGAAACCTCATGTATCCTACCGTTAAAACTCCCTACCTCTAAATGAAACTCTCTACTAAAAGTGCATTTTAAAGTTTTAAATATCTCATAAACTAAAGCAATATTGGAGTTGAAAAAAATTATTTTTAAATCAAATAATATTAACAGCTCAAAATTATGAAATGGGATTAGGAAAACTGCAATGCAGAAATACAACTATGAACGAAGCTCCAAATAATAATGAGAAAAAACTAGTTGGGTATATGAAACAACAATATTGTGCGCATGATAAATAGGTTGGTATAATTCATTAGCCTATGATAACAAAATATAGTGGTTGCAGGAAATATATAATTTGAAATGCTGTATTATGTAATTTATTTAGGCTGTAAATGCTTCTTTTTTTATCAAATACTAAAATTTATTTTTTGAAAGCTATAAACAGTCAAACATGGATTGAACATGGCTTTTTTCCAAAAAAAATCTGAGATCTTGAAAATTTCATAATTTTTTGGCATCACAAAATTGAATGATTTTTATCAGCCAACCCTGAAAAAAATACTAATAAATTATTACTGGATAATAAATAAATAACAGTAATAACTTATAATTATTATAATAAATGAAAGTTTTGCTTTTAGTAGCTAGCTAACAAGTGCTGATGGTACTTCTACTATTGGTTTTGGTTTGTTTGGTGATGTCAAAATAAATTTAAACTGCTACTAACCTAAATTCACATGTTGTTTTTGACGCAGTTGCTACATAATAATACATACTACATGATTTCTTAACTAATGGTATAGTTGTATTAATGTTATTATTTTACAATGACAACTATGGGGCAGTGCTGTGATCAAGTCACAAAACTGTAAGCCACAAGTGCCTGAAAATATTTAACAAAAAGTCAAAAGTCAAGCACTTTCATTGTGAAGCAATTAAAGTTACAAGTTTGTCAAGTGGAAACAAGCATATGAATTGAATCACTTGACTTGCTGACACGTCAATTTATGTTAATTACATCTTCCATTCAATTTAATAACCAAGTCAAAATTGACTTAGCTGAAGCTTCACATAAGCCAATGCTTTGGAAAGCGGTAAAGGACGATTCTCATCGACATAATAAAACAGAACAATAGTATAAAAAATAACAATAGTATAAAATTAGAGTGTAAAAATGTACAAATAAGGAAATTAGAAACAATAATTATTATCAATCAGAAATTGCAAAATGTTAATCAGAAAGCAACTAAATCAGAAGTCACTTTATTGAACTGTCAATTCAAGTCTCAAATATTTTAGTTGAAGCTGTAAGCAAGTCATTATTTAAAAAGTCTAATCTTGAGTTTGCCTTGAAACTTGATCTATAATTCAAGTTACCAGCGCTGCTATAGTGATAGATAATAATAAATTTATTATTATGATGATGACTATCATAAATGATGAAAAAAAACAAATTATTGTTATTTATTAATGATTTGATTAAGGAAAGGAACCCCTAAAATTAAATTCCTCCTGTTGTTTGTAGTATATATAACCATCATCATGATCTTCTTGAGCTATCGTTATTATTATATCAATCATAATCGTTTATTCATTATTCATTTCATATCTTCTAATTTTTTGTGAAAATTACTGATGCAAAAATAGCAGTGTGTTAAATAATGATAATAATTACCTATCCAATTATTTTAGTGATTTAACTTTCACTGCAACTAACTGGCAAGAATTATTTTGGCAAAGCTGTGCATTCTGGTTCTTTGCTTTTACTTTATTATTGCAAATGATTTGCTAATAAAACCTTTTAACCTTTTATTAGCTAATTATGTTAAAAATATATACAAAAGATATAAATCATCTTTGTATACTTTTATTGATACTATTATTATTATTATCAAAGTCAGTAGAAATAAGTGCCCACAAACCTGGATGAATGTAGACATCTCTCAGAATGACCAAAGCGATGTTGCGAAAGTTAATAAAATTAGGCATAATCACACACGAAGTTGAAAATTATCCATTATTAACATGCACGACAGCAAGCTGTGTTGCAATACTGCAACAATGATCATTTGTGGTTCATTGCACAATTATTTATGGTGTAATACAACTGAATTTGATGAAAGTTGGCAGCTGATGATCATTTGTTATAGTAATAAAGAAATAATTAAGAGTAACATTTGAGCAAAAGACTTGACAAGTTTTTATAGATATGAAATTTATTTATTATTATTATTATCCTTCTCATTCATTGAATGACAACCAGTGTGATACGAAAATTTGTCATTACGCAGCTTTCCTTGCCAGCAACCAACTTTGTTATAATTTAATTGTTTATCCATTCTGATACATTACATAAAACAAATAAATAAAGAACAGCCAGCAATGCTGATCGGTTGAATTGCAGTAAACACCAACTTTGCGCAACTGTTTCTGTGGGTGTGGTTTAACCACCTCGTACCATAGTTAATGAAATTTTTAGTTATGGAAATGTATGCTGTTGTCACTAATGGGTGTAGACACTTCCTTTAACTAATGTCAAAATGGCATTTCATACTTCATCAATATTGAAAGCCAACACCTCTTGAAATATTAAAAATTCAAAGTATGCTTCTTTACTGCATAATAGGCATTTGTTCCAGATATGTCACCACTTGTTCTATTCTTGCTAAATTTTGGTGTGATTGCAGTAAACTCTGTCTCCTTCATTTCTCGATATATTACATATATGTCATATACATACTATTGTTGTAGATTCATAGCAGTAATTGTTCTGCTGAAAATTGAACAAGAAATAGTATGCCGAAGGTGAAAAAGTCAAAGGCTAGCAAAGATGCTTCTGCTGCTGCACCAGGAATTGTTTTCAACAAATCCTTTGGTCAGCACATTTTGAAAAACCCTCTGGTTGTTAAAAGCATGGTGGAAAAAGCTGCCATAAAATCGACGGATATAGTTTTGGAGATTGGGCCTGGTACAGGAAACATGACTGTTAAATTGCTAGAGAAGGCCAAAAAAGTTATTGCGTGTGAAGTTGATCCGCGAATGGCAGCTGAATTGACCAAGCGGGTCCAAGGAACACCAATGCATGGAAAGCTGCATGTCATGATGGGTGATGTGCTCAAAAATGAACTGCCTTACTTTGACTGCTGCGTTGCAAACATGCCATACCAGATATCTTCGCCTTTTGTGTTTAAATTGCTGCTTCATCGACCATTCTTCAGATGTGCCATATTAATGTTCCAACGAGAATTTGCGCAAAGACTGGTAGCACAACCTGGTGATAAGCTGTACTGCCGACTTTCAGTAAACACTCAGCTTTTAGCCAGAATTGATCATATTATGAAGGTTGGAAAGAACAACTTTCGACCCCCTCCCAAGGTCTGCTATTATTTACTTGTTAGCCATTTTGTTATCACTGTTGTTCGAGTAGTCTGCATTGGGTACACAACGGTTTTCTGTTTCAGGTCGAATCTAGTGTTGTGAGAATTGAACCCCGGAATCCTCCTCCTCCTGTAAATTTCACAGAATGGGATGGCTTATTAAGGATAGTGTTTGCTCGTAAAAACAAGACACTTGGAGCTCAGTTCAGAAACAAGAGTGTAATAGATATGCTTGAGAAGAACTATAGAGTTCATTGTTCTATGAATAACCACACCATAGAAAGTGACTTTGACATGAAAGTAAAACTCACTCAACTTCTCGCCGATAATGAGCTGGACCAGAAGCGAGCAAGAATGATGGACACTGACGATTTCTTGTCATTACTTCATTTGTTTAACTCAAACGGAATACATTTTACATAATCCTGTATCTTTTCATCGGTTTTTCTTTTAATGAAAGTCGTTGTACTGATGTGGTGGGATTCATCCTCATTGTATTTCTAAGTTGATAGAATCTTTAAACTTGATTTATAAAATACGCTTATTATTTTAATGGGTACATCTGATGAAGTTATTCACGCCAAATGCAATGACATTCATATTCCATATCACTCTTACATAGATGCCATATGCTAGTTGTTTATGGAATGATCTCTTTACTTCACTAGCAATTTTCTTTCTCCGTAATGTGATAGATAGAAATGAACCTGCGCTAGACACAAAACATAACACTTTAAAAACAAAATCTGACAGTAAATGTGATGTTGATTTATTTAATCCAAATATATTATACATTTTGTAATGTTTGCAATTTCAATATTTAGAAATTCAAATTCATTTTCTCCAAATAGTTGATATTATGAGAAGACTAGGAAAAGCAATGTACCTGCTAAAAATTGCAATTTAGTATAAATTTATCTAAAAACTCAGTGTATGACCAACATCTCACCATTAAACTATAAATCAAAGATAATTTTTCAGCAATAAATATAGGAATAAGGATAAATACAATGACAGCTGATAATAGAAAAAAATATTGTTTAACGGAGTAAATACAGAGCATCATTAATAAAATGATCTGATTAAGACATCTGCGCAGCTTGAATTGATCTACCAGTCGTCCCCGTCCGTATCAAAGTCACTCAATACCTGAAACAATTCAAAAAATACAAAGAGTGCCCGTTGATACAAGGACCCTGTAGATAATCTGAAAAATAGCGCAATCAAACCAGTTTTGTCGATTGAACGTGCTATGGCAGTAAACACAATCCTTGGCAGTTTCGCAATAGAATAAATAAAACTGGCCACAAAAAGCTTGGCATGCGATTGGTTACTTATTGACAGCTATGCCTGTACCTCCACTTCCGGCGGATCTGCCAACAGTTTATTTAGCCCACTGATCTCTTCTAAATATTTAGCATCATTAAAAGCTTTCAAAAGAAACTCAAATCCATGCTGTTGATATTGGTCAACAACCTGAAATAAAAAAAAAACCACAAAGATTTATATATTCTACAAAGACACCAACTACATGCATGAAATGCTCGCGCTAAAAGAAATAGATGAAAAAAATACATTAGAGTTGCGAATAACTCGGCCAGCCTAAATAACAATCCAAGATGATTGGAACGCTAAACATAAAAAAGTGACACAAATTAAATGTGAAATTTTTTTAAACAGTTTTAAGCCTAGCAATTGTCCCTGGAGAAGTTATTGATGGAGCAAATACTTCAATAATGGGTGGTAAATGAGCTTAAGGCTTTATTACAGGCTGGGAAAAAGAAATTTATTTTTTATTTGTTTATAAATCATTCATATAATACGATGAAGAGCAATAATTATATTGAGATAGTTTACACACGCAATATAGCATGTGAACCATAACATAGCATGAAATTTAAATTTCAGCCATAAGTCAAAAATTGCAGGCAAAAAATGAGATCAAACAAAAACTCACATGAAATTTATTGAAACGAACAGTTGATACCAGATAAATTATGAATACTATACTCACATTGGTAGAGCATGCTGTACAGTTCACAAACTTTCTACCAACAGGTAGAATCACCTGGTACTGTGATAAGTAGCCCCTGATCTGATGAGGGAGAACTCCCAGTATACATTGGTCTGGTTGGCTGTCTTCATCAAGTCCAATGTGTGCAGGCGCAGCTGCCCTGTGAGGTACAAAAGAGATAATCCAACTCACTTATATTTCTCATATCTAACACCAGCCGGTGGTGTGTGCTATTTATAAAGCAAGGGAGTGGTATAGGTAAACATCAACAGAACACAATCAAATAAAGTACCTCATAGTACGATGTCTCATAATGGAGACACTTTCTCAAGTACACAACTTTGAAGTAGTCAACGCTTTGTGAACATAGAAATTAATCGGGAGGATATAGCGAATCGCCAGATGCACTAGATCTTAACACAATAACCAGTTACTTTGTTTTCTGTTTCGCATCATGAAAAATCTTGAATCATGGAGTTGCTTAGCAAATTGTCCATGCACTTTTGGAATGATCTCAGACAGTTTGGAAGAGTCCAAACTGTCTGAATGAGGTAGAAATAGTATGAGCTACTTAAAATTATCTGAACTATTTTTAAAAGAGTTTTAGTGCTTTGAACAGAGCATGTATATGAAACCAAATGGCTTCATTTTCTCCAGAAGCAGTAAAACATATTTTACATACATGGCGATCAATAACCATTAATTGAATAATTCATTCAATGAATGATTGTTGAATATAGTTTGAAGAATTAAATATGAAAAATCTTATTAACTATTTTTGATGATAATGAATAAATATTAACTTTTTTATATATTTTTTGATTATAATTTTCATGATATACGTTAAGAAAAAAACGAGATCAGCAAACCGGCTAGGATTGGTAAGCCTATAAACTATTTGAAAAAGCGTTCAAACGATTTTAAGAAGTTTGGATGCTTTTCAAAGCGCTCGAACAGTTTAAAATGGAAGTCACGACTCATTTTGAACCAGCATACTTGAAGAAGTGTATTGTATTTTATGTTACAAATTCATTTTGATATGTTTTAGCTAAAGAATGCCATGTTATGTCTAATGAATGCCATGTGATGTCTAAAGAATGCCATGTGATGTCTGAAGAATGCAATGTGATATCTAATGAATGCCATGTTATGTCTAATGAATGCCAGGTGATGTCTAAAGAATGCCATGTGATGTCTAAAGAATGTCATGTGATGTCTAATGAATGCCATGTGATGTCTAAAGAATGCCATGTGATGTCTAATGAATGCCATGTGATGTCTAAAGAATGCCATGTGATGTCTAAAGAATGTCATGTGATGTCTAATGAATGCCATGTGATGTCTAAAGAATGCCATGTGATGTCTAAAGCTGCAGCAACTCTGTCAGAAAAATTAGAAATTAGCTAGCTGGTTGGTACGTATCAGTTTACTGCAAGTTATGAATGACCGCACATGTGTAAACATTCATACATCGCTGATTATAGCCCAAGACTTGAGCCAAGATTTATGGCTTTATGTGAATTTTGCTTTGAACGTGCTGTGATCTTTGATTGGGAGTTGTATGCCCCTGTGTTACCTTAGCGACCTTTGAATGGATTTCATTGGACAACACTAAAACAATCGTCCAATGAAATCTATTCACAGGTCGCCATGATAACACAGGAGCATCAACTCCCAATGAAAAAGCCATATGACCTGTGACTGATTACACTATATTGATTATACACAGATTATACATACATTGATTGCACATTTATTACACTAGTACTGGCTAATTCATACCTGAGAGGGTGTTGAGTAAGTGAAACAAAAAGTTCCACCAGTAAAGCCGAACACAACAGGGATAGCCCAGGTCTCGACACCGTACACTGTTGATCCAAAGTCCTGTCTTTTGTAGACTGTAAACGGCAAATAAACACTTTATTCCAGCCTAAATCAGGAAAAGTTATAAAAACTTGTTTATTCCAGTAAGAGCTTCATTTAACTGACTAACTAGTACGACAGAATTACAGAAATTATATCAGTCACTTTTATGAATCACAAAATATAACAGGTTGACATTGACAGGAAATGACCTACATCTCTTGGTGCAACGATATCGTTACAGTAGTAACAACCCAAGTCACTTCCGCAGATGCTGTCTACATTAAGACTGGAAGCTGCGGCTGTTCCGCCCACATCTCCCCCTCCTGGGACCTTACTGCTACCATGTCTCATTGCTAACCAAGTGTCAAAGCCTAAAGCTGCTGTCAGCACTATCTAAAATATTACAGGAGCCAAATACAAGCTAGAAGCAAAATTCCATGCCAACTTTTCATTAACTGACTGCTATCTTTAGTCTTTCAGCGAGCTACAACAGACTAAAGAATATAATACAAATTATTGCTGCAAATGATTTAGTATTAAAAAAGATCACTAATTAAAACAAAAACAAGAAGTTGCCTCCTTACTAATAAGAGGGTGCAACTCCATAAGTTTTAGATGCTACCTTGTCCTTAGCTGCGCCTATAACAGAAGGAAGCCATCTGCTTTCCCTTGTGTCCATAAGGAGAAAGACTGCATCATGTTCTGCCATCAACTCTTCCAGAGCAGCAACATCTTGCCTCACAGAATCGACAGCATTAGCGGCTACAGGGTGACCAGGCATAGGGATAGCTAGCGATAGACCCTTTGCATTCTACAACAAACACAAAATCGCTAGTTATCTTACACTAACCGTTTTGTGGTGAGACAATCACTGGAACACTGCTTAATAAAATGAACTGTAGAATGCATAGACAAATAGATGAAGAGTACCTACCACTCCAGGAAATATGAGCTTCAAGCTCTCAGCAGCAGTCTCTGCCTTGGGGAGGCCACCATCTTGGCAATGCTCAAATGTAAATAGAGATTGTCTGACTGGATTAGAGAATGACACGGTGGAATTGTCCACTAAAGTTATATTCCTAACACCCCACCCCTGAAATACACACACATACATGTAACCACCTGTGTAGACAGAGCTCATTGCAATATTGAGTGAGACACTGTGACATAGCGAGGCAAGCTACAATGTCACATATCGGTACCCTGCACATATAAACCACACACCTTGATGTAATATGGTACAATATCTAATCACAAGTCGTAGCTTAAAGTTGACAATCAAGATTATAGCACGAATAGAAACACTCACCAATAGATTCCTGGCCACATTACAGCCTAGGGTGCCTGCCCCCAACAAAAGGCATTTAGTCTTGGAGATTGAATCTAGGTCAAGTTCAGGAAGCAGCCTCCACTTCATAAGCTTCAGGTTCAGATCCACAGCTGATTCTGCCAGGTGGGCTGGATCCATACTCTTGCTCATGTTCACAAATCTCGGCAGCATTTTTTGCTGGTTGTTTTTTTCCCAGCCAACCACATTCCACATATCTATATCAGAAACCAATGACATTTCAGGAACCAATCACATTCTATATATCTATAGCAGGAACCAATCACATTTCCCATATCTATAGCAAGAACCAATCACATTACACATGTTTACAACTGAAAATATTCATATTACACAAACACACATATATACATATATGTAGCTAGAATCAATAACAATTCACATATCTACACCAAGAATCAACACAAACTATATTATATACACATAATATATCAAGATGAGCCAAAACAAAATCCTCATTAACAAGCTGCTAGACCCAAACGAGCATTTGTCCTAAAATCACAGCAATTAACACTCTTTAGAGAACCTGAGTCAGTAGATAGAGGTGATAGAATAGGCTGCAGGTAAATGCTATGACTTATATCTCTCTGTCCATTTACTGTCCTGTCTCTTAGCCCCACAATCCTGACACAACTATCCTTTTCTTCAACACTAAAACGTGATACATTTGTGAACAGACACTGCACCCTGTGTCCAGTAAGATCGTTATATTATATTGCATTAGAAGGATTAAAAAAAAACATGAATTACTGCGTAGGTGAATGTACTAACATGGCAGTCTCAAAAACTTTCAATTGAAAGGGTAAAAATTAACATATTGATATCGTAGTAATTGTTAGGTTGATATCTTTTATAACTAAAAAGTTTAAAAGCAAACTTGCAACCAAACGATGACTCCACTACCTTGTCAAGCGTGGTAGAATTCAACAAGTGACTAGTTTTAAACAAAAAGTTGATGCACCAAATGGTCTCCATAGATACACCAAATGGTCTCACACACACCATATTGCTATGATGCGAATTCGTTCGGGTTGGACGTTGATTCGAGCTGGTTCGCATTCATCCGAGTTGGCACTGCTAACCGTTCCTATGATAATTCGAATTGAATCATATGCAGGAGTTGTCCTTCCTTTACAGTGAGTAGCGAGCGCAATGATAATTTGATCGTAGTGAGATAGTAAACAACCGAGCTCGTATTACTAAGTAGTAATACGAGTCAAATTTGTGGAATGTTCACAGCATAAACTAGTAATAGTAGTAAGTAGGTGAATAATAATAAAAGCAACAATTGCTAATGATTGTAGATGATTATTAATAAATATAATGATAGCTATAAGAAATGATAAACAAATATTAATAATAAATAAATCAATTATCCTAAATAATAATAAAAAATAATAATTTTTTTGGCAAGTATAAGAATAATAATGATTCAGTTTGCCCGTTTATGAAACAGATCTATGATTCAGTTTCCTGAACAAATGGTAAATAATTTAAAACTAAGCTGTTGTTAAACTGCAAAGGATTATTATTATATGAACGTAAAAACTGCAGTTGGAAAATAAACAAAAAACTGATTTACAGCCAAATCGCCAGTTTAACGCCTTTCTCTCAAAAGAGCAAAGCGAACGAATTCGAATTCATTAACACGAACGATTCCCATGATCCTAATGAATGCTCAACCCGAAAGAATACGGTTTGAGGAACCGCACTGAGCCAACACGAACGAACCCGAACCAACTCGTACGAGTAACAATTCCCATGACCCAAATGGACGATATGAGTTCGACCCGAACGAATTTGCACCATGGGAACATAGTGATAGATACATCAAATGGTCTCACGCTGGTCTCACGTTGGTCTCATGTATAAATTACATGACACAAAGAAAAGCACAAACTGTTTCACAGTCGCATACCAACAACCAACACCACTAGTAAGTACAGATGACTGGCATCTCATCTTTCAGCCCATATCTCAGCGGACCTGACAAAACAAAGTAATATTGCAGATTGACTCACAAGTGTGCAGAGATGAGGCAGAGGTAGTTTCTTAGTGTCCAGCTGGGGTGCCCGGGCAGTGTAGAGGGATCAATAAAGACAAATATTAGTTGATCTAAATTATGACTGGATTTTCCCACATGATGCAACTTCAACAACTGGATGGAATCACCAGCTCCACAGTGTATTACAAAGTATGGTACATTGTCAGCTTTAAACAGCTCATCATATTGTGTGAGCATATCTGTAATCTACAACCAATCAACAGCTTTGTCTCAGTAAACATAGCTCTTGGCTTGGAAGTTATCGCCTCATGATTATTATGACGAAAAGTAATTTTTAAACCGATCCATGATATTACAGCTAACTACAAGCTGCAAAAACAACATTTAAACGCAGAAACGCAATTAACTCAAAAAAACATAAGCAAGCACTAAAATATTTCAGACTAATTGAAAGTCGTAAAAAAAATTATTGCGAGAAAATACAGAAAAATCTATTAAAACACATGACTTGTTCACTCTAAAGCTACGTTCACACTATGCGATTCTCGGCCGAGTGGGTGGAGCCAAAAATCGGCTCGCAAGTGTGAACAGTGAAATCTTAACAATTTTACAATCGGTGGCAGATTTTTTTTCATCGGGCAGTGATGGAACTCTGTACGATTATCGGCCAGTCTAGCCAATCCGCACCCACATCATAGCTTTTCAATTTAATACTTTTCAAGAAACTTGCAGCTGCTTGATAATTATTATTTAACCAATTTTAGAATATTTTTTGATATTTCCCTGATCAATTGCAAGCCTTGTTTACAAGTAAAATATTAATGAGGGCATACTAATTATTGTCAATATAAATAGAAAACAACTACCAGCTCCGTGATTATAATAAATAATTGCATTCAAAAAAGTTATCTAATCATTTATTTATTATTAATTAATTAATTATAGCTAAATATACTACTTACCATTACTTATTATTATTTTTAATTTATTTCTTATTATTAATGAGTGAAGAAATGGTATAATTTATTGAAATCTCTGGTAATATAAGCTATATTATATTATTAATAATAATTTGATGTTCTGTAATTAACAATGAAATGGGTGTGTTGACAAATGTCAAGGCCATGCGATATCGGGCACAAAAAATCGCAAGTGTGAACTCTTGTAAATAATCGGGGGAGCAACTCCCGATTCCTCCAGATAATCGCATGGCCGAGAATCGCATAGTGTGAACGTAGCTTAAGAAAGTGCATATCTATGTCTTCATAGCCAAGTCGACTATTCATAACGAAGCGTCTTGCAAACAGAAAAAGTCAAAAACTCTATTAATCATGAACACAAAAGGAAAAAAAATTAAAAGCAATAAAAAAAGACAGCCAAGAATATTTCGCCCACAAAACAACTTCTGATTGTCACTCAGCTACTGGTTTCAGGTGTATAATAAACATGCTACAGCTGGAAACCACTGTATAATCTATTCACAAATACAGATACCACAAACAACCAAGTGCAGACAATACCTGCTCAGGAGTTAAGGCATCACCTATTCTACCATTAGTTTGAGATAAGGAAACAGCGGTGGAGGGACTCAGAGCTGGGAATGCAAACCAATAGTGGTAGTGGTACTTCTTCAGATTCTACAAGTAACAAATCACTGTTCCAAATATATATATGTAAATTTTTATATTGAATAACAAGCATTGGCTCAATGTGATAGTACGTGAATTCTTCATACCGCAAATGTTAGCAGGACAAAAGTGTTTAAGAGTTGAGGATCTTTTAGTGCTTCTCCAGACGTGATGGCTTCCCATATCTATAAACAGTAACCTTAACTGCGGTTAACACAGACCCTAAACTCGCTCACAACACAAATAGCTCATAACATTATAAAACTGTGCTATCATCTCTATTCTACATTTATAATTCAATCACGATTATGAGTGAAAGCTAACAATTTAAATAAAAAATATTTATAAAATTGCTTCTAACACACAGCGATGATTATATCAATATCATATAATACAAACTTCACTCTGGGTATATAAATATCACTTCACTTTTTCTCCGGCACTTTTGATGATCAACTGTTTGTCACAGGTTTTGAACTGGTCAATAGTGTTGGTGTTGAGAAGCTCTCCTCCTAAAGGATATCTTCCTGGTTGATGCACATTTTGTCTACATAAACAACCAACTAAGTTTACGTTATGAAGTCGTGACATTATTTTTTGCAATTTCAATAAAATCCCACAAATACTATTGATTTGATTACTGAATCAAAATAAACAACAAATTAAATCAGTCAGTAAGAGAAAACAATAACTTACACATTGAATGCAGTAAACTCTATATTAAAAAGTGCGGCCAAACCTTGAGCATTATCTAAAATCATTAATAGGACTAGGAAGAAAATGCAGCAAGCTATACCCAAGAAGATAAACTGTATATACTAACTCTACAAATAAACTGTATATACTAACTTCACAAATAAACTGTATATACTAACTCTACAAATAAACTGTATATACTTACTCTACAAATAAACTGTATATACTTACTCTACAAATAAACTGTATATACTAACTCTACAAATAAACTGTATATACTAACTCTACAAATAAACTGTATATACTTACTCTACAAATAAACTGTTTATACTAACTCTACAAATAAACTGTATATACCAACTCTACAAATAAACTGTATATACCAACTCTACAAATAAACTGTATATACTAACTCCACAAATAAACTGTATATACTAACTCCACAAATAAACTGTATATACTAACTCTACAAATAAACTGTATATACTAACTCCACAAATAAACTGTATATACTAACTCTACAAATAAACTGTATATACTAACTCTACAAATAAACTGTATATACTAACTCTACAAATAAACTGTATATACTAACTCTACAAATAAACTGTATATACTAACTCCACAAATAAACTGTATATACTAACTCTACAAATAAACTGTATATACTAACTCTACAAATAAACTGTATATACTAACTCTACAAATAAACTGTATATACTAACTCTACAAATACACTGTGTATACTAGCTCCACAAATAAACTGCATATTTGAAATGCTAAAATCACTACATTTCTAATGCATAAGGACTAGAACTGAACAGCACACAGGTTAGTCCTTACGCAAAAAACAAACTTTAACTACTTTATAACTTCCTAAAATTTAGTCGCGAAGAATCCCTGGATTTGTTCATGGTTAGAGAAGTATCTTTATAACGCGCCATGAAAGCAACAACTTTTTTGATGAACAGTAAATTGGAATACTTTCTATCCAACAATCAGATAACACGCGCTCAACTTCTTAGCTGCAGCATACTCTCAGAAGCATTGCGTCAATACACTTGGTCTTTTCTGCCAACTTTATCCAACAAATAAAAAAGCGAAATACCTAATCTTTTTCATAAACTTTACTAACAACAAAACTAGAAAAAAAAGACTTAATCTAGGGGTACGACAACATATAGTTTAATTGCTAGTTTTCTGATTATTTATAACTTGAGCAGCAAATACTTCATAGCTCCAAAAGACTGCTGTGTGTTTCACCTCATGTGCACTGATCCTAATGTAAGTAAAATCAATAAGCAGCCACATAATTCACTCTTGTAACCAGTTTTTGATTTATCTCGACCAAATAATTGTTTATTTTGTCTCTTTAAAAATTATCTACATGGGTGCATTTCAAATAAAAAATAGATTTTCTCACAATCTCAATATTTATAGACAGAATCATATACCTACTCTGGTGGTTATTGTCATAAAATTCAGGTAAAACAGAGATCAACAGCAGTAAATAATATTTAGTCCACAAGTGACATCAGTTTTATTACCGAATTTAAATACAAAGCAAACTTTATAACTGCCGCAATACATTTCTCGAGGTTTATGATTTTTTTTTAATACGAAATCTTTTTTTGTTCTGCCACTCAAGACTATGAAGCTTATTTTTTATATTTTTTTTGGGGGGGGGGGGGGGGGGAGGGTGGCAATTTTTGTCAAAATTTATTGCAAATCTTGGGTGTTGCATTAAAAAATAAATAACTAATCAGCTGATAATTAAATATTTGAGAAACAAAGAAAATTGCCGACACTACCGCTCAATCTGATAGATTTATAGGCAAAACAAGGGGCTGATTATTTATTCTATGGAGTTTCCTTATGATCATATTTATTACCAGTTTTTAACCATGCGTTTCTAAAATGCACTTTCTGTAAGTGATTATGATTGAATAAACCTACTTTTATTTTTAAATTTCATTATACTGTGAAGGACCGGCGTCATCTTACATTGCACTACACACAATTCTACGTACAGTCTAAGCCGACTACTGTATACAGTTCTATGTTTGCATTCTAAAGACAATAACTCTATGTACATTTATATATTCCTACCTTACCATTCAATCGTATATGTTTACCATGTGCTAATCACTCATGCATTTATCCTAGCTACACCCACTGTTTGCCATTAGCCCATTCTAGCCAATCACTCATGCAATTATTCTAGTCACACCTACTGTATTTGTATTGGCACACTCTAGCCAATTGGCTGTGCTAGGTGTGGCTTCCTTTGTCTGTCAATTTTGTATTACATAACTGTTCTTATAAATACTGATGTCATGGTTAATAAAGTCAGAGTCAGCTTGCACACTCTCAGAAGTTTCTTTGTTCTCTAACAATAACTTCACTGCGCTAAGTACATGCACGTACAACATTACTCGAGTAGTAATTAATAAGCAGATCAGCCTGGACCTCTGCTGGCCGAACCTAGCTTGACTAGTTCGCCTTCAAAGTTCGGCCTCTGCCTTGCACTGGAACAGATCAGCCGAACCTCTGCTGGCCGAACCTAGCTCTGACTAGTTCGCCCTTCAAAGTTCGGCCTCTGCCTTACACTAGAATAGCTAACGCAACCGGCAGCTAGCTAGTAGACTAGGATGGTAATGCACCACTCCTAAGGATACTAGTCGACCTGTGGGAGGGTTGTATTGCTGAAGCAATAGACACAGTTTGCCATCACAGTTCGGGAGGTTGTGCAGGTAGGCCGAGCTACCAACTCACACCCCCACAGTGAAATCCTGCACATTGGTGGCAGCAGTGGGATTGACAGACACCCACAAAGAACGACTCCCAGAGGATGGCACAAAGAAGAAGAGCGCTGAGTATCGACAGGGATCCTTCCAGCCTGCAGATAATGGGGACGCTCACCAACATCCTAGACCGCATGACAATAGCCACAACGCGAGACAAGTTCAGAGTACCACAGTATGATGGTACAGGAGATGTGGACTATTTCTTGCAACGGTTTCAGGAGGTGGCCGACGTTAACCATTGGCAGGCGGAAGACACAGTGATCCACCTACGCCAAGCCTTGACAGGCAAAGCTGAACGGTACGGTCGAGGCGAGACCACTGAGGAAGTGACACGGACACTGCAGGCGACCTTTGGCATGACTCGTTCGGAAGCTCAAGCAAAACTGCTAAGCTACCGACGAAACCCCAGAGACAGTCTCAGAGACCACGCACTCACGGTCGAACACCTCATCAAGGCCGCCCACAGCACCTTGCCACGACAGAATAGAGAGGAGCTGGTACTGCAGACCTTTCACAGTACACTGGGGCATACGTACTTGCAACGTCACCTGTTAGCAGTACGGCCACAGAACTTGGAAGAGGCGATTTTGGCAGGAAATGAGTTCCTGCAAGTACCACACCAACCCATAGGCGGACCCCACATCAGGACAGTGGAGGCCGACCCCCTGGAACAAGAGATAACCCAACAGAAGGAGATGGCTCGACACCAAGAGGTACAGGACCCCTTGGCACAGCTACTTCGAACTGTAGAGGGGCTGAGCAAGGAGATTGCCAGCCTAAAGGCGGAGAAGAAGACTGAGCCACCGAAGAGATGTTGGGGATGCCAGCAAATAGGTCATACCCGGAAGGCGTGTAGAACCGTCCCTTGGCCTAGCCGCCAGGGAAACGACTACCGCCCGCAGCAGTAGGGAGACCTACTGGCTGCACACGGGCAACGACACACCAGAAGGAAAGGGCACAGGCGCCCTCCAGTGGACCAGCGACAACGCGGCGAGCAACTCCTCCTCTGGACCTCCTGACTAGTCCCCCTATCGCCCTACACAACCGTTTTGCCAGCCTGTCGGTACCCGACAGCTCAGTGGCAGTAGAAACGGATGGCGACGGGACTCTTGAGCAGCAGGAACCAAGGCCCAGAAGGAAGGACAGGCAGACCCAGACGCCACCACTGGAGAAGGAAGAGTTCATTCCGAAACCTGTGACCCTCCAGAGCAACCAGATCGAGCGACCATATCGATCAAGCTACTACCTACCTGGAAGGGTAGAAGGAGAGGCGGTAACACACCTCATCGACACGGGCTGTAACACTAACCTGTTGGCCAAGCGCGTCTTTGACCGGTTACCAAGCCACGTGCAACGCAATCTGCAGCACTATGATTCCCATGGGATCATGGCCGACGGCACTAGGCTCCCATTCTACGGCTTGCTCGCACTGAAGGGAAGGATACGTCATGTAAAGTTTGAGGAGACCTTTGTAGTAAGCCAGGTCAACGAGGACGTTATCCTAGGGATGCCCTTCCTGACAAGCCAAGGATGCCAGATGGGATTTGACCGACCAGTGCTGGTGATACAAGGAAAGGAGCTGGCATGTACCGACCGCCACGGGAGAAATCTCGTGTCCAAGGTGCAAGTCCGACAGGACACCCAGCTGCCCCCACAGACGGAAGTAACTATTCCGTGCCACTTGAGTTCGAGGGATACGTTTCCCCAAGGAGTAATCGAGAGTATACAGGGTGGAATACCTATCGCCACCAGTATCAACCGACCAGACGCCCAAGGGCGCGTGCTGGTCAGATGTCTCAACCCGACGCAGGACACCCTAAGACTACCCGCAGGAGAGGTTATCGGTACCTTCACGGGAGTGGAAGAGGGTGGCGTCCAGGAGTTGACCGAAGAGAAAGGGCCACAGAGGAACGAGACGGGAGGAAGGGAGATACCCCCCCATCTACACGACCTCTTCCAGCAAGCTAAGAGAGGGTGCCAGAACCCATGGCAGGAGCAGCAAGTGAAGGAGCTGTTGATTAAATACCAGACAGTATTTAGTAGCCACAGTGGAGATTTGGGCAGGACGACCCTCGCAGAACACTCGATCCCCACAGTAGAGGGGGCTCGACCCATCCGGTGCCCACCACACCGCCTGGGGCCAGAGAAAGAGGCGGAAGCAGAACGCCAAATTAAGGACCTCTTGGAGAAGGACCTGATCGAACCGGCCGATGGAGCATGGAGCTCCCCCGTGGTGCTGGTGAGGAAGAAAGGTGACACGTGGAGGTTCTGCGTGGATTACCGGAGGCTGAATGATATAACTAAGCAGGACGCCTACCCCATCCCCAGAATCGACGAGTCATTGGACGCCTTGGCCGGTAGTAAATACTTTACTACGCTGGACCTCACTAGTGGATACTGGCAGGTACCCCTGGACCAGGACGCCAGCGATAAGTCGGCCTTCACCACCAGAAGCGGCCTGTGGAAATGGAAGGTGTTGCCCTTCGGGCTGACGTCAGCTCCCGCCACCTTCCAGAGACTCATGGAGAAGGTCCTCAAAGGTCTCCACTGGAAAACACTGCTCCTGTACCTGGATGATGTGATCATCATCGCGCCCGACTTCCAGACGCACTTACAGAGGCTAGGCGAAGTGCTAGGACGACTCCACCAGGCAAACCTGAAGGTGAAGCCCTCCAAATGCGAGCTGCTGCAAGAAGAGGTCAAGTACCTCGGACATGTAGTAAGTGCAAAAGGGGTGGCCACCGACCCAGGGAAGGTGGAGGCCGTCAGGAGATGGGAAGCACCGACGGACGTAAAGGGGCTGCAGGCATTCCTAGGAACAGCCGGGTATTATCGTCAATACCTCCCCGACTACGCCACTATTGCTAAACCTCTCACAGTGATGACAGACAAGGAGACACCATGGAAGTGGGGACAAGCAGAGCAGACAGCCTTTGACCAGCTCAAAGCCAGGCTCACCCAGGCTCCAGTACTCGGGTACCCCGACCCCAACCTGCCGTATACCCTGGACACTGACGCCAGTGCGGTAGGAGTCGGCGCCGTACTCTCTCAAGTACAGGAAGGAAAAGAACGCGTCATTGCATACTTCAGCAAGACGCTGGCACCAGCCGAGAGGAACTATTGCGTCACTCGGAAGGAGCTGGTAGCTGTCATCAAGGCAGTGAAACATTTCCGTCCCTACCTCTACGGGCGGGAATTCAAGCTCCGGACGGACCACGCCTCCCTCCGCTGGTTGTGCAGAAGAAAGGAGCCGTCGAACCAGATAGCTCGCTGGCTAGAGATCTTGGCTGAGTTCCGATATAAGCTCGAGCACCGAGCCGGGACTCACCATGGCAATGCTGATGGACTCAGCCGACAAGGACCCTGTGCGGACTGCAGGCAGTGCGGCTCCATCGAGCAGAGAGATGGGGGACCTTCCCATGAAGAGCTACAGCAGGAGGCTGGACAGAGACCTCAGAGAGAGGTGAGAGACGACCTCAACGCATTGAACCCGGTACATTCCCCCCAGAACTCGGCTCAGAAGCAGTCGAAGGGACGGGATGCGGTAGGCCGGACTTATGCCGAGCTGAGACGACCGGGAGACATGCTGGAGAGGGAGTCTGCCGAGAGAGGAGAGAAAGAGGAGCGGGTCAACCTCACTGTGACAAACCCGGTACACTCCGCCCAAACCTTAGCTCAAGAGCAAAGGGACGGGCAGGATGCGGTAGGCCGGATTTATGCCGAGCTGAGACGACCGGGGAGCGTCACTGAAGGAGAGTTGGCCGAAGGAAGTGTCGAGTTGAAGACACTGTACGAGCGGAAGGAGGCGATGAAGATCCGCCCTGATGGGGTGCTCATCATTATGCTACACCACCCTTCCAGGCCGAAGCAATGTGTAGTCTGCCCACCAAGTAGGAGGACACAGGTCGTCTGGGAGACACACAGGATGATCCACGCAGGGATTCATCGAACAAGACAGCGCATCCTGATGGATTGGTACTGGCCGGGCATTTCCCCCTTGGTCAGGAGACTAATCAAAGACTGTGAGGTATGCCAAGTAGCTAAGAACGGGAGGAAGGCAGAGAACCCTCACAGGCAGCGGATGTATGCTGGTCGACCTTTTCAGAAGCTGGCGATCGACCTAGTCGGTCCCCTGCCATTGACGAAGAGGAAGAACCGTTGGGCGCTGGTCCTCACCGACCACTTCACTCGTTGGCAGGACGCCATAGCGCTGCCAGATGCCACAGCACCCACGGTCGCCGTCGCACTAGACGAAAGAGTGTTCGCTTACTGGGGTCTACCCGAACAGCTACACTCCGACCAAGGGGCACAGTTCGAGTCAGTGCTACTAGAAGAGCTATGCAGCCTGTGGGGCATCAAGAAGACGAGGACCACCCCCTACCACCCGCAAGGAAACGGGATGGTGGAGCGCCAGAATCAGACGCTGGGAGATGCGCTTCATACCCTGATACTAACGAAAGGACCGGATGAGTGGGACAGTCTGCTGCCGCAAATCATGCGAGCCTGTCGCAGCACCCCCCACTCAGCAACAGGAGAAACGCCCAACATGTTGGTGATGAGACGGGAGGTCCGCCTTCCGGACCAACTAACAGGTACGCCTCCTACCCTGGACCCTCGCGATGTTCTGGAGCACACTGCAGAAGTACAAGAGAACCTCCAGAAGGCACACGAATATCTCAGACACCAGCAGCAAGAAATCAGGAGCCAGGACGACGAGGAACCCTCCGTCTTCCAGAAGGGAGAGCTCGTCGTGTTAGAAAATAAGAGAAGAGTAAAGGGCAGCAACCCGAAATTACAACCCCGGTTTGTGGGCCCCTACCAAGTAACAGAGGTGTTCCCGAACCACACGTATAAAGTGGAAAGGAACGGACAGTGGTCGATACAGAATGGGATGAGGCTACGCCACTACAGAACGTGCCAGGAGCCGGTCGGCCGAGCACCTCCCTGTCGGGAGCCAGCTCTCCAGCCCAACATGAAGGGGGCAAGAAGAGGACGACCTCCCAAGGCACGCCAGGCACCAGTTGAACCAATGGAACTGTTACCATTGCCATTGCCGTCACCCCCACGAGACAGGTCCCCACTTGTCAGAGAGCCACCGACACCACCACCCACCCAGGAGCCCAGGAACCTCCTCTCAGGAGGCGGGCCACCCGACACCCCAGTACCTACCCCACCACCTTCACCTACGGTCAACCGTAGCCCGCCACGAAGGTCGGAGCAAGCAGAAGATAACGACAGTAATGTCGAGAGAAGAAGTATGGAAAGACATGATACCCCACCCCTGGAGGTCATTCAAAGGGCACCCAGCCCCCAGAGACCTCCCCCTCTCGATGAAAGGGAGTGGCCACCTTTGAGCCAAAACCCGACAGTCGCATCACCCTTAGAACGACCACAGCGAGAGAGACAAAAACCAAAGAGACTGGACGATTACCACTGCTACACTACAGTGGGAGAACCACAACCGTCCAAAAGCCCACCCACTGGGACAAGAGAAGGAGGAGCAACTCCACCGCAATGTGTGGCTCCCACCCAAGAAGGTACAGTAGCAGAAGACCCGGCCGAAATCGGTTGGACCATCGTGAAAAGAAGAAGGAAGGAGAAGAGATTACTAGAGAGAGAGACGAATTGTCATCAAGAGGGGCGAGAAAGGAGCAGTGAACAGGAGAATGCAACTTCCCGGAATAACAACCTCGCTACCGGCAAAAGTGAAAATAAAGGAAGGTGGAGGAGCCGCCAACGATCAGCTACCAGCCAGCCACGGAGAAGTTCGCTACCCAATAGAAGTGTAGAACAACCGGACTCGTTTTCAACAACAGTGGCTAGAATGATACAGTTGGCAAAAGAAAAGCTGGACACAGAAGAGAGTAGAGCACCGACACAGAATGGAGGCCCTCGACAGAGAACTGCACGCAGTCACACACGAGGCCGGCCAACTTCTGCTGAGAGCCGAAGATATTAAGAAGGAGCTGATAGAGACTAGAGAGAGACACGTTACCGATGCCGCCGACGTTGTTTGATTGGCCACCATCGCCAATGGGGCGGAGTGTGTGAAGGACCGGCGCCATCTTACATTGCACTACACACAATTCTACGTACAGTCTAAGCCGACTACTGTATACAGTTCTATGTTTGCATTCTAAAGACAATAACTCTATGTACATTTATATATTCCTACCTTACCATTCAATCGTATATGTTTACCATGTGCTAATCACTCATGCATTTATCCTAGCTACACCCACTGTTTGCCATTAGCCCATTCTAGCCAATCACTCATGCAATTATTCTAGTCACACCTACTGTATTTGTATTGGCACACTCTAGCCAATTGGCTGTGCTAGGTGTGGCTTCCTTTGTCTGTCAATTTTGTATTACATAACTGTTCTTATAAATACTGATCTCATGGTTAATAAAGTCAGAGTCAGCTTGCACACTCTCAGAAGTTTCTTTGTTCTCTAACAATAACTTCACTGCGCTAAGTACATGCACGTACAACATTACTCGAGTAGTAATTAATAAGCAGATCAGCCTGGACCTCTGCTGGCCGAACCTAGCTTGACTAGTTCGCCTTCAAAGTTCGGCCTCTGCCTTGCACTGGAACAGATCAGCCGAACCTCTGCTGGCCGAACCTAGCTCTGACTAGTTCGCCCTTCAAAGTTCGGCCTCTGCCTTACACTAGAATAGCTAACGCAACCGGCAGCTAGCTAGTAGACTAGGATGGTAATGCACCACTCCTAAGGATACTAGTCGACCTGTGGGAGGGTTGTATTGCTGAAGCAATAGACACAGTTTGCCATCACAGTTCGGGAGGTTGTGCAGGTAGGCCGAGCTACCAACTCACACCCCCACAGTGAAATCCTGCACAATACCATAATGAGTTACAACAATATCATAATATTGATCATAAATATTAATACCTATTAGCTACTCCCACTTTGGTGATTATTGTAATTATTTATTTATATTAGTATTACCAGCTAAAGATGGCCAAGGATGTTTTGGTGCAGATTGATCATAAAAATCATGATTACCATTTAGTATAATCAATTAGGGCATCACAATTTAGTGTTTGACCAAAGCTCTGTCATACTGCAGTAATAATTAAACCACAACACCATGATTTATTAATTATTTTATTACTTATAAATTATTATCATGACTTATTATTCATTATTAATAGTTATTTTATGTTGTGGAATATTATTATAAATTATTATTATTATCAATTGTGGTTCATTCATAATACTACATATTTCATGAACCACTAGCAAGCAAAACAAAGTGGTACTCCATGGATAAGATATTTCACTGTCACAGTGTACATGAAATGTACGGCACGACTTCCCGTGACTAACTAGCCTGTAAATAAATAATAATCACGAACATTTATCATCATTATTTCTAACATGCAATCACTATCGTAGCAACCTATATTATGAATTTTGTTACAAGCATCTTTAATTATTGTTCTGGAATCCTTTTACGCCTTTTTTATCATTATCTTATTTTCGAGGCTACAAATTTTATGACTGCCTTAAGGGCACAGGTCATGCATTGTATAAAAGCATCTGCTGAGCCACTTCTCTTTAGTGTAATTGGAAGAGGCACAGCTGGAACATTCACTGTTTAAAATGGCTTGCACCCACTCAAGATTCACCTTTAACTACAGCATGCTCACAAGCACAGCATCAACTACTTAGGAAGGCAACCTACTTTGAACGACCTTGCGTGTCTGGCAGTAGCGTAGTCTGATGAGGGGCAGACGATAAGGGCAGACCTATTGCCAGACGCTACCTAAAAGTCTTTTATCAGGCAGACCGTGCTGAAGCGCAGACATTGACATGGCCTGACTGACAGTGAGCTTATCTACCAATACAATAATGACCTACCATTGCAAGGGTTACAATAATTTCCTGCACAATACATAAAAAAATAACATTTTTTTTATAACTAATAATAATTATAACATAATTAAAAAGATAAATAATATAATACAATAATTATTATTACCACTAATACCAGTAAGAAAAAGTTTTCATTTATTATTATTAACTTTATTTAATGTGGTTAAATTACCATGTCATACAGATGAGATGACATGTTTTCCATAAAATACCACAATCAAAAAAAGAAATACCCGGAAGAAACAATAAAGGAAAAATTTTGCTATACAATTTGAGTGAAGGAAGGAAATAGTGACAGCAATGTTATAATTTCGTTACATATACAAACTATATGTATATAAACATATATACAAAAATTTTAACATATTATTATAATTATATTATTATATTATTGTACAGAATGAACTCGGAGTTATCCATTATGTTACCTGGTTGCTAGGGAACACTCCGTCTTGCTAGCCTCTAACTGTATATTTATCTTTTATTATCTACCAGCATTTATTCGTGAGTACCATTATGAACAAAGGCGTTATGTAAGCCTATGATGTAATAGCTTATATAAAAGAAGCTGCGAGCACTTAGCTTGTCAGTGTTTACCTTGGGCTGCATTCATTCAGTTGAATAAAAACTCTTAAAACACTCACTCAAGTGCTTACTTGGTTACTACCTACAGAGCATACAATAAGGACAGGCTCCACTGCTCGGGAGGACAATAGCTATACGGCATACTGTCGAAATAGCAGAGTGTTGTCCAAACGAGTAGTGGACAACAGGCAGACTTGTTTGTCAGGCGACGTCATCCTGCCCTGCTGCAAGCCAGCAATGCAGATGACCAGGCAGTAAATCAGACGAACTGCAAACAGGCCTGCCGGACTAAAACAAGACAGCTCTGGTCACAGACACCTAGAGGCAGTGCAGGTGGCTACCTGTGGAACTGGCCAACTGTTCCCACAAAATCCTGCACATTGGTGGCAGCAGTGGGATGTGCGAATCCCTCGAGAAGAACCTCTAGGAGAAGGACAGAGCAAGAAAACAGACCATGGCTAGCAGTCGAGCCATGCGTGTTCGCAGGGATCCTACTACTAAGATCACCACTAGGATCATGGGTCGGCTGACCAAAATACTAGGAAAGCTGACGGATGCTACACCACAAGTGACTCCTTTTGAAGCTCCAACATATGATGGTACTGGAGACATCCGGTACTTCCTCCAGCGTTTTCAGGAGGTGTCGGAAGCCAACAACTGGTCACCAACCACAGCAATCATCCATCTAAGGCAGTCCCTGCAAGGGAAAGCACAGCAATACGGACGAGGGGATACACTTTGGGCGATTGCAGACTCCCTGAAGACAAGCTTTGGGCTTACCCGCCGAGAAGCTAGAGCCAGATTATCAAGGTACCGAAAGGACCCAAAACACTCTCTGAAGGAACACGCCATGGCCATAGAGACCCTCGTGGAAGCAGCACATGAGGACTCTTCCCGAGCACAGAGGGGTGGATACGCTTTGGAGCATTTCCAGGACACTCTGGGAAATGTTGACCTCCAGAGGCACCTCCTAGCCATACGGCCGACCTCCCTGGAAGCAGCTGTACGGGCAGGAAATGAGTATATGCAAGTACAATCAACCTACACTGGGACTGAAGTCCGAAGCATGGAAGCAAACGAGGAAGGAGAATGTCGACAAGTAGGAACTAGCGGGGTGTCCCCTGGGGTGGAGGCCCATCTGAAAACCCTAGCTAAAGGACTGAGCGATCTAGCTAAACAAGTGTCTGCCCTCAAGACCAACCAGCCAGACAGCACACCTACCCGACTATTAAAAAATGTTGTCAAATGTTGGAGGTGCCAAAAACTAGGACACTCTCAAAGAGAATGTAGCGAGGGTTCTGGGCCTATCAACCAGGGAAACGCCACTGGCCCGCAGCAGTAGGGAAACCTACTGGCTGCAGAAGGGCACCCAGAACCAACCCGCGAATGAGGTCTGAAGAACAGACCCAAGATGGGTGGCAAAAGGTCAGGCGTCCAGCCTACAACCCACCCATACCACAGCCAGTGTCAGTTCTGACACAAAACAGGTTCACCGACTTATCTGCTCTGGATGATGAGTCATCAGAAGAGAAAGGACTAAATTCGGTATCCATTGGGACGCAAGCCAAGAGAGAGAGGCTGAAGAGGCAGAGGCGCAGAAAGGTGCAGACTCCTAGCTCCCACGGGAAAGAGCCCCAAGTACCGCCTGGAACGCCCAGAGGCTACCCCTCTTGCATCTTGTCTTGGCCAGATGGAACGACCATACAAATCTAGCTATTTCTTGCCAGGCAAAATAGAAGGAAAAATGGTGACATACCTGATAGACACTGGTTGCAATACCAACTTACTATCCAAGAATATCTACGACAAACTGCCGGACAGTCGGAAAGCCACGCTGCAAGAGTATGACTCCCATGGTTTAATGGCAGATGGGACTAAACTCCCATTCTACGGTCTACTCAGTGTCTCAGGGCGAGTACGGACAGTAGCATATACAGAGACATTTGTCGTCACCCAGATCAGCAAGGATGTCATTCTCGGAATGCCATTCTTGGCGAATCATAAGTGCCATATGGGCTTTGATCAACCAGTTCTGGTCATGCAAGACCAAGAGCTGGTGTGCACCGACCGCTATGGCAGGGCACTGATCTGTAAAGTCCAGGTACTCCGAAAGACGGAGATCCCCCCACAGGCAGAGGCTACCATACCGTGTCATCTCACCGCACGGAGCTACTGTCCCCAGGGCGTGATCCAGAGTTTGCCAGGTGGCCTCCCTTTGGCCACAAGTGTAAACTCGCCGGATGAACAAGGACGGGTGTTGGTCAGGTGCCTCAACCCTACTCAGGACGCAATTTGCCTGCCAGCCGGGGAGGTAATCGGAACGTTCACCGGAGTAGCGGCTGATGAGGTACAGCCGGCCACACCCGGGGTCCCAGCCGGGTTTGGAATCGACAGGCTCACCAGTGCCTGACCACCTGGTCGAACTGTACAAGCAGGCATGTAGAGGGTGCGAGAACGAGCAACAAAAAGGACTGCAGAGAGGAATGCTCAAGAGGTACGAGGCCGTGTTTAGCAAACACAATGGGGACATTGGACGTACTGATCTGGTAAAGCATTCGATTCCCGTTACCGAAGGCACCAGGCCCGTTCGGTTGCCTCCTCACAGGTTAGGACCTGAGAAAGAGGCTGAAGCTGAACGACAGGTGAAGGACCTGCTGGAGAAGGGGCTGATCGAGCCCGCAGATGGCGCTTGGAGCTCCCATGTGGTGCTGGTACGGAAAAAAGACCAGACGTGGCGATTCTGTATCGATTATAGAAAACTGAATGATGTCACCAGGCAGGACGCCTATCCCATACCCAGGATAGACGAGTCCCTCGATGCCCTGGCTGGCAGCAAATACTTCAGCACGCTAGATCTGACCAGTGGCTACTGGCAGGTCCCTCTGGATGCAGACGCCAAGGAGAAGTTGGCCTTCATCACCAGGAGTGGACTGTGGCGTTGGAGGGTGCTTCCCTTCGGGCTGACCTCACCCCCCGCCACGTTCCAGCGTCTGATGGAACGAGTGCTGCAAGGGTTGCACTTGAAGACGCTGCTGCTATACTTGGATGACGTGATAGTGATCGCCCCCGACTTCGAAACCTACCTGCAACGACTGGGAGAGGTGCTGAGTAGGCTGCAACAGGCCAACCTGAAGGTCAAGCCGTCCAAAAGCGAGCTACTCCAACAGCAGGTCAAGTACCTGGGGCACGTAGTGAGTGCGGAGGGCGTGGCTACTGATCCAGAGAAGGTGCGAGCCGTAGCCGAATGGGCAACCCCCAGGGACATTAAAGGACTCCAAGCTTTCCTCGGCACAGCAGGGTACTACAGGCAGTACTTGCCTGGGTACGCCACAACTGCTAAGCCGCTGACTGTCCTGACCAGCAAGGACACTCCATGGAAGTGGGGAAAAGAGGAACAGGTAGCTTTCGAGCAACTCAAGCAGGGACTTGTGCAAGCACCAGTACTGGGATACCCGGATCCTGCCAAAACCTATATCCTGGATACGGACGCCAGTGCCGTCGGATTAGGGGCAGTGCTATCCCAAGTACAAGAGGGCCAGGAAAGGGTTATTGCATACTACAGCAAAACACTGGCACCCGCTGAGAGGAACTACTGCGTGACCCGATGCGAGCTACTGGCTGTCATAAAGGCGGTCAAACACTTTAGGCCGTATCTCTACGGCCGAGAGTTCAGGCTTCGGACGGACCACGCATCCTTGAGGTGGCTATGCCGACGGAAGGAGCCGTCCAACCAGATAGCGAGGTGGCTGGAGATTCTAGCCGAGTTTGTGTACAAACTCGAGCACAGGGCTGGCAACCAGCATGGAAACGCTGATGGGTTGAGCAGGCGCGAACCTTGTATGGACTGCCGGCAGTGCAGTGCCATAGAACAGCGCGATGGTGGGCCAACCCATGCTGAACTTGCCAGGGCCCCTGGATCAGAACTCCAGTTAGCGAGGCCTCCTATCTCAGAGGACGAGCTACCAAGAAACCGACAACACAACCCTGTACCGCGGGAAAGCCTAGAAGTAAAAGCAGATACGCCAGAGCTGTGCATGGTCACCAGCATGGAGCTAGTCGAGCAGCAGTGCACCGGCCAAAACCCAGTGGCCAGAACGTATCAGGAGATTAACGGCGGCAGACCAGTTACCAAAAAAGAGCTGGAAGAGGGCAGCAGAGAACTGTGGGCGCTCTACAGCCGCAGGGAAGTCATGGCAATACAGCCGGATGGCACTTTGACCATACAAATAACTCCTAAAGGTCAAACTAGACTGTGTGTAGTCTGCCTGTCATCCCGACGCCGACAGGTGGTGTGGGAGACGCATGGGCTAGCCCATGCTGGTGTGAATCGCACCAGGAACCGAATACAGCTCGACTGGTACTGGCCAGGAATGTCTGCTGAGGTACGAAGACTCGTCAAATCCTGTGAGGTCTGCCAGGTAGCAAAGAAAGGGGGAACGCAACCCACCCAGGAGAGGCAGAGGATGTTTGCTGGCAGACCTTTTCAGAAGGTAGCCGTAGACCTGGTGGGACAGCTGCCTGAAACCATGAGGAAGAACAAGTGGATCTTGGTGCTGTCAGACCACTTCACCAGATGGCAGGACGCCATTGCCATCCCGGATGCCACTGCCCCGACAGTGGCTACAACCCTAGATGAGAGGGTGTTCTGTTATTGGGGCTTACCTGAAGAACTGCACACAGACCAAGGAGCACAATTTGAGTCTCGGCTAATGGCTGAGCTGTGCGCCTTGTGGAATGTACAGAAAACTCGCACCACCCCATACCACCCACAGGACAACGGAGTGGTCGAGAGACAGAACAGGACTTTGGGCGACTCGCTGAGGACGCTCCTGCTAAGGCGCGGCCAAGAAGAGTGGGATCTGCTACTGCCCCAGGTAATGAGGGCATTCCGTGGCACTCCACACTCGGCCACCGGAGAGACCCCCAATTACCTCATGCTAGGTAGATAGGTAAGGCTGCCTGACCAGCTAGACGGCAGGCAGGCATCGCTGGATAAACAGTTGGTGACTGAATACGCGCTCCGAATGCAGGAGGATCTCAAAGCAGCGAACGACTTGCTCCGAGAACAGCAGGCCAAGATTCGACAAGAGGACTCAGAGGAACCTCTGCTGTTCGGGCCGGATGACTTGGTAGTCGTCGAGAACAAACGGCGGTTCAAGGGCAGTAATCCCAAGTTACAGCCCAGCTTCGTGGGGTTGTACCGAGTGATAGAGGCCTACCCAAACCACACATATAAAATAGAAAAAGACGGCCAGGTATCCGTACAAAATGAAAGACGGTTAAAAGAATACCGCCCATGTCAAGAGCCAGCAGGAAGGGCCCCCACTAACAGGGGGGACGATCCCACGTACAGGATATCCGGCAGCCGCCAGACCCGGCTTCACAATCTACAGAAGCAAGAACAACGCCCAGAGACAAAAATACTGCCGGGCAGACCTGCAACGCCGGCTAAACCAGTTGCCAGCTGTTCTGGAGCAGGCGACAGGGCAAGCTGACCCCCAGAGTCCAGCCCGCAGGAGTTGGGGGACCGTACCACCAGACAGACGAAGACGGAGTAGGCAGGAACAATGGGAAAGAGACAGGGAGTGGCCAGCCTTACCAAACGCCAGAGAGCCCAGCTTATCTCCCACTCCAAACCCAGTCGAGCCACCCAGTCTCACAGTCAACCACGAGGTGGAGAACGAAGAACCAGCTGCTAATGAAAGGCCAACGGAGACAGACAGCCATGAGGCTGAGGATGGAGGACCAGCTATTAATGATCAACCAACTGAGGCGACCAACCGCGATGTGGAGAATGAAGAACGAGCTACTAATGAAAGGCCAACAGAGACAGAAAACCATGGGGTAGAGAACAGGGAACCAGCTGCTAGTGCAACGCCAACTGAGACGGGCAGGCCTAAAAGAAACACTAGGCCGCCATTGAGATTTGCTGACTATCAGTGCTACCAAATGACAAAATATGATCCAAATGCTGACAACAGTTATCTACCAAAGCTGGTAAAAACAGGGCAAAGTTCACCAATTCTGGAAACTTATAACACTCCCAGAGGTGTAATGCTAAAGTTGAAACAATGTTCAGAGGGCGAAGAATTGCCTAACTCACTGGCCAAAGCCAAGGAATATTGGAAAAAGTTGGCTAAACAAACAGTAATACCCAAAAAAGAAAGAGAGATGGTCGTAGACAATTGGATAGAAAGAGGCAGGAGTTAGACCAATTGATGAAGGAAGCATTCAAGCTACTCCGACGAGCCGAGGAAGTAAGGCCCTGAATCAAGGACCTGAAGTGTCGCCTCCAGTAAAAGAAGTAACAAACCACCTACCTTGACTTTTACCTACCATTGTATCCATGCAAACTTATCTCTTATTGTTCTATCTTCTGTAAATGTGTCTCAAGTTCTACGCGACTATTATTTTTGATTATATTTTTATCACATATTGTGGCTAAGCCTTACTCACCTTTGTCGTTCCCCTGTACGTTTGCATTGGTCCCCTACGACGACCAATGGAGGGGGTTGTGTACAGAACGAACTCGGAGTTATCCATTATGTTACCTGGTTGCTAGGGAACACTCCGTCTTGCTAGCCTCTAACTGTATATTTATCTTTTATTATCTACCAGCATTTATTCGTGAGTACCATTATGAACAAAGGCGTTATGTAAGCCTATGATGTAATAGCTTATATAGTAGAAGCTGCGAGCACTTAGCTTGTCAGTGTTTACCTTGGGCTGCATTCATTCAGTTGAATAAAAACTCTTAAAACACTCACTCAAGTGCTTACTTGGTTACTACCTACAGAGCATACAATAAGGACAGGCTCCACTGCTCGGAAGGACAATAGCTATACGGCATACTGTCGAAATAGCAGTGTGTTGTCCAAACGAGTGGTGGACAACAGGCAGACTTGTTTGTCAGGCGACGTCATCCTGCCCTGCTGCAAGCCAGCAATGCAGATGACCAGGCAGTAAATCAGACGAACTGCAAACAGGCCTGCCTGACTAAAACAAGACAGCTCTGGTCACAGACACCTAGAGGCAGTGCAGGTGGCTACCTGTGGAACCGGCCAACTGTTCCCACAAAATCCTGCACATTGATTATTTATTTACACAACAACAACAACAAACAATAATATTGAATTAATAATAATCATTACAAAAAGGTTTTTCGGTGACAATACAATCAAATAGGGGGAAGCGGAAGAAGTAGGAAAGAGAACAGAATGCTCTTACATGTAATTTTGAGTAAGGTGAAATAATAATTATTATTATTATAAGGTTATTATTATTATTACTTACTGTTGTTATAACAGCCATTAATTGAGACCGGCTCATCCTTTAGCCCATATTCATCGAGCTTATTTTTTGACAGGGCATACCAAAACCCAGGGTCAATAGTGCTGGAAAAAGCAACAAACTGAAGCTTGTTCATAGCAATATGTTGCAAGTAGAGGATGGCACAAAATACACAATAATAATAAGGTGAGGAGTATTAGTCTGAGATATCTCCGACATGACAGAAATAACTAAACTATGAAAATACCGGAAGTACTGCTTTGGGAATTTACTTTGCAAAAATTGCGGGGTCCCTCGAAGAAACGCGTTTTTATGTCATACCAAGTGCTATTCTCTTTTGTTAGCTAAAGCACCATTTTTGTTCAAAAACTTCCAACGGTTGTTGGTTATGACATGTAACATTTGAAAGCCCACAGGCTTTCTAGCGATAAAGCTTGTGTTTTTTTTTAAATTCGCAAAGTCGTCTGCTAACAGGTCAGGTATAATAATGGCCTCCCCTGAGAACCTGGTTTAATTTTTTAAACAATCATAATCATAGTGCCATTGTTTAAAAGTTCTATTTTGCTAGCTAGCTCATAAATAAATGATACAGATTTTGTATTATGATAAAGAATATTGCTGTAGTTAGATGCTTGAAGAAATTAGTGCAAACGACGAATATATTTATATGTTGTTTGAGTGTGTTACATAATGATAATAATAATAACCCCATTTTCAAGTTTGTCGCTGATGTATAATAATGTAACACTCAAAAAACATATTTATCTTTTACTTTTACACTTACTGTTTGATGCATTAAACTACAGCAATATTCTTTATGCATTATAATACAAAATCTGTATCATCATTTTTTATGAACTAGCTAGCAAAATAGAATTTTTAAAAAATGGCACTATGATTATGATGATTGTTTAAAAAATTAAACCAGGTTCTCAGGGGAGGCCATTATACCTGACCCTGCTAACAAAGCAAAAGCTGCATGCATAGTAATAGTAGTGTTGTTATTATTAACACTCACTCTGATAATAATATAATGATGGTGGTATAAATTATATCGATGATGATTCATGTGTTTACATGATCATGTGGTAGTACTACCTACCAATCCATACGATTTTGCCGTTATAATATATGTAACGACGGTTGTTTTTTTTTAATTAATAATTATTAATAATAATAAACATAATGACATGATGATCGATGATGATGATCTTATGATGATGATGTTGTTGTATTGCTAATAAATAAATAATAATAAATAATGAATATAATAATAAATGATGATGAGAAGTGAAACTAAAAATAAATTAAATAATAATAATATATATATATATAATAATACTAGTAATAATAATATATATATTATATAACAATAATTATTATTATTTGAAGATGAGGAATTGCTGTTGTTTAAAGAAAAATAATTATTATTATTTATTATTAATTATATAGCTAGCACAAGTGCAATTTTTATTTTTACAATTTTTTTCTCAGTTAGAGCATCAGCTTTTAGAAAAATTTGTTGTCCATCCATTGGTGCAAAAATTATTTGTGTCGCACCAGTGGTTGTCTCAGAAAAATAATTGAGAAAAAGTACCTTTGCTTGAAAAAGCGATGTTTTGTGGTCCCACTATCAAGCATCGCTGATAATGGTATTGTTACAATGAACAAAATCAGTGACGCGTAACGATGCGTGCGGAAAGTAGCTAATGGTGCGTTAAAAAAGGTTTTTATGTATTTGAATAATATGGCTCTCCTATGAAATTATTTTTTTCCGCGTAAATAATGTGGTTGCTCTATGATAAATAGTATACCACTGGGTCGGTAAAATAACAGAGAATTTGAATGACATGTACTAAAATATTAAGGGCCCCATGGCGCAATAGGAAATTGCAGATTTACAATGCATTCTCAACCCATTATTTTCAAGTCCACAGCCATGTAGGCAGTGCAATGATTGGCTAAGCCTATGCGGTAAATTTTATTCACTTTATACCTTTTTAAATTTTGTTTCTAGCAGCTTCTAGCTCCAAGTTATTAAAAAATTAGCCACGCAGGAATATTTTGATAATACAAAAAACTGTTCGTGACAAATTATTTACATATAAATCCAAGGGTGGGAGAAAATGACTTTAAAGTCAAGTCATTAACTTTGTGAGTGAAGTCACAACCATTCTGAGGACCAGCTAAGTCAAGTCGCAAACATTGTTGGGTCAAGTTGAGTCATGAAAAGTTTTAAGTCAAGTCAGACTCAAATGACATAAGTCAAATATCAAGTCATTTGCAATATCTCGGAGTCTATCGGTCATAGAGCATTATCAAAGACATCATCACGATCGGCTCGCCGAGCCGATTTCTGAGAGGGTAATTTAGATGGCCCAGGCATTTTAACGATTAATAATCATGATTTGAAAGGCAATATGGCATGAAAACATCATTCCCTCAATGCAAATTTCTTGTTCTTCTGATGTGAAATTCTAAAAATGTACATAATGGATTATCTTTGTGTAATTATCAAAGGAGGGACAGATGCCAGTGCCCTTCTCCTTGAGAGTGCGATTTCTTACCACTATCATTTCCTGGTCCACAATTGCACTGCAATCATCTCACCTGTCGGCCCAACATTTGAATTTAGTCTAGGCCAAAGAGAACTCCCTAGCCAAACACCGCCCATTACCAGTGGTATAGACAACCCAACAACAAGATCATGCTACAAGATACTGGATCATATTTGCTGTCAATGAATTTGCAGTATAGCCTCGTTTTTTTTTGCAAAGTATATCATGATGAAAAGAGGCAAAACACAGTGAGAGAATTGTCCTGGTTTTATATGGAGGTCAGATATTGACGAAACACGTCCAAAAACCTACTTTGAATCCACAAGCTCTGCCCCCTTACTAGTAAGTAACAATAGTTCTCCAATGGTATTATTGGTGGGGCAACTATCGGTAATCAATATAGTAGTGCTATCTACCAACTGTCGGTCAACTATCGCTAACTATTGAGGGACAAAATTGTCAAATATGATAAGTAATAAGCATTTATATGCAGACTTTTCATAATACGGTGTTTTTAGAAGTTTTCATGCAAAAACGATAACTGTCGATATCAATGTCGTATACGCCTATATCGTATTAAACCTGATGCAGGGCCCGAGTGCCATCACTACTCTGTAGGAAGCGGTCACTCAATAGCCGATCAAAGGTCAGATACACTCTTAACGATCTCAGACCAATCATAATCGCGTAACTTATTACAAGTGTCTACTGCTTGAACTATAAACATAGTATTTTATTCGGTACAACATTCTACTGGTTTAAAAAAGAGCACCGTTGTGTCTAATATCTATATTTTACAATTACAGTATTGAAATGCTAGCTCAGTCAAATACAATACTAACTGGCAGAGAAATGTAGCAAAATAATATAAATACTAATTGACAGAAATATTCTACTGGCTTATAAAAAAAGCACCATGATGCCTAATACCTATATTTTACAATGACAGTATTAAAATGCTGGCTCAGTCAAATACAATACTAACTGGTGGGGAAATTTAGCTAAATAATACAAATACTAATTGATACAAATATTCTGCTGGCTTATAAAAAAGCACTGTGGTGTCTGATATCTGTATTTTGCAATTCCAGTATTGAAATGCTAGCTCAGTCAAATACAATATTAACTGGCGGAGAAATGTAACTAAATAATACAAATACTAATTTACAAAAATATTCTGCTGGCTTATAAAAAGAGCACCATGGTGTCTGATATCTGTATTTTACAATTACAGCGTTGAAATGGTAGCTCAGTCAAATAATTATTCGCTAAGTTGTTCACTAAATAGCACCTTTGGTTCCAATAACCAAGCAGGAAATACAAACAGCAATGACATCCTATGGTGGCTCGTAACGCTAGACGGTTTTGTTTTCAAAGCGTATGAACAGATTTGAAATAGTCCAGACGGTTTTCAAAGCGTATTTTACATTGAAAATAATTGGGTAATTGTAGTCAAATAGCCCAAGAAACTTTGTTTAAAAACGGGCTTTGGCTATAATAAATTAATCGTCGGCCTCAGCAGTTGAGGGATTCATGCTATAAAACTGTATTTCCTGTCTAACGATCGTAAATTCTGCAAACCGCATAGTTGTTTTGCAAATAATTCAGACGGCTTAGAAATGATTCAGATGATTTAGAAAATTACAAACCGTATGGATGCTTTAGAAAGAGTATGAACTATTTACAAACCGTATGAACTACTTTGAAATAGTCTGAACTGTTTTAAAATAGTCTAAACTATTGTGCAGGATTTCACTGTGTGAGTTGGTAGCTCGGCCTACCTGCACAAGTTCCCGAACTGAGTTGGCAACTGTGTCTAGCGCTGAGCGATACAACCCGCCCACAGGTCGACTAGTATCCTTGGGAGTGGTGTGTAACCATTCCTATTTTACTAGTCTAACTGCCGGTTGCGTTAGCTTGTTTCAGTGTGCAAGGCAGAGGTCGAACTTTGAAGGGCGAACTAGTCAGAGCTAGGTTCGGCCAGCAGAGGTTCGAACTGTTCTGCTGAGTGCAGTCAGTTTACCGAACTTTGAAGGCGAACTAGTCAGAGCTAGGTTCGGCCAGCAGAGGTTCAGGCTGATCTGCTTGTATATTACTACTCGAGTAATAGAGCATTCGGTGTACGATCATGTACTAGCGCAGTGAAGTTATTATTGTTAAGGAACAAAGAAACTTCTGAGAGTGGGGCAAGCTGACTCTGATTTATTGCTAACATGACATGAGTATTTATGCTGACTATTACATAATATAAAATGAGTAAACATGACAAGACAAAAGAAATGTAGTAAGGCACGCCTGTTTAAGAAAGGCTAGACAAATAGAAAACAAGTGTACAGAAATAGGGCTGGCTTCACAGCTACGGCTGGATGCACTCACATGCGCTACATATACAATTGTGTGTAAACTAGAATTGATGCGATAGTAACAGAAATAAACATAGAGTGAATAGTCTTAGAGTGTGAACATAGAACGAATAAGTAGTGCTACAGTGTAAACATAGAGTAATAGGTGAGTGTTATTGTCGGCGCCGTCCGTCACACTATTTTGAATTAGTTGGAAAAGTTTGCAAAGCACATGGATTTCGAACCAAAAGCGATCGTCATCATTTAATTTATAGCCTCTATGCAACTTTATCAACATAGACATAGATCAAAAGACATAGAGCAAATTAATTAACTGTATAAAATTGTTGTTGAATATCATCTCTAAAACTAATTTTTGAATTTATAATTGAGTTGTATTTATTATTTAAAACAATTTAAAACAAATAATACTTAATAAATAAAAACATTTTATTTAAAGAAAATTCAACTGTTTAGTAAAAACATTTATCAATCATAAATGGACTGTAGATCTATGTTCAATAGAGCGAACCAGCAAATCGGCTCGGATTTTCCAAGTCCACGAACGATTTCACAAAGCGTTCAGAAGTTTTGCAAAAGTTCAGACTATTTCAAATTCATTCAAACGGTTTGGAAAGCGTTCAGACGTTTTAAAACGCAGAACACAAAACGTTCTGAGCCACCATAGACATCCAGGTATTGTGTTGTTGTTTTAGGAAATTTTGGTATGAGCAGACAGCTCTGTGAGATTGACTTCAAATGACTTTATGATGATTTTAATAAAGTCATCTGTATTATAAAGTCAAGTTAAGTCAAGTCATGGAACTTGTCAAGTCAGGTGAGGCATCAAGTCAGAGTCAAGTCATCGCTCAACTAAGTCGATTTATGACTTATGACTTGACTCTAAGATGATTTGACTTCGTCCGACTCATTCCCACCTCTGTATAAATCCTTTGTCTTGAAACACGCTACGCTCGCATGAGTTTCGTACACGCTAAATTATATGAAGAGCAGTAGTAAAATAGATGGATTAACAATAATAATAATAGTCTTAATAGTCCTAATAATAATATTTATTATTAAGAGAATAATAAGAAGAAAAAATATCAAAATAATAATAATCTAATCTGTCTAATGATAATACCTTTGTAAGCCTTTGAAGATATTGAACACTCAGGAACTTGAAGCAAAAGGAGTGCCTCAGTCATTGTGTTGTTTGTGTATATTATTCACAAGGGTACAACAACCTGCTGTTTATTTTTCATCAATTGGTAATGAGGGAGTTAGAACTACTATCCTTTTGCTTTTAATTTAAGTGCTGGGGTTTGCGCATTTATTTCATGCTTCTTCTGATGTTTCTGATGGTTTTTTGGTAGGAAACTCTTACGGTAACCTTGTGATGCTACATACCCACATACGCTTACACAGATAATAAAAACATAGAAATATTAGTGGCAATTGTCTATTATTTATTTATTTAAAGATTATTATGATAATGATGGTAACAATAATAATAAATTATATTGTTATTATCAGTGATGATCCACACGCCGAGAAGGTGGTTGTGGTAATTGATTTGTCATTTTTTTTGCGGTTTGTGTGGCTGTAATTTTAATTAGCTGCTCATTGGTGTTATGGTTTTAGTTGTTTTACTTAACATTTTCCAGCATTTTTTGTGGTGTGGTAGCTATAGTGTAGACCTGCACCATACCTTCAGACTGTGAGACTGCTTTGTCAGATCTATTTATGCCTGATGCGCATAGTCAGACTACGTCTGATGGTCGTCTAGCTGGTTGTCTAGCTGGTTGTCTGAACAGACTAGAGTAGCAGGCCTCGGTAGGCCAGCTCTTCTACTGTCTTCCTCTAGTTGCTTATGCTAACGAGTGTTTCTTCATATGCTGAGTAGTAGTTAGTGAAGTGCTTGATTATTTTCTAGACAGAGAAATGCGTGAGTATAGTGTTCTGTGTCTTTTATTTAGCAAGGATGAATAAAAATAATTTTTTCTATAGCATAGTCGACACTCGTCACTCCAGGTTTTTCAATGTTCATTTCTGTCTACATTCATTCCAATATTCTTGGCGAATTGCCTCCAGTTCACAGCAACCTTTTTTTCGTTGGACTACCTTTAGCTTTGACAGAAGTATGATTAGTTGCTCAGTAATAAGTAACAGCTTTTCGTAACTTGGCTATATTATATATATCATTGATAGATAATAGACTAAATGTAGTTTTATTTGATTCAAGTCTGGTGTTTGTGATAAGTTCTTTAATTTTTTATAATTGGGATTGTGGCTGATGCTCATTCAACTTTGACTTGTTCACACAATATACATGTATATGTGATGAACATTGCAACTCATGTTTGAATGGATAGATAGATAATTTGTCATGATTTATGGGTTATAGACTTGGCCATGTCATTAAAATTGTATTATTATTATTGTCATCACATATTTTACATTTAGCTAGTGTTTGTAGAATATAACTGTAATAAAATATTTTGCTCAATATTGAAATTGGTAACTTGATTGTAAAAACACTTTCACATAGTAATCAATCACAATATTTATAACTATCCTTATGTAATCACTTGTTATCAGTACAGGCAATTTTGTTGATATGACAAGTTGTAGCATGTGAAAAGATTATATAGCATAACTTGAGCATTCATTTGAAAGTGTTGGGAGAAAATCTATCAAATATATACATGGATTTATAAAGAATTACCTCAAACTGGTCCACAATGTAATTTATTTGGAGTTATGTTCTCAATAAGAAGACAACAATATATACTTGGGTTTTATCAAAGTAACCTGTGTACAGGGTATTGCGACCAGAAGCGCTGTGGGTCCACTATCTTCAGCAATGGATGCATTAACATATAATTTTCTTTAGTTTCAAAAGCAAGATCTCCTGGACATATAGTTTTGTTTCCTCAGTTGTGATATTGAGTTACTGCCTTTTTTCCATCATATTGACTTAAATTTTTGATGCGTAATAAAGTAGTTATTATACAATAGCAATGTTGTGAAAGTCGAAACACCTCTTCAAGTTCTCAAACATCATGAATAGCATATGATGTCAAGTTGTTCACTATTGAAGAGTTTTGCTGGTAAACACATGTCTAGAAGATTTATGAGAATGAATTGAAACACCAGAGGTTAGTTGGTTGCATGGTGCAAAATGTACTTTTTTGATAAAAGATTGTTCCGTTAACACCAATATGAAGGCATGCTAAAAAGCTATGAAAATTTATCGGAGAAAAGCTCTCTTCTGTTTGACATTATTTTTATTGACACATTACCAAGTACCCATGACTCCAACTTCAAGCTCAACGGTTGCTAGTTTTTGAAATTCATCAAATTACTCAATGTGCATCCCGAGTGGCTAGCAAAACTTCTGCTTGCCAATTTTGAAAACAAACAAAATTGCATAATTATAAAACTTGATCATATATCAGTTTTACAATACACATATATGACTAATTATACTTTTACATATATACATTGTACATACATGTATATAATTATACATACGAGTGTTTAATTGTTGTTAGTTTTGTCAGCGCTTATGAAACAACTCGAAATCTACTGAATACTCCACATGTGCCGTAATACAATTAACATATAAAGGGCAAGTTTTTTCTTGGTAGCAACTTCCTCAGATGTCATTACCCTAGCATCATGCGTAATATATGTTGACAGCTGCGCAATTGCTGAGTAATTGGAATGATTGTGACATTATTCAAAGCTTAAAAAGTAACCGTGTTTAGAAACATACAGAAGCATGCAAGTAGTTTAGTAGTGTTACCTTAGCACCTTAGCATTGAAATCAAGGACAGCAGTGGCAGCTGTTTTCATGAAAGTTTCATCATATTTTTTGTCACTATATTTAGTTAGCCATTTATTTTCTATTATGATAGTAATTGAGCAATTCTATTGTCATTATGATGCTTTTTCAGCAGGATGTGCTGGTCCCTTTTCATGTTTTCATTGATGAATAATCCCAGACACTTTGTTGTTTTATAGGTTTTAAATGGATAGTTGAAATTATCTTTAGATCCAAAGCTTCATCTATCATTTATTATTTTTGACAGTTTTTTTTGTAAAGAAGGCAATTCACAAAGTTCCAGTGATGTTAGTGATTTTCTTCCATGAACAATTTTTACTACAAGAGAGCTTTATCAATAGTTACACCTTATTACAACATAGTGCATCCACATCCTTCTTGCTATTTGTTGTTTTTGACTACAAAATGGTTATGTACCTATACCACCAAAGGTCGCACAATGAAATTTTTAACTAATGTGACTGTTTTATCTAGGTTAGTCACAACAATCACAGTGGTTACAGCATTTAGGAAACATGAAAAAGAAATTTGTCCTTCAGCCAATATTACGTAATTGATTGCTGAATAACCTTTGCCGTTCATCCGGCTCCTGCTGGCTTACATTTTTATTCGTAATGTCAACTGTTAGGAACTTCGCAATTACTTGGCTCGTTTAGGCATATTCTACTTCAGACCATAGCATCATAATTTGCGCAAACCAGAATGTTCTTTCTTTAACTGCTTCACCTAAAAATACCTAATAACCATTACAACTTGGCTGGACCAAAAAGTTGTTGCTCCATACCCTTGTTTGCATATTTTGTTCTACTCAATATTTAGACCAGAAATTAAAAGACACTTAATGCAATACTGTTCAGCAATTTTGACATTCTGTTTGTTACCAGTGACTTCGTACCAGTATAGTTAACTTGAGTTCTATGATTAAAGTGGTATATGAAATCGCACAGCTCATTTTTAGTGATGTGCATGGACATAAGAGAAATGGAGGACTGATATTGCTGTCAAGTCGCACTTAAGCATAGCTATGATTTTTTAATACATGTATATCTCACTCAATATGCTGATAGAATAAATATAAATTATCCACATGATGATATACTAATGCATTTTACTAAGCATTTTCCCTACAGCTCTGGCTATTTATTCGATCATCAAAACTGATTTCTATGCATTCTATAGGATTTCTACAATGTCACAATATATGCGATGCTATTTTCAAACAGTGCATAGGGATGCGATTTATGATAATCGTTGAGTGTCATGCAAAAATTGAACACACAGTACAATTGAGATCATAAACGACCTCAAAAGAAGTGGGCGTATTCATTATGTGCAAGCTGATCAGTGTTTTAAGCAGAGGTTCAAAATTTCTAAACCTCATATCAAAGAATTTAGTCTTGTAAATAACATTACAAAGTTTTGATAATCATCTTTATTGCTAACTAAGCTAAGTGTGCTAAGCTTAGTGTTGCGTAGGAGATGGGCTGCCGAAAAGCATGTTTTACAACGAGTGTGAATTTTCAATTACATTACTCAATCGGTGGCCCAAACTAAACTGTGCAGCTCAATTGTCATGCTACATGAGTTGATAAGTTGGTGTGATATTAACTGTAAACCGAGCAAAAGTTCCTTGCCATCTCTGTTCAACGGTAGATTGGTGCCCAAATTACATACTAAAGAAAGACGTATCTTTACTGTCTCAGAACAACCAGTGAAGATCCTGAGTCGGTATTTTAAGTTGTCACTGGCAGATTGATTTAGACAAAGAAAGGTGAAAAACTAACACAGGTGTGAAGACAAAGTGTCTTTAAAGTTCTAAGAACAAATCCTAAAGTTTTGCGCGCTTGTTGCAGATACTCTGGCTTACACAGGCTGATTACTTCATTCTTTCCTCTGAAAACGATTCAGGTGCATGACTATACAAAAAAATTACAAAATTGTTTTAAGTAACATGAAAAGTTTCCTTGTGCATTATATTCATGAGTTTTCCTATGAAGTTTCTCGACGGAGAGCCCAAAACATCCCAAGCATTATAAAAAGTGTTGCTGAAACAGCTGGTGAGAGATTGCACTTGGCATTCAATACGTGAATAAGGTGAAAAGTTTTAGAGGCTGTACAAGATGCTATTGTATATTACGATTAGAGATAAATAAAATTATGAGAACAATAAAAATTGGATGAGTGGCAACCGGGGGGTGGCAACCAAACTTGTGGATTTTTGATAAAAAAAACCTTTCTCAGAACTGTGAGATGGCCACTGGGGAAAACTGTGAAATTCAGAGAAGAAAGGAAAAACAAGCTTTTGTGCAAATATGCTGATATAGTGTATTTATTGGGATCATGCTGAGTCAGAGTGGCTCAAATGGTCAGTTTTTCGGTTGATAAAAAATATGCATTTGATACAACATATGATCAAAGCTGCCTAAAAAAGTTCCAATTCAGTACTTTATAACCAAAATAATGATGATAAATTCTGTAAATGCTACAAGAAAAGAATCTCCAGTAAGTGCTCTGCTCTGAAAGTGCCAAAATATCTACAGGACAATAGACTGGTAGATTTAACCAGGCTTTATGTGAATTCGAGGGTGCAATACTATTGGTATACACTATCAAATACGGAGCAATTAGTGTTGGGATAACAGTGGAGAGCAGAAGCTCAAATGCATCCTAAATGATCGGCTAGTGATCCCAAATCTTATCGCTGTTATTGCGCAAAAAACTTCCTGCCTGTTAAACTGAAGTTGAGAAGTTGATGGGTGTGAAAGGAAGCCTGCGCATTACGTAATGGCATAGGGTGTCAGTGAGAGGTATTTTTCAGTCAAAATACAGTGTCAAGGATATGTAGCTAGTTTAGCAGCAAAATTTTCCGGGGCATTCAGCACATAAGATTTGATGAGGGGCAATAGGGCATGCGATGAAGAAAAGAGCTGGCAGGGCCAAGGAAAAATTATGGCTTGAAATCTAAGGCTTCATAGTTCTTTTTTTCTTATGAGAGTGATTATTGGAACAAAGATGTGAGAGTTTGGTGAAAGCAAAAAGTTTATCCACTTATTTGAATGCTTCCTCCTTATAATGATTTGAGGTTGAAAATTGCACTTTGGGAATAATTTGTGTGTTTTTTCAATGACCGCTCCCAGTAATACAGATAAAAATCTGAATCACTATTTAGTAAAAAGCCACAATTCCCACTGTGTTTGAAAAAGAAACAAAATAAAATAGGGGTTGCAACAAAAGTTTGTAGGTCTTACAATATCACAAATGACAATTCAAAACAAGAAACGTCAAACTGTTACACTAAAGTAAATAAATGGTTGATAATAGACACGGCGAGCAACTTGACGTATGACGTTTTAGTGTCTAATGGTTAGCTACTACACATAATCTTTCAACCAAGCAGTTTTGAAAATTTCTTGTGGATCGTTTTACACTTTGTTGCCCAACTTATGATGGTGATTGGCTACTCGGAGTTGTATCTTGTCCAGGTGAATCTGGGTCATTTGTTGCTGACTGAGTCACAGATGATTTTCTTCCTTCTGACAGAGCTTGTGGGTCTGAGATCAACTCAATTACGGCCTAGCAACTCACCGTCATTCTCTACTGTGTAAAAGCCATTCTACAGCTGTATAAAATTTGGCATTTTTCGATTCTTGGCAGTGATTTCTGTAATCCCTGAGTACAACTTCTTTCCCTACTTGGAGAGTTCTCAGGTTATTGGCTGATTGATTGTGTCTTTTGCATCTGAAGTCATTTTTTGAGTTTTTTGCTCAGTTTTTACTTTCTTCAGTCGTAGCTTGTTAGGCCAACCTTTGGGGAAAAATAGCCTTGGTTGGTCTCCCTTTCAAGCGCTATATCAGGCTGGTGGTCATGGCTTCTTTTGTGATATTTCTGTTTTCCAGAATGGGTAATTGTGGGTCTGAATCCCTCTCAGTACTATTTAAGCAATCCTCACAGCTGCTCCATTCTTTTCCATTGGATTGCGAGAAGTGAAGACTACTACTAGTTATATCGGTAAAGTTCCATTTGCGAGAAAATTCAGCAAAGGTCATGGATGTTAATTGTGGTCCATTTTTGCTACGAACTTGGAAAGGATTAGCCCATCTGGCAAATATCAACTTCATGACTTAGATTACCTCTCTGGTTTTTGTAATTTTAGGTACTCGTACTCCCAAAAATTTGCAGTAAAATTGACCACCATAATTTAATTACTCTCTTTCTACTCAAAAAGATCTGCAGCTGCCTTGTTTGCATGGATCGGCATCTCCTCCCTTGGTTGCTTGGGTGGGTCCTTCAGACAAACTGAGCACTTTTTTTAATATTGCTATTCATCATTGGCCAGTCGACCATGAGCATGGCTCAATGTAGAGTAGCTTTGGGTCCCTCATGAGATGTGTGTAACCGGTCTTGCATCTTTTGAATACACGGTATCACTACTCTGCATCATCAGAAAACCATATCATTTTCTTTCTACTGCCATTTTTCCTTTTAAAACAGGAATACATGCATATGCTGAGGCGACTTGCTTGTTTTTGGTTCATACACCTTTTGATGCAACTCCTTAATTGCTGCAAGCATTGATCCTTTCTGGTTGTTTTTTTCATTGTTTATATGTACATTTGGTTATGTAACGGCATATCTTGATGCTCTTTCTCTACAGTAAACTTATACAACCGAGGAGATAAATGAGGGGCTCCTATGTGAGCATCTTTTGACAGCATGTCAGCTGTAACCTGCTGTTTCCCCGGTCTCTATACCACATTAACACATGAATACTGTTGTTGAATTTTCTTTGGTGCCTTATGAATTGGCTTCTTGTATATAGGCTCAAAAGCCTGATTATCCTTCTGAACTGTCATGTCAGGATTGCCGAAAAAATGATGTAGCCAGGTGAGGTCATAAACAATGGCTAACATTTCCACCTCTGTGGGAGAATAGTTGGACTCGCTAGCAGTCAATTACCTAAACACATCAGTCATCGCTTTTTAAGTCTGCCAAAATTTGTTTTAACTTCTGAAAGGCATTTGTTCATCAATTTGCCATACAAACTCTCTTTCTGCAACAAACGGCGCAACGGCTCTGATTTAACCGCTCTGTTTGGAATAAATTTAGCCAAACATGTCATATAGCCTCATAGCCATTTGACCCAGCAAAGTGAGTGGCTCTATCCTTATAATAGCATCAATTTTCTTTGGGTTAGCCTTCACACTTACGTAAATGACCTGTATTGTAACTCAGGTTCTAGAAAACGAAAATTCCCTTCGTTCAATCTTAGCCCAGATTCTCTAGCTCACCGAAAGAGATTGCGGTAATTTTGATCATGCTCAGCTCGAATCTTGGCCAATATCACCACTCTTTTCTATGGCAGTCAAAACCAAACTGGAGTTCCTTTTAAATTTTTCTTTACTGTCTAGGCAATTAAGTATCCTTCCTTCGAGGATCTGGGCACAACAACTTCTCTATCGTGAGAACGTCAACGAGTTGCAGTTCGAATAAATAAAATGTTCTTATACAATAATTACTGCTAAAAATACCACTAATAATGATAATTACACTACAGAATAAACCATAAATCTTGGTTATTATCTTTACCAGCTAGTATAATATGGTTATTATAGCCAAAATAGCATGAGACGATCTCTGCAACGTATTTAATGCACACTCCTGGTCACAGGGCAATTAAAAGTATTCTTTCTCTTACGGGTTGATTATTACTATCAGTAACTGAAAACATATGAAATAAACCACTACCATTATTCATATCATTATTATATAAAATAGAACAACAACGTTTGACATGGGTATTGTGTTTGCTCCATGCTTATTTGGCTTATATAGCAAAAACTGGCCAGGATTGGTCTCACTGTCAGCATCAAACGTAATTGTACAAAAAAAAGATAGTAATTTTGTACACTTGCGCAATTAGCCCGAGTGCCAGTAATCATATGAGGTTAAAAATTGTCACATGTAAATGTTTTTTATGTTCAGCATGAAGAGCAATTATAAAAAATTTGCCCTTCTGATATTTGGAAAATTTGTAAACACTTTTGAATGTATTTAAGTCGATTAGAGTGTTGTGGTCTTAATTTTTTATTTTTCCCATCAACGTAGTACTGTAGTGGATTTTGGGGGCTGAAACCCACTAACTAATGTCGGTAGCAATCTGACAGGTAAGCTGCCACTAGTTGTCGTTTAACCTGTGACAACAGCAGGTCGGTAAGGTACCGAAAGATGTATGATAGAGTATCTCCAACTCTACAACCAGTAAGGAGCCCTCGGCTCAGACGCATAACTCAGTGCTGTCGAGTAACTATGCATTTATTCATCCAGAATAAAACGAGTAGTAAAAGGCACATTACAACTGATTAATAGAGCAAAAGTTCTGCCTTTTATAGGCGATTCACAGGAAGTGATTAAGCATACTAACCAATCACATAACAATAATACATAAGGAACGAATGAATAAAGAGATATAAATAGATAGCGAATAGGATAAAGTATATGGGGATAAAGGTAAATGGCGCCCTGTAGTTGTAGGTGGAGTCATATGCTGTTGCACCAATCACAGTCCTATTTGCTTCCTGTCTCTAGTCCTCAGTCTTTCTAGCCTTTGTCTTTCATTGGGTTTACGGGTGGTTATCTCCGGGAGGTGGCTCTCTGCTTCCCTCAGGCTACTTTCTGGTCCATAGTCTACACTGACTCACTTCCTGCCGGCCCTGCAAAGTCGGTAGTGAGTCATACCGGGTCGGTACTGCTCCATACAGGTTCGGTACTGCTCCATACACGGTCGATACTGCTTTTTACACAGGTTCGGTCAATTCGGTTTGACACCTTTCAGTCATTCTGGCCATCTAATGGCTAATACAAGGATGCCAGAATGTGGTACAGCGTGTGCGCAGATATAGACAACATTAAAATCCACTACAGTACATTGTGTTTGAGAAAGAAAATAAATAGCTTTACTGAAAATAGGAATCCAAACTGCATTAGTTTTGACTCTTGATTGAAGAATTTTGATGAACTTTCAACGTTTATGACATCTTCTATTAGGATTTATGGTCCAATAAAGGTGAGATATTGTTTGGCCAACTACGTTTTGCTTTGTCAAATGATTTGTATTTAACCTGAAAACAAGTGAATTATTTGTGAATTGACTTGTCTTGATTCGAGTTGACTTGTGACTTGACTTGATGGAAACTCTGTTAAATAGCTAATGACTTGTGAGTTGATTTGGCTAAAAGATACTGGTTTGTGACTTGACCTGGCCCCAAAAAATTGTGACTTTGTATATCTCTGAAAAGTAAGCATATAATTGTAGCTCTTGTGTTTAAAAAAAATTTGCAAAAATAGATCCGGCACATGTTTTATATAATAAACCATCAATGGTTTGGTGAAATTTGATTTTTTGTTATGCTAATGAGATATACATTCGGTTGCACAGGTGAAATTCAGCAAGATCCGGGAGTTGATGTATGTTGATATATGGGTTTGTGTATGTTGCTGACAAAGCTTTTGGTTACTAGGAAAAGCTTTTATTAGTACATTGCTTTTTGATAGCTTGAGTAGTAGTGTTTTCTTCATTAACTGTAATGACCTTTAAGCTTACCAGTTTCAAATTTTCCAGTTGAATAAGATGCCTCAATCTAGTATGGTTATTGCACTAGTATTTCTTGTATGATTTGGGCTTATCGATAGTATAACTTGCATTTTTTCTATTCAAAGAAAGTCCCCTAACTTTTACAAATAGCAAATAGAAAGTTTATTTTTTATCCAGAACACTGCTTTTGTATGATAGTGGCTTGTTAATTGTGAATTGACCAGATAAGCTTCTGATCTGATCTGCTTCTGATCATAGCTTCACTTCTGAACGTTGCCAGACAAAGATTCAGATACGGACGAGATGGATGTAAAAGCGTCCTAAAATGAAAGTTAACAGATCTGGTAGTATGTCGACTCTGTAAAAAAAGAAGGATACCTCGGTGTTTATTTTAAAAAGCATCAACATTTTTTTTCCGATGACATGCAAAATGAAACTGTTTCAACATTAATTCCCTAAATGTCAGCATTACTTATTTTTATCAAAATAGGCAATCCCTGGAACGAACATCAAAATAAACCATGACATAAAAAAACAAATTTGTATGTTTTTGCTCTTTCATGTGAAGTTTGTAATTCATATACAAACATGAACACAAGGACATGTATATTGAAAGTAAAGATTGAGAGTTGCACTTCCCTATCGCTAAAACTTACCAAATATGCATATTACAGCTTGAGCATTCAGTTTCTCTATGGTTTTTCACACATTATATGATTTAGACTTGATGTCTAGACATTGCCATTCCGTTGTTTGGCAATTGCCACGTTCTGAATATAAATTGGCTTTCACAGTTCTGCCAGGAAATGGTTGTGGTTTGATTTGGCTGTTGTATGGCTGAGTGAGCAAGGAAAGATAGCAGGAGTGACATAATAGAATAGCCACTTAACAATATATTTGCTCATTATTGAGAGCTAGTTGGTAAATCTTATTACACAGACTTTGTCTCTTATACGGCAATTGTCATGAATGGCAAGAGACTAGGTTTTACAGGTAAATGTAGATTTATGTTTTAGGATATTTGGTGTGTACCTTTCAACAAATCACGCTTATTAACACACAAGTCTGGTTGATAGTCAAACAAGGTTGAACTGATAAAACGATGTAGCCAAAATTTGTTGTGTTTGCTGTTTCTTGCCCTATAATGATCGACCAATAAAACAGATTGGCGTGAATGTAAGTAGCTTTGGTTCACATATTGTACATATAACATTTAGTACTATCAAATATTAGTTTAAAAAGTCAGTTTTTTTCTCCACTGTACTGTATACATTATCTATATTTACAATGTGAAAAACATCTGTTTGGGTGTGTGTGTGTCTACGGCATGTTTGCCTATCCCATTACATTAGGGGAGCTAAAAACTTGTACAAACAATCTATTTATACTGTACATTTGTGAGAGCAGGGTTTGGTTTTGCCATTGGTTCTCACACCAAAGATGTTCGCATATTTACATTTTTTCATTAATGAGATAAATCACAAAATTCACAATTGCTAAACCAGTTGGTTTAAGCGTCCGCTAAATAATTTCGTGTAGGCTCATGAATCATATTTTTTTCTTCCAGTAAGCAGAGCTTGCAACATTAGCTCATGGTTTTTGTAAATTATTTGTGTTCTGCAGCAGTTGATACAATAATGAAACTTGTGATGGCTCACTGTTTTACTGTGACTTCTATCATACTGAGCTATATGGGCTGTGGTTGAGAATGAAAGAATGAGATGGAGAGAGTAGAGCGTGGCAGCTGTGCAATAAATCAAGCTAGAGCAAAGTAGAGCGTGAGAAGTAGAGTGAGGTAGGAAAAGGGCGATGCGGGATAAAGTAGGTTAGGAGGTGGAGCCATGAAAAACAGGAGTAGAGCGGGCGGATGTAAAGCAGGTCGGTGTATCTGACTATGACGCGCCGTATTCCTGCTAATCTATATATATAATCATGATAAACATCTGTGCACCTGTCTGTGTATCTCTGTCTGTCTTTGTCCATGGGAATATAATCCTAAACCACAAGAGAGAGAAATAAAGTTGATGTACAAGCAGTGTATTGGATCAATCAAATTGCCATTCGTTCTCAAACCAAAGATTTTTCTGTTCATTTTGGTTTCAGAAATGCAAGTGGAGACAAATCACAATATTAGCAAATTATATATATTTCAGGTAATTGGAGTGCCGAATAAGCAATTCCATTCGGTTTATGATTCGCATTATTTTTTCCAGTAAACCCAGATTGCGAAATTCTGTCATAACATTGTTTTTAAAAGTTAGCTGTCTCAGTAGTGACTGCGATATGCCAGCACACGTCTTTTTGTGTCGTCTTGCAAATTGAGCGAGGGGGGAGAGAAAGGGAGATATGAAGTGGGTAGAGCCAGGCAAGGTTTTTGTTTGCTTTGCTTTGTTTCTGTTGTGCCTCGAGGGCAACCCTGAAGTCAGGTCTCATAAGCTAGTAGCTTGTCTAAGCAGCACCCCATGCCCGCCTTTAACTTGGCTACTCTTTCCAAAAGACAGATGGGGATATTTCATTAAGATGACTTCATAGGTATTATGGAGAGTGCAATCAGGCTAGGGACCATTTTATTTTATGCTCATAGCCCTGAGCAAGGGTACAGAGTGAGAAAGAAGTAGAGCAGGGTGATGGGCAAGGTTAGGCAGACTGGGGAGGATGGGGGAAGAGGAGATAGAGTGGGACAAGAATAGAGCTGGCCACAGTATTTGAATACTACGGTTACTGCTGGTAAGATATGAATCAACACTCTCCATGTAATTATCATTATTTTTTATACTACTATGTTCATCTGACATTGTATATGAATGTGTCTAGTGATATTTATTTGTGATAAGATAGTTCGTAAGTCATTCTGCAATGGCAATGTTCATATTTAAAATGCAAAATAACCCAATTCATTGTTACACTGATTGGCCCAGATCATTCTCAACAGTTTTAAAACATCTGCATTGTGATTAGTGCAAGATTGTAATCTTGCACTTTTCACAATGGCTAGTATTGTTTACGTTTTTCTCTATGAACTAGAATGTTAACTCTATGCTTTAAGCAATAGATTTTATTTTTTCCCATTAAAATCCTACTAACTGTAGCTATTCTTATTTTTGATTCTGTAAAAATTTATCAAAGTTACATTTGTTAGTTTATTCTTTTTTCGTAAAATATTTAGGTGCGCTAGTTAGAATAACACGAGGTTGACCGGCCAACGTTATACTTAATTTAACGTTGCAATTTAGTGTGCTGCATTTGATGTTTTGAGCTACTTGAGTAATTTACTGTTTGGAGTTATAATGCTCATTGTCAAATTAATGTACTTGTGCATATATGGCAGATGATCATCACCGCTATTCGCTCAGCCTACTAAAATTTTTATCTAAACATCATTAAAGCATAATTTGTACATGTGCACAGTTACAAAAAACTTCTATTTGCTGACAATCACAATAGATTTTGTGAACTACTATAGCACTAGTTTGATTACTCCACATCTGGATGAGCATATCTTTTGGCCTTCAACTCATGGGTATTAGATGATGTCAAGGCCTCCCAATTTCAACAAGTGCACTGCAATGTGATTGTTTTATGCGGGTTTACATGTTCCTTTACATTCAATGGTTGTTATTATTACTTTAGCTGCTGCTTGGTGTTTTACAAACACACGGTTGCACATCTTGGAAGCACTGTAGATGCCAATTTATTATTGTAAAGGGTGCAATCAGTTCTACTGACACACCTTTATCATCAGAAAAAACTGCAAATGATTGCATCAAAATGACCTATCAAGTCTTTAAAAAAAGTTTGTTGTCACATTGATTATGTGTTTTACGTTGCCTATATTCCACGAATTTATGCGCATACCTTACTGATGCTGAGCCCTGGCTAAACTACGCTATCAACATTACACAATGTTATAATGGGTGTTCGTGGTCATGTTTTACTAGCTCTTTTTTTTGATAGTCTTTCTGTAGCTAATTCCCTAGGCTATTTTGGTTACAAATTCCATGTATTTTGGCATGATTATTTAGTCGGGTACGTTTGGAATTATGCAGCCTATTAAATATATATTGACTTCCCTTCCCATGCACGCAGCCAACATGAGATTTGAAGCTTAAAACACTTTTGTTGATACACATTAATGAAGAGCAATTGTGATTCATCAAGAGTACAAACAAAGACTCACAACAGGACAATGCACCCAGACAGACCCCTATCTATCCAACTACACAAAACCTCTTATCAAATTTCAGTTAAGCTCACCCAGACATGATTGGCTACCTGTAATCATAGCCACTGTCCAACATTGTGTTTGTGGTTGTAAAATAATGCACTGCCAGCTTTGTGTAAATATTTTTGTCTATTAATTTGTTGGACTAAGTCCAATTGTGGTCTTAACTGAAAGCCAGTTGTGAAATTAGAGCATCACTCCATTGCCTTTAAACATATCACAACTACCAGTCCATATTAAAAATTTGGTTGGAGTGAATGAAACAACTGAAAAGCTTTGTTGTCTATCTGAAAATTGGTCTTTAACGTTCACAAACCCTTGAGTATTGACCAGTAAAGAGCAAAAATAAAAACAGCCTCCACCGCTGCTATTTGTTTTGTTTTATAGATGCCAATTGACACAGTCTTCTATGAGACAGATTTCTTAGTAATATTTACGAAGTATCCCTATGTAATGTGTATAGTCCTTGCATTATCTACTAATTGTAGCAACATATTTTTCTGCGAAATAGACAATTTGGATGTTGTTTTTGCGTTTCTTCTTAATCTTATAGTTTTAAGTGATTGTTTGCTGAAGCCCTGCAATTTGTTTTAGGTGATTGATACTCAGAGGGGGGGGGGGCCATAGAAGTGGGATAATCTCACACTCCGTATGTACGTAATATATTGCTCATTGAATGCTTCCGACACTTACTGCTTCACAGCATATTCTGACATTTTTAGTTGGATGAATTGATTCACCTACAAGTGACACCATAGCTCCTTCATCTTTCGAAATAATCAGCCCTCTTTAGACAATAACATCTTATAAAAATCACATCACAATGCCAATTACAACAGGACTTTAATTGTTTGTATATGCTGCATGAGTTCTCAAGAAATTAGGCTTCACTATTATGGATGAAAGATCTTATTGCCCCGTCTGGCTAAGTACCGACAGTTCGCCTATATTTGTAAATGATTTTTAGCAAAATTACAGGTTAACAATTTCGACTCATGACAAAAGCTCCTTCTTTGAACCTTTTCATGAAGTTTTGTATGATCTGCAGCTATATTATGCCACATTCTGTAGCAAAATTTGGCCTCCATGTCATCTAGTGAGACACACATCTATTGCTTTCAGGATGGTTATGTTTCATGTTTTGGGAATATACTAAATAAATAATATATAGTAAGTCACTAGCAGTATTGCTCGTCGTATTCAAATATCATTATGCCCGCCCGCTTTATTCTTGCTCCGCTTATTCCTCCCCCATCTCACTCTTCGCCCTCCCTGCTCTAATTCGCCCCTCTATCTTGCTCTACCTCCAACCTGTTTCACCCCTTCTGCGCTCATCCTTCTCCATCTCTTCCTTCTTCTCCCTTCCTCTCTCTTTGCCTGCTCAATTTACAAGATGATGAAGAAGTTAGAGGGTCAGAAATTTTGGGAAATCGCTATGTTAATTTCTCATTTAACAGTAAAAAAATCTCTCCTTAATAGCATAGATTAACAGCTGGTAGCAAACATCATTGCAAATCAGTGCAAACTTTATATAAATCGTATAATGTTGCAAGCAGAAAAATCCTCTTATCCCGCACTTAATTGAAGAGTCCACAGGTGTGTTATGTGCTGGCATATTGCAGACATTATTGAGCTAAAAAACTTGCAGAAACAGGAGGGTAGGAATTGCTAGATTGATTGTCCAATCACCTCCTATTAGCAAAATGTAACTGTTTGTGATTCGTCTCCACCTAAATTATTGAAAAAATATTAATATCAAATCTACCAATATCTCCTATTTGAAACCGCATGGTAATTTAAAATGTCGCCATCCATCAAATTGATCCAACAGAATGTTTTTACAGAACTGTTCATTTCTTTCAGCGTAGTAGTTTAGGCGCACATACAAATTTGACACTTGAATTATCAAAGTGTGATCCTCTCCACCTACATTCTATAGCTGGAATAATATAAACTCTACAAATATCTCCGGATTGAGAAAGATAGGGCAAACTTAAACCTCCGCCATATATCAGATGAACACAATGGAATGTGTTTACAGCATTTTTATCTCTCTCAACTGGAATGACAGACAGAACTACAGACGCTTTTCACATTTATATATATTGATTACTCTTATTGCTTTAAATAGGCAGAAGAGAGATGCTTTTTAAACTACTTTGAATGAGACAGATTATCACTTTGAAATTACATTTGAGTACTAAAATTTTTCATGAAAGGGCTAAAATAAGCAGTCTAGTCAAATATTATTATTATCATCACCATTGCACTTGTCTAAAAGTAGTTTTATATCTTTTGGGTAATTGTTCAACAATGGTTGTCAGTCTGTAAAGATCATGTTCAACACAAACTTATCTGTTATATGAGCTGTTAAATGTATTTGTCTAATATTTAGCAAATTTGCATTTGTACGGGTAGAAAATTTCATAATTTTTAAGATGAAAGCATATTTGAATCAATAAAAAGTACACAGTGAATATCATATTTTGTTCACATGTCACTGTTAGAATCCAACAGATAATGCTAATGTTCATACCCAGGAAATTATGAATGTGTTATGTTTTGGCACAACTTTAGCATGGAAAATCGTAAATATCTTGTAAGCATTAGCCTGTAAACCAAAATGGCACAAAGCGCCAAAGTTTCCACATATTATGACCATTTCAGCTGGTAGGACTAAATATTTGTTTAATTAATAAGTCATATTGTCTGTATGAACTGACCAATTGTTCTATGTTCAAATACAGAAAGTTGCCTAGATATGGAAATTCACAAAATTTGTTATGATAGCTACTGTTTCCATAGTATTTTTGTATCTAAGTGCTAGAAACTGAAAGATCAAAGTGCAACCATAACTAGCATAATGTATTGTACTACAATATGCATGTAATACATGTGGAGAGTGACATGACAAATTTTATTGAAGATATCATAACAAAATGCTGTTTCTATTTGCGCTCAATTTGATATGTTATTAAAAATTGTTAAATTTAATATTCAAGATTTGTGGGGTAAAGGTAGCATTGCACTTTGAATAGCTTTGCACCGCTAGCCTAGGTATCATCTTACGTTCTGAAGGCTTAATCATTTTCTAGTATTGTTCCAGATATCAATCAATTATTGAAATATACGAATAAAAATTGTGAAGGAAGAAGTTGGCAGCACTCCCTGTTTAGTCTGTAGCTAACGGTTATTGCTTTACAAGAAATAAATAATTGTGTGTCTATTTTGCAGTTTTTTTATTCTTGAGAAGCACCGACTTTTGTTTGTCCCAATGTATTATATGCTACATTTCCTCCAAATGGCAGTCTATTTTTGTCCTTGGAATATATTGTTGGTCATTTTACATCAGCTTTTTAAAACTTGAACATTCAGTATTTAGTTAGTAATCCTGGGTTCAAGTTTAGAGAGCAATTTAGATATTGAGAGCAATTTAGATATTGAAAGCTGAATGCAATAATCCAAAGCAATTATATACATGTTTATGACCCATTTTCAGTCTGATGGAAGCATCGATGTCTGATGCTAAAAGTTAGATGCTGTACATTTGCAGTCAAATGAACCAAATTTTTAAAAAATCTCACTTGATCAATCTGCAACGAGGAATTTTTTGCACTCATTTTGCTTGGTAGTCTTTATTTAAATAATATTTTGAATAAGTTATTGTCATTTTAACAACGAAGTGCACAAATAAATTGTTATAGATGTGACAAAAAATTCAATTAAGTAGCTCAACTGCACCATAGCAATCATGGCTCTACCATAATGATATAAATTATTTAATATTCTGCATCAGATCAGACACAGTGAGTTTGCTATCAGGCGTTAAAAAAATTATTTTTAAATTTATTTCGTTATTCTTAATCTATACTCTAGCAACAAACCACAATAAAAAATTTCTCCTTTAATCTTATCTTAAACAAATAATTCACTCAGCTGTAGAGGAATATACCAAAGAAATAATGGAAATATATTTACTTTTAGTTATTTACTTGCTACTCTCAGAATCTCAGAATTTACGTTGGCTCTTGTGGAGATATTTGTTTTGGTTGCTATCCCATGCTGTGAATCTACGTCATTCTTAGTTTTTTCCACATGGCATATTACATATAAAACATACAAAGCTTTGGTTTGGCATGGCATTTCTGTGGAAAGGTAATCACTCTTGGGTGGAGACCTATAACAACATATATGATAATTGCTTGTGTCTGTACCAGTTTCAGTTTAGTTAGACACTACTCTTAGGTTTTGATTGAAATAATGATTAATTATTCTTGTATTTTGAATGCATTTCCACTTTGAGTTGTATGATATCTGACATCATGTGAGACTTATATTTGTGATTTGTTAATACTTTCACTAACAGGATATATGTGGGAATGTGTATTCACATTCCTTCTGCAAGTGTTTAACATTGAAATATGGAATATTATAATTTATTCAAGTGTTTAAGAATGTGTTTTATTGCATTTTATGGGTTTCATGTGATATAGGTGGAGCGCCAACGTTGTCATGTTGCCAACGAGTGTGAGTGATGATCCATAAGAAAAAATGACAAAAGTTTTTGTGCTACTTCTTGGTTGAGCTCAGTTTCGTTTATTCAATACAGGTTGTGCTTGTGCAAATAATTATGATAATCACTGTTCTTGTCAGAGCAGGGTGCAAAAAGATCAGTTATGAGTGGATAGATTTAATTTTCTCTAGCGTTGTCTATGGAATTTGTTTTCATCAACTATTTGGGAATGAAAACGTATGTTTACAATTGTCCAAAAAATCAAATCTGATTTCATCAATTGAAAATATCCGATAACTGTTTTTCGTATGTACGTATGGTCAATGCCTTATTCTAAGTTTTGTATTGGATATATCACAAAATTTACTGCAGTCCCATTATTTGTGCCAGAAAACGTTTGCACCTGCAAGATTTATCCTTTATTTGTCTCAGAAACTGTGTACACCTGCAAAATTTTGTCCCAAGCTCACTCATGATTTTTAGAACTTATCTATAAATACTGTGAAATGAGTCTTTGTTAATGTTTTGTATTGATACCACAGCATACACTAAATGATGCGATTGGCAAAAAAGTTGAATGTGTAGAATCTAAGCGAACTAATTTTGGGACATTAATATTTTGGAAGCTACTGGCGCATTGATTTGAACTATCCTATCGGTCAATTTTTACTAATTATTGTCAGAATGTTATAATGTGAAGTAATATAAAATGTTATAATGTGAAGTAATATAAAATGTTATTATGTGAAGTAATATAAAATGTTATTATGTAAAGTAATATAAAATGTTATAATGTGAAGTAATATAAAATGTTATAATGATAATGCTTCAAAATCTTCTAGAGCCTTATTAGTAATTGTTGCTTTGACAATCATTTAGACAGTTTATACAGAATTGAACAAAAGCGTGAAGTCTTTAGATTAGTGATCTGCTTCTCAAAAAAGTTGAGAATATTGTGGTTTAATTTCAATAGAGTTTCTAATCTGAAGTCTTTGCTTTTACTCCCTATGACTGTTTCAACAGAGCAAAAAATTCATATTACTTAAATTGAGTTATACAAAAAAGTGTATTATGTAATCCTCTTCTCTATTACAACATCAATATTTTTCCATACTGTGCACAGAAATATGGACTGAAATCGACCACATTGAAGCTAGGTACCTGGTGCGCAGTATTAATTGCTAGAACTGTGAAAAAGACCTCCATTCTCTTAATATTTATTTAACAGCAGATATGCTCACCAGCCAGGCTATGAGAAACAATATTCTAAAAGTGTCCAGTCTGTGATTTGTTTATACTATCAAAGTTTATGGTAACAACGATGTCAGGCACACCAAGCATGAAGTGCCAAAACAAAATTCTGAAATCACCTGCAGTAACAAAAATTGATACAATGAACAACACTCATGGGAAATGTCCGCCAATCAGCCATCGCACAAAAAGTCGTGATCAAAGCTGTTTTGAAATCTTAATGTTTATTTTATTCTGTAAATGATGATTTTTCTATTCCGTCTTTACCATGTTCAGCATTTTACGTGTAATTTGGCATGTAAAATTGTTTTGTAGATTGTAAATTTTGAATACGCTGTATGAGGTGGTTCCCATAATTACTTCCTGATCAGTTCTTGTTAATGAGCCATTTTAATGTTTTAATCATTACGATATCACCAATCAAACAAAGAGCATCCTGTTTGTCTTACTTATGTCAGCATACCGCAGCATTCTATATGTAGGTCACAAGAATGTTTGTTTTTTGCATTTGATCAGGCAGTATTGTCCAAGCCACCACACTAGCAGGAGCAATATTATGCTCTGCTCTTACGCAGTGTTATTTCATACTAGTCTGCAGTCACAGTCATAATACATATATTAACAGTCATACTACTATACCACATACAGTCGTACTATGGACAATCATACATACTTTTAATAATCACACTACTACAGTTATACGGTTTTACTGTGCAACCTAGAGGAGCCAGCAAGGTATGAATTATATTCTTACTCCATCATTACTCATAGACAATTATTGTTATTACTATTATTACATAACCTGCCATGCCTTTATACAAATATGTCATCAGCAATACATTGTCACGCTTGCTTCAGTAGTGCTCATATGTTATATCATACTTTTCAATCATAGCATTAATTAATTTTATATTACAGTTTTCACGGTGTTAGTGGTGCAAATAAATATTATAAAACATCACAACATCAGTTGACTACCCTCAAATCTGGGCTGCATGGTACAGTGAAAACTTGGTTCCTGGAGCAATATTTCTTGGAGCATAGACCTAGTTCTACAACTGAAGTAACAGGTATGGTGAATATTGAAGCCAACTACCAGTACGCAGTTCTACCAGTGGCCACCAGTGTAACACAGCAGTAAAGAAACGCCTAGATGTAGTCAATACTCTATCTATAGTACCCCCAGGACTGTACACAGAGAAAACAGATAAGTCAAATTTGGCCAAACAGTAATGGAGCCAATAATATTTAAGTGATATTTGAGCTCCTAAATCAAAGACATTAGTGTTTAGTTGGGAATTCGTTGCATTGAATAACTAACCGTAGCCGATGATTCAAACAATGGCTATCTGCATCCATCTACGAGAATAATTAGAGCTTGCGTAATTGTTGTCATAGATTAACATTTTCAAGCATGTGTGTAAATGTTGCTAGCTAGATAAATATTTTAAAGATTGTTTGTTTCCTACAATTTTATAATCACCTCAAATGATACTGATTCCTCAATACTTATTGTAAGTTGTGGTTGGTGATATCAAATTACTTCCATCCTTTCAATATAAAGGAATAACTTGTTTGTGGTGAAAGCTAAGACGGACGTGACAGCCTCGCTTGCCGCGCTGGTTCGAGTTGACGTTCTGTTTGCGGGTTTTTGTATCAAAAAGACGGCCGGTGGGGATGGCTTCGTCGGGCGTTGACTCGCACACTCGTACTGTTGGAGCCGCTGGGTCTCAGTCAGTCGAAGACACGTCTTCTGTAGCTGTCAAGGACAGAGATAGCAGAAATATAGCCGTCAAGGACGGCAGCGATACTGCAAACAATGCTACGGAGCATACTAACCATGATGCAAATAGTGAAAGTTCAATTACCAGAGTCCAGTCAAGTAATGTTACAGTATTACATAAGGCCAAGAAAAAAGCTAAATCAGTTGTGGAAATACCAAGCCATAGTCTAGTTCACACAGAAACACGCTCACTGCATGCAACCAAAAAGCAATCAAATAGAATACAAAACCAACTGCTAAGAGAAAAAACATCACAGCAGTTAAATGACGCAATTGAACTTCAAAGCAAAGTAAACGAGATGCTATTGAAAGAAATGTCTAGTAGAGTCACATTTGAAAGACTTACGGATATAAAAAACGATCTAGAGGCTAGTCTGAAACATGTATATTCTCTCCATGATGAACTAAAGGTAGTAAGCAAAGCTCCAAATAAGTCTATGACAATGAAAGTTGACAGAATAGCACATGACAATCAGATGATCACTGAAAAGGCGGATCAACTAATAAGCACTATGTCGGTTAGGGCAAAATACACACCACAAAGTGTGATCAGCAACAGCACTAGATCCCATAAATCATCTAGTCACGTAAGTAGCTATACTAGGTCATCTAGCAGGTCAGCTAGAAGTAGCATACGCTCATCTAGTTCTTCACTCTTGCGCTTGAGGGCTAGTGAAGCAGCTGCAAAAGTAGCTGAAAAAGAAACACAACTTGAAACTGAACAAAAAACCAAACAAATAGAACAAGAACTTTCGAAGCTAGAAGGTCAAAAAAGAGAGCTCCTACTAAGAGGTGAGCTCGAAGCCGAGAGACGAAAAGTCGCCATTTTCCAACAAGCTATAGCGGAAGAAGAGCACGCAGACACGGGACTCTTGTCACAACCTCAAGATGAGGTTAGGCGTTCCCTGTCATATCATGCACCTTCCAATGCTGACAGCCCCAACTCCTTGGCAAACGGAGTAAGCCAGTTACCAGTTCCTAGGCCAACACCCCATATGGCAACAACCATTGAATCTCCACTAGTAGCAAAACCTACTCATGCATTTGCTGATGAGCCCAGGCAGCAAACCCTGACTCCCAGGAGCAGCAAGGTGCCAGCCAACGCCGGAATAACTCGCAAGTCACCGCAGCTGCCCTCAATTAGTAAACAAGCACTCATAAGTAGTTCAGTAGAAGAACGCCAAACTGGGAATGTTCTTTTGGAAATGTATGATCAGGACACCGACATTGGGATGGAGTTGCCTCCCCCCAACAACGCAAACAATAATCCCATTAGAACAAACTGTCCTGTAGTCGATTTACACAACTTGCCCAGTAACAAAACCGTAACTGATATCCCACAAGCGGGTCAACAAATCGATGTTTCTGCTCTAAACGAAGCACAAGGTTCACACAGACAAAACAATGATAAGACGGATGTTACGAAGGGATTAGCCGAAGCTATTTCTGCGGAGATTACTAGGCCTAGACTTCCACCTCCTGAGCCCACTAAATTTGATGGCGATCCCATTCAGTATACTAACTGGATAATGGCCTTTGAAAGATTGGTGGGAGGAAAGCAATGTAGTGCTATAGAAAAGCTTCATCATCTGAAGAAGTATGTCAGTGGCAAGGCCAAGGACACAGTGGATAATTACTTTCTTCTACAGAGTGACGATGCCTATCAAAGGGCCAAAGATGCCTTATGGAGAAGGTTTGGTGACCCATTTATTGTGACAGAAGCCTTCAGAAGCAAGATAGAAAGATGGCCAAAGGTAAGAACCAATGACGGTGAATCATTGAGGATGTATTCAGACTTCCTCCAACAATGCTGTACAGCCTCAGAGACCATACCAGAGCTGAACATTTTAAACGACAGTCGGGAAAACCGAAAGATGTTAGAAAAGGTACCAGACTACGTAGCCCGTAAATGGGTGAGAGGGGTTACAACGTACAGAGGTAAGTATGGAGTTTTTCCAAAATTTTCTGACTTCTGTCAATTTATAGCTCAAGAAGCTGATGTAGCCTGCAGTCCACTAATGAACAAAGAGATTATTAATGCAAAATCTGATAACAAAAGAGTGGAAAAGCACTCATATGCCACCGTCACGGACGGTGACTCGCTTGAAAGTTCGGATAGACAGAAAGGCGCCACAGAGCCAAGAAGGCAGTGGCGCCACTGTTCATATTGCAATATGAGCAATCACTCGCTAGCAGCATGTAATGCATTTCCCAGGCTAACCTTCACAGCTCAAAGAGAGTTTATGAAGAACAGTTATCTGTGCTTTGCCTGCCTAAAACCTGATCATAGCTATAAAGAATGCTGGAAACCAGAAATTTGCAGTAAGTGCAAGGGAGAACATCCCACCTCTTTACATGCGTTACGTACAGTAACAAAAGAACAAAGAACAGAACATACACAATTACCATCTAATAAACGCATAGGTAACCAAGGCTCTAAAAATTCAAGCTTGGCAAAAGAGGAAACAGAAACAGACGCTAAAAGTGCAATCTCAAACAAAACAAACGCAATGAATAGGTCTAACAAGTCTGACATGTCATGGGTAGTTCCTGTTTGGGTATCCTCCAAAAGTAATCCTGCTAAAGAAATGTTGGTATATGCTCTCATTGACTCTATGTCTGACACATCATATATTACTACAAACACAATGAATTGTATTCAGCCAGAATATAAGGACGCACATTTATCCATAACAACAATGACATCAGAAAACAAGAAGGTCGATTGTCATGTAGTAAAAGACCTCACTGTAAGGGCATATAACAAGACCGATCTGCATGAACTGCCTCCCACATATTCACAAAGTAACCTGCCTATAAACAGAAAACACATACCAACTAGCGAATCATTACGAGGCTGGCCGCACCTATTGAAGGTAGCCGACGAACTTCCCATTAGCTATGAGCAGATACCAGTAGGGCTGTTGATAGGCTATGACTTTAAGCTAGCCTTCCGCCCTCAAGAGGTAGTAGACTCAAACAATGAGGAAGAACCATTTGCAATAAGAACAGCTCTTGGATGGTCTATCATGGGAAATGCCGGATCAGAAACCACTAAGACCACATTGACCACAGCTGTGGTTAATTGCCCCTATACTAGAGACGTAACAACGTTCAAATGTGTAAATAACACCTCTAAGGAAATTCAAAATCTGTTAGCCTTGTTCGGCAAGGACTTCACAGATATTAACGATGGCTCAAAGGGTCTCTCACACGAAGATCGCCAGTTTCTTACACTCATGGAGAAAAACACAACCTTTGATAAGGATGGTCATGTAGAAATGCCATTACCCCTTAGAGCCACACCACCGACGATAGATACTAAAACTGCAGCCATGAATCGCTTCAGACAGCTAGAAAAGAAGTTCAGGAAAGATGACAAGTATAAGGGCCAATACAAAGAATTCATGGAAAACATCATCGACAAGGGTGAAGCGGTCAAAGTGGATGAGTCAGAGATACCGGAACATTCCTGGTACATACCTCACTTTGGCATATTTCACAGTAAAAAGCCCGACAAGATCCGAGTGGTATTTGACTGTGCGGCCAAGGTGGGAGGAGTAAGTTTAAATGACTGCCTCCTTCAGGGTCCTGAACACATCAATGATCTCCAGGGAATCTTGATGCGATTCAGGAAGGAGAGGGTCGCAATCATGGGAGACATAGAAAAGATGTTTTACCAATTTAAGGTGCAACCAAAACACCAAAATTATCTTAGATTTTTATGGTATGACTCCGATGGACGCATAGCAACCTTCAAGATGACTGTACATCTGTTTGGCGCTCGGTCATCTCCTGCATGTGCCACCTATGGGTTAAGATATTTAGCCATGAAACAGGAAAACAGTAAAACCAAGGCATATGAGTTTATCAACAGAAACTTTTACGTGGATGACGGGCTTACTAGTGTTGACAGTGAAGCACAAGCAATTAAATTGCTGGAAGATACAAGAGATGTCTGCTCTTCGGGAAACCTCAGACTTCACAAACTGGTCTCCAACAGCAGGGAAGTCATGAAAGCCTTTCCGCCGAGTGAACATGCCAGCTCTTTGCGCAAATTGGACTTAAACACAGACGATCTCCCTCATGAAAGATCTCTGGGTGTGGTGTGGAACACAGAACTAGATTGTTTCACCTTTCAATCTGCCCCACAAGAGAAACCAATGACCAGACGAGGAATTCTTTCCACTGTAGCTACAATGTTTGACCCACTGGGGTTAATATCACCATTTACTCTCACAGGTAAAATGATACTTCAGGAAGCTTGTAAATCAAAACTTGATTGGGACCAACAACTGGAAGAAACCATACTCCTAAAATGGAAACAATGGCGAAATTTGCTCACGCAGTTACATATACAGGTTCCTAGATGTATTAAGCCCTCCAACTTTGGCGAGGTGACAAGGACTGAGCTTCACACCTTTAGCGATGCCAGTAATTCTGGATATGGCCAGTGCACTTACTTAAGGATGGTAAACAAAGCAAAACGAGTGCATGTTTCTTTGATTGCTAGCAAAGCTCGAGTGGCCCCCCTCAAACCTGTTACAATACCTCGGTTGGAACTGCAGGCAGCATGTGGCGCTGCTAAATTGGCCCAGAAAATAGAGTCAGAGCTTGAGATAAAGGAAATACAACAACATTACTACACAGACTCAACAGTAGTGTTAGGATACATTAACAACGAACTAATAAGATTCCACACCTATGTAGCAAACCGCGTGGAAGATATCAGAAGTCTTACCAGTCCGAAGCAATGGAAATATATTCCCAGCGCTGTGAACCCAGCTGACATGGCCTCACGGGGAGCTAGCATAAAAGAGATCATAAACTCGGAATGGTTTACCGGTCCAAAATTTCTCTGGTCTCCAGAAATCACAATGCCACTGCAACCACATATATCAACTGATCCAAGTGATCCTGAGATTCGTAAATCAACAAGCTTGGCAACAAATCAGACAACAACACTTGCTAGTCTTGATCAGAAGCTACAGCGCTATTCTGACTGGGATCGAGCCACTAAACACATTGCTATAGTGCAGCAAAAATTATATGGCGAGGATCAAATTGACATCAAGAAGGCAGAAAGAGCTATTATTAGAGCAGTCCAACAAGAACACTTCAAGCTTGAAGTAGGCTTGCTAAAGTCTCAGAGGGAAATCTTCAAAGCAAGTTCAATTCAAAAACTAAACCCTATCCTGGACAGGAATGACCTACTGAGAGTAGGCGGTAGGCTCAACCACAGCCAACTCCTCAGTTTTGAAGAAAAGCATCCTATACTTCTTCCAAAGAACAGTCACACAACTAGACTGCTAGTCAAACATTACCATCAGAAAATGGCCCACCAGGGCAGAGAGACAACTTTAGCAGCAATTAGAGCTTCGGGATACTGGATAGTCAATGCGAGGTCAGTGGTTTACAAGCTCATAGAAGAATGTATAACTTGCAAACGGATTAGAGGGCGACCACAAACACCTCAAATGGCCAGCCTGCCAGAAGATCGAGTAAACGCAACACCTCCATTCACACATTGTGGGCTCGACTGCTTTGGGCCATTCATGGTCAAAGATAGAAGAACGGAAAGGAAAGTCTATGGACTGATCATAACATGCATGGCCTCAAGGGCAGTTCACATAGAGTTGCTAGATGACATGTCTAGTGACAGTTTTATGAATGCTGTGAGAAATGTTATAGCTATCAGGGGGCCAATAAAGAGTATACGCTGCGATCAGGGCACCAACTTTGTCGGAGCCTTTAACCAGCTAGCAGAAAGTTTAGAAAACAAATTAGATAAGTTGAAACTAAACTTCCAGTTTAATCCCCCTCATGCCAGCAACATGGGAGGAGTTTGGGAGCGATTAATCCGTTCAATTAGAAGCATCCTAAGAGGTATGGCAACCAAATATGTGAGCAGACTTAGCACTTCTCAATTACGAACTCTCTTTTATGAGATTATGGCCATAATCAACTGTCGACCTCTAGGGTGCGTCACAGCAGAGCAGTTGCCATTACATCCAAACATGCTACTGACAATGAAATCAGAGGTTGTTCTGCCTCCGCCGGGAGAATTCTGTGATGCTGATGTGTATTCACGCAAACGCTGGCGAGTTGTGCAACAGTTAGCAAATGAGTTTTGGGGTAGGTGGCGAAGTGAATACCTGCAGACGTTACAGTGCAGACAGAAATGGGTGAACAAGGTTTCTGAAATAGAGGTAGATGACATAGTAATGCTTAGGGAAGAGTGTCTCCGAAATGACTGGCCATTGGCTCGGGTAGTGGAGTGTTTCAGGTCTCACGATGGCGTGGTCAGGTCGATCAGGTTGTTGATTGGCTCCAAAACTTACCCTGCGGGCAGGCGCCAGTATCTCGTGCGGCCGGTGAGCAAGGTTGTCATTCTAATCAAAGCCAAAGCCTTTTAAAATTTTGTTTGCGAATTTTAGGTGGGAGTGTTAATGAGCCATTTTAATGTTTTAATCATTACGATATCACCAATCAAACAAAGAGCATCCTGTTTGTCTTACTTATGTCAGCATACCGCAGCATTCTATATGTAGGTCACAAGAATGTTTGTTTTTTGCATTTGATCAGGCAGTATTGTCCAAGCCACCACACTAGCAGGAGCAATATTATGCTCTGCTCTTACGCAGTGTTATTTCATACTAGTCTGCAGTCACAGTCATAATACATATATTAACAGTCATACTACTATACCACATACAGTCGTACTATGGACAATCATACATACTTTTAATAATCACACTACTACAGTTATACGGTTTTACTGTGCAACCTAGAGGAGCCAGCAAGGTATGAATTATATTCTTACTCCATCATTACTCATAGACAATTATTGTTATTACTATTATTACATAACCTGCCATGCCTTTATACAAATATGTCATCAGCAATACATTGTCACGCTTGCTTCAGTAGTGCTCATATGTTATATCATACTTTTCAATCATAGCATTAATTAATTTTATATTACAGTTTTCACGGTGTTAGTGGTGCAAATAAATATTATAAAACATCACAACATCAGTTGACTACCCTCAAATCTGGGCTGCATGGTACAGTTCTCATCTAGTAGTCATTCACCACTTATAAAACACTACTCATGGCCCGTATTGAAAATGGTGACGGTGAAAAAAATATTATTGTATGACAGAACATTTATCTTCCAATATGGTAATTTGTTCTAAATATTAGAATCCTATTAATATTTTGTGAAACTACCCAATAAATGCTGTTCAGTTTTGATGGGATATAAATAATACAGTTGCTGGAAGATCTAGAATATCAATTATATCCTGAAACCATTTGGAGAAATTCAAAAAAAGTGGGCTCTCTTGTTTTATGTCCTGTCTACTCTGCTTTGATTGGTCAATCAATACTTTTGGAGTAAGCCTAGTTGCGATGTTCAAATCAAGATGTAGATAATATTCAATGCTACTACAGCAATTACTACAATATTTTTTTATTTTTTTCTTATTTATTTGTGATTAATAAATGTTAGTGTGGGTGCTGTAAAAATGTTTTTGTTAGCTTTTGGGCCTCTGATACCAAGAAAACCCGACAATAATACTAAAAATCACATCTTTGTTAAAACAGAGAGCCTGTAAAGGGACCAGGCCATGGCTGTAACACATCAACACATTACAGGTCGGCCACCAATCATGCCAAATGTCAAATAAATAAAACTGCAGCTCGTACCAAGTTTGGTTTCAGCCTTGATAACTTTTGGCTCAATTATGTGAAATGGACAGGGCAAAATAACTATTGCCAGAAACATCATGAACATGATTTATTCTTCATTTATCAATTTGTCTAGCTATTCAAGATATGCATTGTTTTGGTGATTGGGTGGGGATATGACATACATGCTTTGTGTGGCTTTCTGTCTGGGCAGTTCATGTTGTTTTTGGCTGCTTATTTCCTCTGTTTCATTCGTTTACTAATGCATCTCTGCCTGATGAGATGTCAACTTGCTTAGTCTACAGTATTACATAACTATTATTCTCTCATCTGATCAGCCCTAGCAACCCATTTGTCTATCAGCGATCTATCGGTCATCAACCTCTTATTTCGCGATTCAAAAACTCAGCTTACATAAAAAAGTTGGCAGCAATTAGCACTTTTTAATCACCGGTGAGAATATAAAACCATCAGTTTAAAAATGACTAACAGAAGATGACGTTGATTGATGTTGCTGGATGTAAATGTGTGTAATGTAGAGTTTGACATCACATGCCCACAATCAATGTACACATTGCATACAACATCAACTACTAGCTAATAAATAACTTTCATAAGTATCCTAGGTGATTAAAATGTCACAAATAAGTTTTTCTTGTTTTTACAATTAATATTATGAAATAAATGTTACACATTGGTGAACTTTAATTATAATTGCGTAACCACGATGGTTAGTTGACTTCTTGAAGTTGAGTCACCAACTTATTACTTCATGCATAACTATTGTATCCTCATCCCCGCCACACCTTTTTTAGTTTTACACTGAATATTTCAATCTGTCAGTAGGTTATTTTCGATTTGTAACTATTACAATAACCAGTTTTTAATGAAATGAAAGAGACATATAGGGCGCTTTTTACCATTCTGCGTTTTTTTTAAACTGCCACTTTTCAAGTTCAGTGAGGTTTTTAATAAATACATGTATGTGACATAGTTGGGTTGTCACATTTTCTATTATAGTATGTGTAGGTTGATAAATTTGTTTTCTCTGCTCAGTGAATTCATTATTTGTTAATTGTGTATAAAAGTTTAAACTAAATTCGACTTTACTGACACAGAGAGGGCCCAAAACATCGATGTTTTATTGAGCTGTTTGTTTTTTGCTCTGCCTGTGAAAAAAACTTGAGCACTAAATAAATAAGTCATGTGTTATTTCTTTCACTTCTTCTACAGTATTGCGCTAGCTATCTAATCTTTGGTTACGATGCTTTCTAGAATAAGCCTTTTGTGTCCAGATTTGGCGATTGTCATGATTTGATTTGTATAACCTCATGTGTCCAGAAGCGCTACTAAATTGCTACTTTGAATAAATCATTTATCATAAACAGCAAAAATGTACCAAAATTTTGAATGTTTAGTTCGATTTAAAAGAAAAGAGTTATAAAGTTTTAGTAAGTTTTCACCCACGGAATTGCCCATAATCCTACATGTACAGCCAGTAGACAGATCTGTTCTGTTGATTGCATAGTTCTCTACATTGTCATTTGCTGTTTAGAGCAAATAATTAATCAGATGACTATTGGCAGCTGTATCATAACTTGTTTTCGAAACTCCCATATGATTTAAAATAACTGACGATAAAGTTTTGTCGAACTCGCCGAACAATTTTAAATGTTTTAATGCTTTTATTTCACACTTTAGCGTGTTTTAACAATATCATGTTAAAAAGAACGATATATTGGCCATTAGTAGTAGATAAATAATACACAGTTGTAACCGTTGATTACGCCTTTATTTTGTAGAGTACTTGAAAATTCTATTTCTGCTTAATTTCAAACTGGGCATTCAGTAATATTATAAATTTTTATTCAAACATTGCACCTTCTTTCAAATGCATTAAATTTGGCAAGAAACCGTACTCTGGTTGCACTTTATCGAGGCAGCTATGTTCTATCATTATTATCGGGTTGAAATAATAGGTCATATTTAAAATACTGCATGCATTGTCATGCTAGCTAGCTCAATGTGATTAAAAATATATATAGTACATAGATACGCCAGCCAGGTAACTAACATATTGACATAACAAGCTTTGACAGAGTATGCATTACATTAAATTTTCCTAAAACCACTTTGGGCTTTTTGCCATGTATCTTCATTATTATATAGTTTCATAAATATTGGATGGATCTGAGGACAAGTCAAGGTAATTTTCCTCCCAAATCAGGTGTTCTTGTCATGCTGTCTATTTATACTACTCACTCAGAGATCCTGTTTTCATAGTCCATAAAGCTTTGCCCGGAATAAGCTGTTAAAAGTTGTAATTATTTGTTAAGCACATCTGCTCAGCTCTAGTGGTAATGCATGTACATAGGTTGCAGAGTTGGGTGCATAGCTGGTTTCAATTAACTCCGTTTACTTAACAACAAGGACTCACTTGTTTTATTCGCTTTCTCTTCTCTATCTCACAACATTCTTGTCGGCTGCTCTACTATTTATTTGTCTGTTTCTATCCAAATATGTTAAAAATGTGGGCAACGATTTGTCATTTTCAGCTAAAGTGTTGTAACAATATGCAAAAAGTGCTAATTCGAAATGTTTCTGCTTACTCTAACATCTGATTCTGCAGATGTCACTCTAGTAGAAATGACGTCAAGTCTTTAGTTAGCCAACAAGCATTATTTTTGGTGTACAATCAGTAGAACTTTTAATTATATTTTGTCTCTTGCTTCATTTCTAGTGTTTTCAGTTGGTATATTGTTGATGTATTTATAGAGGTGATAGAGAACTGAAATGTGATGCTATGTTACTTTGCATACAGTTTAGATTTTCATCGCTGTTATGTGCTCATCCATTTAAATGTGAGGTGTTAATGTAAGATCTCGCCCGCATGCTGAGTGTGCCTCCATTTTAATGTTTTTATTCTAGTGTCTATTGTTTGTACGTTTGTATACAGTTCCTTACTAAAATTACAGATAATAGTCTACACATTCCAACAAGACTGTTTAGATAGCGAAAATATTTGAGCTAAATGACCAGGATGTAAATGAGCAAGAGAAACAGTGAGAGAGATCATAATTCGATGGTGAATGCTTGTATACGCAATGCCCAATAGTAGTGTTTTAATCCGCTTACACGTTCACAATCGGATTGCTAGAAAATCTTTTTAATGTTCAAATAGAGTTTAACAGTAGACAATTTAAAATGGTGTTTTCACGGGTCTGTTTTGGCTAGACATAAATATATTTTAATTTAATGATGTAATATATACATATAAAAGCAATCAGTGGTGGGCAGTCTGGCCTATTTCTCAGCGGTCATCATCAATGACAGAGTAATTGCTTGTTTTTGACTATAGAAAGCATATCTGATTGCCATAAAGCAAGTGTCTTATGACGCAAATGGTTCTCGTGGTCAAAGAGCCAGTATTGTCCCATCCGGTGGTAGACAAAAATCTATGTTTAATCCAGACTACATAATGAATGGAAAACAAAAATGTGGTAATACAATGCTAATGAAGTCTGCTTGCACATGGGTAACATGCGACTAGGCTTTCCTCTTTTTATGGCCAGATCAAACACTCATTAGCTACCCCAGCGTGCCCACTTTCTTATTCAGGACTGTTTACATCCCCAGTGGCTATTTTTAATAGTTTTCACAGATTCCTATTCAGTGACTAAGCAACTACAAATGTCACTCATAACAATATCCACTTTTCACAGTCCTGTTTATTCGAAAAGTTTGGCTAGCTGCCAGTAATCAAAAATCAATAGTTTGAATTTGATTTTCTCTATGACCAGAATAGAATAGTAAAATGAAATGTATGCAGATTGATGTGTCATGTGGGGTGAAGAGTTGTCACTATAATTTAGAAATGTTAAGTTGGCATTTGTTTTCCTGGTGGCGCAACTGATTTCATCACATACTCTGACAACTAAAAGTAAATCAAAACACATAAACTGAACAAAATCTCTACCAATCCACAATAATTTGAGGAACTATGTTTGTATATATAAGATCCTAAGCATTGCCGAGCTGATGAACATGTTGATCACATGCAGTAATGTAGCAAGTATTATTTATTATGCAGCTACCATTGCTTTATCCATATTCATAAGTGGTTTAAAAGATTCGAGATTGTTGAACCTTAACCCATTGATGTGGTGCTTTAGTAAGTTTTTGCTTTGTCAACAGTGTCTGTAGTCATGTGAACAGATGCAATAGTTATCACTGAGGCGATTGATAAGACACTTAGCTGCAGCTCAAGCCTTACTGCCCGCTTTGATTTGAGTCGACGCTAAGAGTCTATTCCTCTTATGCTGCCTTTTCTTACATCACGCTTTTGTAATCTTCACACACTGTTGCATCAAAAAAGCTATATACAATAATTAGTTAGCCAATGAAAACAGCTGCCCTGTCCACTTGACAAGCCTGGATATAGCGCAACCTCGCAACAGCCTGTCTAATTACCTCATGCTAAGTTAAGCCTGGTTCACATTGTCACCGATTGCTACGGCGATAGTGGGAATTGTCTTATCGCCGACAATGTGAACATGCAATACCGTTGTCGCCGCTATAACGCCGCTCCATCGGGAAAGTTTGGCAGTGTCAAACTTTTCCGACATCGGTGACATTACCGCGATGCATTATTGCAATGTGAACTAATGAACGCCGTTTGTCAGCGATAGGTCTGAGTTGACCTATAAAAATTTAACCGCTCTTATTGTCATAACGTTCTACTCGTCACCCAACGACGAATAATAATAAATAAAATAATAATCCGTCATTGACTTTTTATTGCTTTGTTTTCATAAATTATAATATTTAAAAAGGAAATTAGTTGAGACTCTAAATAAAGATAATATCTACACACCATTGCCAGGTAAGAGATGTCAGATTAGATTGATCTTAATTAAAAAAAATAATAAACAAAGAAAGTAATAATAATAATAATTTATTTATTATTATTATTAATAATAATTATTACTTGTTGTTGTTAGTTTGCCACTTTTTATTCTTTTTGCTGCCGATATATTTATTGATTGAATTGACTGTAACTGTTATCTGTTTTTATTATCATCATTATTGTTAATTGTTACTAATTATTATTATAACTACTAATAATAAATAATAATAAAATGAATGATGTAACAATACAATTAATAATAATATAATTATTATAATTAATTATCATGATAAATAAATAATAGTTGATAATAATTGCTATCAACTGAGTGCAGCGCATAAATAATAATGATGACACCCAATTTTAAATTTTTTAACATTGATTTAAAATTCATTATCTTTGAAACTTGTTAAGAAAATAATAAAAAATAAATACAAACAAACAACATTGTTATTATTATTGTAATAATAAATATTTATTATTAATAAGTTTAACACTCACTTCAGTCAAAGTTATTAATTATTATTTTGGTTTTAACTTTTAGGTGGTGGAGAGAATTGGCCTAATCAACGATTCCATATATCATCATGATGATCTCTGTGCTCCACTTAATTCAGCTTTACCACATTTGCCAGAAATAATATCTCTGTGACTATCACCAATCATTGTTCTACTTTGAACTAAAATAATTAATCCACATATTTTATTATTGCTGTACCAAATAAGCAATAAATAATATTGAGCTTAAATTGTACTATAGTTTTTTTATTATTTATAAATATACTAGTTGAAATTGCTGCTATATCACGGCTAATCACTGACTGCTAGTCGCTACCACTCAACTACGTTCTATTGGTTGTTGTGGTTTATAGGTCAAGCTTATTGTGAATGCGGTGTTGTCAGTGATAGCATCACTGACTGCTCCCGATTGTGAGTGGGCTGCATTCGGCGTTGAATTAGGATAATGTGAACACCATTTCTGTGATGCATCAGTGATGATCAGTGACACTGGTCACTGACAGTCCCTGATGCATCACTGACAATGTGAACCAGGCTTTAGTGTATTGCCAAGTTGAAATATTGCCAGTCAGCATTACAGCATACATACACACATACACTAATGATGTATATAGGCTGTACTCTCAGGGGTATTGTCATGTACTGTAGTTCATTACTAACTATATAGAACTAATATTGATTTCTATTGGTGCTTTTAGGGAATGTTTAGAAAACAGCAGCAGTGAGCGGTTTATGCGCCTGCCATTGAGACATGTACGCTTTCTGGTGCTCTCCACATAGCTGGGTAGCCAAGGCATAACAATTGTATTGTTAGTTTACATATACTGCGTGATTGTATGCGGTCAGTTTTATTGTGTATGGTCGCTCATTGACTCCTTCTATCGGCGGTGGCTGAAGTTTATTTGTTCATCAATCACCAATCAATCAATACTTTACTGGTAAGTGAATATTTTCAATTCGCAGTTTCTAATAGTACCAGTGAGTCTGTCAAAAGCATGCAGTGGAAGGCCTGACTGCTTTCCTCTACTTTTTTGCTGCTAGCCAATACGAGATAGTACTAGCAACTACTAGGTAAGAATTTAGAACTACATTCTACTGTATTGGCTGATGTCCAGTCTACTAGTTCATGGCGAGCTGACCGCACACTAAATGCTTTTCAAATCAACGAATAGAAAGTGATAATTCACTGAAGATATATCATTGATTCTATTATGATCCGAGCTGCTTGCTGATTGGATATAATGCTAGGTCACTGAGACGATGTAAAACAACTTTTGTCAATCAGTGATTTAGTAGTTTAGCGCAACTCACCTATCATCCTGGTACTCAGGCTAGACTCAGCTAAGAAGCAAAAGTATAAATGGTTAGCTCCGTAGTATTGGTATCTACACTTCATCTTGTACTGTATTGTGTATGCACTCTTCACTGGTCAGCAGTCGCGTTGCCCCAAATATCAGGTTAGTCTACTACTAGTACTGATTAACACTAATGGTTTGTATATCTCGTATTGTTGTATACGATTTGATCCTACTGCGCAGTTCTATGACGAACCCAACTGTCATATACCGCATTTACAGCAACTGCGCTCAGCTGCGCAATATTATTGTAGAGGATCGTTTATTTATGTGCCATACATTACTCACAATACATAGTTTGTTTTAATCAATTTTCTAAATCTCTTCAGCATTCTAGTCATTCAAAATTTGAGTACTCGATCAGTATGGTTGTATTTGCAAAATCGATGCAGGCATCTATGCCTTGCCGGAAATTTCAGCTGTGTATGTTTGCTGAGCTGTCAAATAATTTTGTAATTTTGAACAAGTTTGGGCTCAGGTAGATGTAGTTGTGAAAAGAAAGAGATATCAAAGTACTCTTATCGGTTCGGCTATTGAAGATTGCTGGCACTGACTCCATTGTGGACAACTAGCAGGGACTAGTCTTGTTTTGACAGGAAGTTTTATTTTCACACAATTTTTAATACCCGTTTTTACTGTACTATGCTAATTCGCACTACTTCTAAACAGCTGAGAATTTCTTTTTAAAGCATGGGCTTGCAATAATAATTAATCACACATAGCCGAAGGTCACATTGTTAGCATTGCGTTAGGGAGTATTTAACTCGTGAGCAGCTGTGTGGTTACAACAAAAAATTAGCTGTTATTTAGTTGTACCAGTATTATAATTCTGTTTGTGATTTGAAGTGCATATCCTGGTAGGACTGGTGTTGCTTTAACAATAGCATTACATTCATATCAATAATGGAAGACATTAAATGTGTATATAACATATACCTTGGGGAGCCAAATGACCAGGCACTAAGCCAGGTCCAACCAATTGCTCACTCCAGTCTTTTGTTGTGTAATGTTTCAGCAAGTTTTTACGTAGTTTTACATTCTACTAGTATATGTTGTATAAGAGGTCTTGGACTCATGTAATAAATCATATTGGTGTGTATTTCCATATTATGATTAATAAAAGTTAGTCTGTAGTGAAACCGATGATGTGACAAGACAAGGGTATATGTTATTGAATACTGTCAGGCACTTGCTGTGTCTACTCTGTTGTAATCATGGCTAGTTGTGCGCTCTCTGTCACACTCAGTGTACGTCACTCAGTCAGTCCATGTGCCCCTATACCTTGTATGGTGTGGCCATTCCCAGCTTACAACACTCATCAACAATAATCTCTACTACAGTTTCCACGCATATTAAAGCCATAAAAGAAAAAACTATAAAATGAAGAATTTGCTTAAGCTGACAGGATGTCTTAAGCCTTTGGTCTCATATTATCATACGCTAGTCGTTTTCTGTTTTGATCAATTTCCAAAGTTTCAATATTTTACAGGTAGAGAGAAATGGAGCAGATCCTTGAGAAGTTAGGCAATCCTGGATTGTACCATGCTCTTTTAGCTACACTCTTTGCTATAACATGGTGGTCAGTTTGTTTGAATACGGTCTCCATAACTTTTTATGGTATAACACCCAAGTTCACGTGTGACATTAACCACAGTATGTGGCTCAACAACGGAAGTTTAAATTATGACTCTTACCATCTGTTCAATGAAACTGTTGTTTCCGGTGACCAGTGCACCTATACCATCAGTGGTACAAGCGGCTCTTATTCATGTCGTAGCTGGAAATATGATAAGGAAATAGGTGAAAATACTATAGCAACCGAGGTTAGTGATATTTTCTTATGAACTATCTCAGCGTGTCTCTGTTGTCGCTGCTCGTTGATTTGCATTCTCTCACTGATGATTTCCATTGGCCCCAGAAATAACGTGAAATATGTCATTTACAGTGGGACCTCGTTTGTGGTGATGTATACAAAACTGCTCTATCAAGCACGCTATTCTTCTGCGGAGTTTTTGTTGGTGCACTCATCTTCGGTATTGTGTCTGATCATCTGGGGCGAAAGAAGACTCTAGCTATGTGTTTATATACCCAAATGCCCATTTCCCTCGCCATAGCTTTTATGCCAAGCTATATTTCATTCACAATAATGAGATTCATCTTAGGAATTTGGCTACAGGTTAGTACAAAGGTCACCGCACAGTTTATCTAACATAATAAAGTAGAATTATATAAACTTCCCATCACATGGCCCTACGCGTAGATGTTTATCCATCACACGGTCCTACTCGTAGTTGTGTAGCCGTCACATGGCCCTACGCGTTAATATGTATCTAGCTAAAGCAATAGTCTACTTTCCTATTTCTATTTAATTTGTTGTATTTCTGGAATGTTGCCACTTATGAGTATTTATCATTTATCTTTTAAGGTTTTGTTATGCAATCCAATTTTTTTTGCATTTTATTATTATGTTGTTGCCAGGAAAATAACACGATACACTGGCCTTTTGGTTTATCTTATGTACGTTTGTATTTTGCAACACATGCTTTGACACACAATCAGACTGGCCAGGCAAACTCAATGCCTCTCTCTCTAGTGTTAATGAACTGCTCCAACCTTTCTTGTTCTATAGAAAACGTAAACAAAGCTGGCATTGTGTAATTTAGTTTACTTCTTTATACATATTTACTTGCTGTGTTACATGGCAGCACCGCCCTTAGGTCATTCGTCACTGGTCATGTGATACCAGTTAGACACCGTGGCTTGTTACGTCACTCAACACTCCTACATGATATCTTAGTAATACAGTTTACATGTGTGAGCGCACGTGTCTTAGTTGTCACAGATGTACTTGTATGTTTGAAAGGTCGATGACGTCCAATTTCACATCCCTACACTGTCTCATTGCATTATGTTTTAGGGTATCTCAAGTATCGCATTTCTTCACTGTATAGAGTTTTTCCGACAAAAATATCGTGGTGTTGTCATGATGGGTTTTGGGATATCGTGGGCATTTGCGCAGATGCTCACTGCTTTCATTGCGTATCTTTTACCCAACTGGAGGCACATGCAGATGGTTGCGGCTGGAGTGGCTCTTGTAACTATACCTTACTTCTGGTGAGTGGATATCTTCTTGGTGGTAACTTCCTCATCCTGTTGTTACCTGTCAGTTGGATTTATCAGCTTTTGTACCAACTTCTGCCTCTTCTCTTCATTATTTCCTGCTTCATTAAACTAGTGGCATGGCACATTGTTTTGGTCCGTTCACCCGGTAGGCCACGTAATTTGCTTGCCACTTACACACTTTTTCTCAGAATTTTCTGTATGGGAAAATGATCAATCCAAATGTAATACCTGTTGTGTTGTGTCAATCCCTGCTCATACCCACATGTAATACCGGCTGTGTTGTGTCAATCCCTGCTCATATCCACATGTAATACCTGCTGTGTTGTGTCAATCCCTGCTCATACCCACATGTAATACCTGCTGTGTTGTGTCAATCCCTGCTCATATCCACATGTAATACCTGTTGTGTTGTGTCAATCCCTGCTCATACCCACATGTAATACCTGTTGTGTTGTGTCAATCCCTGCTCATACTCACATGTAATACCTGTTGTGTTGTGTCAATCCCTGCTCAGACTCATATGTAATACCTGTTGTGTTGTGTCAATCGCTACTCATACCCACATGTAATACCTGTTGTGTTGTGTCAATCCCTGCTCAGACTCATATGTAATACCTGTTGTGTTGTGTCAATCCCTACTCATACCCACATGTAATACCTGCTGTGTTGCATGCAGGTGGTTACCAGAGAGCCCCAGATGGTTGCTAGTGAAAGCTAGATACAAGGAGATAACTTCTGGTTTCATTAGTCGAGCTGCTCGAATGAACAAGTTAGATGAGGAGGAGGTGGTGCAGTGGTGTTCTGAGCAGCTGGAACAGATGAGACAACAACAAGCATTGGTTGTGGGCACCGAACAAACTCAGTCATTCGTTAATGTACTCAAAACGAGAGTTTTGCTCAAACGACTTCTGGCCATGTGCTTTATGTGGTATGTATTGTTGTATCATATAATAGCAGATCTGTACGCGGTGACTGTGATGAAATAATTGTATAATGTATAGGGTAGAGATGTGTTGTTTGTATTATGTCTGCTATAGAAATGTGTTGTATTATATTTGATGTGTGCATTAAAGTACATCCAGGGCTGGTTTTGCAACTTTATTTCGTGTTAATACTATGGGCACATTGGTTGATGTGGTAGATTTATCATTTTGTGGTTGGCGTTTTTACAGGTTCCCATTCTAAAAATTATTTCTATGAGAAAATTGGCTAATTCAAGGCTAACATAACTTTAATAGTGTTCTGCTGCAGAATAAAATTTTGTGCGGTATTAGAAACTTTTCTACATAAATATTTTTATGCTTAGTTTGTGTTGTTCTCTCTATACTATTAAAACTATTATAATACTATTAGCTAAATATTATAGACTACATACTATATACTGTATTGTATACTGTATACCATATTATAGACTACATACTATATGCTGTATTGTACACTATATACCATATTATAGACTACATACTATATGCTGTATTGTATACTGTATACCATATTATAGACTACATACTATATGCTGTATTGTATACTGTATACCATATTATAGACTACATACTATATGCTGTATTGTACACTATATACCATATTATAGACTACATGCTATATACTGTATTGTACACTATATACCATATTATAGACTATATACTATATACTGTATTGTCTACTGTATACCATATTATAGACTATATACAATATACTGTATTGTCTACTGTATACCATATTATAGACTATATACTATATACTGTATTGTCTACTGTATACCATATTATAGACTACATACTATATACTGTATTGTCTACTGTATACCATATTATAGACTACATACTATATACTGTATTGTCTACTGTATACCATATTATAGACTATATACTATATACTGTATTGTCTACTGTATACCATATTATAGACTACATACTATATACTGTATTGTCTACTGTATACCATATTATAGACTACATACTATATACTGTATTGTCTACTGTATACCATATTATAGACTATATACTATATACTGTATTGTCTACTGTATACCATATTATAGACTACATACTATATACTGTATTGTATGCTATATACCATATTATAGACTACATACTATATGCTGTATTGTACACTATATACCATATTATAGACTACATACTATATACTGGATTGTATACTGTATACCATATTATAGACTACATACTATATACTGGATTGTATATTATATCTAGCAAAACTATCCTGTACTCTACTATTTTGCTAGAAGCAAAGCCTCTGACCACCTGTTATTTGGTCTCTCCACTAATAATTGATGTAAACACAGCTATACTTGGCAATGTTTGGCTGACCAAAAGAATCTTTTTCTCCGTGTATATCGCAGTATAGTGCAGCCATAGTCTGGAGGCTGCATTAAACACTAGGTTGTACATGTATAGCGATGCCTACTTTCTCATGTGTATATAAAGTACAAAAAGCACACAGCACTCAGCTGCCAAAGAAAATAGACAAAGATTCCACCGTGTGTAAAATTGGTTTATAATGGCTAACCATGAGCATAGTGTGTGTTGCCTGGGGTCAATGTCCAAATCAACATGCCATCCCCTGTGTCCCAGAACTTTGCCTACTGTACCATCTACCTGTGGCTCCTTCATCGCCACAAAAATGTTATGTTTTTACTTTTACGGCAGCCATTTTTGAACAATTATGAGATCGCTGCCAAAGATAAGCTCACCTTTTCCTCAAGGTTATTTCATGGACAAGGCCAGTGTTCGCAGTCAAGGTGGTTTCTCTTTACAGGTGTATTGCTTCCATGACATACTACGTGTTCATATTTGATACTGCTAACTTGGCTGGCAATCCATACCTTAACTTTGGCATTGGAGCTGCTTTGGAAATATTGGTCAACATTTGTATGATCTACGTTTTGGCCAGGTAAGTTGGTGCTCTTTGTCCAGCTCGTTGTAAGTTGTAATACTGTCACACTCACTTGTCAGCATCAATCTACAGTAGAGCTGTCAGAAGGTTCACCTTTGATAGCTAATGTCAGGCAGAAGTATGCACTGCTATCTAGGCTTGCTTCTTGTGTATACCTCCAAGTTGATACGAGCTTCATAGCAAATTCTTCCATAGCTTTACCTATCAATGTTTATTGAGTGAAACTCTCATCTGGCGTCCAGTATTATCTCTACTCCAGTATATACAATGTCTTAGACAACTTGTCCATTCCTGCAAGTTATAATAATTGTATTTGATGAGCTGTCTCATTTGTATTCTGGCTTAAAATTTCCATAATTCGGCCATACTCAAAACCCAAGGAGATTAATAACATGCTAAAATTAAGTATTTTCATGTAAAAGTATCAGAAATGTGATAACACTCAGCTGGTTTTTTAAAATATTCATTTTGCAAAAAGTTTTGTTTTGCAAATGACTAATACCAAAATAGCTGAAAAACATTCTTGCCATCGAGCTAGCTATTTTTAGCTGCTTTTATTCTTCAAGTCATTTAGAAAGCGTAAACATTGTGGACAAGCAACTCTGCTTGAGTCTACATGTCCCGGTGGGAGATGGGGGAGAGGAATAAGTGACTACCAATCATTGCCCACAATATTTCAAACTGCACATTGAGAGGGTAACAGCTGCATCGCACAACTGCATTCATACTATCTAATTCAACCGAAATATCTACACTTGTCTACGAAATCCCTGTTCCTCATAAGTTGCTACCGCTGTATTTGTTTCAGTGTGAGTTTGTTTTGTTTTGGGTTTTGAGTATTCAATGTGCCAATCATTCTGTAATACCAAAAATTGCTTTAAAAGTGTTTCTGTCAACAAAGGTGAAAAAAATTATAATGCTCCCTAAGCTTTTGTCTAACATATTTGTGGTTGATTGTGCGTAGCAAGGTATTCTTATTCTATGATTGTTAAAATTCGGATAACTTGAAAGAATTTAAGGTCAAATATTTCAAGTTGAAGGGCATTTGCCCAGGACATTGCTAACACCCTGGAAATTTATGTTTACTTTGATCATTTCATATTTCCGGTGATATCAAATTGTCTCTGCAATCATTTGCATTTACTAAATATAAATAGTCAGCGTTAATCAAATTTATTCACCTGTCTAGAATCTCCAAAAGTCATCATTTATTGATAGACACATATATTTGGCACTTGTTTCTCTTCTCTCATTGCACACCTCCATAGCACCCCAGGGTTTAGGTGGGGTCAAACTTGTACATAATGCAAACACGATAGCAGTCAGGGAATTCATTGCCAAAAAGTCTAACTAACTGTAAGCCATTGTTGGCTCAATCACACCTATTTCTGTCTAGTCTCGTACCAGCTACATAAATATAGGACTGGCAGAAGCATGACTGTTTGTCTCAATATGGAATGACTGGCTAACTCATTCTTGACTGTTGTTAGAGTAGTCTAATTTATTGAAACTTGTGTTACATCTAGGTTTAGCAGGCGGAGGCCACTGATGATTTGCTGCTTTCTCATCGGTGTGTTCTGCATAGTCTCAGGAACACTTCCCAAAGAGGGTAGGCAATAAATTAGCTGATTTTTCAGAAGTTGTCTTTCCCATGTATTGTAAAATGTGTTTAGTCTTTGAAGTTATTTCGAGCTAAACAGGAAATGTAGAAATGAAAATATTCGATTATAAGCGAATGATTTTCATAAAAGGAGCATAGTTTTCTTTTCCAAGATGTAAAAGATGAAAAACATTTCTAGGTCGCTTACATGTTGTTATACGTATGTTATGTATCTATTGCATGGGTTACAGTGGGTGGAGTGAGTATCAGCTGGATTGCAACTGCCTTCTCCTTGTTTGGAAAAATGATCAGTGCTGCATTTCTGTGTCTGATATTTGTGTACGCAGCAGAACTTTTCCCAACCTTTGCAAGGTAATGTTTTTTTTTCTTTTTATTGCTTATCCTAAAAATTGGTTGTTCAAATAAAAGCTAACATCTGTGCTGGTTGACTGAGTATGTTATATATTGTTTTTGCTTCAATGCTTTGACTTGATTGATTTACCCTTCATATCGTTGGTCAAAACACTGGCAATGTCTACAAATGTTAAATGAAATTTGTCAAAAATTATAATTTAGAAAAGCTGTCAAGCTAGAATTGGAAGTAGAGCAGAACCAATTTAACCATTCATTTTTGTAGCTACTTTTAAACAAGACTGAGAAATTTTACTTGAGCTTCAATACTCACTGTGTACTCGCCAGCTGGTGAATACTAGAGAGAGTTATATAAATACTGTAACCTCATAAAACTCATGTTCTTGGAAAAGTCTGTTATTCCTACCTTGATTTACGAATCTGGCACTTTTATAAGCTTAGCTAATTGTGGAAGAACTTCATTCATCGTTCTTGCTTTCAGCCGAAAATTGTTGAGCATGTCCACAACTCAAAAATCAGGCTTTGACAATAATTTTATTTGAATTCCTGTTTAGTAGATTTGTTCTTGTTTGCCATAGCTGTGTGCACCTGTGTACTTTATAAACATTTGGTTGACAAGTCATTGGGTGTTTGTTACTGAAAGCGGATAGGTTCGGTCACAACTGAATTCACGTAAATCTTTTTCGTGGAAACTCTCATCAGGTCACCTGATGCTGTAAAACAGGTCAGGTCAGACTTTTATGTGCTGTTTGTAGAGGGAGTTGTTTGGCCTTATGCGGTTGCTCATTGAGGATTGGAGGAATTCTCGCCCCACAGATTTTACTTTTGGTAAGTATTCATTGACAAAAAATACTGGCATGAATCAGCCAACCGTATTCCACAATTTTTGATTTGATTAATTTTCTGCAAAATTCACACAGTGCTTGATAATATTAATAATTCATGAGCGCGCCTTCACAGTCTGAGCTGCAAAATACAGCTTTTATATGCATTGTGGAGTGCAAATTGCAGACGCTGTGGTAATCCACTGTGCAAATCACTCTTGGAATACTGTCCATTCTGCGTACTGAATGAATAAAATAGTCTTTTGCCGTTTATGTATTGATTGACGTGTTGTTATCTTTCGTTGTAGAAGGGGGTTGTCTTTCCAGAGTTCCTGTATATATTTGTCGCTGCCCTAGTAATTATCTGCGGTGTTATAACCATATTTCTTCCGGAAACGTTTAAAAAGAGCATGCCAAATACAATTGAAGAAGCGGTTGATATGCTGCCCGAGCCAATAAATGACAAGTCAAGAGAACATGACTCTGCCTTACACCCATGTATGGGCACGCATAGCAGTGAGAGTGACACCAGCAGTGATAATGCCGAAATGGATAAGTTTACTTTGGTTCAAAACTCTAACGCCTAGTCTATTTTTCTTTAATGCACTTAACTAATCACAATATTTTTGTACACTCTTGTGAATATTGTTAATCTATGCCGTAATGTTGTTGATATTGTCTAGCCTTCACTCATTAGATGAAGCGACGCACTCATATCGAAGTCTATTGACTGAATTTCTGTGTATATTACTTGAATTTTCCTTGTCATATTTAGCACTGCAAGACAGAGCTATTGTACAGTAGTAGTCTATCTATACTACAGCCTAAATTTGCTTTCCGTCGATTTATTTTTTTTAAATTGGATATGTATTATACGCTTTACTCTACTCAGCTTCTTACATGTATTTCAGACATTTTATATTATTTTTTTATATCTTGCTGCTAGCATTGTTATACTCTGTTGTATATGTTGACTATATGAAGGTGCAATCTGTTATTTCTATTTGTACGCCATATCATCTTCTAATCACACACACACACTCAGTAACATCAAATGTATCTTTTTCATGGAAACGATATGCTATATTTTTTACAACTCAGTCATATGATTTGAAATAAAAGCTGCAATTCATAACTGATTTATTGCCTATGGATTTCTCCAAACCCTCTGAATGTAAGGCTATGATTTCGGATACCCTACGCATAGGGCAGTTGTTGAACAGTTATTGAGGCTCTTCGATGACTGTCGGTGCTTTAAACTACATATGTTTATTTCCAACAATGTCTATGGAAACTCTGTAGCTAAAGCGAGTCCACTTCAGTTTTTTTACAAACAAAAATTAATGATCTTATCGTTTGCTATATTTTTTATATATGCTATATGCCCTCAACGGCACTACCTACCTCGCTTCCATCGTTGAGCCCAAATTGCCCATTGCTTGCTAACATGTTTTTGACCTCAACGACTGGGTTTCTGAATGGTCCCGTTTAATCCCATCGCTAAGCCCTACACGTAGGGTATCAAGCACCTTAAATCGAGTTATTTTTTACAAGAGATCAACTTTATTAAAAACCATCCGTCAAGAGCAGAGAAACCTGAATTGTATATTTGGAGAATCAGAGCTAATTACAGGTGTCAGAGGAGATAAGAAAATTAAGATAATCCTGGACTCGATTTCTTAGCCATGCCGCAGCCTCACCTGAATGTAATATACACTGAAAGAATTGCCTGCTCTACACTTTCCTATATCATGATTTTGCATTTGTGCAAGTATTTATAAAGGGCCAGAATACATCTCCACAATGGTAGCTTACATGCAGGTTCTCATAAAAAATTGCATTTATTTGCATCAGCATCAATTACTATCACTTTTAATGGTGGGTTAAATATTGGCTGTGTTGGTATCAGGTTTTCTTGAACATTTTACAGGAAGGGGGAACATGCACTTCAATGCTAGTTCACTGCTAACATGTCAATGCCACTAGGAACTGTTTGATTAATAGTACTATTATTAATGTATTATTATTACACAATAAAACCTGGCTGTAAATGTAATAATGCTTAAAAAGTAAATCTATACAGATGGACAGAAATACAGACAGCCTATGTACATGACTCCATAACTGCAAATGTCAATGAAACAGATACAAGCAGTAACATAGTCCCAGATCACTGAAATGCATTCTCGAGATCTGCCGCAACTGCATCTCCTTCCTCAATACTGGTGAAGTTCATGAAATGAGATGGCCGATGCACTTCATGGTAGAAATCTTTGGGGTTGCTCAGCATCAGCTCATATTTCATGTTAGCCTCATGTCTCACACCTGCAATACACAATAAAGTAGTGTTAACATACCACAGTGGGAATGCAAGCGAACTATAAAAACGAGTACACCAGATCTGTCATTAGGATAGAATCACACACTGTTCATAGTAGGTATGGGAATAATCGTCATCTCAGCAAGACCAATATTTGTGACAATAACAAAGACAGGCTGAACTTACCCATAAAGTTGTAGTTCCAAGAGCCCTGCACTGGAACCATAAAGTAACCAAGGAACCTGTCTGATAGAAGCATCTGAACCCGCTCATAGTGAGATGGTAAATAGCCTTTGGGATTGTTTCCTCTGTCGGTATTTTGTCTACCCCACTCAAATCCGCTCGGTGTGAGCTTGTAGGCAGTTAAGGAGCAGCTCCCAGGAGTGAAGCTACAGATAAGGGCATAAGGTAAATTGAAACACTGAAGCGTTAGTAGTTTATTGTGGCAAATTTATCAAAAGACTGCCACAGTAGCAGCCTTAGTTCAGACAAATGCCTCGAATATCTTTCATAGCTAACGCAGTCGGACTCGTCATCGCTGTCATCACCACATGTTTCTCATCTAACAACTCACTCGGTTAAATAAACCAACTCTCACCTGCAGGTAATGACGACTGTTTTTTCCCCATCCCAGGATGGGTTGTCAGACATTATCTTGGCATGCGCAGTAATGTCTTGAGGTGACAGCTGGGGCAGTTCATTGGGCTGTGTGTGTATCCAGCCAAGGGGTTCCATCTCCTGCAAGAGAAGGGCAAGTTGGATAATGAAAACATCAAATGCTCTGGAATTTAGGAAAACAGTACAAGTTTGTCAACAATCAGAAAAGTCTATCAGCACTCCACCCTTTTAGTGGTCAGCTTTGGTAAACAAGAACATCACGTCGCAAAAAGCCATAGGTAGCACAAAGCAATAATAGCAAGTAGTCACCTTGAGATATTCATGACTGGGTAGGTAATTTGGCACATGTACTGTCTGGTGTGTACCCCATTGCGGGGGCATTACTATACATCGTATTTCTTTCACTTGAGGATTATCTGGGGGACTGACACCATACAGATACCCGGCAATCTAACAAATAAATAAATCAATATAGGTATCCAGTTTTTGTACTATCAGAGCCAGTGGTTACTTTTAGCAGACAACGATCAGGCAACTCACCTGTGCTCTGAGATCAGAAATCACAATAAACTTTTTCAGCACATTCTTGGGAAGAATGTAGGTGAAGCCGGTCTCCTTGATGTCATCAGATGATACATAAATGTGGTTGGTACGCAGATGCAAGTTAGTAGCTGATATAGCTCGCACTCTCCACTCGGTCTTACTTGAAAACGTTGACGTTTCATAGTTACTGGTAGTAGCAGTTATAATCTCATCTCCATGCTAGCGAAGAAAATGAACCGTCAAATTCAAATATAAATAATAGAACAAACTAATTTATTGGTAGCTGTCATCAGGTAATAGGGAATGTCTGCATTTACAATATCAGGAACCAGTTCTCATCAAATGACAGAGAGGAGAATGTGACTTAATGACACGCAGCGTCTACCTTGTTGACAGTTCGAGTTGTGGTAGCAGTCAGCTGCGATTGCTCCTTCGTCTGTTTCTCTATTTCAGCAATCTGCTGACGCTGAGCCGAAGGAGCAGATATCTCCATACCAAGAATTATGTCACGAATTTCAGACTGAGTTAGAGATGCCACATTGACACTGTAACAATCAACAACCATGCCATGACCTGCTTGTAACGCCTGATACTACAGAACAATTTTAAACACCGACTCAGAATTTGGTTTGGGATACATCAATAGGCAACTCAGTAGTAGCAAGTATTTTATTACATCCTAGCCGATAGGCAACAACAGCAAGCAGCAGCAACACAAGCTTACTTGTTCTTCTTGCCATAGTCGGCAAGGATGAGGTCCTTCAGCTGCACCTCTATCTTTATCCATTCCTCATCAGAAAGAGTAGGCCAAATATGATGCGGCTCGGTTATGGTTGTTTTGTCCGGCTTGAGTATGACCTTGGTCCTGTCGTTGTTGACATGAAGGGCCCGCAGTATTAAAATAAGCCGAGAGAAGGCCTATGAAGAACAAAATCATCAGGTAAACCTATTTAAACACAGCTATATCAGTCAATTGAATTTGTTTATGCACTTCAGATTTAAAAAGCTCGTAATTGGTAATCGACATCAGCTGTTCCGATATCTTGTCAAGGTCATCATGTATGATGATAAATTTATATAACATTGACTACAATACATAACTTACAGTATAAGAAGAAATAGTTTTCAACCAATCGTCATACAGATTGAACAAGACCATCTGCGGCTCTGTTGCTTTGAGAATAAGATCTCCAAACTTTTCTACTTTCAGACAAGCCTGGAATGGCAGCTGCAGTTCACTGCCCTTGATGACGATGTTGGGGAAGTCCAACAAATGCACCTCTAATGGATCCAACATTCCCTACAAATGGTTAAAGGGTGCAATAAAAAGCAGCTATAAGCATTACCTGTATCTGATCACCAATAAAGGTCAATCAGACAGCCAACAAGAATATCCCTCCAAGAGTCCAACTCTCAGGTCAAATGCTGCGAACATTTGTTGGAGACTTCATCACGCAACAGTAAATAACTAGACAAGTCTGCATTAAAAGTCAGCTAACTCACTTTTCTGGTGACAATGATCTGTTTCGGCTGCTCCTCAATAGGCAAAGACCTGATAAGGGCTGCCACTTCCTCAGCAGTTTTCCATTTGGCTAGTTGACCAAGTCGCTTCTGGCCAGCCCACACAGAGGTGTGGATGATCTTGAGGAAGAGCTGTCCTGTTCTAGGGTTGAATATAAAGATTGCTCCATTGATAGGCTTGGTAGTCAAGTTACCTTCAAATGTCTACAAAGAAACCTTACAGGTAAAACTCAATACTAAATTTTGCAACAGAAATACCAATGTGTGTCAAATAGAGAAATCATTTGGTTGATCCTTAGTATCCATCATCGACTCGCTAGGATACCAGTTGTATAATCACTATCTCCACACACCAACAATAACTGAGTAATAGAGAGTAGATCACACACCTTGTGTATGGTGACTCGGTATACATTGGTGTCATCCACAAACCAGATAATCTGGTTGGAGAAGAGCTCTCCATAGTTCTGAGAGGATAGGTAGGGCTCAGTAGGCTCCGAAGAATAGAGTTGCAGGCCCTTGCGAATTCTTTCTCTTAGTACATACAATGCTGGATTTGCTTTCATTATCTTGGCCATGGCCTGTTGAATCAGAGGCTTGGCACCAGGAAACCAATTACCAAATGCACTACAAGACAATAAAAGAGGTGACCAATTCGTTGAGAAAGATCTCATAGTTGAAAAGCTGAAAAAGAGCACATCAGTCTTGGTTTTTTTCTGTCAGATTACCATCAGAGTTGGATTGAACTAAAATGCATCATGTGCAAAAATAACAGGAAAAGAACCAGCCAAAGCATACCTGTGTAGACTGTAAGCCAAGTCAAGCGCAATGAGTACACCAGTGGGAGATGGATAGATACTCATGTTATCTGTTGTGTAGTCTAAAAACTTGGCCCTGCAATATCTTTCCACGTCGTGCGAGTCATAGTCTCCCCACCTTAACTGAACGTCGATCCAATACTTCTGTGTGGTAGTGTTATCCATCACATCCCTGCAATAGTCATTGATGAATAGTGCAACTGCTTCACACTAAACCTTAGCTGATTTGATGGCATAAAAGCAAGTCAGACTTTCAGTTAAATGTCCCTCATCCGCCAATCAGGACTAATTCTGCGAACGACATACTGAGATTTTCATCATTCAACCGGCACAGACAATGACGCAGATCACAGGGAGTCAGTTACCTTGAGTCAGCAATGAGTGAAGGTTTAGACACATTCCACTTGTAAGCAGCAAATAGTAGAATATCTGCACAGGAGCTGTTCATCTTATAAGACTTCCGGGGATGAATGGTCTCCTTCTGTACAGTTTCTATTTCAAGGGCATCTAACTCCTGGTCAAAAACCTGAAAAACCAAGGTCTGACTTAGAGCTGTGCATATAGACAGAGGCCACAGCAAACGACAGGGTCAAGTAGCATGCATACTTCAGATGAGGTGTCAGAAAGTAGATGTTATCGTCATTACATTTCTCGAGACTCTAAATCATCATAAAACAGACTGAAATTGATTAATAAGTCAAACCAGCAACACACACCTGACACAGATCCATCACGACGCTCTCATGGATCTTTTGCCACAAGTGAGCTCTGAAGATTTGTATGAGTGATATCTTCAATGTGGGAATCTTTCCATGCATGAAAATTCCAGTCAAATCTAGCTGTACTTGAAAACCAACATACACCTGCAAATACAGTTAGCTTTGAGAGAAAGAAACTAAATTGAGAGGATAATAGAATATTGATATCCATGAACACGTGAGGTGTCTACCCTACTGCGACTCTGCGAATGATCAGCAGACGTAGAGTGTCTTGAGGGCAAGTTCATCTATGCACTTAAAACGACGGTGAGGCAATGTTTCATCACACCGAAGCTGGAGTGCAATGATATATATCAACGAGTGAGGACTCACATTAGCTCTGTTGATGGTGGGCGACCACCAGAGAGTGAACCTTCTGTTAGGTATCTGGTTCAGACCTGACCGCTGAGCATTAGTCAATTTCTTGTATTTCATCGACTCTTCAAACCCTGAAGCTTTTTCCCAGAACAAACCTTCCCATGTAGGGAAATACGTGCCCTTGAACAACGTGTGTTCTAAGATACCTTCAACACCACCCAGTGCCTGGATCATATCTGTCCGGTAGTTGTTCAGGTTCCAGAGTTTGCCATCGTGTCTCTGGTGTGTCCACCAAAATGGATTCTGTTTAAGAACCTACGAGCAAACAAGACAACGTAAGTATATCAAATCAAACAAAATGGATTAGACAATCATCAATTAGGTGCTTCATCGGTAGTGACGTGTTGTCCTCAGGGTACAAGTACTCAGTATGAACAAAATGAATTTAAATCAAAAGCACCAGATAATTGGCACAATTACACATTTGAATTATCAAAAAGTTTATGTAAAACAACATTAGCCAACAGTTGAAATACCTGATAAGCTTTAAACTCTGTTCTCACTCGCCATCCCTTGTCATATGCTAGGGTGTGTCGGTCTTTCTGAAATAGGGTGTTGATCCTGGGGATTCCTCTATCCCACGAATCCTCTAAATCTTCCAGAGTCAAACGCCTGTAATCAATTGGCAAAGGTAGATAGATTTGTAAAAACGGCAAAAAAATATACTACAACTAGTTTGCAATCTCAGGAAGAGAGTTCAATTTCGTCCCACCAGTCGCCTGTCTGAGAACTTAGTCTCATCACCGACTGCACTTAAACAATACAACAAAAGGAGACAGCAGCTTACCTGTTCTGTGCATTGGCCTCCTGTCTCTTCAGTGCATACTCAGCCCACACTCTCTGCGAGTCTATAAATTCACTTTCCCAAGGCATGACGTATCTTAAAATGTAAATTAAAAGCAATGGAAATGCACTAGTGCCAAAATTCTGAATGCCAAGAGAAAGAGGAAAAATCAATGCATTACCTGTAGAGATTAGGGATCAACTGATCCTCATCATGGCTCATGCCAGATCTGAAGTGAGTAATGCCAATGTCCGTTTGTTTCGACCAGCGTAGATCAGACTGGGGTATTAACACATGACCCATAGACAGCATTCCAAGCCCACCTACACGTACATACATACAACATCCATATATCACAACAGACATGTTGCATCTTCCAATGAATGAGACAATGCAAGACAGGGATCAGCAATCACATTGTGTCAATCAGGGCACTATGAAGACCGTCGTGATAATTCATCAACTCCCGACTCCTACAAGCGAGCATCTAAAACAAATGACACTAACCAAGTTCTTTGGGAGTGTAGAACACAACAGGTGGAAAACGACTGGGCATCTTAGAGTTTAGTCCAATTTTCACTCGAGTTTGTATCTTGTTCTCACACTTGACCAGCAGATCCAGAAGCTCCTGGGTGTTGACTACAGCCTCTCTGAAGTAGGTCATTAGGCCAATCAGCGCAGTGTTCCACTTGTTGACGATCTACAAAATAAGCGATGGATCGATATAATAGACCAAATGAGAGCATAAGCAACAACCATCAATGAACAATATGTAACAACAATAAGACACAAACCTTGGTAAATGTAGTGGAACCGGATGCCATAAGGATCTGACGTATCCTGTTATGGAATCTGGTGAGGCTCTCGTCATCTACTCTCAGAAAGCACTGAGCAGTTCTCTCCTTTGTCACCTCATTTTGAAGGTTCCACACACCGTCCTTATGCGTAAACTCTTCACTGGGACAGCGACACTTGGGCAAGATACGACATTCAAAGCCAGACATGTTGAACAACAGGTTGGGGTTGTCCTTGCTGCAATAACACAACTCCACATCACCTTCACCACAGGGTACACATGACACCGTCTACAGTGCTGGAGCAGAACCTGAATAACTCACCTATAAACTGAACAGAAACTTCCTTCCCACAGGATAGTAGTGACTGATCTGGGGAGACGATTTTTAATGTCCCAGAAAACAGCTCGGCCGAGATTGACATCATGTTTCATTAACCTCATCCTGGAGTCCCTGGGCCAGCATTTCTTGTTGTTGTAGCCCACAATATTTTCATTGTTAGGATCGGGGTGCTCAGTTAGATAGCGTTGTATCAGATCCCTAGCTTCTTCGGCAGTAAACCTGATCAAAAGAGTATTAAAATCTCACGTAAAACGCAGGGAAAAGGATACGAACATACTTAACTGGCTAACCAGCTGGATCAGCACATAGCGTTGAAATCATCTGTTTCATGTGTCCCTATCTATGTGTAACTCATCACATCAACCTGAAGGTCATAAAAGAGGCGGCAGGAGATACGCACTCACCTCAGGAATATATGCACCCTATCAATGTATCTAGAGTAAAGCCTGATAGGATGATCGGTTTCTGTTTGTACATCTTGGAATGTGAGGAAATCATTTGGACGCCCAGGAGATCCTGTCATGTCACTGGCTCTCTGCAGCCCAAGCACCAACAAGTCATTCACCAGACCGTAATATTGTACTACAAACGACGCAAACTGTAATCCTCTGATAATTCCATAGGAGTTGGTGTGATTCATGTCCTGCAAATATAGGTGCATGTATGCTAACAGTGACAGCTCAATATGCCGTACAACAGCCGTTTATATTGTAGCAATATCAAATCAATATCAACGTTTGTTGTACCAGTGAAACTTGGTGAAGCAAGTGTTCTCAACACTCACCTTATAGTTGATGGTTACATTGTTCTTGGCAGTCATGTAGTCCGCAATGTTGTGATCAAGCACCAGCCGAAGAAGCCTGTTCAGCAAGGTTAAATCTATTTTCTCATACAACTTGTCAAAACTTGTCTCCAACATCACATTGCACTCACCCTCAGATGTATCCCACACATTAGACATATTGTTGATACCTGCAATGACAATTCAAAGGTTGCAATCAGATGAAATAATGAATACAATAAAACAAAAAGCTCATCAAGCAAGAGTATTGAAACAGACCTTGACACCATTTGTATACAAGCAGCGGAGGAGGCTCCGAGTCCGCAGGCTTTATCCATGGAGGAAAGAGTTTCCTCTTGTCGGCCTCGTACCAGAGGTATTGGTCAAGGTAGGCATCAGTGATCTTCTCAAGGGGCTCGATGTCATATACTGGTACCAGATGACTATACAAGTCCATAAACTCTATACCCACCTAAATAGAGGGCACAAGTACAGCAACTGGTAAAGAGTAACAATGGGATAGGGACTGCAGTACTGGACATTCAAGTGCTTCAGAATCAGAAAAGTTACCTCCACGGAGGATTGTAAGTCAGGACGATAAGTTCATCCTTGCACAATTTAGTTGGACATAGTTTTCTTACAAAGAAGCAGACAAACCTCTTTAAATGCTCGCTGCGTGAGTAGATGACGTTTGATTCTTGACAAAGCCTCATGAGGATTGTCATAAGCCTGTTCTATCAAACCGAGTTCTTCTCTCTGCGACTGGTTCAAACGGCTTTTGACACTGTAGGCCTCCTTGAGTCTCTCAAGGGCAAGTATGAGCAGTTTGGTGTCATGTTTGTATGATAGGGGTGGGAATGGGATGGGAGAGAATCTCCGGCTCTCCAACCAATGCACTGTAGTTGTGTAGATGGCAACAGCCTCTTCTGCTGTGATGTAAGGTCCATCCTACATAAACAATAAAACATGAGAAACCACTGTTTAGAAACAAGCAATCTTAGAAACAAGCAATCGCTATTGTTTAATGACATGCAACCATCAAGTTAATAACATGACGGTTTCGATGGCACCAAGTTACTCTGTGCACGTTAAACGCTTATGTAACAGACATAGTTAGACAAGAGCTGGAGTGCAACTAAATTACACAGTATCTGTGTGTAAAGGCATGCAACAAAACTCACCTTTAGATAGTTGTGTTGTCTCTCCTGCTCTGACTTTAGGTATAACCTTGTAAGCCTGCCCAAGTTTTTCTTACAGACCGTTTTGTCAACCTGTTAATCGAGTAGAGATACATATTAATTAACCGTCAAGAAATCCTCAACTACTATGGCCTCAATCCAATTGAATATCGGTTACAAAACAGAGCAGCGTGCAAGTCTAGCATTTTAAGATAACGTTCAACACCCGTTCTATTTTAGCACGGCTGTCTATACTCTGATTACACCGCTCATAATATCGAACAGACAGGGGCAAATCATAATTGTTTTTGATAACAAGCATGGTGTAGAAGTAATAAAATCATAGAACTATTCAGCATGTAATAAGCCCCATCAGTTATTATAAATGTATATAGCAGCACCTAAAACATGTCAATGACCCATTCACATCCAGTAAATCGATGGATGGCAACTTGAGAGACCAAATTATCACGGATTAAATGTGCCTTACAACCTCACCTGTCTGATGCTTGAATGAAAAGGACAGAAGATGATGAGGTGATTGAGATTCAAAATGAGGCTTGCGTGAACACGAGGCTGGGCCACGCCCACACTTACACAAATATCAAGAGCAAACAATCCTCAATTCAACAAACAACAATCCCGCCAGAGGACTGACTACCCACCGTGGCTCCTCTCCTAATTCTCTCTCTGTTGTAGTGAGCTGTGTTCGTCCACCAGTCAGCTTTAGATTTTACATATCTCAGAATCATGTTCTCAATGGGGGTGGGCAAGCCTGGAACCTTCCAAGGAATGTTTGCTTTCCAGCACCTCCATGCCTCACTCAGATGCTGCAGGATAGTCCTGGCCTTGTTTTGTTTGATCCCTTCAGGCATCATGTCTACAGAGCAGAGCACAGTTTACCAGCACTGGCCACCCATAGAACTTGTTGGTTTAATAAATGACATACCCACCTCTTACATGCAACCATAGGCAGATATTTGTATGAAATATGAGCCTACAGCTCAAAAGAAAACTTGGCAAGTTTGAGAAAGACAAATCGACTTCTCTGACATCTTGTATTATTACACCATATAAGAGAACATGCACATCCCACTGGATAGAGATGGCAGACTTTCCTTCTCATGTCTGGTGACTAAGAGAAATGCTCACCTAGAATGTCATGCATTACTGCAGCTCTCAGCTCCAGATCAAAGTGACTCTCCACTCTCTGTTTAGTCACAGTTTTGGCAACTCCCTTCGAGTGACGCCCTTCAAACTGTCTAGCCAGCAGGTTACCTAGCCACCGCTCCAACAGAGGAGTCACACCCCGCATGAAGAACAGCCAAACCCTCCAACCAGGAGCCCAAAACCCACAGCCTGGTCCTTTGCCTACCGGACCCTGAGAATAAAACAACACGTAACATTGTAAAACTATCCACGGCATAGAAAATTAAAACTAGTGAAAAAACTGCCGATTATGACATAGCATGCTGATGATATCTAAATCGGTAAAGCCAATTCCTTAAAAAACCACCAATTGAGGTTTTAACATGCGAGCAATAATTGCAGGAGCTAACATGTATGCTAACAGTAAAAACTGGAGATATTCAGGCGAAGAAACAACAAACAGGCACAAAACACAACAGATAAAACTTACTGTGTTGAATCTATAGTAGATGACATGCTTCAGGTCTTTGCACATTCTAACCTGCCTCATCAGCTTATACTTGTATCTGTACATTCCGGTGAGCTGGCCCACGTGGGCAAATGTGTATTGTATGCCATCAGCTAGCTGTAACGTGTATTATAGGGTACACAGGCCATACATACACAGTACAAATGTGTATTGTATGCCATCAGCTAGCTATAACGTGTATTAGAGGGTACACAGGCTATACATACACAGTACAAATGTGTATTGTATGCCATCAGCTAGCTATAACGTGTATTAGATGGTACACAGGCTACACATACACAGTACAAATGTGTATTGTATGCCGTCTGCTAGCTATAACGTGTATTAGATGGTACACAGGCTATACATACACAGTACAAATGTGTATTGTATGCCGTCTGCTAGCTATAACGTGTATTATAGGGTACACAGGCTATACATACACAGTACAAATGTGTATACAAGAGTTACCTGGAAGGCATCGACGTTGCCAAGTCTGTACTGAACATGACTGTCTACGATGAGTTTGGTCAATCTCAGAATCTCTCGGCACAAATGGAAGGCATTACCAAATCTACTCTTCTTTCTTTCCTTCGTCGTGAGAGTCTTGACGGGTTTGAGGTTGAAGTTGTAGTCCAAGTGGAGATAGTTGAGGTTCTTACGATGGATGAGCAGGTTGAGCATGTTGTACCCCTGTCTACAAACCTGCAATCCTACTTCCACCCAGTCAAGAGTTGTTGACTGAAAGAATTTGGTGGCCTTAAATGACCTGAACAAATACCTACAAAATACATGAATAGTAAGTCAGCAATGGAACTCATTACAGTACAAGACACTAGAACTAACAATAGCAGCAAATCTCACCTCTTCTTCTGAGCTTTAGGAGGTCGATGCTTAAGAGCGTTGAGCACATAGTACTTGAGCAGCTTTTGGTAGGAGACCCTCACTTTGACAGGTTGACCAGCGGGCACGTGCTCTCTGTACCAAGTCTTTACCAGGGGGATGTCTAGGGCTCGCCTGTAGTCATAGCAATCACTCGTTAGTACAAAACTACCTGCACAACACCTACCTACTGCATACTTACCTACACCACACCTACCTACAGCATACTTACCTACACCACACCTACCTACAGCATACTTAGCTACACCACACCTACCTACAGTATACTTACCTACATCCCACCTACCTACAGCATACTTAGCTACACCACATTTACCTACAGCATACTTACCTACACCGCACCTACCTACAGCATACTTACCTACACCACACCTACCTACAGCATACTTACCTACACCACACCTACCTACAGCATACTTACCTACACCACACCTACCTACAGCATACTTACCTACACCACACCTACCTACAGCATACTTAGCTACACCACATCTACCTACAGCATACTTACCTACACCGCACCTACCTACAGCATACTTACCTACACCACACCTACCTACAGCATACTTACCTACACCACACCTACCTACAGCATACTTACCTACACCACACCTACCTACAGCATACTTACCTACACCACACCTACCTACAGCATACTTACCTACACCACACCTACCTACAGCATACTTACCTACACCACACCTACCTACAGCATACTTACCTACACCACACCTACCTACAGCACACCTACCTACAGCACACCTACCTACACCACACCTACCTAGAGCATACTTACCTACACCACATCTACCTATAGCATACTTAGCTACGCCACACCTACCTGCAGCATACCTACACCACCTACCTAGACTACATCTATCTAAACATAGTTTAAACAACTAGCTTCGGTCTACCTAAATGGCCAGATTTTTCTCAATGAACCAAAAGCTCTCACAGGCAAGCGACTGCCCTGACTGGTAAATGAAGCCAGGTTAGTACAATAAGTGAGTGGCACAAGGTGCTTACCTAGTTCTACCAGATCTGAGGTTGTAAGGCCTGGGCGCCCACAGTAGAGCTATGCCATTGGCTGTGTTATCTGTGTACAGTGGGACCTCCTTCATGAAAGGCTCTACATAAGCTGGCAATTCAAACTCTTCATCATCATCAGGTAGGGGCTCGGCTCCCTGCATTCGTTACACAATATATATATATCTATTACATATACAATGTAACATACACAAAGTAATTCGTATAATGTAACAGATATATTGAAACACAGACTGGTGACTAAGTGAGACAAGTACCTACCTTGAGGGCGTGTCTATGAGAAATGGGGTTGATCAGCGGATCAAAATAGAAAGCAGGTAGATCAGGATCTTCTGTCTTGATGAAGACAACATTAGGGGTGTGGTACCAGGTGAGCCTTACTTGGTGTGGCAGGCTGTTGTAGAGGTAGGGGAAGGCAATCCTGTACTCTGTACGGACCGGCTGTCTTATGATAATCTTGTTTATATCATTGAATTCATTCCAGTCCTCATCACTGCAAACGAAAATGTATCAATCTATCGAAATGAAGACATCGAGTAGCAGAAAACCACTCTGAAATGAAAGAAACGGGTACTGTTATTTAGCCTAGGACTTACCCCATCTCTTTATCTTTTATGAGAGGCTCAAACTTTGGCCCGCCAGGAATGGCTACATTGAGAGCCTTAGCTGTGAAGAATGACTTGAGATCAAAGAGATAGAAGTAGTTGTCATCTACAATGTCTGTTAGCAGCTGGTTACCCAGCCTATACAAGGTGGACATGACAGGTAATGGTAGGTACCAGCTTCTGTAGGATGTACCATTTACCATTCTACAAGAGCACAACGGTACATTCACAGACACGCTAGTGCACAGCTAATGCAGTACACAGTAATATAACACACCTTCAATTGTTTGTACTTACTTCGTATCTGCCAGAGGTTTATGGTCATAGAACCACTCAGCTACTGGACCGTCTTCCTCGGGGTCAAGGTCCATACATATGGCCTCCAGCGGCTCCACATCAAGGATGTTGTCTGCATAATCTAGCGGAGGCTCCTCGTCATCAAACGGAGGAAATCTCATTCGCTTGAAATGACGTCTGTCTCGCTTCTCTCGCCTCATCATAATCCACATGGTGCTGCAAACAGAGACATAGTATTATGCAACACTACCACATCATGTCAAATAGGGCTACAAAAGGTGTCGTTAAATGAATACATTAGATTATATTGCAATTATTGAAACAGTAGCAAATAAATATTGTTCCAGTCAATTAAGAATGTACAACATATGAAGAGACAAAGAGAAGAGCAAGTTGTAGAGTGAGGAGAGTGAGCTTACCCCCACTGGGCCATGTAAACAGGCTCTATCACCCATGGGATCTCATTGATGAATGTGATAGCACCAGTGATATGATAGAGAGCCTGCACATCTCTGATCTGCTCCCAAGGCATGGGCATGTTCTCCAGTAGTTTGAGCACAGCATGAGGCATGTACTTCAGAGCACTGCAAAATATGAACATTCATTTAAATGCTCAACGGTATAATGTAGTAACTGAAACTAGAACACCCCAGTCAATCATCAATACGATGAGGCTAACCATTACAATATATACTGATCACTATAACTTGGGTAATGTTGAATCTCTCTCTGGTCACTGAAACTGTATGACATAACAAGATGTGGAAGTATGGTATAAAATAAATATGCGCATCCACCTGTTACGGCCTAATCAAATAAGAAAATAAAACACTCACTATAATTCACAATCAAATAACCAATTTCTGCCTAATCATTTTTTGCTTTTCTGAAAAGAAAAACTGGGTCTGTCTGCACACAATTAATACGAGTGATTTATAGTAAAAGCTAACAGCTTACTCACAAAATGTGGGCTTACTCACGAAATGTGGAAGTCAGCATAGTAGCATTTTTCTGTCTACATTACATCTTAAAGACGTACATTAGGTGTGTTCGGTGTCTCAACACGTTGGTTTGAGAAAGTTTGATCAACGCGTTTATCCCTCGAACGATAACTTATAGGAGTAGCCGAGTGCGTACAACTTACAAAATTTTGCAAGAGTTGTCCTCTTTTTTGTGTCTTCAGTCATAAATATAGCCCCGCAATCGTAAGTTTGTTAGCCTAAATTCTTGGGTTGAAAAGTAGCTGTTCATTGCGAGATTTTTGTTGCCCTGACAACTGCATCATCTGCTATTTATACACGGTGTTATTAAAACTCAGCAAACCACCAAGTGCAAATTGTATTGTTATTGATAATGATAAGAATAATAATGACAATGATGAATAATAATAACAGCAACAAGCAAAAACATGAATTATTAATTAATAATAACTAATAATGGTGTGCTGATTATTCCCTGTTGTTATAAAATAATATATTTTATCAGATAAATAAAGATAATAAAAAATGGAATGAATGAAAGTTATAATATTACTATTGTTATTATTGGCCATAGTGATAGCATTAATAATAATGACAGTACTAAAAATAATAATTTATGACATTAATAATAAGTATGATACATCCATTAAAAACAAGAAAAAAAGTCATAACTTTTGATACCACGTTGTTGTTATAATGCCGCAAAAGGGTACAGTGCCGTAATTAGTGAGAAGACGACTCCTTTGGAAAACCAAGGCGTTGACTTTTATAGGTGTTCGCTGACCAACGTGCACTGTAAACTCGTTGACAAACGCAAAAGTGAGCGTTGATGCACGTTGAAAAAAACTTGCTACAAAGGGACTGATAATCCCTCGACAAAAAACTGCCGTTGAGGATTAAATGTAAACGTTGAGCACACCGAACACGCCTATTAAGTACAGATACTAGCAGGATAATCAATTTATCCCTAAGCTAAAAAAACATTATAATAATTTATTTATTATTTAACTATGGCCAATTGTTTATATAAGTTATATTATTAAATTCTAAAATGATGCCAAAATATAAATAATATGAAATAAAACCACATGCATATATTTAAAAAAACTTAAAAACGCATCATTCTTTTTAGTATGAGTTCTCTTCGAAGGAACTGTCTCACATCACTGAAATATCTGTCCCAATTATTTAATAATTTTGTCCGCAGCAATACCGGAAACTCAATACATCAATGTGCTAGCCCACTGTAGCGCTACAGTATTCTCCTTTTATAATAGCTTCAGTTGTCTGGCGCTAGTACATTTCACTACATTCAAAATCCGTAAACTATCACGACAGCAGTAGCGATATACTTTTTTCCATAAGCTAGGCGGCTATTCAATAGCTCTACGCAGTCGTGACATGGAAAGCTAGTAATAGATGAACTTGGACTAATGATAGTCTGAGACAAAGGTTATTTAACACCCAGTGCTAATGGGTACTTAGTTGAAGTTATCTCCCAGATTAGAATGTAACAATCATAGAAAACTGCCTTTTCTAACATGCTGAGAAAAGGCATACCTATTTCTAAATCTCTCCTGCCCCCCTTCCCCAATGTACCCCAACCTGAGACGAGCACTGGCAATCCTTCTGAAGTTTTAGTGCTATTGTGCAATTACTGTTTCAAATAAAAACGAAGCAATGCAAGTACATAACCTTTCAGATCAAAGGCTAGTTCAAAATGCAAATGGTATCAACATGGATGCTGAGACTCTCACCCAAGGTACACTCGTTTATCATGACGAAACTTTCGACTTGTCATGTCTCCGTGATCGCGTACTATTTTGCGGATGTGCTCAGGAGGCATGTCTACCTTTTCCGCATCAATAAATCCAAACTTCCTTTTTTCACTGTAGCGTTTCATCTGTAGCTGCTGCCATTTTCTAGCTGTAAGTAGACCATAAAAGATTTAATAACAAAACTGCATTAAATGAGAAAACAACATAATCAACAGTAATATTAAACATTTGCAGATTCGGAGTTTTACGTTTTTTCTTACCATTTTTACTCACTATAAACAAACTGTGATACAAATATTAAAAGACGAAAAGACTGTTGTAATCATTCATTTCGCAAATATGAAAGAACTTCTATTTTCAACAAAAAATGAAAGAGGGATACAGCTAGAACATAGAAATACTTGGCGAAAGCACAGCAATCAATGCTCTAGTGTTAATCTTGTTACACTTCATCTATGTTATAAAACTAAATTATGTGGTAAGTCATCTAGTTACAAAATAAAACTGATATAACCATCATATCAGAATTTCGCAAATCATCATGTAAAGTATAAAATAATAAAATGCTTTAAACATCAATTTATCAAGATAAACAATACAAACCTTTCTCATGCAGCTTCTCCTCAGACAGCTGTGGAACAGTAGCTTTAGGTGCTGGAGGAGCAGCTTGTGGTGGGGCAATAAACTGCTGTTGGGGTGGCATGCTTACCTGCTGAGGTATGCCACCAACCAGGTACACAGGCCCTCCAGGCCCCATAAAAAATGGGTTTGCCATCTCACCGGCCTATCAGAAAGAAAGAAAGAAAGGAGTCAGAAAAAAGTGCACCATCCACCAAGGCACTTGAATATAATTATTGTGCTGGCAAGCGGAACAATTTTTTACAAGATCGCATTTTATCCAGCATTTATTCACATTCTGGCAAAACGTAAAAGGAACAATTTTTCACGAAATCGCATTTTAACCAGCAATTCATTTACATTCTGGCAAACTGTAAACTAACAATATCTAGCAACTTGTATGAGTTTTACTCAACAGGCGTGCTCATCACAAAAAAATTAAATATAAGTAAATGATCTTAAAAAGTTTAAAAAAAACCTACTACTACTACAATTTTTTTGTTAGACCATATATATAATGTAGAGGAATTTGTGTCTGGGTGGTAGCCACCTGTACACCTTCCCGACGCGTTCTGCCTCTACCCTACGTCAGCGTACAATAATGTGCTATTATTGTCAGAGTGCATGCACTGGTTTGTGCAGTTATGGGTGCGGCCGAATCTGGTGTGGAATGATTGCTGGCAGTTTACAATAATTATATTATAATTATTGGCTGCATCCGAACATGGCTATGTTCGACAATAATTGTGCTGTAATTATTGTTTAGTTTATAGTTTGTTGCGAACTGTTGCCACCGACAATAATTGTGCTGGAATTATTGTTTAGTTTAGAGTTTGTTGCGAACTTTGTCACCGACAATAATTGTGCTGGAATTATTGTTCGTCTACTTCGACTCAGTCGAGATCGACAATAATTGCACTGGAATTATTGGTGCGTTGTCTTGTCCCGAACTCTGGAGTCCGAATTTATTGTGAGTCAAACTATCACGGCACCAGGTGCTTTGCGTCATACTTCTCACCGTGGTGAGGGAATACGCAGTGATAGGGCAAACCGTTCTCACTTTCCGCCAAGCCTCGTGCTTGCCAATAGTCGACCAGGTCAGCGCTTGTGGTTATGTTGCTTCTAGCTGTGCTTGCTTCTTGAGAGAAAGAATCTTCTGAGAGCCAGGCTAACTCTGAACTTTATTGCTCAAACATAGATATTTATACAAAGTAGGCGGGTAAAGTCTGGTAAAGCCACTCCTGTGTAAAATCTGGTACAAGCCACGCCTTGTACTTACATCAAGCACCAAAATGCAATTGTATAATAAAAACCGTGGAAAAAGTATAAAATATAATAATAATTATTTGGTCACATCATAGAGCTGTTCTAGATAGACGCTTGTAGCACAGGTAACAATAGAACTAGGACAAAACATAGACAAAGCGTAAGCGAGTACATATTGAGATAATGTGTAGACAGTGAGTTAATATCGAGACAATGCGTAGACAGTGAGTTAATATCGAGACAATGCGTAGACGGTGAGATAATACTGAGGCAAAGGCTTAGGCCAAGTACGAGTAGTAAATAATAATGAATGTTTGCAAGTACTGGCATCCCTCACAATAATGTATATATATAATATAGTAATTATTATAAATAATATTAACAGTTATTATATTAATCGTTTTTAAATAACTTCATAAAAATTATTATAACTAATAATAAATATTATTATCATAAATAATAATAATAATCATCTCATCGATCGATCATCATCATCATTTGTTGTTGATTTGTTCGTTGTTGTTATTATTATTATTAATAATAAATTGATAATATTATTTCACCTTGTTTATATTCTGCACTGCTTAAATGACATCTGTTGCAACTATAGCTACTAGTACAGGGAAGTTGAGAAACAGTCTCCAGCGGATATTTGTTAGGTTTTTAGTTCGTATCGGTCATTCAATTAATTCAAATTTCATTCATTCGGTTCCCAGTTTAATGGCGAATGTCGTGCGCAAAACGAACCAGGGGGCGCTTCGTCCGCAGTTTCGTTTATAGCTAAGGCGCCTCTTGAGCCGTCGTATAAACATGTTTCTATTTTTAGCAGCACTTTCTTGCTTCTGATTGGCATGCATAAATAGATTGATCGAGTTTCCCTTTTGAATCACGAAAACTTAAAATAACTCAACGATATGATATATAAGAACCCAAAATTGAGCAGCACCACTATCACACAAAATATAACGGTTGAGCAAAGCAACAAGAGGTATAACTGTATACCAAGTAACATATCATCTACTGGCAGTTGTAAAAATCTACATGGGAAAATCAAAGTTTGCCAGAACTTCAAGTAATTTTTTTTGTGGAGACTATTACGACAACAGCGGTGAGTATAATACAAACGCTTTGATGATTGTGGATGTAAAGCACGATTTTTCAATAAAATTGGCAGTGTGCATTTTTTTGGCATTGATGAAATACATAAAAAATATTTGCTTTTTTTGCACAACATTTGTTTATAACTAGGCACCAGAATGGGTTTTGTCATTTGATTGCAAATCTTTTTCTATGTAACATATTTTTGCATTACCATCTGCTGTTGAACATTCGCTAACATAGCATCAATTCGTATTAGTCACATTCCATACGAGATTATGCTGCATTGAGAGCATATTGTTACTCCCGAACAACACACCTATCAGTAATAATTGTGAAAACTACCAATATTTACATTAAATTGTACAGGAATAATAATATAATACATCACATAGATTTCTTGTCTCATAGTATAGATGCCGAAGCATCTGAATGCTGTAAAGTACGTAGTCTAGATACTTTCAAAAAGAGGTTTTTATATTGAAAGAAATTGGGAGAAATTGCAGTATATAGCCTGATAAACTGTCTCTCAGAATGGGATAGTATTTTGAATGAACAAATGTCTGTCTTGCTCATGTACATACAGCGATTGTTTGGGGACCAACTAGCATTTTATTTGAGGTCATCGCCAGGTTTTGATCCAGATCAAAAAAGTCACAAGCTGATTCCTTAATCATCCAATCAAAGCGTACAAATCTCTTATCCTCATTTCTTTCAGAGTCTTGTCATCTGCAACAATCATAGAATAACTTTTAGGCTATATATTGTAACAGCGCCTTTGACAGGAATCGCTGAAGAATGGATAAGAGTGAATATTTGGGCAATTTTTTAAGAGTTTTGGCTATTGCTAAGGGAAATCACCAAGCGATCGCTATATGCACCTGTAGCATTGGGCGTTTCATGCAATAAACTGTTTGTCTTGTAACAGCCATGAAAATTTTGAAACCTTCTAATATAGACGTGGTTTTGCAAGTCATTTAGAGGCTTCTAAAATAATGAAGAAAATTTGGTTCAAAACAGAAGAATGTATGAGTGTATGCTTTTGAAATTTTACACATACTGGATGTAGAGGTGTTTGGTTGAAGCTAGCCGGGGCGGCTCTCAAGAGGCGGGGTTTATGAGGGTGGGCGGGGTTTGGGGGGAGAGAGTCTCTCTCACCCCCCCCCCCCCCCCCCCCATAGAGAGCCACCCTGGCTAGGTTGAAGCTTGTCAGTTATTTGGAGTTGTCTATGATATTTTTGCTTTGGAGTTGTGCTCTTATACTCATAAACCAACTATCATCGACTTCGTTGATCACATGATCATAATTTCCTTACACAGCCATGTTGTTTATTGCTTATATTATTATTATTGTTCTATTGTTGAATGGGCTGTAATTTGGAGGAGTACCACTGAGCTCAACAGATTCTTTAAATTGTCCTTTGTTGAGTTGCAAAAAATTGTCTTTTGTTCATATTATTATATGTAGCTTAACCATTGTGCCTATTATTAATTATTATTATTATTAATTATTATTATGTTTTAAAAATGGATATTATTATTATAATTATTCTTTCTAAGTAAATCTGAATGAATACAACAACTAAGTACTACTACCTACCTACTGCTCTTCTACTACTACTACTACTGCTGCTGTTGTTTATTTGTATTAATTAATTATTATTATTACCATAATTATTATAATTATTATTATAAGAATATTTTTTAATAAATTATTAATAATAATAATTATTATTATTATAATAATAATATTATTGAATGAATAAATAAATAGTAAATAATTATTATATAATAATTAATAACAATATAAATTACTAACTAATTATTATTATTAATTATAATAAATAATTATTACTATAAAAATAATACATAATATTAATATAGTAGTGGTAATAATAATATTAATTATTATAAATAATAATTATTAATTTAATTAATAAAAATGATAATAATATATATATAATAATAGTTTCATTATTATTGTTGTTATGATGATAATAAATTTAAGTAATAATTATTATAATAATTATAATAATTGTTATTAATTAATAATAATAATTATTACTACTACTGCTAACCAACCAACTCTTATTGCTAGTAGCTACTTCTACTACTACTAGTAAATTTCCTACTACTCTAGTACTAGTAGTAGTTAAGCTAAAAAAGTACTAGTCAGTTAGTCACAGTCAGTCAATGTCACTTGTCTCCTCTCCCCTCCCCTGCCCCCCCCCCCTCCCTTGCCCCCCTCTCCCCCCCCCTCCCTTGCCCCCCTCTCCCCCCCTCTCTCTCTCTCTCCCCCGCCCCTCCCTCCCTCTCCCGCTTTCTCTCCCTCTCTCTCCCTCTTTCTCCCTCTATCTCCTTTGTGTGTAGTTGTTATTATTCTTGTAATAACTATAAATTATTATTATTTAGTATTAATAATTATGTACTGTAACTAACAATTGTTGTTATTGTTACTATTATATTTATAAAAATTATTACTAAACTACGTAACTACTATTTTTCCTACTATTACTGCTAAGTGTAGTAATATTATTAGATGGTAGTAGTAGAGGCAGTGGTAGGAGTTGCTCTTGTTCGTTATTTATATTATTTATTATAGTAGTATTAAATAATTAATGCATTACTATTTTGTCGTGTACTATTATTATAACAGTAATAAGAACTTGACGTGTGATAATAATTCATAAAAGCAGTGGTAGTAGATAGAAGATTATTATGATTATTATCAAAAAGAAAATTATTATTATTGGATAGAGATTTACAACATCCATAAAATGTTTACAAGATGACTGTACAAAACAGGGTTATTCAAATACAAAAATAAGGGAAGCAACTCTGACCCATAGTTAATTGATTTGCAACTTGCGCTCAATGAAGGGCAAGCTCGTAGAACTTAATGCATGGTCTTCCGAGTATTAAATAATAATAGTGCGTGAGACTGATCATTACTATAATGGTAGTAGTTGCTGTTATAAATGTTATGCCTATGAAGTTTTTAGTAGCAAATTGTTATCATTAGATAACTACATTAAAGAATAAATACAAGAAATAAATAGAACTATTTTTTTTGATTTTTTGCTCGATAACAAATCTAATTTATTAAGGGGAACACCAGCCAACAGTATTGGTATTAATAGTGATCTTTCTCTGCAAGTAATAATAATACCGTCATCAATGATACACAAAGCGATTATTTTTGCAAAAACAACCCACTTAGATGACAGCAATTTTGCTGTATTTGCTTAAAGCTGGGACAAAAAAGTTGATAATAATCATAAGATGAAATCTATATGGAATGATCATGTTTCTAGCTATTAACAGCGAATGTAATTTCTCTGTGTGCAGTGACTTTTCCTGTGGATCGTCGACTAAATAAATTCATTCTGTTCCTCGCAATATAGTTTATCATTGTAGTTATTTATTTATATGTTTGTCTTTTTTTACAGATTACAGAATGGCAAATATAAGAAAAAAATTGGTGATTGTTGGTGATGGCGCTTGTGGCAAAACCTGTCTATTAATAGTCTTTTCGAAGGATCAATTCCCTGAAGTTTATGTACCAACAGTGTTTGAAAACTATGTAGCTGATATTGAAGTGGATGGTAAACAGGTATGCATAAAGATGACTTCCACTATAAATACTAGTGGTAGTAGCGCATAACTGTTTTCACAAAATTATGGGTCTGATGGTATATTGCACATGTATGTGGCACTAGAAAGTAGTAAATATTATTCAACTTGTAGTTACGCGATGTTATTATTACATTTTACCTTGCTGGTTCTCTGTCATCAAAGCTCCTCATTTCTTCCTCACTTCTCCTACTCGTCTCGCAGTCTGTCAAATGTGGTTGTTCATGAACATTGTTAGAAAAGTTTTTGCCCGACTTGAGCAATTAATGTTTGATAAATATATAGTCGCTTCAATTACAAGCAAGACGTTCCCAGTACATATTGAATGTGACTGGGTCGTCAGTTTGTCGTTTGCTAGCAAAGGAACTCTTCTCAAGTTAACAAATAGTAAGGATTGTTCTACCAACACTTTATTCATTGGTAAGACACGTTTGTGGAATGGAAACAGTTGCATATTGCATGTTTGGAATGTTGGTGGTTGCTTTTTTGTGTCTCATACTAATATGTCCCTATCAAGTTCTGTACCGACCATGTCATCATGCATGGTTGGTTTGGGTTTCTTGTAGTCTAGGCAGGTGTTTTGTAGCCGACCATCAAGAAAACTAACGTGTCTGTTGTCTGGTGTGGGTTTGTTGCATGATCATAGACATTGTGCTTTGTCAAGTGTTTGAGGATTTCTTGCTGTCTACGTGTGGTGTACCACATTTCATCTCCTGTTAATCCATGCAGCACCGTTTATCGTAGTTGGTTTTGCATGAATGTCTGTCTCGCTCCACCGCCGTTTCCTGGTGTCTACCACTGTTCCTGGTGTATCCGCTCTGGTTTTTGCATGCCTATGTTGTGACCTTGACATTAATTCTATTGTTACTTTTTACAGGTGGAGTTAGCTCTATGGGATACAGCTGGACAGGAAGACTACGATAGACTCCGCCCACTCTCATATCCTGACACTCACGTCATACTAATGTGTTTCTCCATTGACTCACCAGACTCTTTAGAAAATATACCAGAGAAGTGGACGCCGGAAGTGCGTCACTTTTGTCCCAATGTACCAATCATATTGGTAGGCAACAAAAAGGATCTTAGAAACGATCCCAGCGTTATGAGAGATCTTCAAAAGATGAAACAAGAACCGGTGAGAACGGAGCAAGGCAGAGCAATGGCTGAAAATATTAGTAAGTGTTTAGTTAGCGTCTCACTAATTCGTTCAACACTCTTTGTAAGTTTTATTACTTGTCCATTGCATGCGTAATATAGCCTTTTTGTCGGATGAATTTGACCAGGGCGTGTTATATATATATAGATATAACTGGGATTGAAATATGAGCTAATTACATTTATATGCGCGTTTTAGGTGCCTTTAGCTATCTGGAATGTTCTGCTAGGAACAAAGAAGGCGTCAGAGAAGTGTTTGAGACAGCCACCAGGGCAGCACTTCAGGTTACTGGAAAATCTAAGAGAAAATGTACCATCCTTTAATAATCTCCAAGTAAACGCTCAAACGGCATGTTGCAGTTGACACGGGGCAAGAAGTTTTTGCGGCGCTTGCCGATGTGCCCCATATATAGTTAGTTTTGTCACCTTTGAGGTGCAATATTACTTGGACAATCCCAACACTTACGGTGCCTACTTGTTACTTTCATATGAATATAGTTCTGTTGGATACAATCACTCAATACACAAAACTTTTGTACCGATTTCTGTACCGAACATTTTATACATAGATACATAGCAAACATACATAGCGATGTGCTGTATTAGAGGCAAGTAGGGCAGACCTGATCAATGCATATACAGCTAGCTGTTGTAAAGGTCATACGCAAGCCCTATTATACTCTTTCAATCAATAAATCTGTACTGTAGATAAGATGCGATTGTGTTACACTAATTAGCTAATTGTCTATAATACGATTTAATAAATTGTATCTTTGCTATGATGGTACTTGTCTCTCTTTCTCTTCTTTTCACTTTTGTACATTTTATCTTTTTAATATAAATACAATAATACTATATATTATTGGTGATGTCTGTACACCATTCCTGCCACTTGCCACGAATATAGTAGATATACAAATCTCATATCTTATTTTCACTACATTCTCACCTCAATCCGTTTCTCTCTATTCTACATCTCATTGCAATATGTTATGTGCATATTCAGCGAAGCTTTGTATGTTGAACCTTGTAGCTGCATGAAGTCAGAACTGTGATTGTATTTGGTTATTTATAGACAATTGGCTCAATAACTGAGGTAATATGTGTTGGCAATGCTAGCGTAGGGTAAAATAGAGGACGTTTGTTATCCTTTACCCCTAGATTACTTATTCATAGATATGATTTGCTGTGTTCCTGTTTCCATGGATTCATTGAGCATTGTTTTGTCGTAGGTGGAGCTAGCTTTGTGGGATACAGCTGGCCAAGAAGATTATGACCGCTTACGCCCTCTTTCGTATCCTGATACAGATGTTATTCTCATGTGTTTTTCTATCGATTCCCCGGATTCATTGGAGAATATTCCAGACAAATGGACTCCGGAGGTTTGTCAATTTTTATTTATTGTGACTCACTGAGAGGGAGTGATTCGTTGAACTGAGGCTGATAGAGATAAGAGTACAACACCATATTTCTTATCGCGGTGCAATTGTAATGCTATGAGTTGTTCACAGATTCGATAAGATCTTATCAACAGAGATGTGTTTGACCATTTTATAACTAGTATTCCTTCGCTACTCTATCCCGCCACTGAAACCATAAATTGTTTCTCAAAGCTTTATTTACACCCGCTGTATCAGATCATCTGAACCTCTCAATATAACTAAAAAGTGTTTTCTGTGCGTTGCAGGTAAAGCATTTTTGTCCCAAAGTTCCTATCATTCTTGTGGGCAACAAGAAGGATCTAAGGAATGATGAGAATACTAAAAGAGAATTGATGAAAATGAAACAGGAGCCGGTGCGTTCCGAGCAAGGCCGCGAGATGTGCAATAGAATAGGTAAGAGTTTATCTATTTCTGGTCCATTGGTGGGGGGGGGGGGGGGGGGGGGTATACAGTTGTTATGAGTCACTTTGTCTCTGTACAGCTAAAATGGTCGCCTCTTTGTATTTTAAAAAAAAAGTGATTGGACTGTGTACGACCAGCTGTAGTCCGCGCTTGCTTGGCTAAGATGAAATAGTCTGATGAGTAGATTAACAACAATATCAAAAATGTATTTCCATCCAAATGTACATCATCATCAAAAGACTAGAGTGTTTTCAGAATTCCCGTGCATTGTTAGTGAACTCAAAGTTACACAACAAACTTGTAATTTTGGAAAAAATTGCATTTGGGCTTAAAATTATTTCTGGAATGTGTTGATCCTGTATGCCTGCACTTTAGACTGCACATTGGAATAAAAATATAGACGATCAGTGATAAGATCTGGTTCATTACAAAGTGCATGTTAGTTTTGTGATAATGAAATTGTTGGAATGTCTTCAAATTAAGTGTTATTGAAGCAATGTACAGGCATTTGTTAGCCTCAGGGCAGTAAATATCTGATTAAACACAACTAAGCAGACAATCGCTGACATCACCGCTAATGTATGACATGTTATACTGTTTTGCTGACTGACAGGTGCTAAGGATTACCTGGAATGCTCTGCCAAGACAAAAGACGGAGTTAGGAATGTATTTGAAGCGGCTACGCGAGCGGCTCTGGAGAAAAGTAAAAAGAAGGCAGGCTCGTGCGTGTTACTCTAATGAGCTATCAAGTCTGTGCTTTACTCAGCACAAGCAAGTGCCCGCTACAGACTTTTACCCAAGATTAGAATTTCTTTCTTCAACATATTGTGAAACAAAATCTCTTTCTTTCTATACGCTATAAGACTGCATTGTCTTTCTTTACTCTGTTGATAAATTATATACTAAAGCATTTTGTTGGTATAAATAATATTTTATACTTATATTTTGTGTTGATTGCAGTATTTATTACTCTAATAGTGTTTGATTATGTTAGTTTGTAAATATAACCCCCAGACAGCGAGTGTACAAAGTATTGGTTACAGCCTAAAACCACCCTAATTTAGTAGGACCATTGAAAGATATCACTTGTTGAAAACATTTAGTATACTTTGCTGTCAAGAAGCAGATAAGGAACACTCACTTATAGAAGGTTAATGACGTGTGTGGTATGATAATGCTGTGGAGGTGATCTGGCATTATTTAAGTTAAATAACAATTGAATGCAAGTTTCAGTCTGTCCTGAAACAGAGAGAAACCAAGGTGTTGCTGTTGGAGTTGTCTTTTTTATATTAGTAGTTATTCAGTCATCAACCAGGGTGGATAACTCTGTCGTCAACAGGACGATTTTCTTAGCCGGGGCTGCTCTCAAGAGGCGGGGTTTACAATGGTGTGCCTTTGTAAACCCCCTTCCCCCTCATAAAAAGCACCTTGGCTACGATTATTTTTTTTATTTATCATCCAATCGCTATCCGTTGAAAATACTTGCCCGGTCCTGTTATGTTTTCCTTGGGAATGTTCAGTTTCCGACAAGTTTTAGTTGTTTTTGCAGAGAGTTTGAAATAAAGTTTCTCTCTTCAGTTAATTTAATGCAATATAATGGATGCTGTAAATACCACCAAGGGTGAAGTACCCCCTGATTCAGCTCAGGAGGTGAGATTTTAAATTGCTGTTGTTTTTTTAGATTGAATGAATGAACAACAGCAGGAAGAATTGCTAAGAAAAAGACAAAACAACAACAAGAACAACAATCAATAACACCACCTGACCACCACTGACTACTTCTCTGTTACGACTCTGCAGCTCAGTTATTACTGTAATAGTAATAACCAATGCTAATTGTTATCATTTTTAGTTATAAATCATTGTTATTAATGATTGTTAAATATTGGTAATTGCTATTATAATTATTATTAATTATTATTAATTATTATCAATGTTGACCAAATGTGGCCACTATTCTCATCTCATTTCAGAAGTGCGGTTGATAAATCAGTCCCCACAAAGACTATCTGGGTAAGAGCCAGTAACCAGCCGGCGTGGTTCACCAAAGAAGCAGAGAAAAGAACCACAAAGCAACGCAGAACCTACAATGAGTACAAGCGCAGTGCCAATCCATTCTATCTATCACGGTACAAGCAAGAGAGGCGAGAAAACAAGAAAGTCTTCAAGAAAATGAAACAGAAATACATTGTGGACAAGGTCTGCAAACCGCTTATGAAAGGAAATAGCAAGCCTTTCTACAAACATCTACGTCAATCAAAGAAAGAATGTCACCCTCTGATGACCCTAAAGCTCCCTGACGGCACAGTAACTGACAACAATCAGAAATGTGCAGAAACACTAAACTTATACTTTAAAGACCAATTTTGCCATGACGAGAGCATCTCCAATCTCCGACCGATCATAGCTGCTGCGCCTCCCACAGACATTTCCACAGACGGTGTCAGGAAACTTATCCATGAACTGAAGAACAACAAATCCCCCGGCCCTGACCAGATTAGGAAATGTGAGCTACTTATAGATCCAGACACTACTGCCCGATGTCTCACCAATCTCTTCGATGCCTCGCTGAAATCTGGCAAACTCCCTATGGAGTGGAAGACCGCAAATGTAACCCCTATTCACAAGAAAGGTCCAAAGGATGAAGCAGCAAACTACAGACCCATATCACTTACAAGCATCCCGTGCAAAATGCTCGAGCATATAGTCCTACACCAGCTGAACAAAACCCTAGATTCTGTACTCTATAACCGACAACACGGATTTCGTAGAGGTCTCTCATGCGAGACCCAGTTGTGCTCCACATATCATGACCTGGTACGGGCCGCAGAACAATCACACAGCACTCACGCAGTTGTGCTTGATTTCAGAAAAGCATTTGACAAGGTGCCCCACAACCTACTCATGCAGAAGATAAGACAGATCCAAGGTATTGACCCACATATAGTGAACTGGATACAGGACTTCCTCACAGATCGAAGTCAGAGAGTTGTCGTCAAGAACTCTAGCTCTTCCCAGCTGCCTGTTACATCTGGTGTTCCCCAAGGCTCAGTCCTTGGGCCAACACTCTTTCTCATCTACATTAATGACCTACCTGAATCAGTGACATGCAATGTTAGTCTGTACGCAGATGACACTCTGCTATACTCTGTTGTCCGGAGTGACGACGATGAAAAGAAGTTCCAAGACGACATTGACTCCCTTCATGACTGGTCTGAAAGATGGAAGATGCCCTTCAATACAACCAAATGTGAAGTCATAATCTTTGGCAACAACAGCAGAGTGCCGCCCACCTACACGCTGGGCGGTGTCCCACTTAAGTCTGTCCCAGAAACAACATACCTAGGTGTGACATTTCAGTCAGACCTAAAATTCAACAGACACATCACAGCCAAAGTGAATACTGCCAACAAAGTCCTAGGAAGTATAAAGTTTGCTCTCCACAATGCCCCAGAGAAAGCCAAACTGCTGGCATACACCAGTCTGTGCAGGCCTGTCTTAGAGTATGCTGACACTCTCTGGGACCCAGCTGACAACCCTACAACAGAAGAAATCGAGCTGACACAAAGCAAGGCTATACGCTTTGTCAAAGGCATAAAAGGAAGGCGCGGCTTAACTGATGCCCGCTCCCAACTAGAACTCCAGCCCCTCAAAGACAGGAGAAAAAAACACAGACTCTCTTTGCTGATGAGAATCCTCTCTGATGAAGAAAGACATGAGGCCCTATCCTCAGCGTACGACGAGGTCATCGACAACCGAGCCAACGCCACCATGGTGACAAGAGCTGCTACGCGGGGAGAACCAACAGCAATTTTTGCTTCTTCCAAACTGTACCACAACAGTTTCTTGCCCAGGACTGTTAGAGACCTGAGGCTTGGGCCACCCAATACTCAACCCTAACGATAGCTATATGCTGTTACCCCTGCCTAAACCACTGGTTTTTGCTCACAAATGATTAATATATGAGGCACTCCCCTATATGCCCTAGGGCTTCTTATTAGAGTGTTCTACAATCATCGAGGTAAGATTCGAGGTAAGATTATTATTTGTAATTATTATTTTTATTATAATAATAATTATTATTATTTGTTATTAAATATGAATAATAATATGGGATGTATCATCATCAAAGTAAAATTTATTGGTGGCTGCTGTTATTAGTTAATTTGATTAATGACTTTTGCAATTATTATCGATTAAAGTTGATATTATTATTATTATAGTTTGTTATTATTAGGCTATTATTATTATTTATAAATTATTTAATATTTGGTTGATGATTGATAATAATAAACCATCTTATTATTATTATCGTTAATAATAATCATTATCATTTATTTTCTTCATTGTTTTTAGAACCACATATTGAAAATTTTTGCATTAATGATGAAACAATATTTTTTAAATAATTTTGTTATTATCTATCATTATTGACTAATGATAATAAATAATGAGTAATTATATTTGTTATTATCATAATGACTAATGATGATGTGGTGATAACTTTTCCATCATAGTAAAAATAATTAGCAATCATCATAATAATCTGTAAGGTTAGTAGGAGTAACTAGGGTAATGAGAGATGCTTTTTTAAGAGTGGCGGTTTTTCAAAAGGTTTTCTAGCTAACTGATTGAAATTTTGGCATTCAGCTCACAATGTTTAGCAATATCAAATCGGAATTGAAAAAGTTGGAATCAAGTTTTGAATTCTTTTTTGAGGCCCATATTACCCCACCTTTAGAGTAGTAGACTTTAAGTAGGCAATTTTATTGGTATTTAGGACTGCTGACTTTTTGGGGTAAACTGAAACCCCATATCCTATGCCGTACCCTACGATCAAAACCCCCTACCTCTAGATGAAGCCTCCTACTTGAAAATGCATTTTAAAGTTTTAAATATCTCAAAATCTAAACCAATATTAAAGTCGAGAAAATTATTTTCAAATCAAATAATATGAACAGATTTAATTTATCGTAATTTAAAACTTATTACTGAAGAAAGAAAATGCCAGCCTTATATTTCCAGCATCATTGTCATAAACAACAACAACAATATTTCTCAAATCTTCATTACAAGTTGTTTGGACTGAAAAAAAATTATGCATTATAGAATGTAAATAAATATTAACTTTCAAACACAATAAAAAAAAGTATATATGCGCTAGTTTAGGATTATTTTTAGTAATTTGGTTATGACTTTTCACCACTCTTTGACACTAAGGAAAGACAACTCGATTAGAGGTAGGGGCTTTGACGGTAGGGTCTCCTTCTTTTACTTTTGTAAGTGAAATCAATTGCTCTCAAGGCATGCTTCAAGTTTCACAACTATGTTCAAGTGAGATAACCATATGGTGGATCAGAATGTTTTGTGAATTTGCGTTTTAAAACTACTGAACGATTTCCAAATCATTTAAATGCTTTTGAAATAGTATGAAGTTTTGTAAATCTTAACGCTTTGTGAAATCGTTCATTGGCTTTGAAAATTCCGAGCCAGTTTGCTGGCTCTCTCTATTGATCATAGATCCCCAGTCCATTTACTATTGATAATATTTTTACTAAACACCGAACAGTTGAATTTTTTTTGAATAAATAAAAAATAGTTTTTGTTTATTTAATATTAATTGTTATATATTATTTGAAATAATATATACAACCTAATTATAATTGTAAAAAATTAATTTTAGAAATTATGTTCAACAACAGTTTTATACAGTTAATTGATTTGCTCTATGTCTATTGATCTACGTCTGTGTTGGTAAAGTTGTATAAAGGCTATAAATAAAATGATGACAATCGCTTTTGGTTCGAAAGCCATGTGCTTTGCAACTATTTCAAAATAGTTTAGATTATTTTAAAACAGTTCAGATTATTTAAAAATAATTCATACGTTTTGTAAATAGTTCATACTCTTTCTAAAGCGTTCATACAGTTTGTTATTTTCTAAATCATCTGAAACAATTCTAAATTGTCTGAACTATTTGCAAAACAATGATACGCTTTGCTAAATTTACGATTTTTAGACAGGAAATACAGTTTTATTGCACGAATCCCGCAACTGCGAAGGCTGACAATTTAGTGTTGTAATCAACAAGCCTGTTTTTAAACATAGTTTCTTGGGCTACTTTACTACAATTACCCAATTATTTTCAATGTAAAATACGCTTTGCAAACCGTCTAGACTAGACTATTTCAAATCCGTTCATACGCTTTGAAAACAAAATCGTCTAACGTTATGAGCCACCATATAATCAGGAGTGTCTAGCATGAACAGGCATATTATTATTTATTGATATCACAAGTTAATTTTATTATTTAGATACCACATATTTTATCAGCATAAACCTTCATCTTTCTTTGGGTAATGTTGGTTTAATGGTAACAAGGGCCTTGGCTTGTTATTCCCCTCTGAGTCCTTACATAATATTATCATATTCTAAGCATATTTTGCTAGCAATTCAATAAAATGACACTCCAAATACAATTTAAAAGTTCATAGTAATGCATTATATGGAATAGTTATTCTAGAAGGCAAACATGAAAATGGGAATCTGCCAATGGACTCATCATGTTACTAAATACAATATAACTGAAAGGTGATGTCTTACTTTTTGGTGTGACAAGTCCTCATTGGCTTAGAATGAACACTGAGCTATATATATTGAAATGTTTCATGGGCCCATAACGTACAACAGTTATCCCTACATCATAATGTTGCTTAGTCGGTATAAACGCATAAAAATAAGCGCATCAGACGAATTATTGAACCAGTTAATTCTTCTGTTCCTAATGCGCATTTTCAGTTTTAATAATAATCAAAATCTACTTTCTCTTTGTTGACCAACATATGTAATATACTGGTTGGTGATTTCACTTGGTTGCCTTTTAATGAGGCGAGAGCTAGAACAGTTTAGTTGGTCATTCGCTGCTCTTGCTCTAGTGCAAGGCATCATTAGAACGTCCTGGAATCTTGGACATGTGGCTGTAACCCTCGTATAAGTTACTACTGCATTGTTTTTCTGTTACGGTTTTAAGAACACTCACTATAGAGATAGGCAGTACAACACAACCAACACCAGAAATAGTGACCCAGTTGTTCTTTTTTCGATCTTATCTATGTTTTTGTACTTGTTCTTAACTTAATATCATTCGACTAGGTCTATTGTGCACATTATCGTGTAACAACAGTCAAGATGGGTAAATACATTTAGCTTATATATGATCATTATTTCAAATCATTCATGTCTTTGTCATAAATTGTTTTAGGTGAGGGACAGCTTGTACCTGTCTTCGGTGAAGGAACCTGCCCCACAGCCAGTAGAGGCAGAGGCAGCAGTGGTAGTACCCACACTCCCGGCACCACCTAAACCTCCTCGAGCAAAGAAAGGTAGTGGAGGCTGAGCACTCTTTTAGGATTTATAAGCTATATTAGCTGATAGTTTTAAATGCGGGAAACAAAACTTCTGAACACTGATATGGAGCTGGACTTGGTTAACAGAAAAATAAATAATATCAGGCATCTTTTGCTTCTCAACACGTGTAACCCTCAAACAATCACCACGCACAGCGATGCATTACAAACATTGCACACATTTTTTTCAATGGGGTCTCGGCAGAGTAGTTTCTCTTTAGCGATGCAACCGGAAGTAGCTTGGTCTATCGTTTAACTTATCATTAGAAATCATGACTTCCTCGATTATTATCCTGATTTGTGACATTTAACGCAGCTGATATAAAAACAAAGATGTTGCTGAGAAAGGTCAAAGGGTCAATGTAGCCTAGCAAGATTTTTCCTAAAAAGATTTTGGTTTATTTACTTAACAAAAATTAATTAAATATTATGCTCACGGGTAGAGCCATAGTTTTGTATGTCGGGTTTGATTGAGCTTGCCAACGTAAACCATTGAGAGTGCGCCCTTAGTGAATTACTGTGGCTTGCTTAGACTGGCAATGTATTGTTATGATTCATTATTATACACCCATACCTATCTACTGCCGTAAATAGGGAAAAAAGTTTGATTATTTTGATAAAATTAGTTGACTTTGGTTTAGTATGGGTCGTGGCAAGCGGGCTTCCGGTATCTTCATGACTAGCGCCACCTATAAAACTGCTAGGACCCCATTATTCTTTTTTATTCTTTTTTATGTCAATCATCCTTCACTTTTCGGTAAAACACTAAAAAGTCTGTTTTACACTCAGTTTATAAAATAACAAATTATTTTTTATCACAAACTATTCATTTATCACTTATTTGGTATTTAGTTTAGATATTGAGGATGTTGCAATATTATTGTTATGGTAGCACTTTGGAAACAGGTTCCGTAGTCGGTTGAAAAGGTGTAATAACAATGAGACAAAATGGTTGGTAGTTATTGGATTATCTCTCAATACTCCATCTTGTATGGCGGAGTAATGACCCAAGCATATTCATTTATTATTACTGTTTTGTTGTAGTCTATCTAATGGTTGAAGCTATTCAATTGTTTCTGATTAACTCTTATTTGATCTTAGCTGTCTGTTATCATTATCTTTTTATACAAAGGAATAGATGCATTGAGCTCAACTTTTTGTCAACATCAACGGGATGATTTTTATTTGTATACTTTACTGGGTGTGCAGGTTTGAACTCATTGCCAAATTCTAAAATGACCATTGACAGCTTTTGAAAAACTTCCTATCATCATATCAAGCCATAGTCCAGTGATAGGAGACTGGCATTGAGAGATCTGTTTCAAGGTCAATGAAATTGAAAATGTTTCATCTATAAAATTAATTGGGGAAAAAAATTATTATAAGTTGTTTCAGTATTTACTTTTTGTGGCTCTGAACATTTTATATTTTACACTATAAACTGCTTGAATGCTTTCCAAACCACTTAAGCACTTTCCATAACATCTACATTCTTTTCAGGCTGTCTGAACTCTCTGTCAAATAGTCCATGTATTTGGAAGCAAACTGAAAATCCGAGTCAATTTTGCTGGTCCACTTACAGCTAGCAGAACGTATTACCAATTGCTTATCATGGAAATTCTAATAAAGTAGATGAAAATTTATTTGTTTTATGTTTTAGTTAAAATAAACTCAAAACAATTCAGGCTAGCGGGAAAGTTTAGTTCAAACTCAGTTTAAAGCATTCTTACAGTTTGGGCTTTCCTAGACTGTCTTACAGTTTGGGCTTTCCTAGACTGTCTGAATCAATAATTTGTGATACGGCTGGATGGTTTTTAGTTTCACAATTGCTGCGCAGGAAACTCAGCTTTCTTGCACAAAACTTTGAATACGTAAACGAAAACTACCAAAGTGATATGATACAGTTCATGAGGCCGTTTCCTGTATCCTCACAATCAATTGTGACGTAAGCAAGGCGTCTAGACAATTTTAAAAATATTCCTACATTTTTTAATACTGAAGGCTATGCATTATCATCCACCATATATTTTCCTGTCTGTAAGATACGCTGATACTTTAGTGCCAGATTTGCCAATCATTGAGAGGAGAAATTGGTTGATACATCTTCACTATATACAAAAGGACTTTGATAAGTGTACAGCTATCATTGATCAACAGCTGGCTGAGACTGGTGGAATGTGTGAATATGCAGTGTATGCTAAAGGTAGGGGACTTTGTAACTGATTGTCTTATAGAATACCCTCAGCAAGCTCATACATTGTGTGCTCATGCATTGTGTGCTCATACACTGTGTGCTCATACATCGTGTGCTCATACATTGTGTGCTCATACATTGTGTGCTCATACATTGTGTGCTCATACATTGTGAGCTCATACATTGTGTGCTCATACATTGTGTGTTCATACATTGTGTGCTCATACATTGCAGCGCTCATACTCAGACAATGTGGGAGAATTCAAGAGTCTCTCGACTTGTTCCAGACCTGCAGCATCCTCAATCCCAACTCTAGTGACAACTTGAAGCAAGTGGCCCGATCGCTGTATGTGACATCCTTAGTATCGCTTTGTCTCTAGTAAAACTTACATTACATAACGTTATACTACATTTGCTGCTGCTGCAGGTTTCTACTGGGGCGGCACAGAGCAGCTATTGATGTGTACAGTGAGGCAGCAACTATGAGGGAGCAGGATTGGGTGAGCACAAGCCTTCTTTTTCCCATTTTATGACTTTATACGTTTTAAGTGCACATGCCACTTTGAAAAAAAAAAACTCTTTTTCTTAAATGAGTTTTCTTAATTTTTGTAAGTTAAGAAGTTATCCCATCCTAGTTTGACACGAAAAGACAACTCCTAAATGTTTGAGATACCTCATTCATAGTCGCTTGTGTATGTATTGTTAGGAAATATACCACAACCAGGGGGTGTGCTACATGTACCTAGACCAGAGGGACAAGGCGAAAGAACTGCTACATAAGGCTATACAGTTTCAGAAACACGAGTTATCTTATGTAATGCTGGGTAAATGTTACATGCATGAACATGACAACCGCAAAGCTATCGAAATATTTCGGCAAGCAGTAGAGTAAGTTCAAAGATCAAGGACATATTTATGTCACTTTAAACAATATTTATTTTAAAAACTGGCTAGTTGTGTATTTTTTTGTTACAGGTTTTCACCAGAAAACCCCGACTTGTTGACGACTCTGGGGGTGTTGTACATAGAGGTGAACTAATACTTGTATAACATAGACTGACTGGATATTGTGGGCATTCATTTAATGTTTGTGTCACATTATACTGTCACTTGCAGGTTGGTATGTACCAGAAAGCCTTTGAACATTTAGGTAACGCAATGACTCATAACAATCAGCATGTCAAGGCCATACTAGCTGCAGGCAAGCTCATGCAACAATTTGGAGAGTTTGATGTGGCGCTTATTAAATACAGACTACGGAGTAGGGAGACTCCTGAGAGCGCCCCCTTGTGGAACAATATTGGCATGTGCTTCTTTGGCAAGAAAAAGTTTGTGGCTGTGAGTCGTTCAATTTAACAATAGTAATATTTTTGTTTTTAAATAAGTTATTACTTAAATGATTTATTAATAATTTTTATCGAGCTTATTAAAAATTTTATTGTCTGACAATTCTGTTCAGTGATTTGCTAAAACTTTAAATTTTATACTCTTTGGTTTCGTAGGCCATAGCATGCTTGAAACGAGCCAATTATCTCTCCCCATTTGATTGGAAGATTTTGTATAACTTGGGTCTGGCACATCTTCACATGCAACAATATGCGTCAGCGTTCCAATTCTTTAGTGCTGCCATCAACTTTAATACCAAAAATGCAGAGCTATACATGCTGTTGGCAGGTATGTAGCAGTTGCGGGTGTATATAGCTGCAGAGCTATACATGCTGTTGGCAGGTATGTAGCAGTTGGGGGTGTATATAGCTATTTTATCAGTTTCAATGTAAGTTGCAGAGATAATATTCTTTGAAACGTCAATTATAATAAAAATTTTCAAAACTTCCACCAATTATCAAGTTCACATGACTTCCTCATTCGGTGAAATTAATTTTATAGTTACCGGAAATTATTTTTCAGTTGCTCTGACAAACTTGGATGACAAAGAGAACGCTGGCCAGGCTTATGAGGAGGCTGTGAAGCTCTCTGATACGTAAGTTTCTTTTGTGTTGGCTCGCTCTAAACGTACAATTGCAATAAGTCTGATACCATCGATAGATTCACGCTTATGTTTATAGAAAGGAATTAATTGTCCCTCTCAACTACGCTGTATTTCTGTACAAGAGCAACCAGAAACAGGCAGCAGACAAACAATATAAGATATTTGAAAGAAGGATGAAGGAGAGAATGGATAAAGGAGACAAAAATATAGATGAAATGGTGAGACGCTGCTATTTTATGATAAAAGGATGATTTTTACTTACAACCTAATTATAAAACAATTGTTGATTTGTTTTAATTTTTAGTCATCATAGTTTTAATTTCTACAGATTTTTTAAAATAATAAATATTTTTATGGCAACGTACCTTTTTAGCTGTTGTATATTGACCATAAATTGGTGTGTATATGTAAGTACATTTTTGAAGTAGTGAGTTAAGTGTTTTTAAATAGCTACCTTCATACATAAACCACAGTGATGGCTCTCAGTAAATACGATTTATTGTGCTGTAGATTGAGGAAGTTGGTAAGAAACTGGGACCAGCTCTACAAATGGGTGAAAGTCTCATTTGGAAGAAAGCGGAGTCACAGCCCACCCAGCCAGCACCGGCCACCCAGCCAGCACCGGCCACCCAGCCAGCACCGGCCACACAGCCAGCACCGGCCACCCAGCCAGCACCGGCCACACAGCCTGCGCCACTCTCCCAGCTAACACCACCCACCCATGGAGTTCAACAACCAAAACAGCCTGTGGTCATACCAACAGAGAGGTATGTTGTTCTTGAGATTTTTCCTAGAATTTTATCCAATTGTTGCTACTTGAAGAACATAACTCCCGTGTACCATAGAGTCATGATTGGTCATAGAATACTACTTGTTGTAGAAAGCTTTGTTGAGTTTTAGCTACTACATTTGTGGCATGTTTTCATTTCAGAGGTGATTCAGTGGCAGAGAGAGTAGAGAATGCTCCGGAACCTCCACAGTATGATGTAGTAGCTAGTAACGAACAAGTCAACAAAGCGCCAGAACCTTCCTCTGACAAGCCGGACCAATCACAACCTCAACCTGTCGCAATTTGATTGGCTGCTTGGTAACATCTTGTGGCAGTATACACTTTGTTTTTTCATTTTGTTATCAAACTCATTCGTTTGCTTTCCAACCGTCCACCACAAATATCGTAACTCTTGGTAACCTCTCAATCAGCAGTCAACTCTTACAAGCAACGTTGGTAATGTTTCCACGGCAATATTTTATTTTATTTACAGAAATACTGCTATATTTATGCTCCCTTTGTACACTTAGTTCCATGCGTATAAAATGGTACAAAAATATTTTCCCTGTAAAACTTATAAGACATTTCAATACAATTGTTTGTCAATTCACTTCTGTATAGTCTCTATCTTTTTGGAGTTGTCTACTTTTTTGTTGTCTTTTGGATTCACTGACGGAGTTTTCTCCTCAATAACGAATACTATGATATCAGCTAGGGCAAGGCAGACGAATGAAGTTATAGCTGTAACATGCAACATGGGGGAATAATTTTTTAAAAATTAATTCTTCATTCAAATTAAAATTTCAATACAGTGGCACGTGAAACACATATATTTGAAAAATTAATTCACTTTCCACATTTTAGTAATTATGCAACCAATTTGTGAATGCATACTACTTACCTAGACATAGCCAGTAAGAATATGAGAGCGGAAAACTTTGCATCACTGTAAATATAAGTGAAAATGATAGTAAAACATAAACTGTTCCAACAGCTCATGTGAGAAGACAATTTCTGCTTTGAATTTGGACCAAACATCTTAAAATCAGTATTTCAATAAGAATGCATGTAATCTGTACATGAAACATACCGATGCACGAGACTAGAACATGTATAAACGTCAGCAAAAGCACAAAGAACCAATGAGCTTTTTGTACTGAGCTGATGAGCATCAGGAGCAGCATTGTATAGCCAATCACCATTGACATCAGATTAACTGCAACATGACCACAGCTGTGTGACACAGACTATGTTATATTCCATACAGCATGCACCTAGGAAGTTAGTGAACTAGCCAGACAGCACTTGACAGTCTAATTGATTCTTCCACTCAGCCAAGATTATTATTACTAGTCAACTAATCTCAGCAAACAGTTTTCCTAGAGGAATTACTTAAGAGATCAAATCAGCTGTATGTAATGTATATATGGAGATTGATACAAGAAAACTGTCGTTGATCAGCTAAATTAGCTCTTAGACATATTTTTTATTTGCAAACAGTAGTGGTTAGCTCCCGGTTTATCGAGTTGAAGCTTTGGTTAAACATATAACATTTTTAAGCCTCAGTTTCACAGTTTTGTAAACTTCAACAACCGCGATAGCCCATTTCTTTCCAACTAATACAAGGAAATGAATGCCACTTTAAGGCTTTGTAATATGTTGATAATTAATTATTTTACAATAAAACATGATATGTCAGCCATTTAAAATGGCTTTTCTTTCATTTTATATTCATGCTGACAGACTTTCTTCAGCAAAGGCAGTTAATAAATAAATTAATGTGATGATTACATATTACATAATAATATTGTAGCATTAATTCTCTGTTTTCATAAATCAGTACCAATACAAAATTATCCTAAAAGAATGACGTATGCAGCCATCTTTGTTTTAGAATTTTTCTTTCGGGAGACAACATAATCTGTAATAATTTTTCATCGTGGATCAAGTTGGTTTTTTCTATTAGTGTCAATCAATAATGTTAGGCTGAGCATCCTTTTGTGTTGCCTATTACTATCCAGCAAGTATTCGGTTTGATTGATTTTCGATTCAGGAAATTGAATCTTTGATGTTACCAAACTCTACAAATTAAAGCCAATTAGAAAACTTTTCAAATCTTAATTTATTCTCCAACTGGTTTTGTTTCTTTTCTGAATTTTGTCACAGTTCCGGTTTACTGATTAGGTAGAGATCTGTCACACTACTTGGTAATATAATTGAATTATGCATAAAGTTCTCATGGGAGTCCAGCTATCTAGCATTGAGTTGTGTAGAATGATTGTAGATTATGCCAACAAACAGAGCATGTTATGTTTCTATGTTCAATGCTTCACAAACGAACCTATGGTGATGCATTCAAGCCAAATACTAAACCATCAGACAGTGATTATAAGCTGACTGCTGACTTTAAATTACAAAGTTTCTTACTTTTTGATTGCGATGAGTACAGGCAACATCTATCTAAATCCACCCATGTAAGGAAGTCAAACGGTGCATTAATTTCAAACTCTGGCAACCTGTAATAAACAGGGCTGGTCAGTTCAACTCCACTCCGTATCTCGGCATCGATAAACCAATAGCTAGTCCCAATTAGTGCTAATATACAGCTCGCACTCAATATATCTACATAGGAGACATACCTGTACAAACCATAACCCAAACTAGCCATTATGTAGACTCCAGAGTAGAAAGCAAACAAACATTTAGAGAGGTGCCATAGTACAATCTATAAAAGTTTTGACAATGTATTAGATATAAACTTTCTAGTTCCAACTACAACAAGTAAAAATGACATACAATACTTGTGTTGCTCCATTCCGGCCCTCCCAGGAGCCGTTGACATACAATGCAACAGATCACAGATAGTACTACCCACAGAATACCTACTTTACAAACAGATAGAACCTTCTCCTTATCTGGCATGAATCTGGTTGTACTAGAGCGACCTCAGGTCTACTATGTAAGCAACAAGTCTACTCAGGTAGTTCAACTGACACAAAATGATTACAAACTACATCGATACACGCAGTCACTGTACTACTAGATTTACTTAACGTTTACCTACGCTGTTACATGAGTTACGTCAATTGTTTGCTTTCATTCTGCCCTTTTACTACAAAGAATCAAATCTTTTGTTTACACGTAGCCAGGCGATTTCTATATTGGACCAATCAACATCGGAGAACTCTTAGCATACGTTAAGTAAGGAAGAACGATAGCCGACTCATTCAACTCTCTTAACCCACACACATCACAACCAAAATGGCTTCAGTAAGTGACCTGGCTCAACAGTTTGAAGCATTCTGCAGCTTTGGAGCTGGCAATGCTGCTAAGAAAACTCTCACCACTAAAAACTGTACCAAGATTTTCAAGGACTGCAAGTTGTATGGTAAAGCTTTGACCTCTACAGACACTGACATTGCATTCAGCAAAGTAAAAACAAAAGGAAAAACGTGAGTAAATATTTATATGTAGCGACCATGTAGAGTGCTTCCAGATTACATTCAAATGCACCAAGTTTATTGATGCAGTATTTTGTAACGGACTGTTTGTATGCTTGTAGGGAGATAACTTTAGACGAGTTTAACAAGCTCCTGGAGGAAGTGGCACCCAAATACATGAAGGATGCTAAGAAGGCGTCTAAAGAAGAGGCTTTGGAAGACATGAAAGCCAAGATATGTGAGAGAGGACCATCCACAGCTGGAACAACAGTGAGTAAATTTAATCTCTTTTTTCCACAACATACAGTGACCTTGATTGTGCAACGAATATTGGTAGCATTGCATGCAAACACATGCTTTCTATATGTTATTCAGTCTTTGATGCAGCTTGTAAACATAATACGATCAATATTTGCAGCCCCTTCACAGGAATAGCCTCTATTCACCGCGAGTGGCCTGAATAGTTATAGAATATAAATCTTGTTCAACTTTTCAATAGAGTTAATCATTCATACCGATCGTCTCAATTGGGTGGAGCGCAATCAATGAGGGAGCGATTTCCTACAACAACATGAGCTGTCATGGGCATTGCCGGCATCCATGTTATCGAATAAAACCATTTACTGGCATCTACTGACAGGTTTTTGTAGAATTGCGTTAAATATTGCTTGTTGCCTGGCAACATGAAATAACAGCTGTTTGTCGGCACTTGGGAGACTTGATAAGATATCTATTAATGCTGCATTGTGTGTGGAATAGATGTGAGCAATTGAAACCGTACCAAGTAAACATTGCAAGTATCAATTATATGAAACTGTTAAAGGTGTAGCTTAATTTGTTGACACATTTAGTAATAAAAATAAACTTGATTTTATCCGTCACTTCAATGAGCTCTAAGACAATGTTGATGTAAATACACAGTAAAACCAATAAACTTTATTGTATGACATCTATGCACGAAGATCAAGTAATCTAATAATTTTTGAAAAATGCAGGTATTGCAGACGATACAGGTGGATACTGTCAAGGCTTTGTACACAAAAAAATTATCATAATTCACCGAAATTTCCTGCCTCCATTACGAACTTGTGGTTTGTAGGGAACAAGCAAGACCGGTGGTGTTTCTAAGATGACTGACACCAGCCAGTATACTGGCTCTCATGCTCAGAGATTTGATAAAGATGGCAAAGGAAAAGGGATGGATGGCAGAGAGGAGAGAGCAGACAACTCTGGTTACGTTGGCGCCTACAAGGAGGCTGGCACGTATGACAAGAAGCATTAAACAATAGATGTAACATCGTGTGCAGCTTTCTAGTTTGTCATAGTATTTCTTTCACGAAACTTTATCTGTCCCTAGTCGAGGCAAGTTCGTCTTCAGCGTATTTATTTCCTATATTCTTTTGTAGAGTGCAAGATAGAGTATAATGAAATATGTTTTATTTATTTTAATTTTAAAACTGCTTTTAAAAATATAAAAATATGTCGTAGATGTATGCAATTGTTTGGTGAAAGTGCACACCACAAACAAAAAACTACTGAAGCAAAAGTTACTGAATACATAAGTGATGTAATACGTTAGTGATGTAATCAATGCTGGTGAAAGGGAGAACCCAACTGTGATATGAACAGCGTCTCTTTCAGCTCTCTTTGTTGTTATATAGACTGTGAGTCAATATTTATCTAGGAAGTGTCGTAGTACAAAAGGTTAGCTAAAGCCACACCCACTTATTTGTCATGAAAACAGACATGATGCATGGCAGCAGAGAAAAGCTGACGCTGGCATCATTACCTACCTATGAGGATAAATATAATTGGTTATTATTCCCAAGGCATAGAAAGCTTGGCAGTGGCATCTAGCAACTTATTGATTATGATTGAACCCCGCGAAAAAACTTACTGTAACTTGATTCACACTTCAATGCGTTTAAAAACAAAAACAAAGTAGCATTGCAGAAAAAATAGCAATAGTCACAACCGTTGTTTGCTACTAGCAGCAAAACAAATTATGACAAAACATGCAGTCAATGGTTAGTTATGAAATTGAACAATTAAATGTGCTCTATATTGTTTACGAAATAGGCCTGCCAGTGTACTTGGTGCACTGCAACTAGAATATGCTCCAGTCCCCAGCATTCTCTAAATAAATATCCTTCAAAAAAACATGTTTACTCAATGAGCAAATGGGATATTTTATATATGCATGCAATGTAAAGTGGAGTATATATGTATTTACAAGTATACACACACACATATACACATAGTGACGTGATAAGGAGACAGCTCATTTTCTATCCATTCTACCAATGCGGTTTGAAATACAGCAGTTGGGGAGTTGTCCACTTTTATGCAATGGGTAAGAAAAGGAAACAACTTTCAGTTTTATCTTTATCACGGCAAAATGAACAGCGGAAAGGGAATACAGCTGTTTAGTGCGCGATATACTACAACGTACACATATGTAGCAATTTTGCAGCCCAAGTTGCATAGGGAAATGTCTGATTATTGCACATAAACAAACATACGTTTTATTCACTCCAATGCTATCATTTACCATCAACAAGTCTGAGTTTTTTGCAAGCTAAGTATGAAAAATATGGTTCGTTATCAGCAAATGCGCAGACATCCATGTATGCACGCAATAACATGCATACACATAAGTACCAACATACAACACATACATATACACACATACAGACGTACATGCACACACATTTACATACAAGGAAGGAAACTGCGTACACTTGGGAACATAAAAAAGATGGCCACTATATCTTCAATACAACCCAGCAAACTTTGTTGTCGACTGAAATAACGCAATAGCTCAGTCTATAATTCTATCCATTGATGTATTTTCAAAAAACAAGTTGTACCATTACAACATATGTATTATGAATATAACTCCATAAAAGTCTGAATGACTTCACAGAAAGATCAAAGAGTAACAACATTGTATAAAGCTGTCATGGATCCCACAGAGAATATAAAATGGATGGTACAAGTTCCATTGAGTACAATTGACTAGTATAAATAGAAGGCATAAATGAGCGGATCAGCTGTTAGTTATTGTTATATTATACACCTTCACTTGATGATCCTGTCCACAGCTAGCTAGCTGTAAGAGATTTCTACCTGCACCATTACCTGCACAGCCCACTTTAGGTCTAAACCTCAATCTTCTAACGGTCAGGTGATGTGCAGCGCTGCAAGAAAGAGACCGTAAAAATAAAACTACACCCACCTGTTGTAGTCACTTGACATGAGCTGGCAGCGGAATACAACACAGATTGCAGTTACACTCTTTCAGCAATAATAAATTAGCCACTTCTTTTATATACCGTTTTTTAAAGACGACAATTTTCATTCATAACAATCCATCAATGGAAATATGACTGGTAGTAACTGTTTGTATAAATGGAAATAATTCATAGTAATTCTTGTGGCCATTAAGGCAACAGGGTGCTTTCATTTCAATAGAAAAATAGCAGGCTGTAAAAGTTTGACAGTTTGTGTGCAGAAGGCATTTCCTAGGGGAACTGCAGGCTACGCTATATCAGTAGATGGCATCAACTTTAATGACAAATCTCTTCAAGACTTTATATAAATGAGCCAATTAATTGCACTTATCACAAAAAGGAACAAAGCAAACTTTTTGGGATATTTCCTTTCTGAGCTTCTCACAGGTCGTGGAAGGAGAAAATCTCTGACAGGTTAATTTGTATTTATTGTTATAAACCGACAGGAATAAAAGGCAGTAAACTAAGAGAACTTAAATAAGGTGAAGTACTGTTGTCTAACAATATCCATTACCTAGTATCTAGAGCGTGCAGTTGTATCAACCCTTCTGTTAGATTCCAACAACCTATTACAATCTCTCCATTCTCCATACCTACCCCAATCAGATATCTGCAACATACACGTAGTATTACCAGACATGATATTACGTGGTATGGTATCACAAGATACAGTATCACATGACATGATCTCAAATAAAATGGTATTACATGGTATAACATCATATGACACGGTATCACTTGGTATGGTATCACATGAAACGGTATGATATGACATGGTATCACATGACACAATATTGCATGGCATAGTATTACATGATATGATATCGCATGGCATAGATGGTATCATATGACATGTTGTCACATCAAACAGCACTGTACAAAGAAAAGGAGCAAAAATATGAAGCTAAAGTTGTCAACGAAAGGATTCAAAGGTGGCCATAGGCTATGTAGGTCCATAGGCTATGTAGGTCCATAGGCTATGTAGGTCCATAGGCTATGTAGGTCCATAGGCTATGTAGGTAAATAACCACCCACGCAGTCAGTCGCTAATCTTGAACTAAACTAACGCAATATATAGCACAAGGTAGATGACCTGAGACTACCTGCAGTGCAGGGTTTATATGATATACTTACTAGTATATTCCCATATCAACATCTGACCACAAGGAAAGCAGGAAGAGCCATTAGCTGTGCATAGATAAGGCTGTTTACACTAGCTAAGCTCTCGTTATTTGACTTCCATGATTAACCTAAATCTATCGGATTAACAGTTGTTAATCTTGTAATACCCATCCGACAATGATAGGCTGAGGAATATTAATACTATTGCAGTACAACAACAGCTGATGTGCCTTCAGTCACTAAGTTCGTGGAATAACCCCAACTATTGATCTGCCAATGACGATGTCTGTTACTAACCTGAGCCTAGAGACATACATTTGCCGACTACAATTAGCCTAAACTTTTAAAATACCAGGTAATGACGAAAACAAAGTTCAATGTCAGGTGAGAATTTTCAGTTTACTAAGAAAGCCCAACAAACACATAAATTTGGATTTGAAATACACTTTTCAGAAAATAACCCTCACACCCCCCCCCCCCCTTACAAATAAAATGCTGAAGTAAATGCAAAAACTTTATGCAGTAAATCACAGAAAACAAACTTTTCAAATCAATAATAATTGTTTTTTTTTTAGTTATTAATTACCCATTAAAGTTGTCACCTCTTTTCCTTTTAAGATTGATATCTAAGTCAATGGGATGCAATTTACTGTAAATTAATGTAATAATCGATGATATATAATTGATTAGGAGTCCATTAGGGAGGCACTAATTAACAGGGTAAGTAAAGCCTTCACTCACCGCTGACTGACATCAAGTACTGGTGCTACACAGACAGCAGTAACTGGTTGAGAGAATGTAGACTGAGAGCACGCCTCATACCCACCAGTGCACAAACCTGACACCAATGTGTCCGGTTTCCTCCAGAACACAATCTACAACAGCAAAAAGTTATATTATACAAGAATACAACATTTGAGACTGTAACTTGCCAATCAGCAAAATGCTTTACAAATCTCAAATCATTTCAAAAATAAGTTACCCATAAATGGCCTCTTTGAAAAAAAAATATGTGAAAATTGCGATGACTTTTACATGAAAATAATTGCAGGAAACGGGCGAGCTTGCTGACCCTTATTGGTCAGTAACATACATCATGGATATTCTATTACATTTAGCTGTCAAGACTGTAATGTGCAGATAACTCCTCAATTAAAACAAAAGTGATAATAAGAGTCTGTGAATAAAATTGTGTTACAAAAAGGAATAAAGTCAAACTACTTCCTACATCTACATAAACCCTAAGTACAAACGCCCCAACAAATGACTTCACATAACTAGATGGTTGTGAATTGTGCTACTACAAGGTTTCTCACACCCATGAGAAATGTATTTGGGTGTAGAGTAGCTCCGAACATCGCAAACACCCACATATTATATACCTATGTAATAGATATATTGTACATAGAGTTATTTGTGAATGTTTCTATGGAACCACTAATGGTATTATAATAGTTTTAAGTAAAGATCATCCTTGAAACAATCAATACCGGGCGTACTCAGTAATCCCTGCATGTAAGGCAGATTATCAGCAAAGTAGAAAATGTTTGTGCGGCAATAACTGGAGGTCAAGGACAAGTAGCTGTCTCATAACACCACTACATGACTTGGTTGACAAAAACACTTGTGGCGTGCTAGTTACTTTACACGCAGTGTGTGAAAGAGATGAGGGTTGATATCAATAGACAAATGGACAGATTATGTAAATTTTTGATGGATAACGCAATGAGTACAACTGTTTCCATAGACTGAAGTCAAAAATTGGGGGGGGGGGGGGGGGGGGGGTTGGGTTAGAAAAACTCCCTTCCTCACCCAAATTCATACACTGGCTAATTTTTAAGAGTTTTCCCTCTGAAAACGTTCAATCGATTTATCACAATCTCCTAGAATTTTCGTTCAACCTAAATATAAATTTTAGCCCACTTGAATGTTTCACACAAAAGACAAAAACATCTTGAGACAGGTGCAAATCTCCTCTGCATTCAAAACATGAAAGAATTTAAACGGAAGGGAGGAACAATAGAATACCTTTTTATCTCTGCTGCCAGTCACAAAGTACATATCATCACAAGTCCAACAACAAGACCATATGATTCTACTGTGCACCGCAGTCTTCTTGTCTGTGTACGCTATCTTGTTTACAGCACCTGTAACAACTACAGTATTGTAGCAATGTAACCTGTAACAACTACAGTACTGTAGCAATGTAACCTGTAACAACTACAGTACTGTAGCAATGTAACAACTACAGTATTGTAGCAATGTAACCTGTAACAACTACAGTATCGTAGCAATGTAACCTGTAACAACTACAGTATTGTAGCAATGTAACCTGTAACAACTACAGTACTGTAGCAATGTAACAACTACAGTATTGTAGCAATGTAACCTGTAACAACTACAGTACTGTAGCAATGTAACAACTACAGTACTGTAGCAATACAACCTGTAACAACTACAGTATTGTAGCAATAAATTGTCCACAAACTAATACAAGTAGTTATACACAAAAAACTACATTGAGTTGTGCGCCCATAGAAATGCGTTTTTGAAAATGATGACTTGAGAGAATTGATGCTCTTTGATGACTTGAGAGTATTGATGCTCTCGGATGAAATGTAAGATTTAAAATACAAAACAAACTTTTAAGAAAGCTGTGATGCAGTCATATCATTGATTATTTTATTTAAACCCATATTATTTATATTGTAACTTTATTTTAATTTTTACTTCAGCGGAACCGTGATTTTAGGAATTTTATGAATCCTCACTGGAAGAAGTGGGTGGGTACGCTGAGTAAAAATTTGGCATTTATTTTCATGCGTGAACAACAAGCTTCTTGTATCGTTAAAAAAGTTATTTACCTCCTCTGATTAATACAAAAGTGTAACAATAAAATATTTCAACACAAATAGAGAAAAAGAGTTGAAATACCATGTAGGTTAGGAAATACGACAGCGCACAGCATTTCAAAATTGTTAGAGCAAGGCCCAAGCCGACTTTTTATTGCCAGTAGGTTTATATTGCCAGATCTGTTTCACCCACAGAAAATAGCATCATAAAACAATTCACCTGTAAAATTTTAAGCAACTGTTGTTTTTCGTATTTGAGTGATTCATTTAATACTTCGAAGTAAGGACTATAATTCTATTTCATATAGCGGCAACAGAACTTTGATTCGGTTATAAAATTCATAGCAAGTTTATGTGTCCATCAATAAGATCTTTGGTAATAACACCAGGCAATACGTTAGATTTTGTCACGTATGAATCGCCGTCTTGAGTAGATAAAATCTAGCAGCTGGCACGCAGGACAGAACTGATAAAATGAATCGACTGCTGAAGGTGCCAAAACTTGACATATCGGTATATCCTGTAACATCCAAATTTAGACGCATGTTCTGTCGAGCTAAATAATTAATTCATCAAGACATACAGCCACGTGCCAATCAGATGCCGTTTTTATCCCTTGAATATGAGGGAATTTGATGAATTACATTCCTGATAAGAGTGTACTTCTCGTATCAATTCACGGGCCCACAGGTGTACATAAATGTGCATAGAAATAGCTGCGAAACTCACAAAAAAATTAATCCAACACACGTTCACACAAAACCTAGAGTGTAACGGAAGAAAACCAGGCAACACGGGCTAAGACAGCTTTAACCGTATAACATTAAACATGCTTACTAAAAAGATTATCGTGGATTTACATAATCCGGGCAATGCAAGCTGATCCGAATCTCATCAACATCTCGTAAGATCAACAATAATACCACCATTTTATCTCTCCGTTCTCCATTTTCGTGCTCGCGAAGCTTTGAAGACAAACGATGTTATGACAGAAAATGGAACATTACGACGTAACAATATTTATAGCGATCTAATTGCAGCCAAGAGCAGCCTGTAAACTGTAACGCTCTAAAATCTAACAACTCTATGTTATATCAACAGCTTCGACTACACTTATATAAATTATTTTGACATTTCTTGTTGGTGTCATGATCATCAAGGATAAATAAATAGAGAATACTAATTTCTTGAGAAAACCAAATATCATGATTATGATAATATATTGAGTTACAGTTGGAATTACTATTGCAAGCAAAACAATACGAATTTATTATTTACGTTATTTATTATTGCTGCACCATATTGCATTGTTTTGAGTGGTGAGAAAAAACCAGAAGATTTCGGTGTATCCAAAATGAATATTCTATGACAGTGCTGGATCAGCAAATTCACAGAGACAGCAGCATTACATAAGTCTTGTGGTGGTATCGTAGTATGGTAACATCCACCAGGGACCTCAGCATACCAGCTTGAGGGCCGGTGCACGCCCCAGCGTAGCACTGTGTGTAGCACAAGCAGCCACAGATTATTGTAACAGAGGAAGCATCACAACACAAAGCACCTGAGTAACCTCAGCTCATTGGTCAAACACAACACTTCAAAAGGCGCAGGTTGGTGAATAAGATTATGACATGGATGCGCAGGTGGCGGTCACCTGATGCTAAATGATGCAGTAAATTGGCCACCAATAGAAAGCCTATAACCTGTGTCCATTACATTGAATGCCTACCATTCAGAGCACATTCACCCCTACAGATGTACAGATAACAGAATATCTAGCCAATACATAGAACAAGATGTCGCCAGCTGAACCATTTGTTACAAAGAAAGTAGTCACCAGACATTGAGCACTGAGTCACGTTTGGGTGGAACACCACCAGGGACAAGTAACTGTTTTACTTGGGGTATACCAAAAAGTCACCTTACATCACTCGTAGCCATATCAGATTTCTTTTCTAAAATAAAAAACTGGCACAACATCGCTAGAAGACTTTCCCATTACAATAAACAAAAGATGAAACTTGATGCACTACAACTAATTATGAAATCCGCAAAGAAACTGATATTTTCCCCAGAATGCACAGTTATTGCTAAAAGTGCAGAACTGCTTCCAATGCCACACAATGGAGATCCAGACAGATAAAGCTAATTCCTACAAGTTAATCCATTTTCCCTTTTTCCCTGAAATCCAATGAATGTCCCTTTAATGGTGCCAATTATATGTATCAATAATAAATGGTATAGCTCCGTTTATTAGGTAATAAATGAGTTTTTAATGGAGCTGCTATAACTAGTGACTATCATGTAAAGAAATCATACAAAACGAATTCCATTAATTTCTTATTGAATGCCAATATCTCTGGTTCCATCTGCGTAACAAGCTAAGCTAGTAGTTAGTAAATATTAGACGCATAAGTTATGGATAAGATCTTCGGTGTGATTCAGACATACATGATGTAACCACACACTAGTACAATGTTCTATCAGCCATTCGCTACAGGTAAGATACCAGAGTGAAACAATTGAGGAAAAATTTAGTAGAAGTAGAAGAACCTTAGAGATATATAATTATTATTTTACCAATGGATTTCTCAATCAGTTCATTTAAATGGGACACACGAGACATTTCCTGATGAAATAGAAATAATTAGACTAAACTGTAGAGTATATGATGGAGTGAAAACCAGAGAAGTATTGAAAGAGAGGAAAAGCAATGTGACCAAAGGTAAATCAAGCGATTACATAAATACATAGACATACTAGTTGTGTAGTTGAACTCATGCAGGGCCCATGTACGATCTCTCGACACAGAAAGTAGCCTGTCCCCGCTGTGAGAGAACTCCATCTGTACTACAGTGAGTGAGTGACAATGTAACGTCTGCAGCTGTTGCCAGTTGCTCGTGTCCCACAGAATGATTCCAGCATGCTCGGCTTTTGATGCCTGCACAGCGGTAACATGCATGCAGCTAGAACAGGAAACTAGTAAGAACCATTCTTTACCAGAGGTAACAACATGAGAGCTTTACAGATACGCACCTTGCAGGCAGAGGCTAGCACCGTACCCTGTGGGTTAGCTGCTAAGGCAAAGATCTCAAATCCATGGCCGTACAACTTTGATGTCTCCGGCCACAGAGTGTTCTGTAGCAGGTTGTCCTCTGATGGTGGGGCTGTGTACAAAAGTATCATCTTATTGCGAAATAGGATTAAAATTTGGGGAACATTCACCTCTATTATGAAAGACGGAACAATGAAAATAAATGGTAATCGACAGGTATGAAGTCATGATAATGTGGGTGGTGACAGGCTTTTTCTCACTCCTTTCGATTCCTGGTACCAGCCTTCAGTTGTAGCACCCCATCCCTCTCTGTCTCCTTCACACAAAGAAAACTCCGGTCCATTTCTTTTTCGAAATTTCACGTACTTGAACGGTCAACAAAAAAGCATGCTTCTAGAATTCACTAGAATGTAAGTGCACGCAGCATGAAGTTTGGGGAGTTATCCTCCGTATACAGCCAATAGTGTCTCTGAGCCAGTCAATCAGACTTGATATGCCACTTACAAACTTGGACATCCAAAAGAAACTGTTTCAAATAATCAAGGAATCGATTCATAAGAGAACTACCACTTTCACCAGTACTGGTGGCAGTGCAAGCAAAAGAAACTAAACATTCAGAGCAGAAAGAAACAAAGAGTTTTGGATATTCGGCAACTTTAACTGTTCCACTGGCAGAAAATACTCGGCGGCTTTGAACCACTCTATTGACAGGATATAATTGCAAAAAACAATAATTGCTTCGCTAACAGGACATTATCTGTAGCTTTAACAAACATTAAGACCAAAGTCCAATTATCGAATGTACCAATTAGTATTCTAATCAACTGAGCATTCTGCATACGATGAACTGAATTATACATAATATTCCTATTACAAAGGATTTTTAAACCAGATGAAAATTTACAGTCCGCAAAAACAAACCTCTCCACATCTCCAGTGCATCAATTAACTTGTAGTAGAAAATAAACTTGATTCTGTATATATCTGCAGCGGATTATCCGTGTCAAAGAAAGCATTCAAACTAATTAGTATTGAGACAAGTAGCGTTGAGTGGTTGCAGGGAACACATTATCTGATCAGCTCTTCAAGAAGGTTATCATATTGTAACACAGAGAGTCGTAAGTTTTATCCTCCAGTTGGCCAGGAGAGCCATCCGTGGAGAGATGAGTAAGTGCTTGAGGAGCCAGAAGGAGGTGCTGGAAGTGTGGCGCATGTATCCAGCGACTGGCACCATCTAACAACTCATCCCAGAGACCTTCTAACTTACTGAATCATCCCGTCAAATTGCGCCAACATCTCGGCGACAGTTACATAATTGGAAAACAGTCAACAATTTAGGCACCTCAAGGATAGAAGAGAATAGAAAATATCTACTGAGACATCTTGAATAAATATATATAAAAAATTCATACATAGACAAAAAATAATAATAATCAACAGCTTATACTGATTGCTGAAGCTTAAAAACAAAACTAAACGTTTATATATAATTTGTACCACCTTTTTCTTACACTAATGTAACAGGAATTCTAGTTTCTTCTGTGGCTATAGACATGGACACTCACCATTCAGCTGCAAAGGTCTAAAAGCACTCTCAGAGTATTGTTCATTGGCCACCGGCTGTAGCTCCTTCTCCGCATACATATCTACAGCCTTGCCCTGGTACACAGCCTTGTTAGATAGTCCTAGCGCAGGTACACTTGCACCTTGGGCTATACTTTCCCCCATCTACATCAATGTTTGATATATATATATGCTATACAGTACGAAATTGATAGTCATTCAGTAGAGAAAATCACACTACATCAGACACAGCAAGTTTTATGGTCTGGCCACACACATGACTTTGTTAGGTCTCGGCAACACTCACAGCTCGACACGACGCCTGAGCTGAACACTGGAAATTTGTTGTACAGGCCACACTGGCCGACGGCGACAACTGACAATTGCGACTTCGGCATCATTATTATTATCACTAAAAAAAAGTAGTGATAAAACTAATAATTCACAATATTATTGTTCTAAGTATAACCATAATGATAAGTTATAATAATTATCTTCAATAATAAAATTTTATTATTATTATTCATTTATTATTTACTACTCGGTATTTAGTAAACACCAGTTATATTATCTTTATTATTATAAATAAATTTGTACGGGTAATAATAATAATAATTATTTTATTTTGCCTATTATTAAATTATCACACCAAGAACAAGTAGCAATAGCAACAATCAATAGCGATTCTTATCCTGTTCTTTTTTACAATTTATCATAATAACCAAAAGGTTTTATTTATTTATACCAACCACTTTATTTATACAATTTATTGTTGACGATAATATTTTTTAAATAAACTTTGACCCATCGCACGCAAATATCAGCCAATCACGTTAGAGTCGAAACGCCGGATTACTTGAAAACTTCAGCATGCTCAACTGCGTGCTACGGCGCCGATTAGATCGGGCGACGACCGACGTGGCTCTACTGATTCGTCATTTTGTCGCATGCATGCGCCGGACTCGAGCAAAAGTCGTGTGTGTGGCCAGTCCATTAGGGCTTTTCTTAGCAGCACAAGGTCAGGATTATTAAATGATTGAACAAAAACATAAAACAACCAGCTCAATTTTGTCTAGAGCTGATCACAATAATCTATAAGAGAGGAGAGAGAGTAGCCATACACCCCCTCCACCCACCACAATGCTCAAGTTGCAAAACTTTCAATTTGTAATGCTCAAGTTCGATATATACAAACAACAACTTATAACTCAACCATTTGATTATTTCCATACCATACACACTAGACATACATACACACATACTTATGTGCATACATATGCACACATACATCCACACATACATGTACATACGTACATGCAAGCATACATACGTACATACATATGCACACATACATCCACACATACATGTACATACATACATGCAAGCATACATACGTACATACATATACACACATACATACATACACCCATACTTATGTGCATACGTACACACGCACGTACCTACACACAAACATACACACATACAAACCTTGGTCCTTCTATCAGTCTCCTCTGTAAAGTCTACATTGCTCAGGTTCTCCAAATTGTGCAGGAAGTTTAACGGACATTGAAACACCCTCACCACTTTCTCGTCAGCACCAGACGCAAATTTACATCGTCCAATCATAGCTAGACATTGTAGGTCATAACCATGAACCTGTGGTCGGCCCATCTCATACCAGTCCCCAGTCTATATGTGGGTACAAAGTATTATATATGTTCGTGTCATTGGAGGGGCGTGTAGATGTGATGGCTCTTTGAAAAAAGACTAAATCCAAAACAAAAAATCAAGCAAATTTATCACTTTGGCGTTTTTTTTTTTACATCAATATACGTTATACCTCTGTTAAAAGCGAAAATCATTTTTTTCAGTAAAAGAATTGTTTTAATCCGAAACTACACAGCAAAAATGGGAAAAACGTTTTTTTTTGTATACATCTTTTGATTAAACATTACTTTTACCACGCAAGATGGCAAGTTTGAAAATGCACGAGGGCTAGCCTTCATTGGAGCCAAATAACACCAAGTTGTTTGTGAGGGAATTAGCATGACTAGTTATGCAAGGTCTTGCCGGATTTTGTGCTATGCGGTCATTTTTTCCACAACTGGATTTGCAGGCATATACGCTTTTAGAATACTGTTTAATTAACCTTGGCTTGGCACATAGGCGTGACCAAACAAATATTTATTCAAAAAACTAATTACTTGCACTCTCGTTTGTCTTCTTAACTGGTATACATGAAATGCATCAACATACTACTACTGTGCAATGTAAACAACAATAATATAGGTTTTTCATGAGGTATACACCAGGTGGTTCAGCCACACCCAGCTCTTGTTATTCACATTTTCTGTATTGCTTACCACCAAAAAGACAAAGATTGATGTTAGCTTCACATTTTTACATCAACCGAAGGAAATATTTTAGTGCTTGGTTAAACAAATTTTAATTTTTAAATAATCAAATTGTACTCAACTTGGTGGTGCATCAGTTGATAGAAAGAGGAACTGGTGAACAACAAGCATAGCAGTCGTCGACTTAAAGAAAAAACAGAAATCAATTTATAGCTACAACTTGATTAGTGGTACGATCGATTGAAACAAGCAATTTTTTATATCGTGCATCCAGCACGTTTGATGGAGAATAAATAAAACAATTTGTAACGAATACTAATAACAAGAATGCCAAGACAGGAAACGGGTGAGAAACTAAACGATCAGATGCAACAATTAAGTAGAGAGCTCCGTAACAATTTCGTATTTTTAAACCTAAAACAACCCAAATTATTGAAAATATTACTTTTGGTGAATGCTTCTACTCTAGTAATTAATAGTTTATAATATAAGAAAGCAAGTTCAAAATAGTCTGCAAGAAAACCTGTCAGCATTCCACCATTTTACCATAAGCTACATCAGAAACCAATATCAGGGCAGACCTGAAGTGAATCTAGTTTTTTTGTTGGGTCGAATAATATAGGAATGGAATCTTCATTCGTCATTTTTCTTAGTAAACTATTATCGGCAGGATGACATTGAGAGCTTCGCCCAGTGTGATGCTCTTGTGGACGAATGCCTATTTAAAATATGGAAGAAAAATTTGCTTTGCCTCAAAATCATGGAAACACCTAAAGATAACCTTTCTATGTCTGACACAAATCCAGGTAAATGCCATTCTTTGAAACTAACCCTACTTTATAACCTGGAAATGTTCCAAAAATAATTGTAAATTACCCAGCAATCGGCAAAATTTTTGGAGGCTGCGTACCACATGCACTAAAATTTGAAACCACCCAATTATAATTATTCCTGTGATAATACAATGCTCTAGTTTGACCACTTCCATCTGAGCTTCACAACTCATTAGCACCAATTTTTTATTTCCTGAGCACCTAATCTATCAATCTGACTTTGCTCGTAAGGTTGCCGTTTTACTTAATTTGTAGGGAGTTTTCCAGTGAGTAATGTTAATGATTAAAAATGCGACTAGTTCATGCTAGAACAACTGTGAACATTAGTCACAATCTTGTGTTGCTGGACTCGCAAACTGTGGGTGCTAGCCAGCCAAGCGCCTCAAAGACCTGATGGCTATTGACTCACAACTTGTGCATTTTATCTATGCAGATCAGATCCTTGATGGAATCTGGTGTTGAATAATATTATTATAACAAGCTCTGCATTATATACATAATTAATTTATTAGCAGAAAATATAAAATTGACAAGTGCTACTTGAATAATAAGTTAAAAAAAACGTTACTATTAACAAGCGAAATAAAAATTAATGAATGTTGTACTAATCTTTTCCAGCGCGATACATTTTAAACATAACTCCTTTAGAAAGCCTTTCGCCCACAAGCAAATGTCCATAAGGGCTGAGAGCACAAAGTATCGGCCGAGTTGCATCCTTCACCATCAGAGCACGGTTCATATCTCGTTTAACGGCAATTATACTGCTCTTATAATAAGCAGTGGCCAAGGCAAAACCAGTCTTTTTGTCTATGGTGAGACACGCTGGGTGATTGATGCTCTCGGGATGGCCGTAAACAAAAGCCACGGTATTATCTGTAGTAAACCCAATAATCCTAGCCTCATCTGACACCAGTACTAATTTGCCATGGAGAATGATGTGAGCAGGACTTGTCAAAGTTCCTTCACCCAACTTCCGCACAAGTTTATTATTTTTGTCAAATACGTATACACAGCCGTCTGCTTTGCTACATACGAAGACGTAATGTGAAGAACTGACAGCAACGCCACAAGGAGATGGAATGGGTCCGTACTTCTTCAACTGTATTCCAATATGTGTAAACTCCTTTACACAGTCATTTTTGTGATCAGAAATGAAAACGTTACCACTATCGTGTACATGAATACCCCATGGCTCTTGTATTTTGTCCAAGTATAGACGTTCCATGAAATGCCCATTCGCATCGTACAGTTGTACAGAATGTCGTGACGTTAGGATAACATTGCAATCGCCATCAAACTTCACATCCCTAATGCGATGGTGCTTCACAAAGCTGAGGTAATGCTTCTTGCGTACCCACGTGTCAGAATAGACGTCTGTACTGCTTACCTCTGATAGCGCTACTGTTGCGTTGATTTGGACTTGTGAGTTGAGAAACTTGTCAATCGACTGCTTTGATGGCGGACTTCTTGGAGGTAAGTCCTCATTCTTATTCGATTGTCGTGACTTTAACTTGGTCGATTTTTCTCCTTTTAATTTAGTGGAACTTCCAGAAACATTCCTGTTTATATCCGGTGTGGAGGGTGTTGAAGATGCTGGAGAGTCAGAAGGCGACCTTGACTCTGCTGACTGTGAGGAGTCCTCGCCAACAAGACTGTCCACTGATAATCGGTGTTGAAATGGTGGGGGCACTTTCATTGCTGGCTGCACTCTAGACTGAGATAAGCTTACAGGGTTGCTTGAACCGACCTGTTGAGCAGGAAATCCATTACCAAAATTCAAGACCAAAGTAACGTTCTTGTCTGGAGTCTGTATGGTGAGATTATTTCCATTCTGAGCAGCTGCCACATCTTGTGACCCGATTGTCAACTGATCGAAGGTCTGACGAGTGCTGGCTAGGCTGTGAGCCATGGATATAGCTATCTAAGTAGTTTGTAACTGAAGTGTAGCTGATGCGACTGCTGTAAACTTTCCTACCAGAACCTAATAACTCGACTAGTTGGCAATTTGCTAGTAAATAGATTATATGTTAAAATTCAGTATTGTGGCAGGGTAGCGAAGCCTCAGCCAATCAAAAACCAATATACTACAAATCTGTAGCCATGTTGATAGGCAATATATGGCTTACAACGATGGTGGCCATGACAACAGAATGAATAAGCACGCCCAATGACATGGCAGTGAGCTAAAGACAAGTGACATAAAATACCTCAATTAGCGACATTGCAACCACATGAGTTTATTACGTTAGCAAAAAATAGAAACCTGTCTTTTAGATTAGTTCTAACACACAAAAAACTCCTAAAGAACCTTATAAACTGTAGAACTTGAAGAGATTGGTGTTTATTGAACCATTAAAAGGGCAATTTCACACCATTTGTTTTTATCACATATGTTTATTTATTGAAAGCATATTTTCAAAAGGAGCTCTGGCAGAGCCAAACAATGAAAGAGAAAATCATCATGCTTATCGACAGCGATGTAATTCGCAGTTGGCAACAAGTAGACCATATTCTTTTATTTGTTTATTGGCAAGCCTTGATTTCGTAGAGAAGGAAATGAAAGCAGGGGATAGACAACGTTGTGATCATCAGCCAACGCATGATAATGTTTACCCATTTACAACAAAACCAAATATGGAACTTGAATTTGGTTAGCAATTGCAGGTGTACGAAGAGCCATAAAAAATGACAATGTTGCTTTTCATGCCAGCTGTTGGTAAAAGGAATGCCAAATGGGGTGATCTCTCCCTTCAGTGCAAAGAGGAAAGTAATTCTACAAATATGAGCCTAACCATTTCGGAATCCTTTGAAATACTCGGCAAACAAATCTGAATGTCAAATAATAGAACATGGTGTCTTTAGGAGGCTCGCAGTTATTTTAATTTCAATAAAAGTAAAAATACCGGAGAGCGTGATTCAGTAGCGCAGCTGGAAAGATGAAGATAAATGGGTTTTTAAGAAATGTTGCCAAAAGTACGCAGAGGGAGGAGACCACTTGTTGTTGGTAACAAATAGCGATAGCATACATTTCTTTCTATTATAATATAACCGGCTTTGTGATTTAATTGAAGACAACTGATGGCACTAGTTGAAACTCATAAAAAATAATAAAAAGTACAATCAATTGAGTTATTTTATTTTCTCAAAATTTAGCTTTTTGTTTTGAAAATTTTTTTGGCCACAGAAATTTTTTTTCCAGGAAAGCGATACTCTTATTAGCAAAAACTTGCAAATTTTCTGCGAATCCACAAAAATTATAAAATAAAAACTGCTCAGAGAAATCTTTCAGATTCAAGATTAAGCTACCTGTTTCCACGGAGCAAATAGACGAGTGGTCTGATCAGCACTCGTAGTTACAATAAATTCTCCTTCTGGATCCCATGTTACATCAGTGACATCACCAAAATGGCCACCAACAGCTACTCCTCTGTACCACTGTTCACCACTCTGCAGAAAACATCAAAACGAGTCGAAAATAACTACCAAAACATGTCAAAAATAACCACCTTAAGCGTGGCAGTAACATTTTTGATTTCTTGTGACAGACATTTTGAAAGACATTTTTGCATATTAAATCATAGAGATGAACATTGCCAAAGGAAAAAATACTTAACTGGCTATAAATAGTGACAAACCATCAATTAATCATGTGCTTTACGACACATTACTTCATATCATAACCATGAACAATCATATCACAGTTCAAGGCAAAATGAATTATCGTCTCTTTGGCAGAAGTCACCATTAATTATGAAGGCGATCATTGGGAGTCAATTACTATTTTTCACGTTTCATCTTATCAATTCGCACGTGGGATAAAAAACTGCCCAACTCAAACAAAATATGTCTTGTGATAAACCTCAACTGCACGTACAAATTCACATAAAAAACAAAACATCTTCCACACCCTTTTGACGTACCAGTTATTGCAATGACAAAAACGGGTATTACAAACTCCGATGATCTATTGAATAGTGACAGGGATAATCACCAGATGAATGTTACGAAACACTACAATAAATGCTCTCTCAAGTAAATATCATGGATTTCTATACAAGATCGGATATAGGATTTTAATTTTGCTTCTGCATAAACATAAATAGTAATTCTACAAGAACGTCTACTGATATTAAACTTTAATGATGATGGTTTGGGACATGTCAATTTTTGATGAATAAGTACAAAACAAACAAAATGGAAAGAAGCGAACACCTACAGATGCTACGGCTCGATTCCACACTGTGAAGGCTCCCTGATATCCATGCGCTAGAATGCTGTTACCATCTGGTCCAAACTGGCAGCCATACAGACCCAAAGTGTTTCCACCAACTTCTCCCACTCTTAGCTTCTCTTCCCACACACCTGCCACCACACAAACACTAGCCATCTTATCAACGCCAAAACAAAGTATGCCACCTTGGGAGTTGAGGCTAGCACATGACTGTCTATTAACTTACCAGTCTCAACATCTGGTTCCCATATTATCATAGTTTTATCCATAGATGCTGTAAGCATCCTCATACGCTGGTGACGTACACCCTCTGCGTCTATGGAATAGGGACACCAGTGGACGCCGTACACCCAACTTTCGTGGCCATACAACACCGTTTCCACAACCACTGAGTATTTCTGTGTCACATCTGAGGGACAGAATGGATGACAATTAGTAACCAGTTGGCATTCCGTGTCACACGCAAGAGAGAGTACAGTACGACCAAAAATCTCTAAAATGTCTCAAACTGTATCGTTTCAAAATTTATTAGAAGCCCTGAGCACCGACGGACACTTAAACAGAAAATATGCAAGATGTCTCAAACTGCACACATCAAAGGGCTGAAGGCGACATGATTCCAGTCACTTGTGGTATCTCTCCTAGAAACGTGTACATGTATGTGCACTTTAAAAGTTGTTTGACAAAAACCAAAGTACTTATTTGATGGGGTAGACACGACATCAACATGACTGACATCCTGTCTCTGGCGCATAATGTTCTCCGGCCATGTTTGTTGAAAAGCATGCATGCAGCTCGATGGTGAAACAAAGTCAGCTGACCTTATTCCATATGGTTCAACATAATCAATAAACTTTGAATTTGTACGATATTGCATAATTCTATTAATATTGACAGACCGCCGTGTTGGACCCAACTAAATACAAAAATATCTAGAAGAAACAGACGGCCAGTTACAATACTGAATAAGAAGATCGCTTGCTGTAAACCTACGACATCTCTCTGTAATACTCTAGACAAAAAAAAAACTAGTTAGCCAGACAGTCTGTAATGAATATTTAACCAAATTTCTAGTCACATTTTGAGTAAGACATGGCAACAGGAGTAATAGATTACACTTTCAGTGACAAATAGTGAGAAAAGCCAGGTGTCAGTTCACTGAGAATTCATTTATGCATTCCACCAAAACAGAAAATAATTGGTGTTCAGTTGGCAAATGCTCTATCTTCCGATGGCTCTGTATTCTGGTGAGTCTATGTTCCGGTGATTTCGGCTCTATGTTCAGGTGATTATTTTCCATAGAACAATACTATTGTGGAGCAGTTATTTTCGTTTAAATGGAATGAATTTCCAATGGTTACACTATTTGATTTTGTACGTGGTTTGAAAGAACTTTGATGGTAATATCTTTATGATTATGCAGAAAATAGTAAACTACCTTTAATAGTGATAAAAATTATGAATAAAAATAAAATTTATTATAAAATAATTGGGCAATAGTTTCCTGTGAAACGTAGCGTCCATTTTTAATGAGATTCCATGGTATCATTGTTCTATGAAACATAATTTACCGGAAAATAGAGCAGAAATCGCCAGAATATAGAGCCACCGAAATATAGAGCTAGACTCGTTCAGTTGGATGGCAGCAGATATGAGCTTGAGTCAAAAGTTGTAACTGGTTGGCGTTGGTTTGAACCACTGCATAGAAACACCTATCAGTGCAAAGGTTGGTAACAAAAGTAAAATTATGTTAAGATGAACATTCAAAAGTCTAAAAGTTGAGACTCACACTGTATATTTTACACTGCAGAGAACAAAGTTCTAAACTTGTACTAGCGAAAGAATTGATGGGAAGAACTTTCCATCAGGGATTTGTAACATTTGTGCCACTATTCACTAACACTTCACGCTATACTGGTGTACAATCAAGAGCACATGCTGATGCTGACACAATTAAATTTAGCAAATAATCCGCATACTCAAAGTTTACCTACTGCATTGACATCTCCGCATATAACGCAACTTGATCGAAAAACTTAATTCGTTACACTTTACCCAGAACTGTGGGAGGGGAGGAACACCCATCACCGATCACTAATACCACGAGTGCTAGCGCTACACCATGGTTAGTTATAAAATAGAAACCATGCTGTGTGACCTGACCAACGCATAACACTTCAAATTGATCACTCATGAATAACTCGCCTCATTTAAACGCAATACAAATGATATACAATGCAGCTAATTGTTATGCAATTTTTTCATTTAAATGTATGTAAAACTTACCGCCTACATCGACAGAGAAGAGTTTTTGCTTCAGTTTGATTTTATCATTGACCTCTGCAGAGTTATCAGTGACATCTACAGCCTGTTTCATTCTCCACACTCGTACAAAACAGTCCTGAGAGCAACTCGCTAGCAGTAAATCTCCATCATCTGCGACGACGAGAAAGACAAATCATAAATTTCTTTAAAATCCTGTGTTTCCACATCGATGTAGATAGTCTACCATTGAAAAAAATAGGAAGAAAATACTTTTCAATGGATCATCTTATTACATAATATATCACTACTCCACAGCAAAAAATCTCAAGTCAGTGTCGGCAGGTCTTTAAGCTTGTAAATAGGTAGAACACTTGAAACTTCTCATCAAATTAAAATAGTTGAATAAATCTGGTCTTTCGTTTTATTTTTAGACACCAGAAAACAAGGTAATATTCTAAAAATGACTTAAAACTCAGCAATCTCAAGAGGTGATTGTCAGCTATTCACAGGTAGAATGTTTGAATGGACAAAGCGCATGACCACTAGTATTATAGAGAGAACCAATATGGCCTCACAGATGTCCTGTGAACAATTAGTACAAGGAAAAATTGTACTACTGACCAAGTACGCAGACCCATCACTATGTAGGTAACCCAGGTAACGCTTAGGTACATTATCGCTAAAGTAACGCAAAGAAAAGATATAAAAAGAGATTTGGTCTGACAAAAACCCAGTTAAGGTGATGCATTAGTGCAAATAGCCAAAATTCATCAGATATATTTACGATGTTACCAAAGCTCAATGATTTTGGCTAATGTACGGATGTATTTGGGCAAAGAAAGAAATATTACCATCTACTGTAAACTCCACTCCTCTTATCCAGTCCTCGTGGCCTGGCAATGACATGACCTTCTCAAACTGTAACAGAAACATCGGTTGACATGTTTAATGAAGTGCTAGTCAATGCCCTAGACATCTGAGGTTATTCTGTCACAGTATACATTAGTCAATCTACTAGTATATGTATGTCATATCAAACTCCTGTTTATGATTGCTTCTTCAAAGGTGATACACCATCCATAAAGGGAATACATTAGCATATAATTGTAATGTATTGCAGGCAATAAACAATTTTGAGGCAAACACCACTTCCGGAGCTATCGGGTAAAGCCAGGGCCAAAATCCTGGTAAACTAAAAGCAAATAGATAAATATGAAAGGTAATGGGGAGGTTGTGGTTGTGTATAGATTGTCAGTAAATAGACATCTCCACCCTTCCTCTATCCGTGACACGCCTCTCCTTTCTTGTCATTGATAGAGTTAGAACAAACAGAAAAAAAGGAAACAATTTGATAGCAGCTCAGATGGAAGTGAGATTAGAAATGAAAAATGTCGACATGAAACATTCTCAAGGCTGTCAGATGACACGGGAGAAAATGGCTGAAGTGTTTTTTATAGGAAGCCCGTAAAAATTCAATAGTTTCAAATACACAGCTCATATAGATCAAGGTGTGTACACAGTAATAGCTGGCTGACATGATCAACTGTACATAAATGATAGAGTTGTATGCCTGCATTCAGCAGTGGTTACACACAGTCAACCACCAAGTGTCACTTATGATGTCCCACGGAGTAGACGGACAGCTGAGTCAGAGTGGAGGCCCTACCTGCCAACCATTTCAGAGACCTCTGCGTTACCTCACCGCTTAACCAATCCACATCATTGCTAGATCAATGAAATGGCAACTTGCACCACTTTATCGTTACATAAAACAAACGTTACGACTGAAAAATTATAGAAACAGAGTGATTGTTGGAGAAGTGACTGAAAACTACAGAAATAATAAATATGACTAAATGCACTGTATTATGTACCAAGAAGGGGAGGAGGCTGGTAGCTGCTTATCCAGTGCTACACTCTGTTGGTGGATGGAGAGATAATACATTTGTCTTTGCGGACAGCCAGATAATAGATAATTATTTAACATCCTTAACATCTAAAGACTATTTGACTTGACTGTCTGACATAATACAGATGTGACTGCATGCAAACCTCACATGTAAGACATAGCCTGAGTGCTGTTGCAGGCATGATGAGGTGTTATATATAACAACTGTATGTATAACCCTAACAGATGCAGACATGATGGGGTGTTATATATAACAACTGTATGTATAACCCTAACAGATGCAGACATGATGGGGTGTTATATAACAACTGTGTGTAAGTTACCTGCTCTCTCTGCCACACAAATAGGTGTACTTTCATATCATCTCCAGCACAAGCCATCACTGGTACTGCAAAATATAATACATATACAAGACATGTTGTATTACATGATATACAATACATATACAAGGCATGTTGTATTACATGTTATACATTACATATACAAGACATGTTGTATTACATGTTATACATTACATATACAAGGCATGTTGTATTACATGATATACAATACATATACAAGGCATGTTGTATTACATTACATATACCATATATCATACAATACACTGTGTATACAGTACAATAAATATACTACACCACACATACAACATGTTATTTACTGCCATGGATAAACCACAAATCTTCAGACTCTTTGTCTGACAGAAAACAATATAAACCAGTTTGTTATGCCTCAAATAAAGTCAGGTGAACCAAAGCTTACTGAAACAAAAGAATTACAGTAAAGGTGCTCATTGGATGGTGTAAACAACAGGTGAGACTTGCACAACATTACATAATCATATGCGAAACAGTTGCTTGTAACAAACAATTTATCACTGCCTATACTCTTGTTATAAATACTGACGCGTTGTGTGGTGGAGAGACAGTATATATGTATAATAGAGTCAGTGAGAATCTAATGGACAGCTGCAAAGCTATAATACAACAAAAGATAGAGCAATGAGCAATATAATAGCTGCTTTCGGCTAAGTTAGCACAAAGAACTCTGCTAATTTTCAAGCGTTCTCAAAATTGGACGCAGGTGAATCTGGCAAAACATGTAGCAGTGCAGAAAAATAAATATATCAAGTTGTCTTTCCTTACAACAATCATACGCCGTACAGGGTAAAAAACGACAAATTAATAATAAGAAAATAATATTTATTACTTTTGAAATAATAAATAATTATTTCTACTAATACAATGCAAACAAATAATTAATTTTGGCATTGCTAATGTATCGATACTGTAACATAGAGATATTCGACATAATAAATTATTATAATTATTATGGCCTTGCATCTACGATCATTGCTTGCATAGTGACAACTTGTTGTTTTTATTGCTGTATTCAAAACGGAAATATCGATTGTCATAAAATAGCTCTGCTTTTAACTGCAAAGCATAAATACAGATAAAACAACTCCGGCTCTTCAAACCAGCGTTGTTTCTCGCTATCAACTTCACCTTAAATTTCTTGAGAGGCCACAGCGTGAAGAAACCCATTTCGTATTCGCCGAAACAAGAGAAATTCACTCATTCGTCACAACAGTGCCTTTGCCTCGACTTAGCCGAAAGCTCCTAATATGGTAGATACTCACCAGTAGTTCCAGGCAAAAAGGTTAAATGAATGGCAAGGATAAACCCAGTTCCAAACTTGATGCTCTGCACGGCTTTCTCAGAATCTAATTATAGAAAAAGATTAAGTTTGATTATAAATTGGAAAATATCTACATTAAGTAGTTTTATTGAAAAATTTGAAAGTTGTCCTCTCCGAAGGGTAAAGAGGAGTAGACAACTCTAGAATACCTTTATTAGGTTGGTAAATCCTAACATGGGAGTCTCCTGCACTGCTGGCAATAAGATAAGAGTCAGGCCCGGTGACAAGGCCATCACAGCAAACTATGCTTTCATGAGAATCTTTGAAGCAGTGCAGAGCTTCAACCTAAATGAGATTCAAGGCAAAGTATGCACATGAGTACTCGGGTCAGAAACTGGTAATGTGTCAAAACTAAAAACAAGCGATAAATTTTCACTACATAAATTTACAGCTGAGAAAAATCAAAACAATTTGTAACAACCTACAAACATTTATTTTAGTTTCAATTAGTTGATAATTAGAATTTTTAGAAATTGAAGAGTAAAAAATCACAGTGGTAAGCAAACAAGGATTTGACTCACTAATTTTGTATCAAGGATTATTATAAGAGCACAGAGTAGAAGCATAGCTGAGTCGAGGGTTTCCGACATTTTTAAAAAAAAATTATAATTTATATTTGTGCTCTTTAGAACGCTCAACGGGTCAATCAAAAGTAGTTACAAAACTGGTATACAGGACGCAATGACAACATCCTTACCTTACTGGCGCCATTGCTGTGAATATACTGGCACAAGAAAAGATTTTTATCAACTCCTCCACTCACAAACAAACTCGTACACCTTGGACCATTTGGGTGGCTTGCAGTCAGCCAGCGAACACAATTGACTCTGTCACTGTGTAAAGACTTGCTGCAAACCGCACGTGTCCTTCCTTGAAAATTTAACTGCACCTAAAATTAGACAATTATGGATGAAACGAGTGATTACAAAATTAGATAAACCATTGTTATATGCACTGATCTAAGATTATCAAACAAACCAACGAAATAGTAAAAAAGAAGTAATAGTTTCATTGTGCAGTAGAATATTGCCACCAGACAGAGAGCTGTTTACCCTGCTCTGTAGTAGTAAAGACAAAGAGTTGTCTCCCTCTCACCATAATACATATTCATTTCATACGTTACTATCTATACAACTATTAGCTAAACAAACAACAACTACTAATGTTAATAAAAGGTTAGTTGCTATAAATAATAATAGTAGTGCGTCTAAGCAAAATAATAATAATAATATAATAAGAATACCATAAATAATTGAGAATATAAATATTATTATATATAATTAATAGAACTACAATAAATAAATTTAGTCACAAATTTAGTAATAAATAGTTACAATAATATAATAAATAATTAATAATGATAGTGAATGAATAAATAAATCAACAATAATAATAACTGTAGTATTATTGGTAAAATTACCTGTAAGTTCTGTTGCCAAATAACCAAATATTAGCCTAATGGCTGACCAGCCTCACTATTCTAGGTAAAGTTAGTGTCAAGAATTTTAAGAAAAAACATCAGCTCCCAGCTCCGGTTCCTTGTTTTCTGACGTGGCTATCTTCAGCAACCAGGCGCCGTTCCTCGTTCTGAGTGGGTCACATGACAGTCATGTGACCAGTGCATAATACAACATCCTCCCTTTTCAGGAAGTGGTAGAAACTATCACCATAAGTGTCAAGTGCGTAGGGTATATACATAGCATTTACAATGTGCACAAGATGACAGGACAATAGTCTAATTGCCCATCTGGAACCCGTCAAACCTGACCAGCAGGGTTACGCGGCTACTTCGGACACTGCATCTGGGAGCAGGTTGGGGTGTAGTCAGGACCGGGGTAGGGGATGCCAAGTCACCCCCGCTGGCCTCACGATTGGCATTGGGAGGACCAGGGACAAAGGTATCCTCAGAGGTATCAGAAGGTGTAAATGGGGCTGGTTTGATGTGGGCTCCGTTTCTTCTGACCAGATGGCGACCATTTTCCACAATGTACGATCTGGGGGGACTGATGTGTTTCAACAACACGAGCAGGCGTCCAGTTGTCCTCCTTGTTTGTCCTTATAAGTACATCATCTCCACGGGACAGTGGTCTGAGTTCACGAGATGACATGTCATGATCGATCTTCTGCTTATGCTGCTTTTTCTAAAAGGCCTCATGAGCCTTGGCAGGCTGCAGGTGGGTATGTGTACAGGGGAGATATCCTCTTATGTTTCTACCAAACAGCATCTCAGCTGGGCTGAAAGGAAGACCTGTTACAGGTGTCTGCCTGTACGCTAGTAGTGACTCGTAGAGATCTTCTCCAGACTCTGCCGTCTTTCTCAGGAACTGCTTAATGGCCTGAACATACCGTTAAGCTAGCCCGTTAGACCAAGGGTAGTTAGGGCTTGATGTGGTTATCTTGAAGCTCCATCTTACTGCAAACTGACGCATTGCGTGGCTATTGAAAGGCATGTTGTCGGCTATTATCTCCTGTGGTGCGCCATGTACAGCAAATATTGACTTCAGGGCCATTATGACATCTTCTCCCCTCTTCTGTTTCACCAATCTTATCTCAGGGTAATGGGAGTAGAAGTCTACGACTACAAGATATGACTTGTCCTGGAAGTCCATCAGGGCCACACCTACCTTGCACCATGGAAGTTCAGGTATCTCGTGGGGCAACAAAGGCTCCTTTTGCTGCTGATTCGAGTGCTTCCGGCATGTGTTGCAGTTTGAGACTAGCTCCCGGATTTCTGCAGACATCCCCGGCCAAAACATGTACTGGCGAGCTCTTTCTGTGCATTTACTGTAGTAGTACCTAGATGGCCTCTATGTAGAATGGTAAGGTAACCAACTCGCATGGCGCTGGGTATTAGGAGCTGTTCACCAAGGTATATGAACTCCTCTTTGCGGGACTTAGATGAGTCCACCTGCAGTGTGGTATCCTTCTTGACGTCAAAGTACTGTAATAGAGATTCGCTGGTAAGCACTTCCTTGACTAGGATCATGGCTTGGTCCTGTTCTGGACCCCAAAACCATTTTTCCTCATCTACATTTAGGAGAAGTCTCAAAGGCGCTGTCATCTCCACTATGTTTGGTATGAACCCTCGGAGGAAGTTGAGAAAACCAATCAATCTTTGAACACCCTTACTGTCTGTGGGGTTGGGCATGTCATTTATGGCCTGCACCTTCTCCGGGTCTGGGCGAAGGCCGTCAGCAGAAACAATATGGTCTAGGTATTTGACCTCCTGTTTGTTGAGCTGCATCTTTTCTTTGTTGAACTTCACATTGCACTTGAGGGCTCGCTCTAGTAGTTTGCGCAGGTTACTGTCATGTTTCTCCTGGCCCTCACCATATACTATCAGATCATCGAAGTATATTGCTATGTGGAGGTCATCAAACATCTGCTCGACCCTCTTTTCAAACACCTCAGCGGCACAGTTGATGCCAAAAGGTAGTCTCAGAAAGCACATCCTCCCAAAGGGAGTGTTGAATGTGGTGAGTAACTGGCTGGGCCTGTCTAGGGGTATGTGCCAGTAAGCATGTTTCATGTCGACGATTGTGAATAATCGCATACCTGCAAACTTGTGGGCTATGTCATCAAGCATTGGTATGTGGTGGTGTTCCCGTAGAATAGCCTTGTTAAGCTCTCTGGGGTCAAGGCATATTCTTATGGTACCGTCTTTCTTTTCAGACACGCACATGCTACTCACCCACTCAGTTGGCTCGTCTACTTTGGCAATGATTCTAGCATCCTCCACCTTCTGTAGCTCAGCTTTGACTTCGTCAGTCATGGATAGTGGTAGACGTCTGGCCCTGTTCACGACTGGTTTGACTGAGGGGTCAATCCTGATAGTGTGTTCCCTCTCCAGGCAGCCTATGCCTTTAAAGCACTCATCAAACTTGGCTATGATGTCTTCCGTAGTGAAAACGTCAACCCTGCGCACAACATCTAAATCTACACAGGAGGACCATCCTAGTAAGGGGCACCTCCCATCGTCACAAAGCTCAAACGAAGTCTCTTTCTTGCCCTGTCTGCAGTGGACAGACAAAACAGCAGTACCATGGTTCCTGATAAGGTCTCCATTGTAGTCTATCAGCCTGGAACTGCTAGTCCTGATTACAGTACCTATGGCCTTGGCGGCACTCAATGGAAGTATGTTGGCTTGCGCGTCTGTGTCCAACTTAAACCTCACTGCTTGAGATCTATCATCTAAAGATATAGTATAGCTTTTGTACCAGGAGTCATCCTTACCAGCTGAATTGAGCATACCAATAATCAAGTCATTCATGGACATATCATTTCGTTTGGTTGCCACCGTGCTGATCTCCTTCTGGTTGCTGCTGCAAACCTTCAGGAAGTGATTCTCGCCCCACATTTGTGACAAGTTTGACCGAAAGCAGGGCATTTGCCCTTATGTGATCGTAACTGTAGAACTCACAGTTGGTTATCTTCCTGGGAGCCGGGGTAGGCGGTGTGCCCTTGCTGCCAGCCGTCACAGTCATACTCTCCATTTGGTTCTTGGTCACTTCTCATGCTCTGATCATGTCAATGGCACTGGCTAGCGTGATGTCAGGGTTTTGCAGAAGCTTCTCTTTCAACCTGTGATTTCCAATACCAAACACATCTGCAAAGGATCATCATGTCCTGGAGCTCTCCAAAATCAAACATGGGTGCCTGTCTCTTCAGTCGCTTCACAAACATGTCAATAGGCTCACTCTCAGCCTGATAAAGTGACCAAAACACATACCACTCAAACAGTGCATTTCTTCTTGGGTTGAAATGCCCATCAAACTTCTCCAGTACACCGGGTAGTCTGTCAGCATTTTCTTGCCGGTCTCCATCAAATTCAAACTGGTCTAGGATTTCAACAGCATTTTCACCAATTCAGTGTCTCGAAATCGCAATTTGTCTCCTCCATATAGGACCATTACCAGGGGGATAAGCACCATGTTCCTCAGCAGGCTGAGTGACCGAGTTAATAGCAAAAAGGTAGTTCTCAAATCCCCGTCTCCATTTCCTCCAATTTTCAGCTGGGTTCCCACCAAAGCAGAGCTGCGAGGGAGGGGCAAAACCAAGAGCATCCATGTCACAATATAGGGTCAAATCATCAGTGGTGGGCAACACCACACAGACAAGAACTGGGCCACAGTTCACAGCAGGTCACAAGGCAAATCCAGTCACCAGGTAGGGTTAGTCACGGCAGGTAACACCCAACTCCAATTTAGCAAGCAGCAAATCAATCAGGCAATCAGCTGACTACAGCAGGTCAGTAATAACCAACTAATATTTTCCAGGGTCCACAACTGCTGCCACCATGTAGTATTATTGGTAGAATTACTTGTAAGTTATGTTGTCAAATAACCTAATATTAGCCTAATGGCTGGCCAGCCTCACTATTCTAGGTAAAATTAGTGTCAAGACTTTTAAGAAAAAACGTCAGCTCCCAGCTCGGGTTCCTTGTTTTCTGACTAGGCTATCTTCAGCAACCGGGCGCCGTTCCTCGTGGGTCACATGACAGTCATGTGACCAGTGCATAATACAACAATAAAACTACTACTATTATTCATTACATGATGATGATGGGCCCCTGGGAATTTTGCACATTCAAGTCAGTCAACCACATGGATGGTTTATAATAGGTAATTGACTTACTACTTGAATGAATGTGCAAAATTCCCAGGGGATGTATGAATGTATGTATTATTATATAAGTTACTATTATTAGTTATTATTATATTGAATTTGTTGTTATTAATTATTTTTTTAATTAAGAAACAACAATCATCATCATCATGATCATCATCATCAGATCAGTGAGTGACACTGACCAGAGTGAAATAATAATAATGTTAGTTGTTAGTAGTAGTAGTGTGTTAGATAATACCTTGAACTACAGGTCAATTTTGTGGTTTACTAAACTCAGTTATGCTGTGTGTTATTATTATCAGCTCCAAAAAAAAACACTTGAATAATTGTAATTATTATTATAATTATTATTATCACTTTTTTTATTTATTATTATTATTATTTATTATTTTTTTTGTGAAAAAAATAATGTGCACTGTTATCTAAAACTAAAGCATACCACAGCTATTCCATTCCTTGCAGCATATAACAAGTCTCCAGATTGTGACCAATGAACACTATTTGGTGTTTTGTTGCAGCCACAAGATGTTAAAATATTGTCAACAACGCCGTTTGTCTGATAGTAATTCATGCTCAGTTGTGTAGGCTGACATGTTTATTAGTCTTTATCTTCATCTCGTTTAATATTTTAAGTAATTACAATATTTGTTTGTCATTAGCTATAATTGGGATAATCAAAGTTAATTTGAACTAGATAAGTACAAATTAATAAAAAATCACTCTGAATAAAAAATACAAAGAAAACAAAACAATAAAAACATTTATTTTAGATTTACCTACTTCAGAACCATAGAGTTACTTGCATAATAAGTAGCTCTATTGTTGAAACCGCGAATTTCAGGTTATGTTTGTCTGCAATTAGAACGCATAATAATGAATAATGATAATAATAATGACAAAGATGTTCTAACTAATGAATCTTCTTTGTTGCAGTAAATCCCAACTTGATTGCTATGTAAACTTACGTGGATGGTTGTGTATATTTTTTTATTTCTTTGCAACTACTATTGCCATTATTATTATTATGATTATTAATTAATTATTATTATTAGAAGATTATTAATTTAATTATTATTATTTATATATATTATTATAATTATTATTAGAAGATTATCAATTTAATTATTATTATTATATTATTAGGAAAGGCCTATCATGCGAAACACAGCTCTGTGCAACGTACCATGACCTTGCTAGGACAGCAGAAACACACAAAACTACTCATGCGCTGGTATTAGACTTCAAAAAAGCATTCGACAAAGTACCACATGCTCTCCTATTGGAAAAACTGAGACAGATCACCGATTTAAACCCCGTTCTGACAAACTGGATTCAAGATTTCCATACTGAACGAACGCAGCGCGTCGTACTGAAGTGCGAGTACTCAACTTCGTGTGCAGTATCGTCTGGTGTACCACAGGAATCCGTGCTGGGGCCGACCCTCTTTCTTCTTCATCAATGACTTACCAGCCGCTTTCAACTGTAGAGTCAGCTTATATGCTGATGACACTTTACTATACCAAGAAGTCAATAATGACGATGAAATGGTAGCCTTCCAAGAAAACATTAGTTCCTAGAAAGGTGGTCACAACGATGGAAAATGCCTTTTAATTCTACTAAGTGTCATGCCATATGCTTTGGACCAAATCCTAAACCTCATATACATTACAAGCTTGGCTCCTCGAAAATTTCATGGGTGGAGAGCACCAAATATTTAGGCGTCATCCTTCAACACAATCTACATTTCGACCAACACATAGGCTTGAAAACTGAGAAAGCTAGTAAAATCTTGGGTGCGATCAAATATACACTCTGTATTGCCCCCAAGAACAGCCGGCTGCTTGCATACACCAGTCTATGTAGACCCATTTTAGAATATGCCGATACAGTGTGGGACCCTACCAACAAGGCTATCATAAACTCAATCGAAGGCGTTCAGAGTAGAGCTGTTAGATTTGTGAGTGGTCTGAAAGGTCGCGACATTGTCAGTGAAGCCAGAGAACATTTGGGTCTCCTGACGTTAACGAGGCGCAGGCAAAACCATAGGGTAGCGTTGCTTACCAAAATCCTCCAAGACGAGGAACGACACAGTGTACTCTCATCCAGTTATGATGAAATAATCAATAACAGATCTAAAACAGCGATAGTCACACGGGCTGCTAGCCGTGGAGAGCTCACTTCCATATATGCAACCTCCAGTATGCTTCACAACAGCTTTTTACCTAGAACTATACGTGACATGAGAGTGCTACCGGAAACCGTATAATCGTTAGACAGCTACATGCTGTAACCATGTAATAACACTGTAGCACACTGTTTTCCTCCTGAGGCACTCCCCTTGCACCTAGTGATTTAGAGTGTCCTATCGTCACAGAGGTAATACAGAGGTAATGTGTAATAATAATTATTATTATAATAATATTATAATAATATATACTTAGTTACTACTGTTATTAATTATTATTATAATAATAATTTCTTATGATCGATGTTGTTGTTGTATTATTATTATTATAAATAATTATTACCATTTATTTATTATTATTATGAACATATAATAATAAATAATATGTAATATAATAATAATATGATCGATGGTGATGGTGGTGCTGATATGGTGATGCTGCTGCTGGTGATGGCGATGGTGATGGTTAGGAAGAGGGAGGGCCAGAGTTTGCCCTGTCTATAAATAAATAAGGAGACAAGTAAAACCCTGCCAACAACTACCCCCCAATCACAATCAGCCTGACTTACGTAATCTCAAAGACTCTGGAATACATTGTCACCTTGCAGCTGATGAGTTATCGGGAAGGCCATGGTATCACGAGCCCCTGGACATTTTCGCTAGCATGTTTTGCCAATGGCCCACTATCAATTATACTATAATAATAGTATTATATTTATGCTATATTTATTATAGTATAATTGATAGTGGGCCATTGGCAGAACATGCGTGTAAAAATGCCCCGGGGCATGTGCACGGAGCGAAATTCCCCCAGGGTCCATGCACAGTATTTCAAACCACAGACAACATGGCTTCCAGAGCAAGCGCAGTTTCGAGACTCAACTTGTAAAACTAGCCACAGAAATATCCCAACACTTGGATTATGGAAATGAGGCAGATGCCTGTATGCTTGACTTCTCTTAAGTATTTGACAAAGTCCAGCATCATCAAGTTGTCCAACACCGGTGTTTGCACGCAGGTAACCAGCTGGGTTAAAGATTTCCCTGCTGAAAAATCACAGTAATTGTAGATGGCTTCCCCTTCATCTTCTTTTGATGTTATTCTGGAGTGCCACAGGGATCGGTGCTCGTCCCCATACTCTTCCTGATTTACATCAACGACTTACCTGATAGTGTAATATCACATGTCCGGCACTTTGTGGACTAGACAATCATCTACTCCACCACAGATAAAGGCAATCAACTACAACAAGATCTGGAGACCCTGGAACAGTGGGAATTTGGGTGGTCCATGGCATTCAACCCAGACAAATGTGAACACATTAAATTTACCCAGAAAAAAACAATGCAATTGATAATATGTACTCCCTTTATAATCTTCTGATGCGCTAGGTGACTCACATCAAATACCTCGGGGATGAAATTTGGAAACCAACTAAGATAGAACATAAATACATCATACATCAGCAGAAGAGCATCCAGTAGGCTTGGCTTTCTCAGCAGAACTATTCCATCATCTTTGCTCCAGCTTATAGAAAAAGCCTTCAAGCAACTAGTTTGACCTGCTGTAGAATACGCCAGTGCTGTGTGGGACAGTAGTCTCACCAGTAACCAGAGCAAGGAGCTGGAGGGTATTCAGCGATGAGCAACTGGATGTGTAAACAGCCTGAAGAGGACAGATAGGGCAACAAGTGTGAGTGCTCTCAACAGACCATGCCCTGGTCCCAGCTGAGTGATCACAGGGGACACGGCCGTTTCGGCCTCTTCAGAGCCATGCACTTCACTGAGGTTACAATCGCAATCCCAGACTACCTCACACCTATGACTTCCACCACAGGCTGCACTAGGAGGCACCGGATGCTGTACCACATACCATCACGGTATCTTCTTTATTAAGATTGCCAAACTTTGGAACCAACTCCCTCCCATCAGTCCGCTACTCTCAGGTCCCCCTGTGGCAGGGTTATGTCTCATGTGCAGTTGTCCCCACTTGTTGACCCAGAAATCTTAAATGGATTGATGAGGTCACCACATCTCTATAGCCGTCGTTAGAAGTTGGAGATCACTCGACAAGTCGGTAAGATGATGATATTATTAATAGTATAATAATAATGAAACAATAATAAATTATAAAATTGATAATAATGTACATTGTAATAATCATCACCATGATGATCATAATAGTAATGGTTACGCGTACTACCTACTGAATAACTTTATTAGTAAGTGTAGCAAAAGTGGTAGTAGTAGTACTGTAGCTAGTAGTAGTAGTACTGTTGCTAGTAGTAGAAGTGTTAGATATTGATAATTTGGTGGAGACACAGAAAACACAAGCACTCACCAGCAAGATTCAAACTCGAATGGAGATTGCGTGTATAGGAAGGGTCTCTAAGTACAATTCGTGGTCTGTGGAACCATGGCTTATTATTTTAAACCCAATAATTCCTAAAGCATTTAGTTATGCATATCCAACATGTCCCCTTTTGAGAAAATCTGACGGAGAGCTAATACCAAAAACACCACATTTATAGCTGGTTTGTCCAAGTAGCTAGTGTTAATAAGCCAACCACCAAGAGTTTCTCATCGCATAACCATAAATAACTTGAAGCCTCTAGACACATAACAAAACACAGAACCACACCATGGTTAGCACATTTAGCATGCAAAAAAGGATTAATTTTTAGGATATCGTGAGCACACAAGATACATACCAATTTTACATGTAAATGACCTGAAACGAGCACATGCCACGTTAATAACAACCGTACATTCAAGAGAACTGATTTGCCATATGCACTTAAGTATTGAAACTCTTAATAATTAAGTATACTCTCTTTTGATTACCATGCAGGGTTACTCCTTACATACCTTATACCACTTAAGTACCTAACCAAGTTGGTTGCTACTTTTTGCCCATTCATCAATGAGGGATCAGCCTTAGCAGTATCAAACCCTTTGACTAGCACGCCAGGGGTCAACCTCTTTGGTGTCTAGCCTCTAGTCATTTGCACACGAGGGGTCAACCTCTTTGGTGTGTAGCTCTAGTCATTTGCAAGCAAGAGATCAATCAACCTAATGGTATCTAATCTCTCTGCACATACTATCAATAAAGACTCCCACATTCATACATTTTAAACGATTTTACTCTACTCCCTGACCTCTTCAACATAATCGGTAATGTCTAAATGTCCATGCCACTCTGAAGCTCAGGGGAGGTTCGTGACTGCTCCCTTGTGATGCTAGAGCCTTCCACACATGTATGTGCGGCTTTGTTTTAACGGGTTCGGGAGACTTGAAGACCACCAATGAAAAACCAGCTGCAATAACATGGCTGCTAGCATCGGCACCCATTTCCTATGTGAGCAAAACCTGAAAACATATTTACTGCTCTATTTATTTTGATAGCAACTTTCTTGGCCCAATGACTATCATTTACATTACCTCTGTCATTTTTTTTTTACATCAAAATCATCAGTGTTTGTCAGTAAATTTTGTTTCGTTATATCATGTAAACCCAGCAGATTTCTAGTGAAGCCCTGGACCACATACACTGATATTACATTGGACCTATAAAAACTTCAAACGTAAACTTTCGACATTCCAGCTACGTTCAACTCGGAACCGTCCACTCTTACGAGAGACTCGGCTAGCCTATGTAGTTTTAAATTCAAATGTTTACTGGTTTCTTCAGTTAAAGTATCAAAAATTATCTTCCGCGAACCCTACAGAGCACTATCGCTATAAATCTGCTGCACCTAATAGTTATCTCAAGGTAACTCTTCAAGAAAATTACCTGTTTGATGAGAACACATTGTCAAATAAATATTTTTTGTGAAAACCTGTTAAAACATCATTACGCAACCTGAACCTTAAACACGGCCTCAACTGATCACCATCAGTTCACTATGTACCAAAAGAACCGCTCAGACCAAAGAAAGGTTGCTGAAATATTGATAACTTACATTTAATATCAAGCAGAGAGATTGCGTAACTGAGCTTTTACAAAATTTAATTTGGTAGAAAATTTTTCCAAGGAGCGGCAAAATTATGCATGAAACTTGACTTAATTGACGGTCGGCCACCACTTTCTAAGCTCACATTCAAGCACTGGTAGTACCTAAAATAGTGAGCTCCAACAACACTTATTCACGCATTAACTTACTTTCAAAAATGGTTAGTATTGCGGGAATTTAGCAAACAACCTAAGCTATTGGATTTGTACAGGGCTCAACTGTTTAATGGGTCGTGAGATGCAAATATTAATTATTGATGCATATAAATCACACCCACTTCTACTCTCAATAGGTCAGCCTGACCAGATGGTCCATGTATGTAGACAAAGTAGCAAAAATAATAATTTAATTCAATAATAATAATTTTTATTTTAACGTAATTTTTTTACTGAACTAATTCATATTTTTATCTGTCATCAAAAATGTCTTTGGTTATTTTGCGCAGGAAATTGGTGTTTTTCATGCAATAGTATTAAAACAGATAATTGCATTGATTGCAGATTCAACAAGCGGTGGTTGAAGGAGAACTTTCACAATATTTGTGATCACAGCCTCTTCGGCTTTCTGTCTGTTAAGCTGATATAAGAAATAAGGTAGTGGTTTAGTTGTAAATTATGTCAACCGATGGCTTTCTTCCCTGCTCAGGAGTTGTCACGCCTTGAACTATCAAAATCTGGTGCTTATGATAGTTGAAGGTGTGACAACTCCTGAGCAGGCAACAGGGTCATTGGTTGATCTAGCTATAAATATGTCTTTGGTTCTTTATTTAGTAATAAGTATCACGTCTCGGCTAGTATCAGCTCCTCAATGGTCAAAGATAAGTTAGCCTATGTTTAATACTCAGCAACTCATCCATTTGTAGACACCGTAACAAATCCCTACCTTTCCTCTTGCTCGCAGCAACTCGATTGTTTCTGGAGGAATAGGCATGGCAACAGTTTTATATGTATATTGACCACAAGCATTAATTCTGAAAGAAATCGTTTTTTTAGAGGATTTGTGTTCAATGCCTAAGCTGATTATGACAATGTGGAGATTATCTGTTGAAGTTGTGTTCTCAAGATTAATTTGTGTCGTGGTGGGAACACAACTCCATTATCAATGTTTTTGATTTTATCAGTTTAATAAGCCCTAACTTTGTAATCTATCTGGTGTACATAATGCCAAGATACTGTTTGTAGAGTTATAGAGTCCACTTCATTGATCTCCAGGAACTTGAAACCACAACATGGTAAACTATGCTTTTTGTAAATGTCTTCCCCAATCATTACACTACAGTGCCAAAAGTTAGGTGTGCAGATGATATAGCATTGAGATATACAGGTAGTAGTTATACAGCTAATAGTTATACAGGTAGTAGTGTACTTGTTTTTCAAGTCCAAGAGAAAAGGCTTGAGTGTTGACGAGAAAAGAGCGAGGATGATGGAGTTCTTCTACGAAAAGGTATCAAATATGTTTTCGTTTCTTTGTTGAACACTATTTTTGTAAACTGACGTTAGAAGAACATCAAACTTCATTTAAATAAAAAAATTTACCTTACAGAAAAGTTTTTTTCAACTGAAAGAACTAGAGAAAATGTGCCAGAAAGAGAAGGGCATTACATCAATGAGTGTGAAGGACATCCTCACAAGTTTGGTCGATGATGGTATGGTGGACACTGACAAAATTGGCACTAGTGTCTACTTTTGGGCTTTTCCTGGTAAAGCCAGACAAAAAGTGAGTTGTATTATCTTGGATGAGTTTAAATCACCTCTAGTTAACTAAGTGATCTAGCAGCTGATAGCACTTAATGTTTGGTATTCTGTCTAGAGTGAAAAGAGACTGAATGAGCTTAAAACCAAAAATGTCGAGTTGAAAGCTAAGAAACGAAAACTAGTTGAGCTCATAGAACAAGAAGCTAAAGGAAAGGAACCCAGGTTAGTCGCAGACAGCATACATGTATATCTGCTATACAGTGTAGAGTTTGGAGTTACTGTACCTTGACTAATATTGCTTTTCCTTGTTTCCTCGTTCCTTATCTTGCTGTGTTGTATGAAGCATTTCAAGTGCATGTGAGTGCTAACTCAGCAATGAACGCAAAGTCCATTGATTGATATCTGATGTCTCTGTTTTGTTATTGCTTTCAGCATTACACGCCCCTGGTATTTTATTGGGAAACTGTATGATTTTAATGTTTCTATCCACCACTTTCTCTCATTGCGTCATCCCATTAACCTAGCAGCCAAGTAGTGGACCAAGGCTTTGTCTACGCTTACAATATGTTTTGTAGCTCAGAGAGAGATGACGTTATGCATGTCTTAGCAAAAGAAACGGAGGAACAGAAGAAGCTGGCATTGGAGTTGCAGGCATATAAAGAGAATGATCCGGAAGTGATAGAATCGTTAAGGAAAGAGGGACTGACAGCCCATGAGGCAGCCAACAGATGGACTGGTACGTTCTATTCGACTCTCTTCTTTCCTTCATTTGCTCGCTCTAGACTATGTTTGGCCAGTGATAAAAAAAACATCATCACTTTTTAAACAAAAGTTTTTGGGTTGGTTGCGCGTGCCAAGTAATTCAGCCGTTTAGCTTTTAGATCATTATTATATCAATCAATGTATAATGTGGTAGAAATACGACACTAGGCTATATTTCCCATAAGGTACCGAAAGGTTGTGGTGTAAAAGGAACATGGCAGTACATAATGATAGTATGCTTACAGACAGGACACTATAATACACAAAAACAAAAAATGGGAAGCGGTTATTTGATAATGAGGATAATAGCAAATATTTAGATAATATAACGACAGAAATGGTTTTAATGAGTATCAAGTACACAAGGTTGTTTGAGTACATGTCTTCGCATATTTGCGGGTGCCATGAGGTGAACAGAGGGTGAGTTTGGGGGGGGGGGGGGAGGGTCAGTTTACAGAGTGGGGGGCCCCGAGGATTGTGGGGAAGTTAATTGAAATATTTGAGGCGATGCGGATTGAGCCAATTGTCATCTAACGAGCTGGACAGTTTGTGTTGGTTTCTTGTCGCAGTCTATGAGGTGAGGTATTGAAGAAGGTGGGCAGGTAAGGTGGGCAGTTAAGGTGGGCAGGTAACATGTGCAGGTAACGTGGGCAGGTAAGGTGGGCAGGTAAGGTGGGCAGGTAAGGTGGGCAGGTAAGGTGGGCAGGTAAGGAGGCTCAAGTGTTTGTGGATATGGTTAGCTAGTGTGCAGACACTGAACCGTGCCAGAGGGAGAGGGAAAGATGGTTGGTAGACTCAAGTTATTCAGGCCTATAGATCCGGGCTTTTATAACATTTAGCTGCATTTCGGTTTCAGGAGGCAGTATGGTGAGTAATACATACCTGCGATAGAAATATTACATGAAATCGATTGGAACGCACAAATGCACACGAAACTTGGTGGAAAGTCTTCTCCAGGTTTCTAACCTTGTCTATAAATCGTAGCGTTGAGACCTGTTCATGAGACCAATCATCAGCTAACAGTGGCTTGTATCAAATGTTAACTGTGTGTCATTGGTCACAATTCATAGGTTTTTATTGCAGTTGTGAATAACAGTTACTAAATTTTAGTTAGTACTTACTTATATGGGAAGTCTTTCCAATAATTCCTTAAATGGTAACCAATCAATCACAAGATTGCCTCACACCATATCTCATCATTGCTTGCACCATGCTTATCTCAACATTACGCAGGGCACTGTAGGGTGTCCATTTATTTGTCTGACTTGGTCCTACTAGCAATTGGTGTCCACTCTCAATACCCTACTATAAACTAGACGTTAATTCTTCGTTAGCATTTATTGGTGTGTATCATGTTAATGTAATGTATCTCAGCTTTCAAGAGTTCAATTGATGAGATGTATTCAGATTTAAGTTAGAATGAACTGTTTTGGCTGTTAATAAATATCATTTTTATTTAAAAACAGCAGTTTGGTTAAACTCAATGTTTTCAACCAACACACAACAGGTGTTTGCGTACAAGATCTAATGCAGTGTACAGGATCTAATGCAGTGTACAAGATCTAATGCAGTGTACAGGATCTAATGCAGTGTACAAGATCTAATGCAGTGTACAAGATCTAATGCAGTGTACAGAATCTAATGCAGTGTACAAGATCTAATGCAGTGTACACGATCTAATGCAGTGTACACGATCTAATGCAGTGTACAAGATCTAATGCAGTGTACAAGATCTAATGCAGTGTACAATATCTAATGCAGTGTACAAGATCTAATGCAGTGTACAATATCTAATGCAGTGTACAAGATCTAATGCACCGATTTCTCAGTTTTTATCTGTTACATCAAGTTATTAGCTGGCAGCGATACCGGTCATACGCAACAAAAAAGAATTTTATTATTTTGATGCTGTTGTTTTTTTTTTATATATCTTATTCCATGCCTTTGTTGCTGAGGTGAACTCTGCACTCAACAATCTATTTGCAGCCAACGGGCTCTTCATTCAACTTTCTATTTACAGATAATGAGGTCTGCACTCAAATTTATTTCTATTTACAGATAATATATTCTCAATAAAGTCTTGGATAAAGAACAAGTTTGGTTTTGAAGAGTCGACGATCGATAAACAGTTTGGATTGCCAGAAGATCTCGACTACTTGGACTAGCTGCCAATTCTCACTGCTGGCTACTACAGCTTGACCTCTCACCTGTACTCAACTATCAGCTGTAGATGTCTTTCATACCTCAATGATGTAAAACTTGGGATACCTTTATGTAAAACTAGACTTGGTTGGTTTTTGTTATCGCCTCGTTTTGTATTTATCTAATCTCCTACTAGTGCTCTATGTTCTTTGTTACAGAAGCATGAAACTAGGCCAAGATTGGCACTCACAATGGCTATTTGTGCTCAAATTACATATATTTATTTGTTAGCATATCATTGTACATACAAGTTATAACGTCAGTGTCTCCCAGTGCATTTGTTGTACACGCATACACACGTGAAGCTGCATGTATACCTGTATGCATGCCAAAACTGCCCGAGTTAAAAACATTTGACAAACTCTTGACCTATGGTGCCGTTAGGTGTAGTATCCACTACAGGAGCTGTTAATCTACCTTGATAGGTTGTAACACAGCTGCTGGCAATTGCACTCTGCTCACCCGCTATCATGTGTTTGTGCAAAAACTAAACAGTCCAGTTAGTGCAATCAAAGTTCACATAATGCAAACAGTGTTATGACAATTACAGACCTTGAAGGCCAACCGTCACTTATAATGATTGGACTTCGCATTTGTTTATGATGGGCATTTTTTGTGGTGGGAATTCCGATTCATCATCATGGTGAAATGGAATTCCTAATATTGGTGTTATGTTACTTCACTATTGGGATAAATGCCGGTGTTGTCTTTTCAAAACCGTAACAAAGAAGTTTCTAGACCGGCTCAGTACCTAGTTAGTTCTGATGATGAAGCATGATGACATCACGATGAGGGCTTTTCCATCTAGTATGTGTTGTTAAGCATTGCATGTGCAGATTATCATTGAAATAGGTAGATATTATTATGCATCTGACATGATGTTTGCATCAGTTCTAGATTTAGGGCAGGAAGTATCGCAAATAACGTCAGCATTGCCTGAGATCAACTTGCACATTTAGCATCAAGTGTTTTGCTAACATAATAGACATAGCATTGTCATTAGTGACTGTTTTATAATTCTATAGAATACTTCTCCAGGTTAATTATAACAGACAGCAGGTTGGAGCTTAATAATTTATTTAAGTTTTTTCAGTTAGTTGATATGTAACCAACAGTATACAGTAAAACCAGAATTGCTTGTTGTTGGTGATATAAGCCAATATGGCTAAACCAACCAGTTAAGAACCTAACAACCCCTAAATAGTAACAAAAATCAATGCCTATTATATAAGTCCAATTTTTGTTACAACATAATTCATTGGATGCTACTAAAAATGGCATCCTCATTCAATGTCGCTTTTTGTCGTTTCACTGATTATAATGAAAAGCCTAACCATAAACAAACCAATTATAATTCATAGCAACATGAGCGAATAAAACTGGTTGGTTATACAAGATGTTAAATGAGTAAGAAGCTAGCAACTAATATAGATAAGGGATTTAACAGTCGGTCTCAGACCAATCTCATATAGAACTACCGGTACAATCAAAAAGTTATAAAAAAATTAAGATATAAATAACAACAAACGTCCAGCGCCTGTATACTATAAAAAGTTTATGTACAAATCAACTATGCAATTGAACTATCACCAGACTTCTGCTCAGCTACATGACATAAAGTTTCCAAAAGTTCTAGTTTGTAAGCCATCGTTTCTATTGTATCCTCATCGCTAGCAGAAGATAGCTGTTTGGTCATAGATGAATTATCGCTGTGATCATCCGGGTGTTCGGCTACAATATCATCGCTGTCGGTTGGCACATCTTCCACGGTTGGTGCGGAGACTTCGGCAGTTGGCGTATTGGCTATAACATCAGTGGTTGGCTCAACATGATCAGATGTGACCTCAACCGAGGGAATACTGCTCAGTACTGTGTCCTTGATATGAGTTTCTTCGCTAATAGGTGAATATGTGGTAACGGTTTGTAGTTTCTTTAGATCAGTCAGTTTTTGTTGTAATAGAGGTACACATGTACAAGCTTGTGCTACAGTCATCGGCGGGCACATGTCTATTGATAGAAATTGGGATAAGATGTCTGTGGTGTAGCTGATCTTTTTCTGCAATAGAAATGTTTATGCACTTAGAAATGTGTCATCAAAAACAACAAGGTTTAATAACTATGACAGGAACATTTATAGATCAGGGCCAAGATAGCTGACCACGCAGTGTCTGTTGACGTTACGTTATCACATGGATAAATCCTAATGCGCATCAAATAATAACCAACAATGAACTCTCCACGTGTATCCCTTACGTGGCCATAATAACTAGATTACTTCACGTGATTCGATAGTTGAGCGTACATTCTTCATGTCCCACGTGATACACTGCATTTCATCACCCCATGCGTCCACACACGTGTTGTTAACTACCACATGACCGTTATTTGTTTTGGCTACAAATCAATAAAAGCTGAAAAGCTCGCAACAAAATGTATGCCTACCTTTCTCTGCCGCTGTGCAGCCCGGTCATCACCAAGTGCTTTGGTGAGCCGCTCACAGAACTCTATTAGCTTTTGGCAGTTGACCATTTCTTGTGTTTGGGGCAAAGCTTCAGCAGTAGAAGCCGAATAGCTGCAAGTTTAAACAAAACACAGTAAACTCATTTCCCTATACTCTATAACATTCTACAATGTTCCGAGGATGAGAATCTATGAGGAAAACCCCTTGTTTTGCCTACTCATGTGACACTTCCTCTGTTGCAACGCCTCTTATCTACATAAACACTTGTCAATTGAAAAACAAGTTGTTTTTAACTCTTACCTCAGACAGCGGGTTGTTACAGCCCGGCAGCAAGTCTGTTGCTGCTTCTGCCGAGACTCCATCTCTGCTTGTTTTATCGCAGCTTTCTGTTCAGCAAATGTCTGTTGGTGTTTTGTGAACTCTGCTTTCAGTGCGTTCTTGTTTTCTATCAACCCTTCTATATCTACAACAATAAAATAAACATCACTGGAGGTGCTGCCAATTGCGGTAATAAAATTCCTAGCTGCAGGAGGTCATGGCTAGGTCAGTTAATTGACTTTCATCCACACTAATGCATCGGGAGCAGTTGATTGCAGCTAGTATAACTTGATTAGTGTAATAGGGGTGTTATACAACAATTTCATGCTGCACAGCTGACGCTGACGCAATGAACTTGCACCTTACACCAATCGCTCTGCAGTGAGTCAGTTACATGATAGTTTAACAGGTCTTCCTAAATAATTTATGACTAACAAATACACTTTCAATATATTTTTTACACTCATCCTCTGATGAAATAACAAGTTTGCATCAAAATCAGAGTTAATCCAGTAACTGTGTTGGTAGTGGATGCGTGGAGTATGATTCAATGTACAGGTCAGAGATGTAACTGCCAGTATAATCACTGACAACACAGTTACTCGCTCATCAATTCTAAATGTACATACTCGGTGACATAAACCTTGCAATGCAACACCATTGCATCAGACATATTTCCTTGTAGTATAAGACTCAAGCAACCAACAGACACCCGTTTGTGAATATTGCTATGCATTTATTTCACCTCTAACTAGTACATGTTAGTATTATCTCAAGTCATGTTTGCCGCACCGAGCTGTGCTGTTATACAAGGCACACCCATTATATAACCACCCCACACAAAGATATAATCACAGTCAGCGCTGGAGGTAACTCTATCACACCATAACAACACTTATCATATGCCTATGACGTTGACACTCACCCGCCCTGAGTTGTGACTCGTGAGTTTTAGCGGTGGTTAACACGCTACGCGTTTCTTCTTCTTGCTTTCTTATCACCACTATATCTTTGATCAGCTTATCTCTGTCCACTCTTCTACTGTGCTGGTTGGTACGCAGCTCTTTCAATTCTTTTTGAGTTCCCAAATATTCACTACAAACAATAATAATTAATATAACAATTAATGAATTAGTACAAACATGGGCGATCCTAACGACTTTGGCTGTACAATTCATGGAATGTTTTGTGAAAATTTTATTCTACGCTTAGTCATTGATCAGTGTAGAATGCAAGGTTGGCAGTCCAGGCATCGGCAGCGTGATCGTATCTCTCCAAAGGTATTGCAACAAAAATAAAAAATTAGTTTCTACTTCCTTGTGACTCAGCAATGAATAGAATGGAATGTTTTTAACGAGCTAATATTACAGCAGCATTTGTCCTGAAAGGCATCCCACCTATCAGGTACCACTCTACACTTCAGGTTATGAGTTTCAAGTGAATTCATAAACCAACTATAACTTTTTGCGCACCCAGAAAGAAAAAACCAGAAAAAATTTTTCATTATCCGCATTTTTTATTCCATAATTTTCCCTGCAGGTTAAAAAATTCCAATTATTCCATAAACCACAAATATTCCTTATGGAAATCTACAAGCAGGTAGTTAACAAAACCAATGAACTGAGATAAAAAGAAATGCTCAATCATTAGAGCCATAAATCAATAGAAATGCTCAATCATTAGAGCCATAAATCAATAGATGTGTCTACTCACCCGACAACTTTCTTGGATCGATTCAGCTTGTCAATCTCTGCCACAATTTTTTTTTCCTCAGAATGTTTAAAGTGATTGCTGTCCAGATGGTTCTGGAGAGTTCTAGAATACAACAAGAGATGATATGGTGCACAATATAGCCTCTTCATGACACAGGATAGATTACACATTTCATACGATAGAGATTAATAAGTTCATGATTGATAGATTGAAAGGAACAGTTCCATTCTTAGACTGTTCTGTTCTATTTTGATATCACCATGGTGACAACAAACAAGTACAGGACAAAGCAGCTATGCAGGAACTGTTGAGTTCTGAACCACCCACAACTTTTCATGGAAAAAGCGCATTGACTGCAGTCACAAGAACACTATGCGTGAGGAATGTAACAATTCCTAATAAGAAAAAACATTCTAGAATGATCTAGTATAAAGACATTATTAAAACTGCGTACTTAATTCTATTGAACAATTGTTCCTAAACAAAAGCAGTGTTAGCCAGCACCCCTTAGTACCAGGACTGCTTTATGAAGTGATATTAGTGACAAAGAGCAATGAGTGGTGCAGATTGTCCGATAAGGAATGCATTTAGACTTACCTAATTGCATCTTCCAGTTTCTTCATATCTCTATAGTGTAGTTTGGATTGTAGCTGCGCTAATCTCTCAGACTAAAAGTAACACGTAAATGATGAGTGATAGTAACACAATGCATACATCAACCGCTCTACTGCTAGCTCTACTGCTAGCTCTACTGCAAGCGGTCAAATCAAATGTCTATTTTATAAGATAATAACTAACCAATCTATTGATGTTGACGCTCATGTCTCTAACGGTGCTTTCCACAGCACTTTTCTCTACAAATTTGGCATCTCTCTCTTTTCGAAGTTTGTCCAACTTGGAGTAGAGCTCATTAAGATGGGCTTTGTTGTCTGCCTATAACCGGTAGTAAAATAATAGTTATGCATGCTAGATAGAATAAATTTATCAAGAGATGAATTTTTCTATTGAGTACGATCATTGATAATATCAAATACTACAACAATTTATTAGCAATACTATAGAAGTTACCAATCGCGATTGAATGACGTTTATCTCTCCAGCCAACTGCTTGCATTGGCGTTCAAACGTCTTTCTTGAAGGTTTGCATATTTTTCCATCTGGTGTGGTGGTTACAAGATGATATCCACTATTTTCTGAGACTGAAGTACGCTCCGGAGGCATGTTGAAGTTAATGGTAGAAGCCAGTTTGCGCGACCTAAAATCAGAGAAAGCCTGTATGAATGAGCAGTAGCGTGATGGTTATCATTAGGTTGTCATTGATACTATTAATCAGTGACGACAGTACAATTAATCCATAGTCACAGCATTATATAACTATATTTATTGCTACTATCATCATATCCATCTACTATAACGGGTCATATATATATAAAGATAAGTTAATACAAGCAGCATAAGAGATTGTAACAGAAAAATAGCATATTATTTTTATTATTAGCAGTAATGCCTTACCACTGACTACTAAACTAGACTAAGACTTTTGCAATGGGAGGCTACACTACTACAGCAATCAATCAATGGTAAGCATAGTCACAACTACTATTTGTGTTATTTCTATTCTTCTTGATGCCTTCTACCAGCAATGCTTCTTCTTGTCCGTCATTGGCTAGTAGTAAGTAATAAGTAGTAATGCTGTGTGTTACCAATCTAATCAATCAACTAGTATAACAAGAGCTAGTAAACTGTTGCTGCTATAGGCACTTATAGTAGTAGTTAGTTAGGTATAGCTACAATTATTATTATAGTAGTGACCTATCAATCGTAATAATAACAATCGATGGGTTGTACTAGTTACAGCAGTAGTAGCAGCAGTAGTAGTAGTTAATTGATAACAACCATTAATTAATTATTATTGTTTTGTATTATTTATTATTAATAATAATAATAACAAGCATGCATGATGAGCAGCATCATGATATGATGATTATTAATTAATAATATAATAATAAATAATAATAGTCATCATAATAATATCAAATATTTTGATAATAATCTGTTTGATACTATTGTTAACATTGATAAAATAATAATAGTAGCTGTCAATCAGTCTCACCTTTTGTGAATCACAAGCAACGCAGTAAACACTACCGATCTCTCCACTCACCAACTCGTTTCTGCCATTCATAACAATCTGACTCAGCATAATAACCGCCTACCACGTGATATTTTGGGATTCCTAGCAGTAGTTCAATAAATAAAGATAATTATCGAAGGATGAACGAGGAGTTCGCATATGATACTGCAAAGGTATTTATCGTTGAATATCCAATAGGAACTCATGCCACAGTCATATGTATACGACTGTGCTCGGGCGAACAAATTACCATGGGGAGACAATCCCAAATATAATGTGCTGACCACCATCTTTTTCCTTGTTGAGCCAATTAAAATTGGAACAGGTTGTTGTCACACTATCTGTCACATGGATAAAATATATAAATTCCCCCTTATTATTGCTATAACTATAATGGTGAACAGCCCTCTCCCTCTGTATGTATTCACAAAGTTTCCTCAAGATTAATCTTAGGAAATCAATTATTATTGATGCTTTCTATCTATCGCTAAAAACTATCACAAAAAACGTTGTATGCCATTTATTTGATATTTTGATTATATCAGTATAAATAACAACTAGACACATTGCAATCAATCAGGTGTTGCACTTACCTGCTTACGGGGCCTTAGAGCGAATTCAAACATGACCATTTGTGACCAACGCAATCTGTATCAAACTGCGTATTTTAGTTGACAATGCTTATAATAATTATGCAATGTCTACACGCCCGAATATAGCACAACTTTATAACCCATAAATTATACATTCTTCATCAATTTAGTTGATTTATAATACTAAGATAAAGTACAAAACATATATTGACTATCTATAATATATATTTACAATAAAAAAGCCGGTAAAATGTTTGATATTCTCCAAAGACTAAATAAGGACAAAAAGAACCAAAGAACGAATAACATCTAGAACATGTGCTTTTATGTGAAAGGAAAGAAAACATACGATAAATAGACAAATATTGAAAGTGAGAAAAGTCCTCTGACTATATAAAGAAACAGCACGTACAGGAAGTGGCCGACTACTGACTCCACTAACTAGCACACAACTACTCAGTTATTTCTATTAGCACCATTTAGACTCTAAGGCTACGTTTTGTATCCACTGAGATCAAAATTATACAAAATAAAAAAACAAACCAAATCTCAACAGAATTGTTTATTATGTAATTTGCTTTCCGGTACACATATTCAGGAGAAGACAACAAACACTAGCTACTGTTTTATTATACCAACGATAATTTTAATTTTGATTTCGCAATGTGCGTCTGCGTCTTCCAGCTTTTTGTCGGGTGAGCTGTTGATGAGGTTCTGAATGTTGAGCACCAGAAGTCCTGTGGTGGTAGAGTGGATCTCTGGAAGCCTCAATGGCAGTGTCATAGTTCTCTATCAAACCAATCTCATAAGCTCTGACAGATGCTGTTTGCACTGCATTCAACAGCGCAGATCTGAAGCCTGCCTTCTCCAGCTCAAACACTCCGCTGATGGTAGAGCCAGATGGGGAGCAGACAGAATCCTTTAGCTCACCAGGGTGAGTGCCAGTCTCCATTACCATCTTAGCTGAACCCTAAACCAAAACATTTCATGACACTTTTATAAACCATACCCTTTATGTACATTTTGTAAACATCACAAAAATAAAATGATAAAAAACTAAGTAAAATAAAACGTAAAAACAAAACTTACAATCATAGTTTGCGCTGCCAGGCGACAGGCAACCTCCCTGGGGAGACCCATTTTGACACCGCCATCAGTTAGTGCCTCCAGCGCCATGAACATCTGCAAGATAAACTTAATATAAAACTAATAGGTGGTTAATGCATAAAACATGGAGTTATCTACACGCAAACTACATCCAAGTGTGTGCAGACAACTCTATATTAACTAGCATAGGTCTCTAAAAACTGGGGCGTGCCATCAATAATATACTATATATTTCCGACAAAAGTTCCAGTCAAACTCAACAAGCCAAAGAGAGTTCACGAGTCCCACAATTTACAAATAGCTACCAGATTCTCACAACTTTATACCATTAACATCAGACCCTAATTAAGGAGTATGCAAACAAATCCACAACAATAACTCAGAATAACTAAACAAAACTAACTATTACTAGTGGCTCTATGATATGACAATAATAATAATAATAAAACTAAACAGTAGACAGAAATTATTTTGAATTCTGTATAGATAGTAATTTGTACTAGTTAGAGCTTTACTTGGTATAAATATAGTGATACGGTTCTATTTGTTCGTTGAATACTATTTTAGATTGGAATATTACGGCACGGGGCTGTCCAAATACCATAGGAGACAAATAGTTGTGCTGATTCATTCAAGCTACTAAATACATCTTCTAAATGGGCATTTTTTTCAGCATCTATTAAGCATTCGTGTACTGTGGAATCATGCGATGAAGGATATTGTCAAGGCGAGGTGACAACTAGCATTTCCTGATGTCTTACCAACTACAGAGGGGTCCCAACGCTGACGTAGTGCTTATGTTGTACTTACAAAGGCTGGCCCACTGCCACTGAGTCCCGTGACAGCATCCATATACTTCTCAGGCATCTCTTCACAAATACCAAAAGTGGAAACGATGTTCTTCACCAACTCTCCGTCACCCGGGAGTGTATTGGTACCTCTTGCGTAGACTGTGGCCCCAGATTGCACGAGTGCTGTAGTACTGGGCATCATTCTAACTACTCGACTTTCAGGTGGAAGCTCCTAAAGAACATGGCAGATGTATTTATTTCACTATTGCTTGAGTGATGAGACAGTGGTCAGTAGCTGGACAATGTCCGTTGTCATGGAAGCAATAAACCATCATTAATATCTTTCAGAACTTAGTAATGAAAGCGAAATACAGGATATACCAAGAAGGCCATTATGCAATGGTTTAAATAACTGGGCATCTTGCCAAAACTGGCAAATCATAGTTTTTGCTTGAGGAAACGCCATTAATAAATACCTGCTGCATGGTGGCTATACTAATTCCAGCGGCCATAGATAAAATCAAATGGTCTTTGTTGATGGAGGGATAAACGTCTCTCAATATTTTGCGAACCATATTTGGTTTAACCGCCAAAACAACTATATCCATATTCTCAGCCACAGTTCTGTTACATTGAGTAGTCTTAGCTCCCATGGACTAAAATAAATCAATATTGTTAGTAAACCCTAAGGCTTCACTGACTGACATACATATGATAGAGAGCCATCTACGTAATTGGTAAACAAAATAGGATTAGTTAGTAGCTAGTAACTAGTAGCTGTAAGCATTCACCAACTTGTCCTCATATGAACAGTAATAAAATACTAACCTCCCAGCTTGAAAGGACTCTACCATCTGGATCACTAGCCATCAGCTGTTCCCCTCTCATCAAACCTACAATATCGCAAGCCTATATATAATCCTGTGACACTGTACGAAGGATTAACACCCACCATATCACATAAATTATGGATGAAACCACCAACCTGAGCGTAATATGCCTCTCGCCATGGCTTGGGCCATCTTTCCTGCACCAATAAAACCCAGCATAATGGATTGCTCGTTTTCTTCTGGTTAATTTTATAATCAAAGTCTGCACTTCCCTGGAAATACAATCACTCATTAGCAAATTTCTTCAATAGTAGCCAAAGTTAACTCCAGATCATCTACGAAACAACAACTGAAGACTTGCAAGTTGTTGAATGACGTTTTCATCTTCTATGTTAGATTAGAGAAAACAGCTTGTAGGCAAGCAGTCGTATTTGCATATGATTATTGGAAATGGTGTTGAACACCCTACACACTCCAGTATATTTTCACATCACTGATTTCACAACAATCATTTTTTATCCTATAATGTATTTCAGACGAGACAACAACACTGAAACCACAAAATGTCAAAAACCTTCAATTGAAAAACATCGCGCACTGCAATAAGAAGGAAAGTCATGAGTTCATTTCTGACTGTTTTTATGGAGCCATCTGGTGTCAGAAAACTGTGATGTTTTTTGTGCGTTATCTTCAACATTAACTAAAAACTCAGAAATATTTTTGGTTTGAGAACAAATAGCACATTAAAACCCTGACCATACATTCAAGCGCTTCGATAATACAGCAGTTTACAATTCACCCAGCACCAAAAAGCTTTAATCACAGTCAAATTGTTAGTATTTTACTCTCCGGTCTTATGGTTTATAAATAATACAACAAACAGCAATATCCACCTAATTAAATTACATTTTCATCAACAAAATAGTACAGTGGGCTCATTTTAGCTATAGGGTCTCCATGGACATTATAGAAAATCAATATATTAATAGATTGTATGAGAAAGGAACATCCGTTATTAAACTAATCAATAGAACCTCAACGACTGTCAACAATTACTGTATGAATGTTTACAATCCTGAAACAAATCACTCCAATGGGGAAAGAAGGACTTTCTGATGTATGTTCTATGGAGGGTCAACATTCATTTCTGACAACGTATAAAATGCAGTTTTGGCATTACTTCAGGAATGGCCTACTTTAACAAAAATAACGAATGTTGATACAGCTGAAACGTCTGTCAAAACAGTCTTCTTTAAAGCATAGCTATGGTGGCTCAGAACGTTTTGTGTTTTGCGTTTTAAAACGTCTGAACGCTTTCCAAACCGTTTGAACGAATTTGAAATAGTATCAACTTTTGCAAAACTTCTGAACGCTTTGTAAAATCGTTCGTGGACTTGGAAAACCCGAGCCGATTTGCTGGTTCGCTCTATTGATCATAGATCTACATTACATTTATGATTGATAAATGTTTTTACTAAACAGTTGAATTTTCTTTAAATAAATAAAATGTTTTCATTTATTAAATATTATTTGTTTTAACTTGTTTTAAATAATAAATACAACCCAATTATAAATTTAAATAAATAAAATTTTAGAGATGATATTCAACAACAATTTTATATAGTTAATTAATTTGCTCTATGTCTTTTGATCTATGTCTATGTTGATAAAGTTGTATAGAGGCTATAAATAAAATGATGACGATCGCTTTTGGTTCGAAAGCCATGTGCTTTGCAAACTTTTCCAAATAATTGAAAATAGTTTAGACTATTTCAAAACAGTTCAAACTATTTCAAAGTAGTTCATACGGTTTGTAAATAGTTCATACTCTTTCTAAAGCATCCATACGGTTTGTAATTTTCTAAATCATCTGAATCATTTCTAAGCCGTCTGAATTATTTGCAAAACAACTATACGGTTTGCAGAATTTACGATCGTTAGACAGGAAATACAGTTTTATAGCATGAATCCCTCAACTGCTGAGGCCGACGATTAATTTATTATAGCCAAAAGCCCGTTTTTAAACATACTTTCTTGGGCTATTTGACTACAATTACCCAATTATTTTCAATGTAAAAGACGCTTTGCAAACCACCTGGACTATTTCAAATCCATTCATACGCTTTGAAAACGAAACCGTCTAACGTTATGAGCCACCATACATAGTAGACATTCATTCTAGTTCTTTCAACATTTGTTCTAAGAAATGGCTACTTTGGGACACTCGTGGAGGACAACCAAGCATTCACTTTTCTTTGCTGTCTAATCAATGATTTAGTGGGCTGCTGACAATTGCTAGAACACCAACAGCTTATCATAACCTTTAATATTTCACATTGCTGTCCACACTGCTACTTTATTGTTTATAAAACTCTGGTGACATAAAGCAACAGCATTACTATTATTATATCATCTTTCACAGAGTAGAATCAACAGATTTTTGCCACTACTCCTTTGAGGAAAAGAAATGACCACATAATAAATAAATAATAATAAGATATGAGTATAATAATCAAGAGCAACATCCAGAATTTTGGTATAAGAATTAATCATAACAATAATAATAATTATAATTCATTCCAAAGTTAACACTTCGAGAAAAAAATGCTTCACATCCGATCCGGCTGTTGTTTTAAGCAGAAAAAGTGCCCACTAACTAAGCTGATCAATAATAATAATAACCGCCATCAGCATCATCATAAAAAATAAATGATGATGATGATCACATCATTATTATTATTATGATTATGATTTATATTTATCAATTTTGGCAATACTACTAACTTAATTGTTGATAGTTAATTTTTAAATAATAGTAGTAAATAATAATAATAATAATAGACTACTACTAATAAATGATCAAATAGTAATTATAATAAAAATTATTATTTATAAATGAATAATAATAAATAAACTTTAATTATTAATCATTGATTGAATGAATGAATGATGAAATAATAATAATTATAATCAACAATCAAAGACAAAGCAAGCATACCAGTAGTTGGACCCTTAATCGAGTAGCTTCGACGTATTTAAATCTTGAAAATATTTCGATCATGCAAATTTCTACCTCTAAACTGGTTGACTATAAACCGGCTTTGATAGCTAGCCATGTAAACACGAACTACAGAGGTGCTCCGAGTTTTATTTCAATGGCCAATAAAAGAAAGGTGCATGACGAAAGGTTTGTTATTGTAAAGTTTTTGACAACTGCAGGTAAATCTGGTGATGACGTTACATCGGTATATACATTGCACACAGCTTATACTCTGGCCCTTAGTACATTTCATAGACCTAGATAAAATTTGTGTTGTTGCACTTATCTCGATATTCACAAACGAAACTTTTTACTACTATGTGTTGCATAGCAACGTTGAAAGCACAGCCATCGTTATAAATCGACATAGCGTAACCATGGACCTACTAAGTCTATGAGCATAGCAAGAACTGGACGCATTCATGTGCTGTGTCCGTGATGTGGGGATTTTCCGATACACTATATACACTATCCATGATCTACATATTTGCAAATAACATGCAGCTAGCCAGCAATGACTTGAATTTTCGAGGACAACACCATCTAACCGTTTACCCAAAATAAAACATAACTTTACAAACTTTATTATATACATAAATCAATCTTCATCCACCATTAATGAATTTGTGAAGCGAAATTCGCCACCTCAAAATAAAGCTTTTAGTTTCTTACATTCATCTTCTGCTTATTGGTTGATAATATCTATCAATGCATGGGTATGTTATTTATGTCCACGCTCTTTGATTCTGCAGCAACTTGTTTTATCATGACTTACGCCATTTGCAATATTATCCTCCAATACAATCACAGCACCAGTACATTTACCTACCATCGAAAAATAAAGACCTGCAATTTCAACTTACACCTGAATTTGTAAACTAGATGAGTGTAAAAGAGTGAAACAGGCAGTTTATAGACATCGTTAAACCCAAAAACAATTAACCTAATAATTGCAAATTGAAAAATGTAGCAGTGAATGTCTATCACATTAATACTTTCCAGCAGGTGCCAGCTCTAAGTAAAACCGCTGCCTCTGTGAATCAAACTAACAAATATCGTCAACCTCAAGTTCTTAACAGCTCTTGACTCAGTTTGTCATTATAGAGGTACGATAACTCTATGTTCGCCACTATTTGTAATAGTGAATTGCTATATTTCAGTAATAGTGCTAAACCAGATAGAGATCTGTGCTTTCAAGGACTACACATTGTTCTTTTGTACAAACTTGCAAGACTGTGTCAATTAATCTTTCACCTTGCACTAATAGTGGCAGGTACGATTTTGTGTGCATTTTTACAACACTAATTCGCTAGACCACTGCTTGCAATGCATTCTGCAACTGGCAGAGTTACTGACATGCACAGAAAGTTACAAAAAAACTATTGACCCAACTAGCCGAACCAATGCAATATAACAAAATAACTTATTTATAACATTGTGTGAAAGCTTGAGTAACGTAATAGTTTATACAAACTTACAGGGCCATTTTCTGTTTGTGGTTCTCATTAGATTAATTATGGCCAATTATGATTTTACATTTTACATAAATTAGCTGTTGTGTTCTCATGTTCGCTCCCCAATCCTAATAATATAATAATAAAACAAACAGCATTGCTTGTATCTAAAAATTATTTCAGAATTTACATTACAAAGTTCTGGCACAGATTTTTGAAATATTACAACAAATGAAATTTTTTGCAAATATTTGTGTACTAAAAATGTGGAGCGAATATCATGCAAATACCATAGAGAAGCATCAAAATGGCGGTGTGCGGCACTATGGCTTGCACAGTAATTACTCTATTTTCTTATGTGTTTTCATAACGATGAAGAAAAAAGAAGTTTAATTGAAAAAACAGTGTTGGTTTGATAATAGTTGATGTCAGTAAATACTTTTGAAGACCCTGCTTTGGTAAAAATTTTGTTTTTACTCAAATTGAATAATAATAATAATAAATTAATAATAATAATTAATAATAATAATAAATAAATTTATAAATAATATTATTATTATTAATTATATAATAATAATTAATAAATAATAATAATTATTTATTATTATTAATAATTATTTATTATATATTATTTTAATTAATTGTTATGATAATCTGGAAAAAAACTGCCACTCAGCAGTCATTCTTCTCTCAGTCAGAGCAGGGAGTTTGATTAGACTCAAACTCAGAGTCAGTAGACTAGTCATACTAGTAATAATAATAATAGTTAATAATAGTAATAAGTAGTAGTATTATTATTTGTAAATAATTTTTGCAATATATTATTAATGTTGAATTATCATTATCAATCATAGAAAGTTTATTATTATTTATTTATTATTGTTATTATTCAATTATCATCAGCGAGGAATTTGATTAGACTCAAACTCCTTGTTCAGAGTCAGTAGACTAGTAGTAGCAATAATAGTAGTAGTTGTATTAGTAGTAGTGTTTTTATTATTATTCATAAATAATTTTTGCAATATTAGCGATGAATAATGATGATAATTGATAATTATTCATTAAATAATTATGTATTTGTAATATTACCTTTTTTGTTTTTCAAAATAGTATGGTTATTATTGAATACTAAAATAATAATAATAATGTCGATGTTCAAACCAGTTTAGTAGCTAGATAAATGGTGGTTCATAACGCTATATGCTTTCTCCTTCAAATTGTATGGACGGTTGTGGATTGGAATGAACGTTTAAAAGAATGAATGCAGACATAGCTGGAATAAATGTAGGCACCTCCTGGAATGAATGTTGATAAACCTGGAATGAATGTCGACTATGCTATAAAGAAGAAATGTGGACTTTCATTTATGGAAGTGTTGATATTCGTTCCCAGCGATATATAAAATATCATTTTGACGTTCATTCCAGGAGTCGTCTATTGTGACACAAATGGTAAATTGTTATTTCTGGAATAAACGTTTACAAGCTAGTTTATATGTTGCCAGGAATGAATGCAGACACTTTCCAGAATGAAAGTCAAAATTTTCTTTTCTTCAGCATAGTCGACAGTCATTACAGGTCTGTCAAAGTTCATTCCAGGAGGTGTCTACGTTCATTCCTGTAGGCGTTCATTCTTGCCTATGTTCATTTCATCATTTGAATGTTTTTAAAATATTCTAGGTGGTTTGCAAAACGTCTTTTATCTTGAACATAATTGGATAATTGTAGTAAAAAAGTCTAAGAAACTGTATCTGAAAACGGGTTTAGTGATTATAATAAATTGTCGGCCTTAGCAGTTGCAAATGTTGACGCAACAACTGTGAATCTTTTTCAAACCGTACAATTGTTTTGTAAATAATCCAGATAATTTTGAAATGACTCAAACAATTTGGAGAAGTACAAACCCTAAGAGCACTTTAGAAATGGTATGAGCTGTTTATAAACTGTATAAAATCTTTTGAAATAGTCTGAACTGTTTTAAAACCATCTGAATCATTTTAAAAAGCTTTGAAAGATTTGCAAAACAAATGTGTTTTAAACCAGAAACGTTCGCCTTCATTTACTTATAGCCTTTCTCCAAAATATCTAACACAGCCGTAGATCAATAAGTAAAAGCAAATTGTTCAATTATATAAAAGATTGTTAAATGTAATCTTCAGAAATAATTTTTAAAAACGAAAATTGTTTTCATACATTATTCATAATAATAGAAAATAAATAGTGAAGAATAACTTTTTAATTTATTTCATTAAAGTTCAACTGTTCAATGTTTGGTAAAAAAAAAAATTGTAATTGGACCAAAGATATTCTATCAATAAGAAAGTTTGCAAAAATTAGGACTCTTTCAAAAGTGCTCTGCCAGTTTGGAAAGCAATCACACGTTAAAAAACACAAAACGTTCTGAGCCACCATATAGATATTGAAACCTAGCTGTTACCTAACACCTCAGTTGCTAGATCTAATACAAATTGACGTACAATCAACCAATTGTATTTTCTAGCTTGCTTGAAACGTCTCTCGCAATCTCCCCCAATTACTTTCCAAGCTTTGTACACTTTTTAAAGCTATTCAAGCACTCTGAAATCATATAAACCAGTTAAAAACTGAAGTCAATTTGTCACTAGATATTTTTAAAAGGTAAATGAAATTAATGAGAAAAAATTGTTATTGTTGTTACATTATAAAAAATTAAACGCAGTTTTTTTGTTTTTCACTTTTAGATTTGATTCAACCGTCATTTATTTTGATCAGCAATTTATCGTTTCATGTTTATTCATCATGTGATGGACGTTTTTTTAGAGGTTGTTTTTGGCTCTGTGTTTAGGCCTTTACTATTTAAATTTTTTCAAAATGGTTGATAGCTAGCTCATACAGCTTCTAACCATTTGTTCAACTTAAGCATTTCCACTTTTTCTGAATAACGTCGATGACGACTTGATGATTTTCAAAACAACTGGACAGCTTCAAGCTTTTCACGGTTGTTACAGAAAATACAGTTTTGTTTAGTCAACTCGATGCAGTTTTTCAGGCTATTTGCTGTATCCTACCAATGAATTTTGCAAATGTCCAGATTATTATGAAAGCGCCCTTGCAAAGTTAAAAGCGAAAGTGTGTTCATTAAAAATCGCCGTAATTTTGTCATTTATGATACTTCCTCTCTGCAGCTCATAAGCGTATTTTTGGTAACATTCACAAAATTTTTTAATGTTTTTCTTTTCATTTAAACACCAAGTTTGGTTTTAAATCCCATTGAGCCTGAGAATTGTCGGGAAAAATGTTGCTAAATTTCTTATTTTTCTAAAAACTAGCCATATGAATGTAGCTGCATCATATGTAGCAATTTTATTTTCTGTAGCTACATGTAGTTACACTATAATGTGGCAATTCTCTAACTAGCTGTAACAGTTGTTGAGTCAATCGACTGACCGGTCATCTGCTGAAGTTATATATTTTTGATGCAAGTGTTTCACCTTGATAGTTTATATCAGACAAAGTTGTTTTTCAATCTAATCTATAACTTCTCCCAATAACAACTGTTTCAGAGTTTAACATCAAAAAATTTATTCTCATTTCCTGTCTATTGTACTTACTCTACTCCCTGGACACCTTTCATCTTGTGAATATTGATGTATTTAATACATGTATGTATGTAATGCTACATGTACATCAACCGATTACGTACCGATTTGCCCTAACCGATTGGAGATGACGTCAAGGAGTTTCCCCTATCTGTTTCTCTACTTGCCATTCTCACGCAATACCAGTGAAACTCTCTACATTTGTGGCATAGTTAGCCATAAAGTTTTTTCAAACAACAAAGACGGGATGTTCAAAATCGACTCTTCATCTAAAAATAATCACACTTGAAAAACAGTTTTGTTGGAAACATTGAAACCGCGAACAGTGATATGATTGGTCAAATCACGAATTGCCTACCAAAGTTTTGACCGCAAGCAAAACCTACCGATAGCCTCAAATAAAATGCTACCAATTGTTTCGTTACATCACACCGGAAACGCATACAAAGAAATCCTCAATCGGTAAGGCAGATCGGGAGCTAATCGGTAGATGTACATGGGGTATAAGTTGACTGCCTAGCTTTTTGTACAAATATAAAATTTTGTTGAATTTTTCTCCAGATGTTGTCAAGTTGTTATTTTTCTTTCGGGCAAAAACTAAGACTACCGTATTGAAAGTCATCTAGTTGTTGTTTGGAATTATCAATCAATACTAATTGTATTGAATGTTGTTCAGCTCTATGTGCTAGTTTATCACATCATAGTCTTTGTTTTTCAGGATATAATTGATTATTGACCGCCGTACCCCAGCGTGTGAACGACCTCTTTATAAATATATTTGTTATTTTTTAGCTGGCGCTTGATGGTGGAGTAGGCAGCGGTGCTGCCAGTATGTCTACTCAACCGTACTCTACAACAGATCGTCCTAGGCTAGTAGAGAGAGCTACTACTCTCTCAATCATCACTATAATTGGTTTCATTGGTAACCTCATTCTGTTAGTGACCATTTGCCAAAGTGCATCGTTGAGAAGTGTATACTTCAACAGGCATGTAATCAGCATGGCCATTTGCAACCTACTAACATGTATATTCTGTCTGCCGATGGTGATAGGCTATACTGTCACTTCTGAATGGGACTATGGAACAGCCATGTGCCAAGTTGTCGCTCATTTTGTCTTAACTACCTCCATAGCTACTTGCCTTAGCATTCTCGTACTTAATATAGACCGGGTTGTGGCAATCTCAAATCCTGAACGATATGCCCTTCGTATGACAACGTGCAAAACAGCTCTGATGATTATTATAGTGTGGGTGACAGCCATATTGTTTCCCCTACCTTTGAGTTTAGGCATTGTATCTACCACTCCATTTGAGTATAGATATATCTGTAGCATACAAGTGGGCAGTGACATCAACTACCTTCTATCTCTGTATTCTATATGTTTTGCACTGCCGGCTGTCACTAGCGTTCTTTTCTTCGTCTACATCTCCAGGGAAGCGTTGAATGAAAGAGAGGCTGAGAGTATGGGTGTGAGTCGAAGACAATCGTCTGCGTATAGACTTTGGCCTGAGGTGCAATCTGCAGGCGTTGTATTTATAATATACATGGTTTGGGCACTTTGTGAGCTACCATATATCACCCTGACTTCTATAGAACAGTATATTCATTCCTCACAAGTTAACGGACAATTCCAGTATCTCGCTGACCTCGATACAACCTTCATGTGGCTCAAGTTCAGCCATAGTTGTCTTCTCCCTTTTATTATATTTAAATGGCGGAAAGATGTTTGGTTAAAGTTTAAAGATCTCATGTTCTGTCGGAAAAGTAACAGCGTTCTCGACTCTTCACCTCGTGTAAAAGAACGAAACAATAACGTGAAAAGTAGGTCAAAGGCTGTTCAACCTATCGGCAACGCAGTCACTCCAAAATTTCAAGCTTCATTTCCTATTCCGACGCTAACAGCCACAAAAGATGGTTTACATGTTCAAGGTAACACTGATGACGATGATGAAGAAGGTGAAGATTTAGAAGTATTCTACGCCGACCTGAACCTCACTACTAAAACTGAGTTTGAGGGAATTCATTCTACCACAGCTATTATTGAACACGAGCCGCCAGGTGAGTTACATTGAACCAAACAAGATCTTGCATAATGCTAGGTGTTACCACATGCGATGTAAATGGGTCTCCAACTGTTTCTTTCTCTGTTTCCACAGACGGACACACGGATGAGACAAGTGATTATGAAACAGATCCATATTCTCAGTCTGATCCAATATCGGTGAGATCTGCTACCAGTCATCAACCTGTGAGGCTCCTCGAACAGAAAAGTAGCAAGTCTACAGCCACCTCTCATGACTCAGGTAGGGTACATGGTATTCCGAGATAGATTGTAACTGTGAAATCGTTAAAAGAAGCTAAAAATTAGATTTTCTTTCCAGTTGCAACTTGTTACAGCTTCAAATGATCATTCAAACTTACAGAGATTTTTATGATTATCAGTGGAAAGTTTTGTTTCGTTATTTGTCACAGCTGCATACTGTTGTTTCTTTGTTCTGTGAAAACAATTTTAGCAAATAAAAATAAAAAATTCTTTGTGTGGAACATAATTTTGCATCTTTTTGGTTTTATCTTTCATTAACTGCATGATCGAGAATGTTGAGAGATTGTTAATAGTTTGTGTATTTCATTTCAACTGCTTGTCACTTGCGTTTAACATCTTTTGTTTGAATTATTAATTTTAAAAAAAAATGAAGATGCGTTTTCATTATATAATATTATTTAAATAATAATGAAATGAAATAGTTGAAACATTAGATAGTTGGTTATGCGTTAGTAATAATTAATTAATATTAGAGTTGCAACACGGAGAATTTTACTTGTTGCTCAAGTTTTCTCCATTTTTATCTGAAATGTGCTTTATTTAACGCTCCCCTAGTGAGCTAATGCAGTAACTAACAACAATTACGCGTTCTTCCATTTCATTTGCATAACATCACTCAATTCTTTTGTTGAATCAAAAACAAATATGCTCCAGTGATTTGTTTGCTAATACAAAAATGTGTACCGAGTGTAATGTTTCGGCATGGGAAGCTGCACCGTTTGATTTGAGAAGTCAACATGGCTGCCTGCGACACGACCTATCAATCAAATACATAATTCTTTTGTTGTCAGATTACCCCTTTTGGTTTTGAGCAGTGCAATCTTTTGGGCTTTGCAGCAAAGCCATTGTGTATTATACACACACGCTTGTTGCATGCAATGTATAGGTCTATGCAATGTATAGGTCTATGCAATGTATAGGTCTATGCAATGTATAGGTCTATGCAATGTATAGGTCTATGCAATGTATAGGTCTATGCAATGTATAGGTCTATGCAATGTATAGGTCTATGCAATGTATAGGTCTATGCAATGTATAGGTCTATGCAATGTAAAAGTCTATGCAATGTATAGGTCTATGTAATGTATAGGTCTATGCAATGTAAAGGTCTATGCAGTGTATAGGTCTATGCAATGTATAGGTCTATGCAATGTATAGGTCTATGCAATGTATAGGTCTATGCAATGTATAGGTCTATGCAATGTATAGGTCTATGCAATGTATAGGTCTATGCAATGTATAGGTCTATGCAATGTAAAGGTCTATGCAAGTGTGTCGTGTTTATGTTGCGTGCCTCTTAATTATTATTCCGAGCTGAGTGTTTTTTCTGTCGGTAGTTTAATACCTTTATTACCTATTTAGCGTTAGGCATTTTCCAGTCGCTGGAAATGCCTACCTACTGAAAGTTGGTGGAATAAAATCCTTATTAAAACATTACTTATGCCTTTAAATTGGAAACTTTCTACTAGGAGCCAAGGTAATTTGGTGCTTTGGTTTATACAGAGTTGTCTTCCCTTTGCTAGAGCGGTTATTGCCACAAAAGCAGTGTATTATTGAGTACTGTGAGTTATCCATGTAACGGTTCAAACAGAAAACAATTGCAGCAATAAAGTTTGAACGATTAACTGAAAACCGAGCTAGATAATATTTTATTGAATTTTAATTACTTGATATTCCAATACAAATTATTATTATAAATAGTTCAATTGATAAATGATTAATTATTAATGCTAAGCATATTCGAAGTGGGCAATGGACAGCTTATAACAAACTAACACCACACAAGTAATCTTGTGCCTAAATAACAGTAGCCGCAAATTAGAATGATTTTCAACAGGAAGTAAGTTTATGCTGTCAGGAGACAGCCTAAACATATTGTCAATTTGCAATGTATTTTGATGCTTATCACGGGCTAAAAAACTGTATTATTTTTGAGAGATTTTTTAGTGTGTGAAATTTTTTCTGTTTTTTTTTGTCCAGCAATGTTTTGTACATGGCTGAGCATACGTTTCATGGGGCAGTGAAGAGTGAAACACAAGGAAGTCAACACATGAGCTGTGCGGCAATTTGAATAGCTTTAAAGACAGTCATAATGGGGTCTGTGATGAGAAATGTACATCTGAAGCGAGTCATTCAACGCTCCGAGATAAAACGCAAAAAAAAATTGCTTTTTATACTTGAAACTGAAAATCCACACTTAAAATGGAGTTATTTAGTTAACAAAAGGCAACTCAGCTACAACCTGTTGTTATTGTCTAATTATAACGTATAATCCGTTCCAGTAAAATTCTAGAAACCTATTCAGAGTTTCTCTGACTGTAAATGAATAATTATTTTCCCATAAAAGTGATTGTGGCTGGCATTTTGAAGCAAATATTTAAACTTTGGTTTCGATTATTTATCAAACTGTGGGCCAGAGACAAATATTGTAGGTACTATAATGATACCAAATCAAGGTTTTATATATGTTGGAATAGCACCATTGTGTTTTGTGAGCTGTTTCCAGGACAGGTAGTTGCAATCCCCATTATTCACTTATAGGTTGTCTCTGGTTTCTAAGGGTTTTATTAATGCAGTTAATTTTTTCTCGATGTGTTTATTCATCCGTTTTATCAAAAATTTAATTTAAACACTTTTAAATTCGTTAGTTCACATTGGTTTTCATTTTTTTACTTGTAGGAAATAGTTCTGCATCGAGCTCTGTGAAGAAGAAGAGAAGGAAAAATCGTTCCGTAGCAGATCTGTGCATTGAGGACTCACCGACGATACGTAAAGATCAAGTAGAAGCTAGTCAGACCGGCAGTGCAGTAGAACCCACCACCGAGTCTAAACAGTCTGAAGAGATGGACTCAATAGAGTGTGTCGAAGAGCCCAAACCAAAACCAACGAAAAAGAAGAAGAAGAAAAAGAAACAAAATCTAACAGACGCCGAGACAAATACTAGTCAAGTAATTAATATGGAGATGGTGGAGAGGAAGGTTCCTCCCCCCAGGCTTGAACCAATCAAATCGGAATTATTTCAAAACTCTATCGCTACTCCCCCTCTACGGAGTAGATTTCCTAAAGAGTCGACATCGGATGACATACTTCCTCCATCTGGTGCCTCTGTGAGTAGAAGAAAAAAGGACAGGTCTGCAGAGCCCAGCAATACCACAGAAGGTAAGCTACAAACATCTGTAGGGTGTTTCCATGTAGATAAGGTTGAGCAGATAACTCCACAGTTCTACGTGAGAGATGGCGATGAGGACTTTTATTCTGTGTAATTGATTGGTTAGTGTTACATGTGCTGTAGAAGAACTACCTGCAGTACGAGCAAAGAAAAAGAAATCTAAGCTAAGAAATAAATCAGGAGATTCCGAGAAGAATCTGATGAGCTCAAGTGCTTCCTCAGTTGTGGAGACAACTCCAGCTGATCGTAGCTTCCTCGAGTCTCATATGTAATGACTTGGGTATGTATTATATGTAATGACTTAGGTATGTATTATATGTAATGACTTAGATATGTAGTATATGTAATGACTTAGGTATGTATTATATGTAATGACTTAGGTATGTACTATATGTAGTGACTTAGGTATGTATTATATGTAGTGACTTAGGTATGTATTATATGTAATGACTTAGGTATGTATTATATGTAATGACTTAGGTATGTAGTATATGTAATGACTTAGGTATGTATTATATGTAATGACTTAGGTATGTATTATATGTAGTGACTTAGGTATGTATTATATGTAATGACTTAGGTATGTATTATATGTAGTGACTTAGCTATGTATTATATGTAGTGACTTAGGTGTACCAGGGGCCACTCGCCATGTACCAATAGACAAGACAACTTTGCTATGAAAAGTTAGCAAAATTGTTAGGATCCACTGGTAATTTCGTGTCTTTAATTAGAACCACCAAGCCAGGTGAAACAATGAACTATTTCTATTTAGGACAAGTGATAGTATGTTTAGCTGCATTTGAATATTTTTTGTATTTTGTGACGACAGTTGTTGTAAATAAGTAACAGAAATAATGGTGCACAGCTATGTCTACGAGTAATAGAGCTATGTCTAAAGGTAATAGAGCTATGCCTACGGGTAATAGAGCTATGTCTAAAGGTAATAGAGCTATGTCTACGAGTAATAGAGCTATGCCTACGGGTAATAGAAATTATTTTACAACATTACATCCTGCAAACCTGTTGACTGGTGATCTCCACGTCTATATATTTATTTTTTTAAACTTTATAAAACAGAGTAGTTACAGATATTTTGGATAAAAAAATCAAACTGAAGTACTTATGTGTTCTGTCCACTGTAGATACCTAACGGAATCTTCCCAGTATTTATTTCAATACTTTTCCGGTAGACCTCATTATATAAAACCGCGATAATGAAATCATTATTGTAATTTTTATTTGTCAGTAATAATCAATGAAAAGTTTTGACGGTATTTTATCAAGTAAAGGCATTACAACTTTTTGAACAAGTTTTTTGAAAGAAAGATTTTACAGCACCACTGTTTTACACTAGTATCCTGTTGGAGCAGACAACTCCTGAATGAGTTATTCCTCAATCGGTTCTGATTTTGCAGCGATGTCAAAAAATTCACCTACCCACTCACTATCTCTGATGTAATACATGCAACTAGCGAACAAGTGTATGATGCAATTTTTAAAATACTAGTTGATTATTTTAATCTTTTTGGTTTGTCGGTGAACATGTGGGACATAAAATTGAATATCTCCCCTCATTACTAGTTGTACTGGCATGACCTGATTGTTTAATTGAGAAAGAATAATATCAGTTTACAAAACTCCACTTACTGACTTACAAACATTGTATCCAAGTTATACGCGTATAGGTCCATATCCTGGAGTAGGCTGGCCAATTAGCATATACCTTTTTGCATAATATGCTTACATTACCAAAAGAAGAACAATCACTTCAAATATATCATACCTTTCTTGTCGTGTACTGTTGCACTTTATTAGCATACGTAATAAACAGTATGGTAATCTTTTACACAATGTTTTGAAATCAACTTTTTTAATATTAGTGTGACAGTTTATTCAGATGCATATTGCAATCTATTGTGCAAGTGGTTTGATTGAAGGAAGACAGGCTGTATCACCTTATTGTCGTTTCGCAGATCTGGGGCTTACAAACCGCACTATTTGCTTGTTAACTATGGTAGTTATGTTTGTTACTTAGCTGAAAAAACATGATTGTAACTGATAATGTATTGTTGTTGTAGTTAAGGGAAACTTCAGAATTTTCAACTAACAGCTTACAGCTTGATTAACCACCATTACAGTATTATGTGTTCTATACCATTCCAAAATCTATAACATGTTTTGGAGACGTATATAGACTTTGCTCCTGAGAGTGCATATCTCTATATGAATTGCTAGCAGTATCATCCATCATATTTCAGGTATATTCTCGCCTAGCTCTTCTCTCTCATTATTCGCCTGCCCCCTCTCTACTTATCACCTCCGCTCCTACCTCACTCTACCCCCACCCTGTTCCACCGCTGCCGTGATGTACCCTCTCCATCTCCCCCTTTCTCACTCTTTCTTCACTCAGTTTAAAAAGACGACACCGGAAGACAGTGTGCTAGCACATTGCAGGCACTACTGGGACAACTAACTTGCAAAAGCAAAATTATGAAGAATATTACAATCCGTGCGCATTAAAAGGAAATGGTGTGTGTCACAAAGCAACAGGAATTGCTTATTTGACATCCAGCCACCGGACCTTAGCAAAATGTGACTTTTTGTCATTCATTTCCTCCTACATTACGCCATCCAACCATCAAATATTAGCAAAATGTGACTTTTTGTGATTCATCTCCACCTACATTATTGAAAAAAATATTAAAAGTACAACTATCTCCGGTTTGAGAACAAATCGCACATTCAAACTGCTGCTATACAACAAATAAGTCCAGCAGAATTTTTTTACAGCAATTTTAATTTGTCCCAGCATAACGGTTTAGGCGTGTATAAAATGTACAAAGGAACGGACACTTTTCACGTATAGCCTAGGGCCCTAGTAGAATTACCTGTCGTACTCAAATATCATTATGCCCGCCCGCTCTATTCTCGCTTCGCTCTCCCCACCTCCCTTGCTTGCCCCTCTCTATTTCTCACCCTCTACCTTACTCTACCTCCACCCTGTTCCACTACTTCCCTGCTGTACCCTCTCCATCTCTTCGTTTCTCACTATCTCCCCTCTCAGTGTGAAAGATAATCCCGGAACACTATGTCCTGGCATATTGCGATTGATAATCAACTTGCAAGAACAGTGTTACAAGAGAATGTGGCAATGTATGATTGGAAATAATGTGAGTAATCAACCAACACAGAATTGTTTGATTGACACTCCTACCGTGTATATTAACAAAATATAAATGGTTGTGACTCATCTCCACCTACGTTATGTAAATAATATACGAAGATTAAATCTACAATATTTATCTCGCGTTTGAGAAAAAGATGGTGAATTTAAACTTCTGCTATTCATCAATTTGCTCCTACAGTCTGTTCTTACAGCAGCTTTCATTTCTCTCACCGGTAGCAGTTTATGTGTATATACCCACTTCATTTTGAATTATCAAACTGTGATCGTCTCCACCTATATTATTATCAAAAGATATTAAACCTACAAATATCTCCAGTTTGAGATCAATTGGCAATAAATCAAATTAATCTAAAGGACTGTTTTTACAGCAGTTTTCATTTTCCTCAATTTAGTGATTTAGGCCTTCATTCACCAGCAATGACTGACAAATATACAGGCAAGCAAACGTTTTTCACTAGATCAATCGTATAGTGTCATAGCACCTTGCGTGTACCAAAAACAGGAAACATAATTTCAAGGAATAGAAGTTGCTTCCGCAATACTAGCCCAATTAAATGCTACCGATTTAAAATTGCGTTCCTTGATTTTTATACTCTTATTCCCATAACAGGAGCAGACAATTCGTTTTATCCCTAAAATTAATGCTTGTATGCGCTACTTGTACGAACTACTTTTAATAAGGTTACAAAAATGCGTGATATACAATCATATGAATGCTTAACACTAGCATAACTTTATATTCAGGTTGCATAAGAGTTGTTGACACTTGAGGAAATGAATCTATCAATTCTATTTCTTTCTTTTCTGCTAGATTTTAAAGGGTAGCTGATATTCATAATTGCTGATTCAGGCTCATGAGTAAATTATAAAGTACAAGTAACTTTTACATATCACACTTCCTACTGACGGTGCACTTTCGCCCCAAGTACAAATATTCTAACCCACTTATGGTTGCCATTAGAGTAGCTAAAAGGCCCAGTCATCTCTTAATCATCAATTTTATACCTGATTATATGCTTGTACAGCTGTATATTTACATATATGTATGTCCAACACTTTTGTGTATAAGGAAACAGAGAAAAATAACTCCAAAAAGTTAAAATTTTATACATGTCAGAAGTTGTACGTTTATGTAAAATTGTACTAATCACTTGTATCTTGTTGAACCAATTACTGTCTTATTTACTACTGAATGGGTATGAGTTTGGGGCTATGTATCGCATACAACACTTACATACCACCTACAGACTGCGATGCGAGTCGTGGAATTTTGTCGATTTTTATTTTAATTTTTGTATTAATTTTTGATCATTTCACTTTAAGTATAACTATATTTTTACGCTGTATAAATACATGGCGGTAATGGTTATTTGATAGTGGGCTTAAATTTCATTAATTTTTTTGTTTTGAAACATTTTTATTGGAAGGTATATGTTTTGTAGGTTTGGTATTGTCTGTTCACTCATCGTGCACTAGGACTACGCTAACATAGTAGATGGAGTAGGAAGGTTAGTAGTTAGCGATTGGTTCATCGTACAGGAAACAGTAAATAACCGCATCAATTCGATGGAGAGTAACTTCCATTAACTTGGTCGTATGGAGAGAACACTTGTGAAGTGCAGACACCGACTACACTGTAACATATATGTGTGTATCATTGTACAGCTGTATTATAATTATATTGACTAGTCTCTTTCAATAGTGGATAAACACGTCATCTTATTCAATATTTTTCTAAGCTGACGTTGATCGTCTCCTTATGAATCTATAGCACACTTTTCGTCCGCCCATTTGTTGAGTACCCACGACAACAATGGAGTCACAGTCAAGTCCCTGCTGGACAGAGACTTGACTGTGCTCCATTGTATTTCTGTTGCTATTTCATTTGATGGCAAATATTCTTTTGGCTAACAATACTGTATTATACTGCTTATTTTTTATGCCAAATATCTTTCATTCCATCCATAGATTTACTTTGTGGCTATTTCGCCTTCAGTATTTTACAGTTATCTGTGATGTTTAAACATAATATGTAGATATCGATATTTTCTGTTGTTTTTGAATTTTGCTCAAAATTTTTCTGTTATTTGATAAATAATTTCTATATTTCTACCACCATACAGTTTCTATATCAATATAATTGTTCAGGGTAATATTCTACACAAAGCTGTTATTTGTAACAAAAACACACTGGTTACATAATAATATTTTGTTGGTCTGTAATTTGTTGTTATTATCACACGGCCTGTGTCCAGCTTGTGTCCGATTATTTGTGATTGATTTGTTTCAGGAGGTCCATTTATTTCTCAGCCTCAACTGATAACAACCTGCCAACCTACACACTTGAAATCTCTTTCCCTGAAATATGGCAATTTAACGTACCGGCAATAAAACTTTTGTTGTGGAGGTTTGTAAGTGAGTACGTGAGGAGATAGCAGCAGACTCTATCAATCATCTGTTTCCTTTTTTCTTATGATGACAATCCATAAGTTGGTGTAAGCCTGCCTGCTCTCTCAGCTGTGTCAGTGACGCTATACGAGTGAGTGCAGTGGGCCGTACTAGCAGACTCCATCGCTTCATATACCAGCACATCTGGCCCACTCGCTGTAGTTAAAGTTCTGCAGTGTTGACTCTAACACGTCTGCAGTTTAGCAGACAAGACTTGGGTCTTTTAACATGGATTTCAAGGTGTTTGTATTATCTACTCTTCTGTTCACAGGTAAGTGTATGATTTTTCGTACAACCTCACCACTCAACTATAAATCTAACCGATTCTGTTGGACTCAAAGTGATTTTGTCTTTCAGCTGTAGCCACAGCTGATAAGCTGAAAGCCCGACACAACAGAGCTAGGTTTAGAAGTTTTGAAGGCTTCTTCAACAATCCATCTCACCCAGAATGGGGTTCCGTAGGTAAACTTGTAGTCTTCGAACTTGTCATTGAATTTTTTGTGTTGCTAGGCAATCATATATCTCTCTGTTGAGAGATTGCTGCTATTAGTACGTTTAACGCAGTGAGAGCTCACGTAGGTTGATATTGCTAGGAGACTGTACGATACAAGTATCTACTACACTTCTACACTGTAGCTGTTGTGTTGTACTCGCAGGTCAAACCATAACAGACTATCAGTACGGGCAGGTCTGCTACTCCGATGGTACCAGTATGATAGCCTCTGGACCCAATGCTCGTAAACTTACTTCTACTTTGTTGAGAGGTCCCAGTGGTATCCCTTCACCTACTTTCACAGCCCTGTTTCCTTACTTCGGTAGGTTCAATGCTTAGCCTTAGTGACTATTGTCTCCCTGCCTTTGACTCCTGCAGCCGTGCCCAGTTAAGACACTTTGTGTTGGATCTACGATTTCAACATTTGCAAAATGATCTTTTACAAAAACTCTCAATGTCTATCAACTACTGACAATTTAAAGTTACAGATTATCTGAGATTAGCTGAGATTAGCTGTATGCCGTAGCATTGTTTCATCCTTTATCACTCCTATTCCTATTGGCTGTTAGTCAACCAGAAACCAAAGAAAAAATTTCAAAACAACTAAAAATGTTACGTAGTTTCAGACTCGCTAATTGCTATGCGTTGGCTGGCATTCATCAGATATTAGGCATAGCGGGCTGATTCCATGTTTTTGATAAAAATTTATTCACCGCCCCGTAACTTTTGGCCAAAGACCCATTTCACAGACCGCGTAAGCCAAGCTGTGCCACCAAGTACCACCCCTGCTCTGTTAGTCAGTCACTGTACATTAAATCTATGCATATCTGCTCTTGGAGTACTATTAGATGTGTATTACTTTGTGCCGTAGCAGCTTTGACTTCTGGGTAATGTTGTAATTTATACTGTTTCCTCGGTATAAATAAAAGCACTGTTTGATGCCTGGCCCATCAAACAGCGCTTTCTTTAGTGACTTATTTTTGGTACTTTGTTGGCAATCCTTCATTGGTCTTCAATGAGTTAGCCTCTACGAAACATTACTTACTGTGGCACAACCTAACAGCTTACTGTGGCACAACCTGACAGCTTACTGTGGCACAACCTGACAGCTTACTGTGGCACAACCTGACAGCTTACTGTGGCACAACCTGACAGCTTACTGTGGCACAACCTAACAGCCTGAATTTGATTACAATAACTGAAATAATGCGATTCTATCATAAATTTTTTCGATAAATGCTACTTTTGCTGGTGAACCAACAATTTTAAGTTAAGTATGTTTTTGTAAGCATAGCTCTCATAGGTTGGTGTAAAAAATCTTTCCATGCACAACATTTAAAATGATTTGAATCAAAAAGAAATTCAATGGATTCTAGGCACCTAGATCAGCTATAGTTCTGTATTGTATGGCGAGTCCACAGCAAACAACAGGATGTTAACTATTTACTATAGCAACTAGTTGTCGCTTTCATCAATCACTCGGTATTTAGTCGTGGTAGGAAATGAACTAGGTTAGCTTATAATGAATGCATACCTCACGCAGTCTTGTGGACGATTCCGCATATCAATTCAATTATTTGAATATCCTGAAAATTTCTTCTCTTTGGTCTGTTTTTTTTCAGTAGCTGTATAAAAGAATTAATTATGATGAAAATTAATTTTTTATGAAAAAACTCAATTTGAAGCAGAACTTTCTAGAAATACAGTTAAATATAAGAGACGGTCTTTTCGCCGTGAGTCCTCGTTGCAACAGGTTAAAGTTGTAATTGCTTCTCAGTTTATTTTAATACACTTTTTTTGATCTTTGTTGTTTTGGGAAGTTTTGTGAAGAAAACATACAGACTATTGAAAATTATTTTTGGGTTTGTTTTGTTGAGAGTCCAATGCTAGCGCAAGTTGTTGAAACTTCATCATACATCGGTAGAGTGGATGCACCAGGTGTTTTATCCCATGTCACATACAGTTACATGCAAATCTGTTATTGAGGAGTGACACACACTTTCAATTTACCACTTCCTGAAACTTTACACGTTTATTGCTGATTATTCACCAAATACTTGATGTCACTTCCATGTTTGCTAATACATTGTTCGGGCAATAATATCGCTTCCTCGTATGTGTCGCTACATATAGTAGTGTCCTGTTGGTGGTGATATTGTAAAATGGAAATTAGCCAAAATTTCACCAAGTATTTAGTACAGAATAAATAATTGTACTTGCTACAATGAAGCGACCTTGAGTAGCCCGGGGAAGTAGTGCATACACCTGCTTACACCTGTCACAACAGCCACTATCCATCATTACACAAGAGCTCATTCACATGGCAAAAAATGTGTTAATTTCTAGATTTTCTTTGTTCTCATTGATTAGAAAAACAAAGAATACTTTCATTTTATAACTACTCAATAATACTTATAAAAAGCAGGTCTACTAGTTATCTGGTCTCTCTACAGATGCTGCCGTTCTGCATATTCTAGGTCAGTTGATATCTCGTGAGATAATGGACATAGATGAGCCAAGCTGTCCCAGAGAGTTGTATGGTGTAGATGTCAGTAATGATCCCATATTTACTAAAAATAAAACGCCGGCAAAGATGGTACTAATGCCCGTCTACCGCTCTCAATATGATAAGAAAACTGGGCTATATTTGGGAAACCCAAGAAAACAGGTTTGTGTTTGATAATAAACTTTATAACATTCCACCATTTTGAACGTATTTCGAAGTTTATAAAACTGATTTTTTTCACGTCAAAACTACATACATAGTTGGTTTGAAGTAGTATACATTGCACATTAATCGCAGGTTGTTTTTAAGGGTGACTAGTTGGTGGAATGGTTAATGTGCTTGGCTGTTTACTATAAAAGTTTGGGTTCAACTCCTTCATGGATATGATCTTTTTTACTGTGGGGAAAAACCTTCATACCTGACTGGCAATGTGTAAACTTGCCTAGCAACTAAAATGATCTGTCGATCTGTCGATCTGTCGATCTGTCGATCTGTCGATCTGTCGATCTGTCGATCTGTCGATCTGTCGATCTGTCGATCTGTCGGTCTGTCGGTCTGTCGGTCTGTCGGTCTGTCGGTCTGTCGGTCTGTCGGTCTGTCGGTCTGTCGGTCTGTCGGTCTGTCGGTCTGTCGGTCTGTCGGTCTGTCGGTCTGTCGGTCTGTCGGTCTGTCGGTCTGTCGGTCTGTCGGTCTGTCGGTCTGTCGGTCTGTCGGTCTGTCGGTCTGTCGGTCTGTCGGTCTGTCGGTCGGTCGGTCGGTCGGTCTGTCGGTCTGTCGGTCTGTCTGTCTATCACATTGTATTTGTGGTAAAATGATCCACACAGAATTACTTTTGATTGAAAGTTATAGTCTAATGAGTTTAGCAAACCCACAATCTGCCAGAAATAATTGATAGATTGTGCATTTGTTCCTGATTATTGGCAAACAGATTACCATACACTAAAACTTGTGTTTATACTTTCGGCTGTTTTACTGGATGCCAATAGTAGTGGTGATTCAAGTGCTCAACATAAATATATTACACTTCCTTAATTTTCAACTTTCAATATTTGGAACAAGTTCGGAGTTTCGTTTTTTGCGTAGACTAAAATTATACTGTTTTTTTTTTTAATAAAGGTACTTGATACTCAATTTCTAAACCCGTAAGTTTATATTTATGATAGAAATGTGCTGTTATTTCTGATAATTTGATAAATAATACAAGAGGAATCGTTTAAATAATAGATATATTATGTATAA